>CM021768.1:52514553-52662809 GCA_011076525.1 Nettapus auritus | reverse complement strand
GGGGGGGGCGGCGGGGCGGGGCCGGCGGCGGCGGCGGGAGGGGAGCGGCGGGAGCGCGCCCCGGCTCCGCTCCGGTCCTGGGCGGGGAGGGCGGGAGGGAGCCCAAGGGGAGGGGGGGGAGCGAGCGAGCGGCGCGCCGGCGCGCCCGGATGACAGCCGTAACCAGGCAACGGGCCCCGCCCACCGAGCCGGCGCGGGGCGATGACGTCGACGGGGGGCAAGGTGGAGCCGAGCAGGTAGCGCCGCGTGGTTCAGGCCGGGACAAGGGGGCGGGGCCTCCTGTGAGAGGCGGAGCCTGAGTGGGCGGGGCTTGGAGGGGCGGGGCGGGAGCGCGGGTTGAGGCGCGGGGAGGCGGTGAGCGCTGCCCGGCCTCGCAGACACCTCGGGCAGAGCCCGCCTGGCCGCGCCGAAGGGCTGCGCACCGCCACGTCCCCTCCCCGTCTGCTGCTCCGGCTCACGAGCTGCTTCTCGCCCCCCGCCATCCTGTGCTGGATGCGTCTTTACCCCTTGCCGTCACCTTGTTTACCTGATGTTTCTCTTCTCGCGTATTAAAAGCAGATGGTTGAGCTGAGCCGGTCTCCAGACCTCCCTATGTTTTCTTTTATTTTCCCTCCCCGCTTTAAAGCTGTTAGCAGCCGCGCTAGCGCTGGTCCCGTCAGTGCCGTTCGGCGCGGTGCCAAGGACGGCGTGCTGGCAGCTTTGTAATCTGCGGAGCAGGAAGGTGGGAGCCGCAGCATCTCGAGAGCAGCGCATGTGAGAGGCAACACTTCCCAGCCCTCGTTCCCAGCACTTCAGGATCATCGGGAGGCAGGACCCGCTGCTGTCACCAGCACCGTCTGCTGCCTCGCCTCCTCGAAGCACAGCCACGCTGCTCCCTTCAGAGCACCTGCGGTGAGCCCAGCGTACACGTCTGGTCCTGGAACAGCACAGCAGAGGTGCCCTCTCGCTCTTTCCAGGCGAAGCCAGGGCCCTTCCTCGCCAGCTGAACTACCTCACCTCCAGCACTGCCCCGATGATGCCTTCAGTAGCAAATTCGATGGGACTGTTTGTGCGGGCAGCAGTCTCCTTCAGTAGCCAACCCTGGCTCCTCACAAAACACCTCTCACCGTTCACGCAGAATGAGAAAGCAGCCCTCTAATAAACACCTAAATAAATACTGAATCCGGTAATTAATTAAGGTTTTGTTTTCCTCGAGCAGGCATTGAGTCTGAACGAGTAATTTAATTCTCATATTTTCATTTAGGTAGAATCAAAGATTGATGTTATTTCCACATACAGGTTTGTGTGAACTGTTTCCAAAGTTTACAAAAATGTGTGTGCAATTATTGCCATCTACAAAGGAAATAGCAGTGCTAAAATATTAAAGCCTCCAATATGAATCTCTTCTACTTGAGAGGTCAAGAACAGAGGTCTCTCTC
Organism: Nettapus auritus; assembly: GCA_011076525.1. Classification (NCBI taxonomy): domain Eukaryota; kingdom Metazoa; phylum Chordata; class Aves; order Anseriformes; family Anatidae; genus Nettapus; species Nettapus auritus. The sequence goes on along the minus strand of CM021768.1, from coordinate 52,661,391 downwards.
AGACCTTGTCCATGCCAAGGGGTTCACTAGTTTTTATTTCCACAACCTATCACTTATTCTCCTGGCTTTCCACTTTATGTGCTGTTCTCCCTCTGCCATTCAAGAAACAGGCTTACCCCTAGATTAAACATACCTGGGACACAAATAGCGAATAAGTATTCCATGGGAGGGAAAGTGAAGGAGACTGATGGCCAGCAGTGAAGGAAAAAGTTGACCATCTAATTGACGTAGATGCCTTGCTCAAGAAAGAGAAAAACGCTACTCTGCCAGCAGTGATGACAGTGCTGAGACTGCGTGACATTTAATGAAAATGTTAGGATTTTTTATTAGTCACAGATTAAAATGGTTCAGCGCCTAGTCTTTAATGGAAATGTTGTCATGACTGACTGTACTTTAAAAAGTAGGGATAAAAAAGCAACATACTGCAGATCAGTGCAGTGGCAGAACTAAGTAGAGAGGTTAACAGTCATATGCCAGTCTCTAGTGCTACCACACATACAGTTTCAATAAAATTTATTTTAAAAATAAAATATAGAACATTTTTAAGATGAACTCCAGCATATAATCCAGTGAGAACACAAAACTTGCCTGAGTTTACCGCTTTGCATGTAGAAGGAGCTAGAGACTGTTTAAGCACTCACTCGGTCTAGAGGCTGAACGTATACCTACTGACCATCTGGATGTATTTTCTTCCTTTAGTGTTTTTAATCCTGATGGATTACTATCTGTACCAGAAGTTGGTATTAAGCTTAATGGCAAGACTGCAATCTATCATTTTTTAATTACACTTAAAATGCACATGTAAGAAAAAACACACCGAAATACATTAAAACTTCCACGTGAGCTTGGCAACTGAAAAGATTACATGTTGGAAAGCACAGAAAAATGAGGTGATGATCTGAAAACGTGAGTTAGAACACATGTTTTAGTAACAAATCTACAAGAAAATTACTATTATAGAGGAAATCCAACCCTGCATTATACTACGTCATCTTTAAAATGGCACAAATAGCAAGGTGGAATAAACAAATGAAAGGAGCACATCCAAGTACTAAAATAGCATTTTTAATCTGATTCATATGCCCATATTTCTGTTTTTATCAGATGTCCATGGTAAATTTTGTAAGCTTGAAGTGTTGTTTGAAGATAAAGTAAAGCAAAAAGGATTTTTTTTTTTTTGTATGGGAAAACATGGATCCGAATGAAGCTAGTGCTGAAGGAGGCATTCTGTATAAGGTTTAGTTCATTTTGATTAATGCAATTTAAATTCACATGCTTACTTTTTTTAAGACTATTTCCCCTGATTATTTACAGATAGATATATCCTCGTGGCTTGCAGTGCTGTGCATCACACCACCTGCAGAAATGAGAGTGGAAACTGAGTGCTGTATCAGGCCGATGTTTCAGCTACTAATAACCTACGAATATCTGAGGCTCCACACATGAGGTTTTGGGATCGGAGAAGCGGGCAGACAGGTACTGGGGCAACAGGGGGGCGTCCTGTGGCAGGGGAGGATTTCTGGGACAAGGTGGCTCTCTGAGAAGCAGACCCTGCAGCAAGAGTTCTGTGAGCAGAAAGTCCCACTAGACAAAAAGCCCTGGCTTGCAGCGTAGTGCTTATCCACATCCCCATGCCAAACATGGGCCAGAGCTGTGAAGAAGCTTTGCTGTTGCACTGCACGAGTAGTAGGAGGAAGGCAATGGAGCCAGGGATGCCTGATCAACAGCTGTCTTGATCACACGACATGTGAGAAAAAAATCTTAAGATCAGACAAAAGGCAGCAAAATGGTCAAGGTAGCAGAGTGACAAGGGAGTTGAACCACACTTTTTGTTGAAATATAGATTGGTTTGTGTTTCTCAATCTTTATCTCATTGGCTGGAGCATGCATGTTGTACATAGGTTGTCAAAACCATCACACTAAATATGCTACTTCAAACCTCCTGCTGCCACTTCCTAAATGTCCTGAAACACCTTCTGTGCTTCATGTGAGGGCATGGCACAGTTCAAGCTGAGCTGCAAAGAGCTCCTTGTAGGGAGAGAACCTTCCAAGCAAAGTCATGTTAGTTCTGCCTTTAACTCCCAAACTGTTGCCCTGTCTGACCCTGAGGAGGCCTTTTTAAACACCCAGCATGACAGAACTTAAACTTCTTATTTATCTATCTATTTATTTATTTATTTATTTATTTATTTATAATGCCTGGTAAGGCATAATTCTGATTTATCCCCTGGTTTTACTGTGTACTATCAAACTGTGTGCAGGCTGGTTGCACCAGACTTAGCTAATAATATAATGGTTGTAGATAGAACCTACAGCACTTAAACAAAACACAGAAGATAAAACATGAGTTACAGTAAGAAAGCAAGAATTAAATCTTTCATCTTTTTTCATTCCTATGGGAAAGAGGGCTTCTGAGCTTAGGCAAAGCTATAATGTAAAATTTCTGTGCCAATAAAAGGAACAGCTAAAGAAAAAAAGAGCTAGCCAGGATCTCATTTTCAAGAGATGTAATAACCTAACACTTTTTGCTCCTCAGTAGTGTGTTGAAAGTCTGGGAAAGACAGAAAAAATTTCCAAGATAAATAAGGCCAATTTTCATGGATGTAGTCAAATAACAGGAGCCTATTTCCCAAGCCTCCTCCCTTCATGGGAGGCAAAGGGACTAAATTTACTGCAACAAACAGCAGTGAAAGTTTAGCAAGTTAGCTACAGCAGAACCAGGCTCAGGTTATAGTAGAGATAATAGAAGATGCTGCGATGGCACCATCTCAGAAAGGTGAAAGCACAGATGAACTCATCAATAGGGAATTTCAATCTCAAACCATAGGTCTGGGTGACAACCCCATCCTTTGCCACAGACATCTACTTGTAAATTTAATAGTGGTAATATCAGGGAGAGTAGCACTGGTATCATATCAGAGAGGGTTTGTGAATTCTTCCCCTAACTCAGGAAAATGGCCTCATTTTGGATACTTACAGTTAATACAGTGCAAGACCTTTCTTTTTCTCCCCATTCAGTGTCTCCATTTCTGCTTACTCTGTTATAGGTACTGTGATGCTTTTGACAGGGGTAACCTATAGAATAAGCGAAGCAATGCAAACAGTGAGAAGGTTAGCTAAGAACTGCCTTTATAAATACACTAGCTTTAATGATAGGGTTAATTGCCTTTGCATGTCTGGCTATAGCTTGATGCAAATACAAAAGTTAAAATGTGTCTGACGTAAGTGTGCTACATACTGATATTTTGGTTTGCTTATACTACAAGAGCATTGCTGGGATTTTTCTTTACCATATAATTGAACTCTGCATGTAAAACTGTACTTGTAAAAGTTACATCTTCAGCGAAAAACATTGTGTTTAGTGAAATGTTTAGAACTGAGCTCCACTTTGATTTGACCTGTGCAACGCTGCAGGCTCAGATCTCCAATTTTAGCAGCCTTATGGGCAGTACTTAACTCCTGCCCTACTGTTAATGCACCTGATGCAGCACTCAAGTGAACCAATTTCCAAATGTTCTCCAAATCTTCAACAGAACACAAAGTTTGTCAGGTTCAACACAGCCACTACTACAGCAGGGGTAAAACAGCTCTAGCACTCTGTTTAAAATTAACTGCACCCTGGAGAATTCAGGGCAGAAATGGCAAGGGTATTGCAGATCGATGTGGTAGCAAAACTACATCGGGCAGCTTGCCCAGATGCTCACTGTTACCAAGCCTTGTCTTGCTGCTATTGGACCTGAAATTAATAACAATAAAAAGAAGGTTCAGATATCTATCTAAGTGCAGCTACTTGTTTCCATAAAAGCCATAGAGGGAACACAGAAAATTCCCATGGGAGAGCATCTATTCTGTGCCTCCCTCAAGTACTAGTTGACAAAACAGTAGCCTATTTACAGTATTTGTCTAAGTATGTGCTTGAACTTGAAAGCGTTAGCACATTTCCTTTACAATCTATATTTAGCTGTGGTAGTCTAACTGTCCTGGTAAGCAAAGCAGGTTTGGTGGGAGCACATCCTAATAAGGTATTTCCCAGTACTGTAAATAATTGAATCACATTTGTAATATTTAAACTATTCATAATACCATTAAATAACAGTTCATAGGAAACTTCGGTGGAAACCTATTTTCATCAACAACGGTGTTTTCTGCTACAGATTGATCTTAGTATTGAATACCTCCAAGCCATAGCAGAACCAAATTTTTCAGAAACTTTATTAATTTCTTTTCTACACCTCCGGAGATAGTTCCACAAATTTTAAGATTTTATTGTTTGACTTAAATTTGAGTACCTATATTTCATCTTTATTTCAGACACTATCCAACACTGTCCTACTCTCCTATATAATTAATATTTTGTTCTGTTGTGTTACTTTGCCCATCAACAACACCCCCATTACATTTTATAAAGTAGTTATTCAGTACATCAGCTCCTGAATAGCATTTTGCACAGATATGAAAAAGACAATCGTAGGAAGAAAATGAGATTAGACTCATGTATTCTGTTAACTAGGAGAATAACCCCTAACTGTGCAAAAGTACAGCATTCTGACCAATTGAAGATTCTACTTCTGATTTTAATTATGTGCCTATAAAATGGGAAGTTTGAGGCAGTCAGCACCTTGTCCTCCAAACTAGTGAAGTCAGAGGAACAGAAGCAAAGTAAAGGCACTTTCCCAAAGCATACCAGAGAAGCACAACTCTCCATTTGTCTGAATTAGGCTATCAGCACTACCACAGAGTGGTAACGGTATCTCATCAAATCCTAGGCTTCAAGGCTTTTCTGAGATTGCATTTCACGATCAAAATTACTGGCAAGTGAATATAAGTTTAGAACTTGATTTTAATTAATTTGCATGTTTTTTGGTTAGTAACTTTTTCCCTGTGTTGTTGTCTTTTATGTGATGGTACATTCTTCCTCCTTCCATGTGTATGTAAATGAAACTCTCCTGTGACTAAGTAAAATATAACCAAGTTTCTGTAGGTGTGTCCCAGCATAAGCAGACTTTAATTTAACTATTTATGTTTTGGTAATTATATTTATATGAGAGAGAGAGCAACTTTTAGAGAACTGGGCTGTTTACTAACAAATTAAGACATAGCTGTGACATGGGTTTGTACAATACAATCTGAAAGCTATATAGATTATAGATGAAGAATATAGATTTTGGCAAGCCTTGTGAAAAAGGAATAATCTTGCTATCTCTTAATGGTGCGATTCCAAATAATAATTTTGGTTAAACAGGCATGCTTCTACCATTTTTTGTTCAGCTTCGGTTCTGATCTCTGCAATCCAGGTCCCTGGGAACAATGCAAAGGTAGTGAAGTTTAACGTTTTATTCTTACTCAGTGCTCTTTAGGAAAATTTTTCAATAAAAGAACAATTACTTAATAGGCAGCTGTTAAATTATACAGTGAAGAATGAATACTGCATGGCAGGTTTGAAACAGAACGCTATGCTCTTTGGCTTCCTTTAGAAATTTTCTTTCCTCATCAGATAAACCTGCATCACGTTCAATCCAAAAGCAGTGAGAAATAGAAACATCTAGCACATGGGAAGCACTACACATTGAAAGTATTTGTGTCCAAGAGCCCAGCTTCAATTCCTCAACTTGCTTTTCAAATCCAGAACAAAGAGATGCTACCTCGGGAACCAGGCTGACTGCTGTGGGCTGGTTCTTTCTTCATAGTATACCTCTGCTGTTGGCAGGTGACACAAAATTTTCCAGAAGACAGTACTGTAGAGATCTAAATAGGATCCCGGAGAAGACCCCAGTTCTTATGTATAATTATATACATATAATATATATATATATAATTAAATTTTATATATAATACAAAATGATATTATAAATTTGTGTCAAATACCCTCTTTTATTTCCTGTAAAGGAATCCCTGAAGAGAGGAGATATGACAGCCCTGACAATTGCTATGATGAGCGATCCCTTTGGATTATTGTGTTTCATCTACCTCAGATATAAAAGTTAGCTGTGTAGCATAAAGCCTTTTCCAGAAGAGAAAAGCTAGAGATCTCCAAGTATCAGGCAGGAAAACCAGTCTTGAACTATAACAACAAAAAAATAAAGGGGGGGAAATGGAAAAAGAAAGTAGCAAATTTTTGATTCCCTAGTGCTTTCAAGGGTTATTTTGAGTATCACCAGCATTTTCAGAGATGGCGCTTTTGTTCTGTTCAGGCCATATCTTGCAACACAAAGTGCTTTAAAAGGTTTAATTAAAGATATCAGCCTGAAAACAGTTGCTTATTACAAGTGAGAAGCAGGCACCACTGCCCGAGAGAGAAAGCTGAAGACAATTCCAGGATGTTCAGAGGCAGTCCAAAGCAGTTTTCAGATATTTTCAGGATTCGTATATATATATGGACCCTCTTACTGATGCTGTCATTACAAAAGCAAAATTTAATAGGGAAAAAAAAAAAAAAAAAAAAAAAAAAAAAAAAGTTTATGGAAATCCAACTGTTAGATGAAGTATTCTTAAATATGGTTCTCATTAGCAAGGTGTTACCACAGCTTTCCGACTAGTAGCTGCTATTCCTTTGGGTAATATTAACTGTTGTAATCAGAGACTGTTAAGTGTTTCCGAGATTAAATAGCTTGTCATTCAGATTTATGTAATCGGGAAAGGGAATAAGGATGAATTCCCTTCTGGCCCTTATGGGTCAAATCTTTATTGTAGCTTAGCTAGTATAATGGGCTTGAACCTTGTAATAAGCTTGAAAAAAAGTGAGATAACATATCTTCTGCAGCTCTGGTCAGGTCAGCTTCTTCACTGTTTTTATTAAGCAAAGCAATGAGCCTACCCATGTTATTTTGCAGGAATTACCCCTTAGCAGAAGCACTGCTAGGAAACAACTAACAGTCAAAAATCCCTCAGCCAGAAAGCCTCTTCAATTATCATCCTCAGTGTTACTCGGAAGGCTACCATGCAATAAAACTTACCCTAATTCAGCAGCAAACCTCAGGACCCACATTATTTGTAGAAAAGATGACTGGAGTTATAATGCTAGATCAGCTGCATGAATATTAATAGTGCTGAGAGCCATAAGAGAGATGGTTCTCAGACTTTGCAGACTTGTTCAGCATTATGCTTATCAGGCCCCCCTGGAGCATGCCTAAGTGATGCAAAACTGAAAACCGTTGCCAGAGCTGAGGAAGAGTTCGTACCAGTTTCTGCTGCTGCAGGCACTGCAAGTGTGCCTGCTTTAGCAGCAGAATTTTCAGGGGGTTGGTATTGAGAAAATGAGCAGCAAGCTTGAGTGCAGCATGCAGCCAGGTGCACCCCAGCAGGGCTGCAGCCCAGGCTCCCCAGGAAGAACCCCTTCACTTGCCATGTTAATGATGCTGCGTGCAAAATCCTGATGCTCCCTAGCTACTGCTGCTAGACAGGGTGTGGCCTGCTGGGGTTTTGTCATTGCTGCTGCCAGTAAAAAAGCCATCATTTTACAGCCTGGTCTGCCCAGGGAGCCATTCTGAAAGGGTAAAAACAGGCACTGGGGTTTGGCTTTTTACTCAGGAATTGATGAGTAGTCATAAAAAAAGCAATGCTTGGAAATCACAGGTTATGCTTGGGGTTTCTTTAGAAAAGTCAGGTATTCCTTGGTTTTGACCTCTGACTTGGCACCAGCTTCAGAAATGCCAGGTGTGCTTTCCCCCATACAATTGCAGAATACAGAGCACCAAGTGTGGTAGCCACCTGCTACCCTGAGTGTGACACCAGCCTCAGCGAAAGCCAGAGCAGAAATAACCCCTTCTCAGAAGGTTTTCTCCAAAGCACAGCCAGCTAACTGCACCTTTCTTCCTGAAGTGAGGCACTGTACAGTGTTGTGGCAATGCTGGGGCCTTGAGGCCAGCCTGAGAATGAGTGGCCAAGGAAGCAGGAACCTCCCAAACCCAGCCTGCCACCACACCTAGCACAGGGGGAAGTTGTGTTGCAGATAGTCTACCAAAGGCTTCAGTCCTTCCTGTTGAATCATTGCTAAAGCAAAAATAGAGGGTCCTGAACAGTTGGCAGCAGTCACGCTGACCTTGACTGGGCTAGGACTTCATCCATTTCAATTAAAGGGTAATCCAGTATTTCTTGTGGTGTCGTCCCACTGCTGCCATAAAGCTGAATATGACCTGGTCTAATGCAAAGATGAAAGAACACATACTTCCCAACTTTTACTTTCCAGTGAAGAGGAAGGTGTCAAACTCGGTTCATTTTCTCCTGCTGTCTCTTGGATTTTAAGTACTGCTGATTGCCACATGCGTTTGATATTCAGGGCTGAGTCTCTGAGCACAGGGGAGGTCTGTGCCATGAAATTCAAATCCGTTCCATATAATTTGGATCTGAGTTTTAGTTTCAGCTCTGCTTTTCTTTCAGAGTGCATATTGCACACATAGAGTTAGATGCTTTATGTTGTTCTACTTTCAGGGAAGTCATTGAGTTTCTTCGGAAAAATGCTGAATTGCATATTTATTTCAGAACTCTGTCATCCTTGTGCTTATTTCTGAAATCTGTAACTATAGTTCCTAAAAGTTTATCTACATCAACAAAAAACAAAGGATTTACTTTCTTCATCTTATTTTTCTATATAGTAAAATTCATCAGTCCATCCATGTGCATAACACACTGAGGATTAAAAAGAGTTTCAGCAAACTCGTGGCAGAGCTCAGCTTTGGCATGCAGTAGGAAGAACTTCATTTGAACTGTTACAGTAAAAATAGTCCCCTTTTAAAATCCTATTGCATAAGAAAAACTTGTATAAAATTTACAGAATAAGCATGAATTTCTAAGTAATTGCCTTAAGTTTGTAGTCAGATAATTAAATCTGATGCTTTATAACAACTACAGGAACCAAAGAGGAATATTTATTGCTATACACCCATGGAAACTAGATTTAATGTAGGTGGTTGTACTCTTCAAAGCAGTAGGTACCAGTCATGGGCAGTGTCAAGACACTTGATGAAAAAAATGCTTAATGACATATTTTCTTGCCTTTTAAAATTTTATTTTATTTTTATTTTTTATTTAGTTAGATGCCAGATGCCTAATCAAGGCTTTATCTTCATTGACATCAAAGCCTGCCTTCAAACTGCCCTTCACCTGAGCAAAATAGCAGCCACCTGCACTGGCATTATTTATATATCAGCCCTTGGAAGTAGCTTAACTTAGTCTTGGGAGCATGTTGACTCTCACTGGGAGCAAAGGTGCCTAGTGATTTATGTTGCTGTTGGCTTCTTAACCTGCAGACTTAAGTAGTAGTGTTGCAACTTTGTTTCTCGTTCCTTGTGCTTGGTGACTTGGGTTAAGCATGGAGAGAAAATGGAAGCTGATCACTTGAGGGCTGCTATAGAGGGAACAAGCAATGGGGTGCTGGTGCCTGTGGCTGTAAGGTAACACAGTCTTGGGCTAATCTGAGCCAAAGTAATGGCTTTACATGAAGCTGTAAGCACTCGTATCAGATACAAAAGTTGTGGGTGTTGATCTTCTGTAGTGCTATGTAAGTGTCATCTTATGGAGACAGTTCTTGGTAAGTGCTATGTTGGGCAGTAGTCAATTCATGTCAATGTTGACAAATGTGACAAAGGTGATGAGGAGGCCTGAGTCATCAAGGAGGCCCAGTGGCATGAGCTTTGACACCCCCAGGCTGTTTTGCTCCCCTCTAATGAAACTTTCTGTCATATAATTGATGAAAGTGAAAAGCAATGTACTGCTTTATTAGTCTCTCTTCTAAATCTCTTTCTAAATTAGTTTTAGCAGCTTTGTCAACTTGGAGACTTCCATTTTGGTGCTTAACTGGAATAACCTCAGAAGCAATTGATCGTTAAAAGACAGCTATGGCCACTCATGGCAAGGCTGTGCTGGGTCTTCACTGATTTCTCTGGAGCAGAAATTTGAATATTACTAAGACAATCTGGAGTAGCCCAACACAAATATAGCAAAATACAAAGCAGTTTTGTTTCTTTAGATAAAAATAACTTCAAAGCACTTCTGTCATTTGAAAAGGCTGACTTTTTGCCTATATTTTAACTTGACCATCAGAATAACCTATCTATATATTACTTGTCTCTGTACATCTGCTTTCATGGACTGAGTTGTCTCCAAGTCATCTAATAGAAAACTAGCACTTACAAGAATGGATTAGCAGGACTATGGGTAAAAAGAGAAACAGTAGGCACTAAAAACTACTATAAACCTTTATTAGAAAAAGTTCTCTTAAATCTGATACTTTTAAATACATCCAAATGATATTATGACTTTCAAATATTTACATTACAAAATCATTTGAAACAGTTCTTTGACAAAATAATTGCACATACAGCAATTTCATACACAAAAAGTAAACAATATCTTTTCATAGCCTTCCATTGGATTTAGCACTGAAAATATTAACTCTTTTGATCTCATAAATTAGTAAATATCTGTGGATGCATGACTTATGACTACCTTGAAACCAAAAGCAACATTCTTTTTGTGGGGTTAATGGAAGGTTATGTGTTTGAGTGCAGGACTGCTGTGATATTAACTGCTGGTGATGCCAGTAACTCTTTCTTTGTAATTTTATGGAGGTGTTATTTCTACTTTGTTGAAAACCTCTTTAAGGTATTGATTTCATTACATTTAGGAGGATGCTAGTTCTCAATTACCCTTTTTTTTATCCATATGGCTCTCAAACAAGTCGTCTTCTTTAGTCTGTAGCTTTCTGCTTTCTGTAGGACAAAAATTGCTTACTCCTAATTTAGGTATCTAATTGTCCTGAGGAATGTTGGTAACAACTGCTCAAGCACTTGAATAAAATAAGGGAAGAGGTAACAGTTCTCTAGGAATCATCACATTTGCTGAACGTTTTAGAGTAGCACATAGTGCAAATGACTTCCTATTTGTGTGTTTTTCCTCAGTTTCTCCAGAGGAATAATAACTTGAGTTATCATTTAGTACCAAAACAATGGTGGATGGGTCAGTTTAGACCAGGCAGATGATTAGGATGTTACAGCAGAGGCATAACCTGCATAGTCCATGGCAATATTAAAATAATCTGCTACAATACTATCTTCTGCCTGGTTGTCCTGCTCTTTGTTTTGTAGGCTAGAGGGCCTGACTGTGTGAATCATTAAGGGAAAAATTAACATGAACAAAGAGAAGGTATAATGTTAGTACATGTAAACTAGAATATTTTAACCCTTTGGCTGTACCAGTGCAGGAGCAAAATGGTCTAAATCCCCTCTAACGTAGTCCACCTACATGATTAATATAGAGATAACCAGTGTACGTGAAAGAGAATGAGCAGGAACAGATGAAAAGTATAAAACAGACTTAAGTGCAATAGGCAGACTATAATGGATGGTGAGTGATGGCCTTGGAAAATGCCTAAGTCCACATAGAAAAGAAGATGAAAGAAAGATACTAGAGGGGTGAAATGAGCAGCCTGGAGAGGCAGTGGGGTTATCACATCAGTCTCCAGAGGGGTCTATTGTTAAAACCAGAAGATCAGAGGGAAAGAACAAAAAAGCCATGAAAATCTATGTTCAGGGAAAACAGAAATACTAAAAACTATATTTGCAGAGTACTGAGGGAACATAGTAGTATCTATAACTATCCTGCAATGCGAATTATTCAATACCTGGTCTCTTTTGCATAGGAGGGCAGGATTTAATGAAGTCCCAACTTTTCAATAGTAACTCAGCAACTGTTAGATCTGCTGCTTTTCAAAATGGCAGATATCTTGTATCCAGAATTGTCCAGGGAAGTGTCCAAGCCCTTATTTTGTATTTTGAAATGGTTAGAAAGTTCTGGAAGAAGGAAAGACACATCCTGGTGTGAGTTTTTAGCAAGGGTAAGTGGCATAACCTGGCTCTTTATAGAGCTGTCGCCTCAAGATTAATTCTGGGCAAAAATGATTTTAAAGCTTGAGGTAGGAATTGATAATGATGAACTTCAGAACAAGGGTTAATGCTTATTAACATAAGTTTACAGAAAATGTGTTCCCTCCAGTTTTACTTAAATCTTTCAGGGAAACCAAATGTCTAAGAAAATTACTTGAAACTGTGCAGCACATTGACCAATTGGGGATTAATAGTAATTCAAAACCAACAGAATATATGCACGACAGTCTGTTTTCAAGTATGGTCTCCAAGCGTTGTGGTGCATTATTCAATGTCCTAGATCCATGGCTAGGACAGGGTGAAGGATCATCATGTCATGGTTTCGTTACCACAGAAGGCCATTTTGAGGGGTTGGATAAGTTTTTAAATAAATAAATAAATAAAAAGGAATAGGCACAGACCCCAGTTCTTTATCTGAGCTGGGCTTCAGCTGGCTTCTTGCAGAAGGCAGTGCCTGCTGGATATGGGGTGGTGTGGGCTGGAGCAGGGCAAGAGGCACCTTGGGATGCTGCTGGTGCAAACCACTGCATGCCAGCCACACAACCTGTAATGAGTAATGGTCTCAAAGCACATCTTTTTCTCATGAGCAGTTACAGAAAACATTATTTTGAACATCTTCTGATTATTGCTTTGCAAACTGTAGGAAGCCTTAGCGTAGCAACTTAGTTCTGTTGGGAAGAAATTGCTAACAAAGCTGCTCCTGGAAAATATCCGCTTCCATTTTTTTCTTGTCTTAATTTGTCTTCCCCTTTTTCCCCTGTGATTGTATTATTTTAAATCAGTGTTCTAGAGAGTGATTTTACTGTCAGAAATTTTTTACATTTACATAGAAAAAATGTTTTACATTTATCTCTTACAACATTTTTTCAAAGTTAAAAATCATCCAAGCAAGGAAAATTAATTTAGCATCACCCATATTAAATCCAGTATTTGCAATAAATTGTCTTGGAACAATGAGGAAATATTTACTCTTTGAGGAAATTACTAGTCAATTCATATTCAGTGATGAATACATTCAGGAAAATGGTTAGCTGTAAACACTTTCTGTTTGACACATTCTCAATTATTCACAAAGTTGACCCCTCCTCTGTATCTGTCAGATGCTAGTGAGCATTAATTGTCATCCTAGGGCTCTGGGGGTATTGTTCACTTGCTCTCTTTAACCAAGCTAGGCATGAACATATATTAGTGAAATATTTGCAAGCAAAAGAAAACTGAGCATAATGAACAGCTATGGAGCAGGAAGTTTTACATTTAAATAGAAGATGAGGACAGGTAGAATGTGATATGGAAGGATCTAAGTTGTCGTAAGATGCAAGCTTTCAATACAGTAGAGGGGAAGCCTTGCACAAAAAAGTATCCAGTTTTGTGTGTTGCACATTTAAACCACATCAGTAAGACATGCCACCTAAAATCAGTGGGAATTATACAATATTTGTGCTTCCAACTTGAGGTACCTCAGGAGTCTGACTTTCCAGTGTCACTGAAGGAGAGCAGGCATGTTGAGAAGCCAATGTCTTTCAGATATTCCAAGCTCAGTCTTCAAAACCTGAAGCTGTAAGCTTCTTGCAGCAGAAGTCCTTGACCAAGTGGTTAGGAATAATGCATGCTTATCTACCAGACATGTTTGGTATGAGCACTGAATTGTTCAATCTCCCAGCCCATTTGGATGAAGAGAAGCATTTTCAAACTGAGGGTGCCTGAAGAAGGTTGATGTTGGTGAGCAGTGCTGCACAGGAAGATGTGCTGGGTGATGACATCTGGCACAGTGCTGAGCTGTGAAGAGGGTTAACTCAAAGGCAACATTGAAATAACTTTTTTCATTTATATGGTGTCTTTAATTTGAAAAAGAAAATGCTTGCTAGGAGGATTGTACCCTTGCTGGGCTGCAGGCTGCCTCCTGGCAAATCCTCTGAGACAGCTTCAGCTGCTGTCTGTCCCCACAGCTGTCCATTAGTCCTAGTCTTTTCCTGCCCTAAGCAGAAGTCCTGTGCAAATCAGTACACCATTACCAAAAAATTGAAAAGTAAACATGGCATTGATATGAGCTCAACAGTCTGATTTGAACACGCTAAACCAGTGCAATCCAGAATTATGGGTGCTGTTTAAATAAAATTTAAAAAAAAATAAAATAAAAAATGAATGAACTGCCCACCGAATTCAGCGCATATGTGCTCTTAGGTGCTGCATTATGCAGAAAAGGAGAGCTACGCAGAAACAAGGACAGCTCTTTTTTGGGGTGGGGAAAATGTTTCTCTTGACTGGTGATGAATGTCACTATGGAAGGAATTTAAGTCAACCTCCTAGTCCTACTATAGCACTTTTTTCTTTATTTTTTTTCCTCTTGATGTTTCTTTTCTGAAGATTGTAAGTAGCAGGGCACAACAAAAGCACTTCCTCCTCTAGCCTTTTGAGATGAATCATGTTTAAATCCAGTTCATCCAGGATCTGGGGTCTGTCAGCTCGTGTGCTGCTTCCCTTTAAGCAGTTCTCTGCTGCTGTGACTTCATGATTCACCGTCACTGGGTGTACATGGAAGAGAAGAAAACACCAGTGTCACGCTGCTTGTTCGCTTGTCTCTCAGAGAAAAAATATGCAATAATGTCTCTTCAGCCCACGAGAAGGTGTTAACAGAAAACGAATGTCAGCCATGCAGCACACCAGATGAGCCCATCTGTGGTGCTACAGCCTGTGAGCAAGGGATGATCCCACTTTTCTGTTGGCTGGAGGCTATCCAGCACAAGCTTTCTCCTGCTCCCAGACAAGGACTGAGGAATAAAATCCCCTCTTCCCACACCTGAGGATAACATTTTACATGGTTTTCTTATATATATATATATATGTTAAACCTAGACTCATAATAGATTAATTTTCTTTTTGCCCCTCTCGATTTCTGCCTAGATGTCTTGCTCCCTAGCACTTTCTTAATGTTTAGTTCACGCAGACATGAAAAATGCAACTTCTGTTATCAGCTGGATGGATTTCCATCAGCACTAACAGCAGGGTTAAAAACCACTGCTGAAGTTTAAAGGGACACAATCTTAATATTTTTCATGGCTTTTTATTATTTTCCTAAGCTGAGGTACAGGCTGGGCAGAGAGGACTTCTTACCGTAACAATTTGTTCCCCACCCAGACCATCACTCTATAGGAAAGAGTCACCCTTTTTCTGGACAGAAAAAGCAGGAGGGCACCCAGTGGGTGCAATAAGGCAGGAGGTTCTTTGCTCTGCCCCTCTCAGAAGCCTACAGAGGCAGGGGCTGTGCCTCTCTTTGCTGGGGGAGAAAAGGTTCCCCAGAGAAGAGATTTGTTGTGTGCCCTCCCCTTCACCTCACCTGCTGCCCTGCTCCTGCATACACAGGAATCCTGGTTGGGATTTTAGCACTAGGTTTCACGTGCAAGACACATCATTTATATATATTTATAAAAGGTTATATACACACGCAACATCTGTATACACGGATATTTTTAACTTAGCTTATGTGCAGGGCAGGTGAACACCACCTCTGAGGGAGCAAGGGCTGTCGCACTTTGCCTCTGGTGCAACTCTCCACAGCCTTGATGCTTGTGAGAGCTTTATTCAGAATAATAGCCTTTTTTTCTTTTGCTTCATACTTGTTCACTTTTCTTTCTCAAAACTGGTGCTGAAACATCTGTTTATCTGCATGTATCTCTCTTCAGTACTCAGCAAAGAGTTTGGTTGGGAAAAAAGTCCTCTTTGGTCTGACAAGGTTTGATCACAGAAATGAACGGGCACCAATTTATTCATTTGTTTGCCAGAAAATGGCACTGTTTCAAATATATTTTCACTTTGAAATGAAGCACATTCCAACATTTTGTGTAAAGTGAACTTTGAAAAAGTAGTTTTAAGATAAAACATTAATTTCAGCACCATAGTGGTCTCTTTCTTAAAACCTTTTTAAAATTTTATATTAAAAAGTCACTCTGCAAAGTAGTTTTGGAAAAACTTTCATTTTGAAAATGCCATTATTGCAACAGTTTGTCTTGGAAGTTTTCAAAATGCTATCTTAAAATGCTGTCTTATCTAAACCAGTTCATAGCTGAAACCATTTAAGTCTTAAATGAACCCCCCAGCAACTTGTATGAAGAAGGAAAATAACACTCAGCCACTTGTGTTCAGTGAAGCACTGAGATGTTTCCCATACTGAACTCTCAAAAATAAAATCTTAACTCTTTTTTTTTTTTTAACGTAATTTGAGAACAAATTTCCCTAAACTAAGCAGTCTTCCAGTAATAATCTTGCCCTCTGTATTCAGATAATGACCTTTGTCTGAGCAGTTCTGAATGCTGGAGAGAGAAATCTCATCTTCCTACGTGGGCTTGTTTGCTTTCCTACCCTTCAGAAATATCACAGCTGGTCCTAGGACACCAGCTATAAGAAAATAAGCTTTACTGATGTGCGTACCTTCATTCTGATTGAAACACCCTTATCTGAACAGGGCTGCCATGTGGAGTTGAGGCTTACTCCTGACTGCAGTGCTTCAAAGTGGTGATATCTCCATCTTACAGGTGGGGCACCCATGGGAATGCATAGCCCAAAGGCACCCGTAGCCAGTTGGGAGTCAAATCCTCACTACTCGATGGGGTTAATGGCAGTAGAGCACAGAAGCACTTTAACGAGGACCATATTTAAACCGTCTGTTAAAATTGGTAGGTCACAGTGTTTTTTCTCAAAATTACTGTTTATGTTCTAGAAAGGAACTTAGCTGAGGATGTCGTTGTGCCCCAAAAGCCTCTTAAACCCCAGCTGCTTGGAAGCTACCAAGCTGTCAGGAGCGCTGTTCTGCATCCCTCCTGGCCCCTGAGCTGGCTGCAGGGCAGCACTGGGAAAATCCTGTGGGAAGCTGCTCTGGGTGCTGGTGTTAACGCTTCAGGAAGCTGTGATTAAAATCTGACCGGTGAGGAAAACTTGGTCTGTGCAGTGTGGTCATCTGTCTCACACTGGTTTGCCACTGTAGGGTTAGTTAGGGGTGCGATTTACAGGCAGCAACTCCTTTAAAATTAAAGGAGAATCAAATCGTTTGAGTTGGAATAAGTCCTCATACATGAAAACTTTAAGACCTAAATAGGCCCCAGAATCAGTCTTTTATAATTATGTATATAGAAAATGAGATTATTTTGGAATTTTGGAATGACTCACTTTGACCATATTTCTTCAAATAATATAATGTATTAAAAGTACCTTGGGTTGGCCATTGATTCTTTTTCTTCTTCTCTTACAGTAGGCAAACATTCACAATCAGCTGAAACAGGATGAGAAACAAGATAATAGTTACTCTTGGCAGTTACTCTGTTTTATTTCAAAATCACATCAAACATTTTTTTGTGCAGCCATACGAGCACATAAACCTGCTCTTCTGCATCATTTTATCTATAAAATCTGCATGTTCCAAGCGGTGTAAATGTTATGTGTTTTACATCCTCCTTCCCTTTGATAGGTGTTGTGGTAACTTCTCTGTTAGATATGTTTCAGTTGTTTGTGTACACATACACAAGCACACTACCTTTGAGGACTGTTTCCCACGAACTACCTTGGGAGGACAATTTGTTAGCCCTCCACAGCTTACAGCTGCACCTCTGCTTCATCGTCCAGTGGGGAATTTGGGGGTGGGGTTTAGGGAACATTACTGAAAAAAAACATGCAAAATGTTTGCTCTCTTCTGTTCACAGAAATTCAGTGTTTCCCTATGTATTGTACTTAATGCCTTAATTTCATGACTGCCTTTTAGAACTTGTTTTGTGCTGGAGATTACAGACTGAGAAGGTCAAAACCCCATCATGTGGTGAGTTTTGCTAATGGGAAGAGATGCTCCAAAGGGTTTTATGTCCTAAAAAACGAAACATCTTTAGGAGGTCAGACAGATGGGCTGTTTGAATGGAATGCAAGGGACCAGAAATTAAAAATTTCCTAGCCAGCGAGAAGCTGTTAGCATGGCTTGTTAAGTATCAGTTTGTGATCAGGTCCCAGTTAATTCACCCCTTACAGAAGACTTGCACTTTGGGAGGAGAACCTTGAAAGAGGATGCAGTATAGAGATTTTAGCTGGGAGAAAATTAGGGAAAAATAGAAGATGCTTGAAAAAGAAGTAGCTAAGAGGGAGCTGAAGATGCTTCTGGTGGTAGACACAGCAGGTACTGATTGCTGGCAGACTCACTGGGGAGGACATAGTCAGGGAGCAGCAGCAAAGAGCAGCTTGTGCTTCATGCAGCAGAGATGGCAAGTGAGGGAAAGGAAACAACAAGGGGAAGGGGGCAGTGATAAGATCTTGGCAGTGATTTTATGTAAACAGTGGTCTGAGCTACGAGTAAATACTTGTTTCTTCTACAACAGCACAATGCGGACCACAGAACTGTAGAAACTCTCAAGACTGAAAGGACTGGATTCTTCAAAGAAACTAGTGTCTAGCATTAAAATGTGCATTTAAAAATATAAATTCTGTTCACAGCTATACTTGTTTTTAACAAGTGTCTACTGGAAACTCAAAACATTTATGATATTCCCTCATATGTTAAAAATAAGCTCCCACACAAACTAAAATACTCCTCTGAACAATCCTACCCCTGACATTTGCACTGCTATTTCTGTAGTAAAGAGTAAAGAACATAACTAAAAATGTTTTAGGAAAACCAGTGACACAAATACAAAATGCCTTACATTGATTTTCTACGTGTGGGATCTACGTCAGCTAGAAAGAGGGGGATGATGGAGTAGAGGGGTTACCGTGTACCATTTTTGTTCATGCTGTTCATCCACTTATCAAGCTCTTCCATTTCTATCTCCATAACAGAGGGGGTGTCTTCTTCAAAAATAGGACTTGAGAAAAAGACATTACACACAGACTTAAATCAGAAAACATATAAGGCAATAGTTGTGCATGACTCCCTCATAATTCCGGGCATTTGTGGACACTCTGGAAAGCTGCCCCAGACTAGCCACTTAAAAAGGAATGGTCATAGCTATCCTAACTCTGCATGTATTTAAATATCTTCATTTAGTCTTCCCCTTACCAATCATTACTGTAGTCACATGGTAGAAAAAAAATTTTGGCACACCCCCTCCCCCCCCAAACCAATTTAATATTGTTATGCTGATTGGCAAGATGGAGATCATTAGAAGTTATCACTGGGGGAAGAGCTGCACAGATCTCAGCAGGTTCTTGCAGCAACCAGAGAAATACTTCAAGGGCAGCTGCCTCACATAGGGCAGCCTTGAAAGATGGGGAAGTTGGACGCGAAGCTTATTCTGAACAGCAACAGCCTGTGGTGAGCCCGGGGACCGACCTCTGCTCGTGGCATGGCCTTATCTCGTGGTGGCTGATGGGGCCAGGGGCAGATGCTGCA
The DNA here is from genome assembly GCA_011076525.1 of Nettapus auritus. NCBI lineage: Eukaryota > Metazoa > Chordata > Aves > Anseriformes > Anatidae > Nettapus > Nettapus auritus. The sequence continues at coordinate 52,642,152 of CM021768.1, read as the reverse complement.
TGGGTCCCCGTAGGGCAGCTCTCGCCCGCCCCATCCCGCTGCCTCTCCTTTGCCCGTTGCCTGAAAGATACACCCCGAAGTTGCACGTTAGCCACCTCTAGGGGGTGTTCACTGCAATAATTAATGGCAAATTTAGCGGTGTTTGTGCATGCGTAAATGAAACCAGACAGTGGACGGGGCAAAAATCAGCAAGCCTATTAGAGTAAGAGAATATATTTTTTTAAAAGAGTGATATTCATAAACTTTACCTTTTTACATTTTCACTTCCCAGCTCATCTGGAAAAGAAAACAAAAGTTGCTGTTCATAGTTGTGCTGTTTGTATATACACTGTCTATATTATGGACAAATCCTTCAATAGGGTCACTTCAAATAGGTTCTGTTTTCACACGGTGTAATCGTCCACTTTTAGATTAAAGGCAGTGCATTCCGTCCTGCTTGCCTGCCATTTCCAGAGCAGCCTGTTACGTTTAGTCCTCAGCACACTAAATGAAGCTCGCCATGAGCTCAGCCTGTGGGGGGCCGAGTGGATGTCAGTGCCACAGTGGGCAGGAACGCACGGACAGCCATTTCCCTGGCAGGGCAGGTGTAATGAGGAAAGTGGCATCCCAAGATAGGGCCTTGGCTGCTACAAAATCATTTACTGGAAGCAGCGGGAGTTTTTTTGCAGCCTGCACAAGGTCAGTCCACCTCTGCCTGGGGGCTTTCCTCATGAAGAGGAGAAGGGGAGAGGCTGGTGTGGCAGCTTAAGTCCCAGTTAAGCAAATGAAGCTGAGCCAGCCCGATGCCAAAAGGGATACAAAGCTAGCTACAACCCCAAAACAAAATGAAATTAAAAAAAAAAAAAAAAAAAAAAAAAAAAAAAAAAAAAAAAAAAAAAAGAAAGAAAGAAAATTTAAAAAATAAAACGGCGTAACAGCCATTATTCAGACAAACAACTTCCTCCAGGGGTTCTTGAAGTGACTGAAAAGCCTCAGCCCTCAAAAACTCTTGTTCTATTGCAGCTCCCAGCAGCCTCACCCTGTAGGCAGTACAGGCAGGAGGAGCACTAAATTCACCTTGCATGGGGTTACCAAGCACAGGGACAGCGTGGCACAGCCACATCCCTTCTCTGTACAGGAACTGTGAGGAGCCAGAGCAGTAGCAGCAGCTCTTGCTGAGGGACTGCTGTGTGAGTCTCCTTTGCTCCTTTTCTGCGTAGGAGACATGGAGCTAAAACCAGAGATGAGCACCCTAAATGGGGCATCCCGGTCCTTGAAATAGCATTTTGTGAATGATGTCAAGCATGTGCTAAAGATATCCTCCTGTTGCACGAGAAGAGAAATTTACCTTGCTTAGACTTTTTCCTTTTATGGACTATTATAAAAGCTATAACCAGCATAATCAGCAGGGCCAGCAGCACAGCAGGGACAGCATACACCAAGACAGATGGCTCCTCCGTCTCTAGGCTCTCATTATTGCTCATGTCATGCAGTTCAGTGCTTGGAACACTTTCCGCTTCAGAGCTGCCTTCACTAGGCCTTGTAGAGACCAGTACTGGCTGGGTGCTGCCCACGGTTGTAGAGGATGCAGGAGTCACAGCAGGAGAAGGTATCACTGTGGCAGTGGGTAATGCTGATCCATAGCCAGAACCATCCTCGCCATTTTCGGAGCCTGCCAAAAATAGGAGGACAGCTTAATATTGTCTGGGTTTTACTGGTGTTATCAGAGAGTCAAAGCATGCAGCTTTAGTATTCATTTTTCACTTGATGTCTTGAAAAAAGACAATCAGCAAATGCACACACACACATATGTGAAGTCTGGGCCACCAGATTCCAAATTAGACGTGGAGTTTGTCACAAAACCTTACTGTGGCAGGGCTCTTCAGCTGCCTTGCACTGGGACACATCAGCCCCTGTCGTCTGCCTGCCTGCAGCTGCTGTGTTTGCCCTGCAGGTTGACATCAGCTCTCACTCTTTGCTAAAAGCCTTCTGCTGCCCTGCCGAGCACGCTGTCCCTCTCCACGCTCAGCCTGTGCCTGAGGAGACCCTGCTCCCAGGCTCACCAACCCCTCCAACTCTCGTCTCACCCTTTTGTGCCCTTCTCCAATTCTTTAACCCTGTCTGGCCGTGCGGCAAGGAGGAACAGGTCTAAAAGGAAGCACGAAGCCTGTGGGCGCTGCTGACTTTCACTTCTGCATTGGCTGGAGGAGGTAGCAGCACAGGGATGGTACCAGCTGCGAATGCAATTCACAGTGGTAAAGACACAACACTGCTTCTTTTTCATAAATGTGAAGGTTGCAGGTTTTGAATCTGGATCCGAGTTTTGATTTCATTTAGCATACATTTTGCAAGGCAATTGGCTAAAATTGGCTGTATGGATGATACTGAAACAAGACTTTTTGATACTGATTAACAGTCCGTTTTGACGGCCATGGGATTTAAAGCTTGATGGCAGCACAGCAAATTGCGGCCTATGCTGTATTCCATGCTATTGCCAAAAATCCTGTGGTAGCCAGGGGCGTGGGAATCAGTCCCTCAATAAATTACGCCTACAGGTTTCCAAATGCAAATTAACTGCTTGAAGTTAACTGGTGACTTTTTGTGTCACCTGCCCTTTCAGACAGGACGCCGCAGTGGTGCAGCTTTTATGCCATAGCACAGGACAGGACTGCATGACTTCTGCAGTGACATGATGCTCCCTGCTCTTGTCAGGCACTGGGCAGCCACGGTTTCCACTCGAGTTAGCAAGAGCTTCAGGTTTTCAGCACCTCAGCGCTGGCATTTCAAATCTCACAGGACTGGATCTGAAAGTACTTAGCATTTTAAATGCTTTAGTAAACACATTAATCTTCATAATGGCCCTGAGAGATGAGCAGTTATCATCTCCATTTTACAAATGAGAAATCAGAAGGACAGGAATCTGTCCTTCCCAGGGACACCGAGCAAGAGAGGAAAACTGGGGTGAGAGCGCTATCTCTTGCTTAACCCACTCTGCAGCACCTCCTCGCCACCCAGGTCTGTCTCAAAAAGGAGATGAGCATCTCACAAGACAGGAACCCCAATTTCAAATGAATACAATGCCTCGAGTGTGACAGCAGTAATTTATCTGTATCTTTATGCCACGCTTATCACACAGGCACCTGATTGTTTCACCCTCTCCTGAAAGCTAGGAAAGAATGTTAATGCTCCATAAATAATTTTAATACTCAATAAATAATGCCTAATACTTTAATAAAATATTTGATACTACAAAGGTCACCAGCCTCTTCCACTGCAATAAGACAACAAAAATGTTAGCTCTTCAATGGCAAAATGCTTCACATCAGTAATCTGTGTCACTTTCTTCCCTGCTTAGTATTTCAGTGCCTTTGCAGGCTGTGACCCTTTACATGTGTGTTCCTCGACCTCCTCGCGTGAGCTGCTGACTTTCATTAATCCCAGCAAAGAGAATGGGAGGAAAAGCACCTCTCCATTATTATTTTTTGGCCATATATATTTGCACCGCAGTGCCACAGGACCATGCCTGTGACCTCGCTTCCTCTTTCTCCTCTAGCCATCCTCCTTGAAACCCGTCAGCTGCCTTATTTGATATGTTTGCAATGACAACCCCAGTGGTAAAAATAGTGCAAAGGGTGTGGGGGAAATAGTATATTTTCCATTTACTGTTAGAGATAAAATGTATTTTCCAAATGTCTGAAGCATGATGTGACTCTAAAGCAAAAGCAAGTGGTCACATCTCATTAAATGCAGTACTAGGCTTTCAGCTACAGTGCATGTTGTGTTTGTTTTCCAAGAGAGACATTTCTGATACTTTTTATTTGCCTGTTTTTGAGCTGTAAAGCAGATTTCAAATCTGTTATCTCTGTGTGAAATAGAACTTTTCTAGTCTCCAGACAAAGAAAGCAGCAAATCACAAGGAGTGACCTTGTTGCCACGTAATTTTGTTTGCTTTACATAATTCCAGGGACAAAACACCATCTCTTCTTTGGGCAGTATTTCCTCTTACTAAGGCCTTTTCTTTGAGAGATTTGAAAGTGCCTTTCAGCAGCTGGGCAGACAATTGCACAAGGTTCTTGCAGAGATATTGCTCCAATTTCCTGTGTTTCACCTGCTGCCTTGGCACATCCCCATGAGGTGAATGAAAGCTGGATGTTGCAAGGTTTGGAGCATGGTCGGAGAGTGCCTGAAAGCCAGAGGGTTTGTGGGATGTTATTCAAGCACCTTCTCCATGCTTGGAGAGAGACAGATCTGATCTCTGTGTAGATACCTCCTTGACTTCGCAGAGCACTTCTTGCTGGGCTCAGCCTTGCACTTTTGGCCAGGTTCTAACACTTGCACCCACTGCCTTCTGCACGTTGTCTTGAGGGAAGCTGATGAGGGCACACCACAGCTTTGTCACAGCCCACATCACCACTTTTTGATCTTGTAAGAAGGATGAGGGGCTGGCGTGTGGCTGGGCCCCATCCTGATGGGGAGCTGGGCACTGTGTGAGCACCCGGCTGGAGCAAGAAGCTAAGGTGTTCCCACCACCAAGAGGATCTGGGCACCAGGGGGCACAAATGCTTGAGCAAGCAGCAGCAGCAGCTCCAAAAAGGTTCCACTACAGTTGGTATGAATGACAAAAGGGCTATGTCCCTCTATACAAATACTGTGGTATGAGGCATTATTCAGAATTTTCTCCTTAAAAAATACACTTGAGTGACTGATGAGTTTTGGAGGTGCCTCTAAGCCTGCCTTTCAAGGGAAGCAAAGGGAGCTGAACATCCTGAGTGGCTTTGCATGCCAGGATCAGCAGCTGTGCAGCAAACAAACAAACAGCATTTCTGCTGTTGCTGCCTTTCTTCCCCTGAGGTTTGCGTTGCGGCACTCAGAAGTGGTGATAGGAGCTGCTGGATGCAGCAAGCAGGCAAACAGGTTTCTGGCTTCGGCTGGATGGGAGGCAAAGAAAAATCGCACGCAGCCAGCACGCCGGGTTCTGCTGGCAAGTCCCCGTCTCCCTTCTGGGCTTGCATTGAACTCAGACTGAGTCTCCGAAGGGAGTTTTTCAGCTTGCACAACAGCTCCTACATGCAGAAGAAAGCGGGATGGGATAAGCCAGATCTGAGTCAATGGAACAGACATGCTTATTCATTTGGGATTTTTTTGTTTCTCCGGACTTCGCTGTAAGTCACAAAACAGCACCAAGCAGAATACTCGGGAGAAGACAACAGAAGAAGCCAAGCCTACAAGGCCACGCAGAACAGGCCGACGTTCCTCCTCCCGGCCCTGCCCCGCACCACATGCGCTCCTACGGCTCCTCTCCGCCCGCGGGCTCACCTCGGCGGCTGCCTGGCGCACCCTCTCGCCCCACGAGTGGCGCCCATGGCGGAGGTGCCGAACCCGCCGCGGTCGGCCGGGACCTGCCCGGGCCGCGTGCTGCAGCAGGCCGCATGCCAGCGCTGCTCCGAGCCCCGCGGGCTGGCTGCCGGGCCCACGCGCCGCTCTGACGGGCTGAGCGAGCGTCTCGGGGCGGCTAATCTGCAGAGAGGATCCTGTTAAAGAGGGGTGCTTAGAGGGTGCTGTCTAGGTATTACCCGGAGCGGGGAGAGAGGGTTCTGGTTTCACTTCTTGGCAATGGAAATGGCTTTCTCCTTGCTGCGTGCCCATTCCACCTAAGTGCTTTTTAAACAGCACATTTGGTCCTGCATTTAGAGCCAAACTGTGAGCCCACAGCCTCAACCATCACCCCGAGAGCTAAACATTTTCAAGACCGAATCATGCTTCTAGTTTCAGCTGTTTGATCCTGTGCCCTTCCAGCTCCACATCAGTGAGCTGTACAACTCCACCACATCCAGAAATTCACGGTGCAAACCTCTCAGCACTCCCTGCTCTCAGCGGGACCCCAAAATTAGAAGTTCAGCTCTGAAGGCTCGGCTGCAGTCATAGAGGTCTCTCGAGGGACAACAGGCAGGAGTCACTGACTGAAATTTAGTGTACAGTCTGGCTGACGTAAAAGGGAGATTTCCTGAAATGCCCCCAAAGCACCTGAATAAAACACAATAGAGCTTAGTGTGTCTGGATGGAAAGGAGGAATAGTAGTAAATATAAACAAATAATTGTTTGGCAGAAAGGGTTCTCATCTGCTTTTAGGAGGCTGCACTTTGGAAAGAGAGAATATATAGCAAATCCTTTCTTCTTGTCTTGCTCTATTTTATAAGCTATAGGAAGGGCCTTAATATTGACTTCTAGGCTTGGCATTCACCAATGTAGGTGTTGTGCAAACCCCAAAGTCCCTTCCACCCAGAGCCAGTGCAGGGACCTCAGGCGCGCTCACAGAGCTGCCGCCCCAGAGTAATTGCAGTGTAGCGAGGACAAAACCGTCTATTCATCATAATCCAAATGGCAAGGTAAGAATTTTACAAGGCTCCAGCATAGTATGGGAACACAGTTTATAAAGGCTTCCATCTGCCTTTAGATCTGCTGCTAGATCTAATCTTACTCCCATCACCTACTTTTTTCAAAGCTCTTTGTAGACAGCAGAGGTGAGACTGTGGGGATCCTGGAGCTTCTGCCCCCTTCTCCAGCACACTGCTCTGAGGGAGGCAACAGTGTCTGGGACTGGAGGAAAAAAAAAAAAAGAAAGCTCCCCTAAAGCTCCTGCCCTGTTGATCTGTAAGCAAAAAGCAGTCAGCACGAAGGATGCACCTGGGAGGCCAGCCACAGCAGAAGGGCTCGTGGCCCACCTGCAGCGTGTAGGAATCTCTGTAGAAACTTTAACCCCTCCAGTTCAGTTTTCCCAGAAGACCAAGTGAAAAACTGCCCTCACCGTCAGCCTCAGCTATGTCCTGGGGATGCTTGCACACCTTTGTGGGGGGATAACTGGGATCCCCCCTCTTCTCCATCACCTTTCCCCAGCAGCCTGGGGCTCGCTCAGGGCAGCTGGGGCTGACACCAGCCAGGCTCTTGCCCAGCTGCCTGGCACTTTGTGCAGGAAATGTCAGCCCTCTGGGGGCCGGGGGCTCGGGCAGCCACCCAGCACATGGAGGTGATGGAAGTGCAAGTGACCTCGATGCATTGCGCAAGTTATTGCCGGCAGCTCCCCGGCACCTTTTCACACCGTACGGCTGGGGTCTTGCCTCTCTGCTTCTCTGGGAGCAATGTTTTGCTTTGTTCGTGACAGGATTTTTCTTCTCCTGGTCACTTTGATCAGGAGGCACGTGCAAAGCTTGCAGGGCTTTTCCTTAGCACACCCGTAGCACAGCAGGGCTGCATTAATGCAGGCAAGACCAAACCTTTATGTAACAACTCGCTTAACTCATTCTTACAGCTAAGCACGATTGGTAACCGCGATAAGCTCTGCAGCGTGCCTGGAGCCTGCAGCCCGGTTTTACAGCCTGGAATAGTGCTGGTTTTCAGGAAAACAACAACAACAACAACAGCACAGTGCCACCACTTATTTCCCCAGTGCCTTTTAAAGTTTTCATAGAAACTCAGCTGTAGCGGCGAGCGGCAGTGCCTCTCCCTGCTGTGCAGAGGGCTCTCCCTTCCCTCTCGGCAGCTGCGACGTGCTTCTGTCCGTATCGAGGCACTTGGGCAGGGATTTGCATGACGCCGGGGGCACATCAGCCCCTCCAAGGCAAGGTTTTTCCCAACCAGCCACCTGCATCTGGCAGTCCCAGCGGGATGAACAGCGAGTGGAACAACCCACTCTCCTCAGGGGGCTGCAGCAAGTGCCTCCAGCACTCGGTCACAAGCAGCTGTCCTACCTCGTGGTCCTTCCCTTCAAAATGCCTAGATCCCTGGTGCTGAAGGCTCGGCAAGGCAGATTTCCAAATATCTGTCTGCAGACCTGTGTTTTGTTTCATTGAGCAGGTTTTGGGTCATCAGCACCACGGAAATCAGCAACTGGCTTTTGGGTGGAGGGCGAGCTCGGTCTTGAGCTTTGCTATGACATAGCGTATGGCTGGTAGCATGGGTGTGGGATTAAGAACGTACAAGAAACGATTAAAATTAGACCCAAAACACCTGGTGAGCCAGAATAGAGACACCAGATCCCCACACACCTCAACTTAAGATCCAGTCACCACGGTGCAGGCTTACATCCGAGGAGAAGAGAAAAGGGCAAGCCGCGGCTGGGAAGAAGCACAGCCACAGGCAGCAGCGAGCAAGTTCCCGCAGGTCCCCTCTCCCCGAGGCCAGCTGTGGGTGTCACATCCCGGGCCTGCCCCACCAGCAGTGTGTCTGGGGCCCCCCACGGCAGGTGAGGTTCGCTCAGCCACTCACCTTTGCCCTCCTGGGCGAGGAGCAGGGCGCTCAGCAGTGGGACCCAGCCGGGTGCCTGCATGCTGCCTCGGCCTCCACGGCTCTCTCTGGGCTTCGCAGAGCATTTACATTTCCTGTTTCCTGCCCCGGTGCCTCTGAGTTGTGTTTCTCCAGGAGATGGGCTCCGTTTGATTGTTTTTAGGAAGTGATGTAATGCTGTCCGGGCCTGTCAAGCAGGCAGGGATTGCAAAAGAGAGAGGAGGTTGCTCTTCAAGCACCGCTCCAGCACCTGTGGGCTTCCCGCCCTCCTCTCCGCTCCTGGCTGCCATGCACCACCTAATTGCCAAAAACATTTCCAGTAATAAGCTGAGGAAGAGGAGATGTGTGCTGCCTGTGTAAGCAGCTTCATGGTGTCTCCCCTAGACATCAGGCTGTGTCAAAATCCGGATTCTGGTGAATTACTGGTAGCTGGAAATGGTGAATCTTTCTCTTCAGGCTGGTGGAAGCTGCCAAAGTGACTAACTGCTGCTCTACTTGTGTAGCTAATAATTTTTCTTATCACATTGATATTTTCATTGGTCATCAGGTAGTTTCTTAGCTAGAGTAGTGAAGAAATAGGTCAGCAATTCATTTAATGACCAGCTTGTTAATAAATTTAAAATGCTGGAATGACTGAGCTAGCTAAATTGGAACTAGTTGCCTAGTATTGGCAATGTACGCTTACCCACTGCTTAAAGCAGCAGGGAAAAATTCACTACACTGCACCTACAAGAGGATAAAGAGGAGCTTTGGCAGCAGTGAGAGGGTGATTAAATATTTCGGGGAGGCATTCTTTAGTATGGTGCCATAGCCATAGGTGATCATTCTTACCAGACAGACACATTTGAGGTAAGGCTCGTACATGTGTTTAAGATTTTCCCATTGAAAGGTTACACAAGTTCCAAGTATTAGTAAGAGTGTGCAACTGATAGATCTGCTTTCCATTATTATTCATCCACATTGCAGCAGTGCCTAGCATTCCCAGTCTGGGGCCAGATCTCCTTCACGCCCAAAGTATCAGCAGACAAAACCTGTTCCCGAAGAGCTGACAATTTAATTTACCAGGGTAGGCACTGCTTGGTCGGCTTAAACGTGGTGCGATACTGCAGTGCTAGGAAAAGTGGGAGCATCTGGTTGGACATGACAGGTTTTGCAGAGCAATTCCTGCCACACTTTCAGCACTGTGCTCACTGTTGCTACTTCTCCAGTGCCAGGAGAAGCACTTCTTTCTGTTTGAATGAGTACATGATCGGTCCCAGCACTATTGCTGTTGTCCAGCCTAAGTTTTTCTTTAGCCCTAGTCAGCAGTAGGTAAAGCCATAGTTTTTAACAGGATTTTTATCTATGACATTGATTTAATGTATAAAGGATGTTACCCTCCTTTCCATTTCTTCCCCACCTTGTTCCCAAGTTTGCCACTCTCAGTCTTTCTAATGCCACATGGACTGCAAACATATTCTCTCCATTTACCATGCTTGGCGTATTTGGCTATTTGGACATTTTGCCTCCATTCTGTAGAATTAGCTCAACTTACTCAACCCTTCCCTTTCTAAAACATAAGATAGAGTGGAAGTAAAAAGAGGATTATTATTATTATTTATTTATTTATTTTTTGCTGCTGTTTTATCTCAATTTTTTAATGCAAAAGACAACATCCTTTCTTTTTCCTTACAGTCTTTCAACATTGGATGTAGCGTTTCCCACTTGGGTCCCCATAAGCTACTTTAGACATATGTTCAGCTAATAACTCATCGTTACCCCTCAAGAACAAGATAACCACACAGTGGTGTGTATCCAATTAGTGATTTCTGAGGCAAATTGAAGTTCAGGAAAGGTGACTTGGTGCTATGTAACATTTTAATTAAGACTTTAGAGCGATACAAAGGTAGTTTGGCACACATTTGGCTAGTTCAGTGCTCAAAATGTGTCTATCCCTGCAAAGTCAGCCAAAAGCAGGTATGCTCCTAGCAGCTGCTCACACAATTTGAGCATCTTTTTTTGTCCTTTCTGTACCTTTTGAGAATGTTTTCTCAGTTGCATCAATGACAACAAAGGGAGGGAGTCCAAATTCAGCCTGCATTGAAAATGAGCGTCTCACTACCTGCAACCGCACAAAGATAGTGATCACCTCGCTGTAAAACAAACTTGTGCATTTGGAAACCAGAACAGCCACAGCCACAGAGGGCCTTTGTGAGATGGGTGGATGGTATCTGGTAATTTCATAGCCCTTTGGGTACTTAATCTTATCCACAATGCACCTTAGCAAAAAGAAATGTCTTTTCTCAGGTGAGACCAATGTGAGTCCTGTGTGTTTTCAGTGGATGCTACCCAGCTGGAAATGTCTGTGCATGTTGTAGGTACTGTTTCATTGAATTTTTATGTTGTAAAAGGCATCTCTGAGTACCAAGCCAGGCTGTTTGCTAAGGCCCTTTTTTAATCACAGAAATGTTTGCATCACTGAGGCTTCGGGATGTCATCAGTGCCACATCTTCAGAAAAACAGAAATGTTTTGTAATGCTGTGGCCACTTGACTCATTCTACTCTTGTTCCTTTTTCCTATGAGAACTCCAACAACAACAACACAGCAGATAAACCTTTGAGAGTGGTAGAGCACATTGCTGGCTTGTGATAGAGCTTACATTAAAAACTGGTGCCAGTGCAGCTCGTCTGCTGCCAAAGTCAGCAGCCGATGGGACTGCCCTGAAGTGCAGAGAGGGACCTGTGCCCGTCAAGTTCTGCTGGTCCTTTCATGTCTTATTTCTGCTCCTGACAGATGTTGGGAAAGGACAGATACAATTTTCCCACAGAACACCGTGAAAGAAGGGGAAGTCGCCCTGCAATACAATTTGCTGCAGCGTTAAAAGACACGTGAAGAGTTCCCAGGGGAAAGGATGGTGGGCAAAGCCCACAGGCAGCTCCCAAGGGCAGCTCCCAAAGCCAGCTGAATGTGCTGGTGTTTCTGCAGGCTGCAGAGGTAGGTTCGAGCTGCTGTGTCAGGGCTGAAACATGCAGCACGCACGTACAGGCACCCACACGGATCTGCAAGCGCATGCCCCCTCGCACGTGTTTCAGAGCAAGCTTTGCCTGTGTGAGTTGTTGCAAATAAAGCTCTCTCTCTATAAGCTCTCTCAACTCTGAGCTATGTAAAAAGGCAAGTTATGTTTTATTTCAGACACAGACATGCTCAAGGAAAAGATTTACACCTTTCCGTGACCGATGCCACCAGTACAAGCTAGAACAATGCGTAAAACAGTGAGATATTGGTCCAAAGTGAGTACCGTAAAATAGCCCAGCTGACATTAGAGGGATAATAAAAGTATAAAACCAAGTGCCTGCCATTTTTATGACCTCTCTGATTAACTGGGATTGTAAATTTCTGCCTTTTTATTGCCTTGTTCCTTATTTCCAACTTGCATGTAATAGGGACCATAAAATTGTGGTTAAAATATTTTCAAAACTTCAATAGGAACAGGAAGGAAATATGAAATTCTTCTTGAAAATATCCAGATGTTTTTTCCCTTTCAACAAAATGAAAAATTCAAAGAAAGACTTACAGCATCTAAAAACTCACCCAAAATGATAAAGAAGAGGCCACAAGTAGTGGACGTGATTGAGGAAGGCACTTAAATATCCTGCAGTCACTCATACAGAAAAATCAGCTGAGGAAATAACACCACATAAACTACAGCAAGCTTTACCCTATGGTTTTGTTTTGAGAAGCACAGTGCCATTCATTAAATCAACATTTCTCCTGTGGTTCCTCCCAGATGGTCACTGAATAAGCACAGACAATTGCTTAAGTAGCCGAATGCTTAAAAATGAAGAATTGAGACCTTAGAAAGCCTGCTCTTATCCCAGGCGGCCAAGCAGCGAGGGATGTCTGGGCTCCTCCAGCATGGGGAAGGCTTGGGCTGAGAGGATGGGCCCATCCCTGTCCCTGTCCCTGTCCCTGTCCCTGTCCCTGTCGTGTCCCTGTCCCTGTCCCCAGCCGGAGGGAAGTGCTGCTCCACCTGCGTGGTGTTTGAAAAGGATGCAAAGCGCCTCGGCAGACGTTAAGCCATTAGCACCTCAGACAAGCAACCCGGGCCTGCATAATGCAATGCTGGGCATCGATTTTCAGGCACTTGTGTTAATTCCAACAGTGCATCTATTGTGACAGAAATGTACAGGCTATCAGTCTCTTGCATTTGGATCCTTTGAGGCCAGTGGTAGGGCAAAACTGAAAGAGAGTGCACTAGTTTAAAAAAGAGGCTGGGTCGGTTTCCTGATATTTTCTGTATGAATAATGGTTTTGCTTATTTGCAGAGCAGCACAGTGGATTGTTAGTCAAAGGCTTGCCCCATTCTTTGAAAACAGTTGTGTGAATGACATATTGCAATGCTCAGGGTCTGAGCTGCAATTAGAGACTGAATGGTTTAAATACAAATTTTCTGCAGGGTTGCCATGTATCTTAAACTTGTACCGTGCGTGCATGTGGTGTAAACAATCCAAGATCAATGTTAGCAACTGGTGGTTCACTGGGGCATGGCAGTTGTGTTGGCAGGAGAGGTCCCACCCTGCTCCCCTCAAGACGACTGGGAAGATGTCCACCCAGAAGGGGACCCTTGATTGAGCTCTCACCCATGTCTGGGCACAGTGAGCTAGGGGAACAAGCTGGTTTGGATGCCTCACCACGGGACGGGGAGATTGCTCAGATGTCTCTTTTAGGGGAGCTGTCTGTAGTCTGCTGGCTGGGGAATAAGGTCTTTCTGTAAGAAAATGAGTGTGATAGGCACAGGAGGGAAGCAGAGCTCACAGTAGAGAGGTGCGACAGGAGGAGCAGTGAAAGTGTAACGCTGAGAAGAATGCCTGTGCAATTTGGAAAAGCACTTTGGAAAATGGAAATTCTGTGTGACTGCTCCTGGGAGCAAGAGAAGAAATATTGCCAGGGCATCCAGCACGGGGATCATAGGCCTGTCTGGTCACAGGCACTTAATTTGTCAGCTCAGCTAATAGATGTGCATTCAGCAACTTAAAGAGGGGAAAAAGCAGTAAGGCAGTGAATTATATTTACATGACACTTGAGTATTGTGTGTCTTATGTGGAGGTGCCTATTAATTAGCTGTCACTGTCAAGCCAATGTTTGCTTAAGATGTGTCTTGAACAAAAATACAGTGCTCTGTACAAACAGAAACATTTCTTTTAAAGAGACAATGAAATGTGAAGTTGATGAAGGAGAAGATTGAAAAGCACAAATCTGCCTTGGGTGTAGTCAGTGGTGCACTTAGTAAAATGAAGGGTAGAGAAACAAGGTTCTTGAGAAAAAGCAAAGTACATTTTTAAACCCCTCTTACTTTTTATTTCTAGGGTACTTCAACTGATTGTTTGAATGTATTTTCTCAGCTGTGAATGATGTGTAAGGAAAGAATAAAATCTGAAAATCCCATTCGTGCAATAGTACTCTACCATAAAAAAACACAACACATACAAATTGTAATGCGAGCCATAAGATTTTTCCAGCCACACCTCAAATCTGAAGATGAACTTTGATGTCCTAAAATAATGCAACTTAAATGTTCCTTGATACTTTTTTTAGGCTGGGGCAGCTCCCATTTGATCCTCCCATCTAAGTCCCTTTCTGTATCCATGAATTAGAATATTCTCTACTTTTTCCTTTGCATATTTTCACTGTAATTACTGAACTTCACTTCACAAATTACTAATATAGAGTCCAGACTATAAAGAAACATTAAAGACTAGCTTTTTTACAGGTGCTTAGATACATAAAGATGCAAATAAGCACTAACACTTTTAAGAGTATGGGTATCTGATCTGGGACAAGTTTGGTTCCTAGAGGCTTTGAAAAAGTGTGCTTTCTTAGCTGGTCATTTAAATGCCTTTAAAGCATTTAGCTCCATAAGCCCAGCTCTATCCCAATGTCATGAGCAGTCTTTTAAAATGTTCTACTCAGAGACTGCATTTATATTGTATATACAAACCAGAGGCTAAATGGAGGCTCTTGGGCTATCTGTCAGTCTGCATTTCAAGCGTGTGGGTTTTTAACTGTAGGCACTACCTCAGAAAAGTGTCAGGATTTCTAAAGGTACTTTTGGCCAGAAACAGACCGAAGCACTGGAAACACAGATATTAATTTAAAATGGACCTCGGTATATTTTTGAAACCTGATTTTAAAAATACACATAATTAAGCTATCATTCATAGTACCATATAGCGAATACTTGTTTGATCATCACCGATGCTGTGTCATACATCCCCTTACCAGTACAGTAGCGTTAAGCACACAGACCACTAACTCTACAAGCTTTCTGGTCTTTGCAATACCAATGATGCTATTTCAGCAATTTGTGAACCTTTGTATGCTATCTGAAATAATTCAGATGCCACTCGGAAACCTGTAAAGTCCTGTAAAGACCCTCATTTTTAATAGGCAATAAAACAGTAGCTTGCCTACAATCTTTCTGAAAAGAGGGTCCTGTCCCTGCACACGATACATTTAAATGCTGACCAGGTTTTCATGCAGGTGATAATATTTTTTGTGCTACTCATCCAAAATACTATCAGTCACAATCCAGGGAGGGATGTGTAGTTAAGGCAGAAAGTATCACTTCTCAGCACCCTGTGTTTAAACCTATCTTGTGGGTCAATATAATTGACTGTAGCACTGCAAGACTACCTGAAAAAAATAACAAATTCTGCCTTTTGTCTTCTCTGTTACTTTATTTTTGTTTCTTTCTCTCTGAAAAACACCTTTCTTCATTTTCTGTGAGAAACACTGCCTGATTATTACATTCTTAAAGTAAGTGTATGTAGTCTATTCATTTCATTTTGTCTGACGGTACAGAACAGTTTCATATGCAAGTTGTTATAGAGCTGCCACTGAGTAAAACCTTACAATTTGATGATGCAAGTGCTGAACTTCTCCAATGTCCTTTTTGGAGGCTGTAGTAAAATGTATAAAAAGCACTGAGTTTACCAAAATACAAGCAGCTGCTTATGTCCACTTCCTCCTGCTTAAGGTCGGTATGAAGAGAAATCCCTTCCGAAGCACTGGGTTAGCTGTAATGTGTAAGTGCACCCTTCCCTCCTATTGCTCCTCTCTTGGATGTGTGTCCCTGTCCATGCCATAATCACACCTCCCTGGAAAGCGTACAGGCACCAAATGTGGTGTGAAGGGGGAATTTCCTGGGCCTCATTTTCACAGGGTCACAGAATGGTTTGGGTTGGAAGGGACCTTAAAGCCTTTCCAGTTCCATCCCCCTGACATGGGAAGGGACACCTCCCAATAGACCAGGTCGCTCAAATCCATTGCCTATGTGCATTTCTCTGAAGATTGATGTACTGTCAGAACTGCAATTGTTTCACTTACTTGCACCCCGCATATGAGGGAAGCAGTGTTATAATTCTGCAGGAAGGGGCATTCATCCAGTCACCGGCAGAGGCATCAAGAGGTCAATGCTAATGCCTGCTAATGGAAACCATGGTGGAAAGAATTATAGATATGATCATATAGGAAATAAAGGCTTCCTGGAAGCGTAAGTGTAATTCCTCTGTTAATCTATTTTCAGGGTGCTTAATTGTGCAGCTTCACTTCTCCTACCACGTCTACATAAGTCAATCCACACGTAGCCTGTGTCTCAGAGAAGCTGAGGGCCTGCAAACCTGATGAAGGTCAGGACAGGAAGATCTCCATTTGGCATTGGTCCTTATAACTTTATATCCACGTAGTGAGAGGAGCGCAGAGTTCATTTGAGGTACACAGCTCAAATGTGGAGAATGTAAACATCTCGCACTCAAAAAATTAAAAAAAAAAAAAAAAAAAGGAAAGAAAGAAAAAGGAAAAGGAAAAGAAAAAGAAAAAGAAAAAGAAAAAAAAAAAAAAAAAAAAAAAAAAAAAAAAAAAAAAAAAAAAATATAGCCTGTAAATTGTTTGGGTGGTTGGCACAGAGCTATCTCAGGTTTCCAAGCTGGGACACTGCTCAGATCAGGTGGGCAGCCAATTTTGGGGAATTTTTCACCTCAGAGGAGCTGGAATGACAGACACAGGAAAGAAAGTGCAGGATGAATGCTTAAAAGCAAACCGGTACATGCACTTCTGCTTTTTGAAGATATAATCTCAGAAATATGTGCCTTGCCTGAGGAGTCAGCATCCGAGCGAGAGGCTGGCTCAGCCTAGCTGGGAGGCAGCACAGCGGCTGCACCTCCCTCTGGCTGGGGCGTGCAGGCTGCTTTCCACACCGTGTGCCATCACCTCAACGCTTGCAGGCTAATACACAGGCAGACATGAGCAGAGCTCCCCACAGAGAAGGCAGATCGAAATGATCGTGCTGCCTCCTGTGATGACTGAACCACTGCAAGCCACTGAGATGAGGTGAGAGGATGAAGAGGTCCTGAGGAAGTTTTAAACTCATAAAGCTCCCTAATTCCTATTCTGAATAATCCCTTAGGAAGCTTACATTCATTTAAATTTCATATAATCTCATTGCCCAAGATGATATCCGTCACCCCAGTATTAGTACTGGAGAGATCAATGCTGGGAATGCCAGCATTTAATTAGGAAAGCAGGTTTGGAGCTGCGCATATGAGTCACGGCTGGGTGCAGATCACGGTGTAGGAACTGCTGGGTGATGACTGAATTCTGTTGCTTCCCCAAAGCGCCTTGGTTGTGATTTAACTGTATGCATTTAAGACACAACGACAAGCTGGTTTCTGACCACTCAAGCAGTCAGCTTGCCCAGCAGTGCTGGAAGCAGGGCAGCCAAGTCGCTGTAGGCCTCGGGGTTTTGGCCCCTTGTAGTAACACTCCTCACTCCACCGGGGCTGAGGAACGGCCAGGTGAGGATGTGGCATGGAAAACACAACCCTCCTCATCCATTTGTGTCAGCTCTGCCTCTGCTGGTCTCTGCTGCCCGCTTCTACTTGCCACGAGGCTGTGAAGCACCACGCAGCCAAACTGGCAAGGGATTAACACATCACAATTTTCTTTCATTTGTTGAGAGGATTTCCTTCACTTTTTGAAAAATTGGGTTGGTAGTGGGGTGTGTGTATGAAAACTACTTCTGGTGGGGCAGGGGACAGGCCTTTGTAATCATGCAGTGGCTGGAGCTGAGCGCCTTTGGCTTTCTCCGTCTGCCTGTACTTGTCTCTCCTATCCCACCCTTGTGTGGATTGCTAAGGGCACACCGTATCTGCTCCTGCTTGTCCAGATACACTTGCCTTATGTGCACTGGTCTGGTCACTGCCAGCTCCCACGGGGGGCTCACAGGCTGTCTCTGCTGGAGTTTGAACCCACCTGTATGCCCAGCACTGCCCAGATCTTCTGTCATTTCTGTCTGCGCCATGCAAACACCCTACACATAACGCTCTGCCCCTTTTTCTGAGAGCTGTAAAATTGATAACCATCAAGCTAACTTTTCAAAAATAGTCCAGTTGTTGGGAACAGCTCTTAGTACTCTTACTAAGTATACTCTTACTAACTATCTCCTTACCTAGTGTAGCCCAAATCTGTACTACAAAGAGCCTCTCAGTCAGTAAGTGCTGAAATGCCATGCCAATTTTCAAGCCCATGTGACTTCCAGGCTACGCAGAAAATCTTACTCTTACACAGAAATCCTGCTTCAGCCTTGCTTTGTGTCTAGGCAAATTTCTATTTGCTTACTGAACATAGATGAGCCCTGGGCACTGCTGTGACATACGGTTTACATAGATCTTGTCTCATTAACTCTGGGAAAAAAACCTTGTGTCAATTAATTCTGAGGTGGACCTGAGGCATGGGTGGCCATTTCTTGCCATCCTAAATCCAGACTTCCCATGGTTTTATCTGTTTTATCTTTTTTTGTGGCTTATTTGTGTATGGATGTGGACTTTCAGAGGACTCTGAATATTAAATTGAATAAAAAGTTCTGCTCAGCTGGAGTTATAAGTTGTCTTTGATTTCCTGTAGGGGAATCTCAGTGGACCAAGTCGTCTCCTTTTGGTGCCTTCTTTTTATGATCTACCTGCTTTCCTTCTAAATTTGCAGGCCACATGGGCTGACTACAAAGCCAAACAGGGCACAAGTGTAATCTTTTTTTTTTTTTTTTTTTTTTTTAGGATCTTGACACTGCAAACTATGTAAACAAAGAGTCACAAACTCATTCTTTGTGCAGGTTTTGTTCATGGGTTTATTTTTTACAAGTGTAAAAAATGAATCATTCATGCTGATGATTTGGAGTACAAGAAATAAAAATAGGCTTAAACAAAGGGAAGACTTTAAAGTGTGTTAGGAATACACTAGGCATGTGTGTTTGTGTGTTCTCCCACACACATAGTTCTCCCGTTCTCCCACACCAAGAATGTGAGACAACAAAATGAAAAAAAAAAAAAAAAAAAAAAAAGTAAATTTTGGGAAAATAACATACTTTTGGTTACTGCATAACCTTTCATGAAGACACACCAAGTAAAATAAAAAGTCAATGACTGACTGTCTCCAGAAATAATTAAATATTGTTTTTAGAGAAAAGAAATGGACAGTAAATCACTGAAAGAGGAAAAGGGGGTTTAAAATATAGTGTTAACCATAGATGAGGCCAATAAAAGAGAAGGGGAGAAAGGTCCAAAGAACTGAGGTTAGAAAGGTGATATTTAGAAATGGAAATATGAAAGTGAATGATGGCAAGAGTGTTATACAAGTGTATAAGGGTTAGAAATGAAAGAGAAAAGGGAAGGGTTTAGATGAAGATTATTAAATGTCAAATGGAGAATCTGAAAAGTATAGATCAGAAGGGAAAACTAATAGAAGGAAAAAAATGGAGACACGTGAAAAGGGAGAAAGATCACATGTTTTATTATTAATTCTCTCAGATGTCCTGGGAGACTTCTGGGAATATCACAGCCCCTATTACTTGGTCTGTAAAATGAAGGTAATTTTATCTAATTCACAGATTTTTTGACTGGATTAGCTTAGACCTTTTTTAAACCATTTAACAAAGTTAGAAAAGAAATTATAGATGGGCAAAATGCAGTGAATGAGAAGGTAGAAATAAATATGGACGTACTGGATGTTCTGGACTAAATGAAGCAAGGATCTGGGAAGATCACCAAGTACAGCAATGCAGAACTTAGGGCCTGAGATCATAAGGGCATGTACCAAGAGGGTCATACCACCTGATACTTGAGCTGTTTCAGAAATATCACCTGCAAGAGACAACGTTAGAAATGTGCACTGAGGTGATGTTTCCCCTTAGCGTCCCTCAGGCACAAGGCTGAGCAGTTGAGTGGGAGGTGGGATGGTGTGAAAGCCTAGAAAGAGGTGGCTTTCAGCCAAAATATTGTAAAATACAGTAAGACATTTTAAAAATTGCTGGAAATGGGGCATCTTCTCACTGAACCAGTCTGAGTGGTATTCTTCCACTTGGCTGACCACAGCAATTTGTAATTTGCACTCTTCCATTACACTCAGGGAGCAGAGGCAGCACTGTTACAAAAAAGCTAGCAAGGCACTGCACTGCTTGTTTCACCACCCTGCCTGAACCCAAAAGCTGTGTGGCTTTAGTTCGACCAACACAGTTCAACAGCTGCAGTTGTAAGAGAGAAAACACATCTCCAGAGGAGGAATTGAAGCAGCAAGAAAGGCAAGGAGCTGCATGAGAATTGTAATCTTGTACAAAAGCAACGTGACTTTACCCCAGTGGAAGTGTATCAGTACAAGGGAACCACATCTCTGCACAGCACCGCTGCAGCTGTACAAAAGCAGTGTACAAAACCACGCCGTCAGACACTGAGCTGTTCTCTTCTCATCTGTTGCAATGATTTTTTCTATTGTTAATGGAGGTATCAATTAAAAGTAGGCTGTCACTCCTCACATGGCAAGCATTTCAATTAGAGGAGATTTGTTTGCCTACGAATTGACTGATTTGGGTTCTGATTTTCAAGAAAGGAAATTGCAATATAGTCATATTAAGGCATCTAGATGCAAATACTGACTTCCTTATTTAAATATAAAAACTCGTATCTGGCAGTAGCACCATGCCGTTCCCCATGAGAGCTTTGCAAAGTCCATCTTTAATGATTGCTTCCTAAAAATTGTAAGCAAAAGCTTTTGTTGATATTAAGAGAATAAAACAATATGAAACACTGTTATTGTATGCCATGGTTGCCCAACCACCATGTTTTATTTAATTGTTGAGTAGGCTGATACTTATTCTACCATTTCAATGAATGCAACCACTAAGAAATCTTGAAGGTATTTTACTAATACTTTAATGTTGCAATTTAGTTTACATCTGTGAAAATATTATAGTTAAATTTGACTAACTTGGTACCTACTGTTCATTAAAACATTGGCTGGCTCCCTGAGCCAAGATACTTCCCAGGTTGTTATAGAGAACAAAGGAAAATCATCTGAAATTAATACCTGCATATATGATTGGTATTTTCCACAGTAAGCATGCTAGCTAACAAAGCCATACAGCAATTTTAAACTCTGAAATAACTAAAGACTCTGCATGATTGAGAAATTGTTCTCAAGATTTGCATAATAAATAATGAAAAAACACCTATTTGTGTATTCTTTCAGAATGCTTATCTAGCAAAATCACTGATCGTGGTTATACATGTGGATTACTCTCTTATAAATCACTTACTTCCCCCCTCTTCAGTTTTTGCCTGTTTTGTTAATTTCCTTTTACCATGAGGGGTGACTAATGTTCTTTTGAGAACCAATTTTAAAAGGAGGTGAAGTTTTATAGATCTGTAAAGTGTCCAAAACCACACACAACAGCAATATACATGTACAAAAATCAGAAATAGTGAAATATTTGTTAACAATTTCAAAAACATACCAAATTTTGCACATTACAAGAATGACCCTGAGGAAACTTTTGATTTTGTCAAACATCCTTTTTGACTTTTTCTCCCTCTCCCCCGCTCCCGTTTCTATTTTGGCCTTATTTTGAAGTTGCTAATATTCTTAAGACTTCATATTTTCAATTCATACTGCAACCAACCTCACCGATTTGATGTCTAAGCACATCATTATTATCTAACTATAGCAAAAAGTAGAAAAGCGTACAGGAAAAAGCCCGTAGTTGTCCAAAATAACTTCTGAGTTCTTAAAGAAAATGGCTACCTTAGTAACCTGCCTTTTGTTAAAAAAGGTTCTTATTTTTAAACGTGGTGCAGTCTAAAGCAATGTTCTTCCTCCCCCTCTAATAAAAACCACCACAGCCATATAAAGCTGTGAAGGTTTACCTAGACAATGTAAAAAAACCTCTAGCTCAGACTGTGTGCATAGGTTAAAATTACAAAGATTTGCATAGCTTACCACTTCCCTTTTTCACTGTGAGCATTTAGGATGCAAGGAGTCTGCATTTCCCCTGTGAACAGATACCTGAAATACCAACGAGCTTCAAACTGGCTTTGTGTTCTCTGTTCAACAATAAATGTGATCACAACCCAAGTGAAAAGGAATATTTGGTCTCCTAAATAATTTTGAAAGCTGCAGTGCTAGAATAAAAAGCGGCTGACCTAAAGAAATAATTCTAGTGTCTGCATTTTAGCTTGCCTTCTCAGAGTGAAAACGGAGTCTAGAAAAAAATCATATGCTGTCTTGAAGATTTGATATTCATGGGTTACCCATTTTTTAAAGCAAGCTCTACAATTTACCTTCAAAGTTCAGGCCAAATTAATAATTTCTCCCTGTTGTTTTCATGAGTGTACAGCCCTCAGTGATTAACTTCCTTCGTCGTCAGCTAATGACTGTATTTCATGTCTCCTGATCCTCACCTTGCAAAGACTGCAGTTCTTGGAGATCAAATCTGTGTCTAAGCAAGATTTGCTGCTTCCACCAGTCTTTCTCATTCAGGTCAACACCTCACACTCTGAATTCTCTTAGAAGGAAACAGAGAGCCTCCTTATCTGCACCCAGGGCCAATGAGGTCTGCACAGACTTGACTCTTAATATACAGATTTACTATATGGCTAGTAGAAACTTCTCCCTAAACTTACCTTTAGCAAGAGAAACTGTTGTGCAGAAAACTGTGGAATCTAAATCATAAAATTACAGTAGAAAAATTATCTATAGGGGTCAATGGGATTTACATGAACTTAAAATAAGCTTAGCCAAAATAGAAAGTGCTTTTCATAAGCTTGTTGTAACGTATTTAAGCAAGCAACATTTATTGATTCATTTGGCACAGCTTCTGAATTTAAAAGATTTTGCATATGTATTTTAAAATACATAATCACAAGAGAATGCAGGGGGGATGCCTCTTTTGCAGAATCTATAAATCTTTGTGTAGGTCTTTATTTATTGGAAATTTCAAAAGAATTTTCTTATTTCATCAGCATGTCCTTTGAATGAAATTCACATCAGATTTTTCATAACAAGAAAACACTTTTTTTTTTTTTTTTTTTGTAGGTGTTCTAGTAAAACATTCATAGAGTTTAGCAATAGGAATTTTCTCACCTCTTCCAAAAAGAGCCCCCCCCAAAGCAAACAAACAAACAAAACATATTTTCATTGTCACATTTGGATACAGTGTTTTCCAAAATGGTTTTACAAATTGATACCATCCTCCACCAGAAAAGTAAACAAAGTTTTGCCAAAATATTTATTGAAAATTGAAGATAGAAGTAAACAAGCAATTGTTTCTCATGGTTTAATTATAAGCACCATAATAAATTATATAGGTTTCCTAAAGGACACCATGTCTCATATAAATTGAGATTTTCGACTACGGTATGATTACATTGCTTGAAATGCATACCTGAAGAGGTGTAAATGTACTGTGATTTACTTAACTTCAAAATGCATTAATGCCAACAGAAGCCTTGTTAATCGTACCCTTAATATTAAACTGCATTGGTACATTGAAGCCCACAGCAAAGCCTCTGTGTTATACAGGACTGCACAACTATGAAGACAAGCTGAGGCACTTTGTTTTATTACCAAGTATAGTAAATATAGCAACAGTTTAATATGTTTTTGAGTGCAGATACTGCATAAGCTGATTGTGTCCCCTTTATTAACTGTAGCAACACACAGAATTGTACAGAAGGGCCTAGACCAAATCCAAATATCAAAACGGCTGGGAGGGAGAAGAATGACCTTCCTTTTTTGATCCCTTCAAAGAACAAGTAAAGGTTTGTTTGTCTTCTGGCTATTTGATAAATGCTTATACCACTCGTGCTTATCTCCACATGAGCAGCTTTAAGAAAATGAAAGCTGCTTTCTGCTGTGCATCACCTAAGAATAAACTGTGGTTAGAACTTGAACAAGGACAAGAAAATATTATTAAAATAATAATAATAACAATGAAACTTAGTTCTCAGAATTCAAGTTTTTATTTTCTGTGTTAGTCAATGTTTTTAATTGTATCAAAAATCAAGCTCATAAATATTTACTGTTACACTACAAGTAGTACCCATGACATTAATGAAATTAGTGAGGTGAGGAAGTGCTAATCTCTTCCTGAAGAAAGTATTCCAAGTGGGCACCAAGTCACTCAGTGCACTGAGGAACTCAAAGAATTGGTTCTGCCTCCTACGACAGTGCCTACTACAGTTACCATGTTAAATATTCAAGTTATTTCTTTTCTCTGCCCCAAAGTTTACGATTTTTCCTCCTAGTGTTGTGGAACACTTCAGCTTGCAGACCTTTTTAATCATTTCAAATTTCTTTTACTACATACATCTATGCACATGAGCAAGACACACGAGAAAAGATTGCTGCAGCACTTGTTATTGAGCTGCCATACTTTTGTTTACTTTTGTAACTCCCTTTTTCAATTACACGCCTTCACACTTTGTTAAAATGTTTATTTATGTGCTACATGTTGAATATAATTCTCCAGGTCAGGTAGGGTATAGTGAAAAGAATCATTTGTGTCTTGACTTCTGGGAAATCTCTGAAGGGTATCTAAAGCACTGAAAGACTTGCTTTTTGATGGTTCAGCTCCCTGAAGTTGACTACCTTCATCCTCATCTTCATCATCAACAAATGCCCCAGCCTCATCTGATGTGCTTCCTTTGGCACACACCTTTTTGTTATTTGTGGGCATTTCACAAGTTACCAAGCCATCACATAGAGCTGCATATTCCCCCAAGGGAAAACCTTCTGGAAACCCTACTTTTGCAGCTCATGCAAAATCCCTTTCACCCTCTGTGCCCTCACCATTTCCCTTGGTTCCTAATTTGAATGCTGCTTCGTTGTAATTTTTCACAGCAGTGTCTGGTGTCACTTTCCTCTAATAGAGGTGCAGCACCTTGACTGCAGCTAGAAGTCAGTGTAAACCCTTTATTATTTATGTAGCCTGTGGCACACACAGTGCCAGCGTTTAAGCTTCTGACCTCTGATAACCTTTATTTCACAGCTATACGTGAGGCAGAGGCTGGAGGAGCGAGCACTAGCTGTATAGAGCTCAGATTTTTTACTTTTGAGGGAGCTGGGAGGGAAATACCACACGCAGCACCTCGGGCCTTGAAGCCCTGCCCCAAGCCTGGGCCTCGCCGTTGCTATGGCGACGCCCTGGCGGCGCAGCGACCATAGAGAGGCGCGCCCTCCAGTGCCTAGAGAGGCGCCTGTCCCCCGCCGGGTCGCCGCCCGTCGTCCTTCCGGCCAGGCGCTTCCGGCTGCCGGTGGTGGCGGAGGAGGAAGAGGAGGAGGGAGAGAAGCGAGAGCGGGGCCCGGCGCCCCCCGCCCCCGTCTCCCCTGTCCCCCGCCCTGCCGCCAGGTGAGGGATGGGGACGGGCCCCGGCCCCGGGGCCGTGTGTGGGCAGCGGCCCGGCAGGGAGAGGCTGCGCCGTGTGGCGG
Source organism: Nettapus auritus (assembly GCA_011076525.1). NCBI lineage: Eukaryota > Metazoa > Chordata > Aves > Anseriformes > Anatidae > Nettapus > Nettapus auritus. The sequence continues at coordinate 52,617,104 of CM021768.1, read as the reverse complement.
CGGGGGGGCGCTGAGGTGGGGAGGCCCTGGTGCCCGGAGGAGCTGGGGGTGCCTCATCCCTGAGGGGGCGCAAGGCCAGGCTGGGTGGGGCTGTTGGCAGCCGGGGCTGGGGGGGGGGGGAAGGCTGTTCTCCCCTGGTGACAGGACGAGGGGGAATGGGCTAAAGTTGCGCCAGGGGAGGTTTGGGTTGAATATTAGGAAAAACTTCTTTACCAAAAGGGTTGTTAGTCACTGGAATAGGCTGCCCAGGGAAGTGGTTGAGTCACCATCCCTGGAGGTCTTTAAAGGACGTTTAGATGTAGAGCTTAGGGATATGGTTTAGTGGAAGACTTGTTAGTGCTAGGTCAGAGGTTGGACTCGGTGATCTTGTAGGTCTCTTCCAACCTAGATGATTCTGTGGTTCTGCAGGGCTGGAGGAGGGTGCCTGATGATCAGTGCAACTCTAGCTAAACAGTTGTCTCAGTCATTTATATCTGCCTGTTTATGTATGCGCACATGCGTGGTTAAAATATAGGAAAATGATAATATAGAAGATCATTTGGTTGGAAAAAATAGAATTTGAGGTACTATCCCCATCAGAGGGTTCTTTCTGTTTTGGTAAAAGTTGAAATCCCAATAGGAACCCGTGCCTTTGATAGCCCAGAGAGGAGAAGAGCAGCTAGGAGCAGCCTGACCTGTGGGACGTGGTGTGTAAGCTAGTTGTAGCCCTATTCCCCACTCTTGGTCTCTGCAGTGCCTTGTAACTTTCAGATATAACTTGGTCTTGCAAGGGAACTGCAGGAGCATAAAGGGGAAACTACAGTGTGATTGCAGCAGAAAGTGCTGACTGCTTTCTCAATTCTTAAAAAAAAATCTTGACAAGAATTAGTGGTGCTATTAGTACTTGTAAGTCATAACTAACTAAATATGCATCAATTCATCATTTTCCATCAACAATTAAATTTTCTGCAGTGTTACAAGAACTTCTGCTGGTTGTGCGTGCCGTGGAGTAACAAGACAATAAATGCAGTACGCTTTATTTGGACGGAAGATGTGATGCTTTCATCTTAAAGGCAGCTCATTAATTAATAGAACAACTTAAGGAGCCAGAGCATCCTGCTTAGAAAAGCAGATGTAATTGTTGAGAATCCCTTGGTGCTCTTTTCTGAGACCGCAGCAGTCATTTGCTTAATAACTGCATTAAGAATAAACCCTTTGTTCAAAATGGCTTTACTCTTGATAACACGTTTAGTTCTTGTTTGCAGGTAGCCTGCAAACATGCTCTTATTGCTAACTGTAATTCCTGAAGTGTCAAGGAAAGGTTCGTCCTGAAGGACTCTTAGTATGCTGTTTCTAAGGTTTTGGTTTGTTTACTTTGCCAGTTGAAGACAAGATGTGTAAATCTCCAGGGCTCTAAAAATGGTCTGGTTTTAGTGATGGTCAGCAACTTTGAAATTGCAGAGGTGGTAATCTGATAAACCTGTAAGCTGGCCCTGCCATGGAGGGGAGAATCCCGGTCTGTTTGGTCTCCCCTCTCCTTCTCTGGCACTTGTATTTGCACAGACTGAGCTGTGAAATGGTCGTGTGTATTTGTGTGTGGAAAATTCAGTGGGGTGAGAAACATGGGGGCAGGGTTTCTGGCTTAAATTCATGCCAGAATACAGATCAAGCATGTCTTGCCAAGCAGAACGTATCCGACTTGTTCTCTGAGAGTGTGCAGAAAGGTGCGTTTGTTAACGATCCGTTGGTGGGAGCTGAGTTGGATAATGACCTGGAGAGGAACGTGCGAGAGCAGAATTGCTGACACACTCCACAAACCTAGCGTTGGGTTGTTTGAAAGCTCCTTGCGGATTTTCAAAAGCTCTGTCCAGGAAGACGGTGAAAGGAAGTCTAAACTGCTGTAGGAAACAGGGTGAAATACCTTCAGACTTCCTTTAAAAATCCATCCACCCACCCATCAGTTTTCCAGTCCTGGATGCTCTGCGTGGCTGCTGGAATTCAGAGTACTTGTTTCATGCTCTTTTTGTGCATGTATCTTGGGCTTGGTGCTGCTGGCTGGCACCTTCCAAGGTAGAACACGGCTGGCTTAGGATGCTCTCAGTGGTCACTAGGAAAGCTTCCATCAGCGTGAAGGAGAGGATGTCATTTTCTACATTTGTTTTGGACAGGCATGTTAATGGATTCTGAAGTAGATAGTTTGCTTCTTCCAAAGCAGAGTGGTTTGTTTCTTGTAATTTTCGAAGCAAACTCTTAAAATTTAAACCTGTTTCATCTGTGTAGTCATGGAATACAGTAGATAGTGGGAATATTGGGGTTTTAAGCTTTCTTTTCCCTACTGTTCTACTTCCCAGGGAGTGTTTGCGAGACAGCTCTCAGCATTTGTCTGCTTTTACGGCAGGGTTGAGGTGAGGAACTCGATGCCACTTGTAGCAACGTTTGGATGTGACCGGAATCTCCCAGGAATGATTATCAGATGGTTCTGCGACTGTCAGCTCATCAGAGGGATTCAGAACAGATCTGGGCATACTTAAATGCTTCAGCTGCTTCCCTAACTAGGTGTTCATATTGGGGTAAAAAGGAAAGATATTCAAATGTTTTAACTGCAGGTCAGAAAAGGAACCATGTGGACAGATCAGATGACTGCTTCATTGTCTGTTTCTGTCTGCTGAGACCAGCTCTGGCACGTCTTACGGTTAAGTGGTCCGAATTCTTGTTCCTGCCTTAGCAGTGGGATAGAGGTTGCTTTCTAGCTGCTTGGGTATGATACTAAAGGACTTTCCCACCAAGCATCCAGTGGAATTAAAGTTTTGGTGAAGACATATAAAATCAAGGGTCAAAGTACCCAAGTGTGAGTTGGAATTTGGAAAACCAATGCTTTTGGACAGTGGGGTTGCAGGTGATGGCAATGCATGTTGTGTACGCTAAACAGTCGTCATCTGCAGAGCTGTGGTGCAAGCATTCATCTTACTTTCAAGAAAATAACACAGTATAAGCAGTGTATGTGTGGAAGGGGGTATAACACAGCAAATGTCATTGAAATTTTTCAAATTATTTTTGTTTTTACACAGTATCTCTACGTGGGTTTCTGAGATGGTACATGCCTCTACATTAGGTTATTAAGAAATCTTGAGCTGATCACAAAAACATTTTTTTGCTGCCTCTAGCATTTAACAGTTTTAAATAGCATTGTGATGGTATGTGAGGCTGTATGCGGGGTAAAACTCCAGGATCCATGAAACCAAGGTGCAGATTGTCTTAGGCAAGGCTGTGCTGCAAGATGAACTCAGCTGTCTGTTTAGCCAACAGGGTGAAGAAATTACTCTTACTTTGGTCCTTAGTGGAAATTTTATGTCTACTCAGAAGGAAGCTGGTAGACCTGAAGATGTTTGGTTGTTTTCAACTGGAAGCAAGAGTCTGGAGAGGGCTGTGTGGGGAAGCAGCCCTTCTGCTATGTAGTCTTTCATATTAATTTAAAAAAAAGGCATAATTTGCAAATCAGTGTGAAAGGGATTTAGTATTAGTAGGTAGGAGGAAAATCCCCTTGTCACTCAGTGGTAGCCCTGAAAGAATTGCCATCTTTCTAGAGGAATTCTCTTATTTTATGCCTTGGCTTTTACGCTGCAAGTAACAGGTTATCCCATGTAACATGAGCTAGATGGTTCCGTTTCTCATCCTCTGTGTCCTTGTTTTAGTTCTCCTGTCACGCAAGCTACTTACCTTATTAATTATTTGCTTTATTTGGAATGTTTATTCTGTGGGAAATTGAAATACGATTTAAGCAGTGATTGCTTTTTTTCAAGTCTCCGATGTGACTGCGTCTGTATACAGTGGGGCAAGGCTAACAAACTCCAGTCAGGTATGATTATGCTCAGCGCTGACAGTCTGTTTAATTTTTAATGACTGTTGTTTCCTCCTCGCAAACCCCCGGGTGAATTGCAGTATCACCTGTACTTACCAGCTGTGTGAAGTCAATTTAGGTTGCGTGCCTAATGCAGCCTAAGAAAGAAAAGTGTCTGTCTTTCACGATCACTGAAATCACGGTTTCTTGCACATGTTCCGTGTTAGTGATTGTCTTTGCCTCTACAGGTGAGATGTTCATTATTTTTTAACCATCTGTTGAAATAATAAAATGGAAAGACTTCCGTTTCTGGTTAGGCATAGCAGACTCAACTGCTTACTAGGTTCCAGTGAATTAGTATCAATATAAACTCGTATAGCGTGGATAGACCTCATCTCTTAACAAAACCATGTCCTTTGCAGTGGTAGATGTAATTGTTGTGTTGTTGCTGTAGAGCCTTGTTTGACTGCCCAGGTTTGATGTTGCAAGCTGAGCATTCTGTGCAGGGAAGGTTGCTTTGCCAACGGGAGCTTCTGCTAGGATGGCTTCGTAGTCTTCGTTTCAGAGAGCTAAATCCTGGTCCTCATCACAACAGGGAGGTTTCTCTTAGCTTTAACAGAATCTTAAAAATAATCTTTTTCTGAAACTCTGCTTGAACTTCTGCAAGGTACAACATCCAGCTCCTTTCACGCCAATTAATGCATGCCAAACCTATTTTGTTTTCAGGTATGTCAGAACCCAGGAATGAATCCACAACACTTGATGAATTTCACCCAGCGGGAGAAGAGGTGCAGTCTGACTCCGAGGTGATTGGGTGATAGCCGTATTAGTGTAAGATAGCCCATCCCTGCAAGGTTTCAGACTGACAGAAAGGATGAATCACGTAGCACAGGGAAGCTGTTTTGGGGGTAGGAGTTTATGCATATTGTCTGGAGTTGGGTGGGTTTGGTTTTAGGACACCTAAGAACAACCCAGTTAGTTCATGAGAAATGAGTACCTGAACCAGTTATCTGCTGCTGGGCATTTGCTTTGTGAGCGGAGTAGATTTGGGCAGGGTAGAGTCAGGTGTGTAAGTACAGCAGGAGGAAAGGATTGGTACTTGAAAGGTAGCACTTCTTGTGCAGCCTCGCTCTAACAAGGCAGGGTGCATCTGTCTTTTTTTCTTGGCTTTTGGGGTTAGGTTAATTTTTTTTGTGTTGTTTTCTTGGGAGTAGCTACAGCTTGCATCTCCGTATGTCTGAGTTTAAAGTTATGAAGGAATTCGTAAGGTTCCAACTAATAGCTAGCCATTCAGAGTAAATGTTTCCTTGACCGCTCTAGAGTGAAAAAGGACAATACTTGTTGTTTTCCGTACTGTTTATTTCATTTGTTCCTTTATTCATCAATACAAATTCAGAAACTTTGTCAGACTTACTTCATTCTTGATGCACGATAGATTTTCTTCTGAGGATGCAGTTTCATTATATACTCAATTTAAATGAGCTGTGGGCTGCACTTGCAAAGGGGTGCTCTGTTCAGTGATCATCCTCCCTGTTTTAACAGAAATGCTGTTATGATTTAATGGTTCAGTTTTTGCTCAGATCAGTAAGCTTACAGTGAGTGAAGTTGCAGGAAGCTGCATTCAGAAGGAAAGAGCAGTGACCACTGGCTTTGGCAATAGCCTACCCTTGCAGTCAGCATTCTGAAATACTGCGCTACTGAAGTAAAATGGTGCTGTGGCCGAAAGCAGTTCTTAATCCTCAATACTTTCTTATTCCATCATTACCCCCTCTAGTTTGTAGGTACGAGTGTTGGAGCTGCGTGATGAACTGTTTTGGAGAACTGACTGCACAGAAATATTCCCCGTCCTCTTTTTGGGCATAGGTCACTTCCTTTTAACCTGCGTTGTTTCTGCAATTTTGTTTGCTGTGCAAATACACGTGTGCTGGCCCAGGGAAGAGGTGGGGGAGTAGGGAAGGCTGATGTTGAGGGAAAGAGTTAGGGGTGAAGGGCAGAAGAAAGGGCAAGGATTTGTTGTTCGTGGCAGCAGTGTTAGCTTCGACTGACTAAAATGCAGGCTATAATTTTTTGTTAGGACTGAGATAAGCTAACAGTTCATCCTCCTTCCTTTTTGATGCTACTCACTTAGTCTCTTTGGTGCTTGTCTGACTTAATTGTAAACTAATTCAACTTACTGAAACTGCAGAAAGGTCTTTTTGCCAGGTTAGCGAGTGGAGTCTGGTCACCGTGCAGTCTGGTGAGAGGCTGGCGTGTGTTGGGGTGGGGAGGGGGGATGCCGTGGCTCACAGTAGGGGCTGGAGAAGGGGAGTAGTGAAACTGCCTCCTATCAGCAATGAAGGCCGGTGTTTTGGTTCAGACACGTCAGGAAGCTGAAGTTAGCATGTCATTTTTTGCTTTCTCTGAACATGACACCGAGTTTTGCCTCAAGTGGAAATACCTATAAACATCTGAGCTGCTTCTAGGCCTTCCTGCATTTCATAAGTTGCCCAGAGAAGCTGGTGGATGTTGTTTTTTCAATGTGTGTATAGATAGAGACGTGTATGTGTGAGCCTGTATGTCTGTGAATAATAGCCATGGTAGACAACTGGTCTCTACAGAGAATTTGGTCTGCTAGGCTGACGTGACCATGCAACGTGAGCTGTTCCTTCCTTGGGCTGAAAGAAGGCACTCACTGAACGCTATTGGGAGCGGCCGGTAGGGTAAGGTAGGGTCTTGTAAAGTCGCTTTTTCTTGAGTGTATAGCACACTGACTTTTCCTTACATGATTTTGAATTCTGCTGTTTATGTTTTTAGGACTTTAAACATACTTTTTTTTTTTTTTTTTTTTTCTCTGAAGCTATGCCTGAATGTTTTGCTTCTCATTTTGGGGAAGTGTTTCATAAAGAAGTTTTGAAAGAGTAGCTTTCAATTCAGTGTTGCCAACTTAGTCCTGATACTCAAAAAGGAAGATGTATCACCTCGAACTTAATTTTTGTGGGGTGTATTCAAAGGTTGTAGTTCTTATGTATGGTTCTCATAGACTGGCTTGCCCTTGGCCTTTTTATTCTCCATCTGAGTAGAAGGTAACATTTACTCAGAACTTGATGGACTTAGGTCTCCTTGCCATTTTCTTTGTGTTGTTGTTCTGTGCTGCAAAAACTGAAGAAGCTTATTACAAATTTCAGAAATGTACTCAGATTTCAAATCTACCAAATGAAGTGTGAATGGTGAGCCATGTTTGAAAAGACCAAATGAGGTGAAATCTCTGTAAATTACAGTCTTTGGAAGAAGATACATTAACATGGCTTTGAAAGCTATTTAGAATTAGAGGAGCATGTGTGTTGGAGCTTGTAGACAGTGCCTAGTTAGAAGAAAGCTTGGGAGGCCTCAGAGTGTAATGAGCAGGTGTTTAAATGCTGAACTCCCAAAACCTGTGTGTAAATCAAGTGAGGATAGGAGGAAGTAAGGGGAATACTAGCAGTGGGGTATGACAGAAGGTGTTGCCAATTAAGAATGATGCAGGTGACCCTGAGTAAGTTGTAATATGCAGATGTCCTGTAAAAGCTTCATGTGCTCTTGAAGCAGCTGCTGCTACTTCAGCCTAATGGGCCTGTGTCTGTTCCTGAGCCTCTGAATGAAAAGCAGCCAGCTCAGTTTGATGGTTTCCGAGCCCTAAGTGAAGAAAGAAACCATGTTCAAATACATGTTGATGGTGTGCCTTGCCTTCTGAGTCTGGCAAAGGTGCATGAGCATGTTTGAAAGCTTCAGACAACTTTCACATGAGTAGTTGAACAAACACTGGCTTGGTTATGTTCTGATTCTTTTTGTACTGTTTACACTTCAGTTAACTAATGAAGCTATCCTGAAGTGTTAAGGGTAGCTTTTTGAAAGGGTTAACATTTATTTTTTTGGGGGAAGGGTACATTTGGGCAGTGGTGGCTTGATAAATTTTTAGCGTCTCTGTTTTCATTTTGAGAATGATAGGTGCTGCTCCTTTTTTGGGTGCTTGTATGTGGTGTCCATCTCTTCTGAGAATCTCTTCTAGGTTTTACCGTAGGTCATTCATTGAAAGCAGTGGTTACACAACTGCATCTGCTGTCCATAAAACAGCAGCATCTCAAAACTAACTTTGAATCTTGAATTGCGTTGGTGCTTTTAAGTTCTTGTTTCTGCATTTCGCTTTAGGTTTTCTGCTGTTATCTGAGTCAGAGTTGAATACCAACAGTTTAGTCAGAAGGTGGCACTATATCATGCTAAAATAAAAGGCAAGTCAAACAGTTCTAAAGCCTTGAATCATCACTTTTTTGGTAATACATTATTAAACTTGTTGCTCTTTTCTTATATTTCTTGTTTTTCATTAGCGAGTATAATTTTCTTTAGCGAACAACGAACTTGACCTTTGTAGTTTGAGATGCGTTAACTAACGATCAAGTATGTGTATAGAAAATACTTGGACTTGGCCCCATATCTCGTTTTTCTGGCACCCCTCTGCCCCACAATGCATCAGTTAACTTTGGGTGTTTCTTTTCTTCAGTCTTGAAGCTTTTAGTTACTTCTGAGATGTGCTAGCTTATTAATGTGTTGGGGTATGTGATGAAATGAATCTTTGCAGACCAAGTATATCAGAATATTACCAAAAAGGAGTTAGAAATAAAATCGGCTATTAGAAGACTTAAAATATCAAATATCTTAACATAGATCACTTGTTGTAATTTTAAGACAAATACTAACCTGTTTCTTGTACAACAGGGAGGTGCAATGGCTCACGAGTCTCCCAAAAGTTCAGCAGCAGAAATTCCTGTGACTAGCAATGGACAGCTGGAAGATTCTCATGAGCACAGCTTTAATAGGGTAAGGATTGTCTTTGGTGTCTAACAGTGTACCGTTACCAGAAATGCTGAAGTTACAGTGCAACACACAGAGGACTTCAGTCAAGATAGCTTTGTAAAGTTTTGGGAAGTTTAGATTGTTAAATATGTGAATCTTGTTCGCAAGAATAGCGAGGAAACTGCTTACGGGTACGTACAAATCACACTACAAAAGCTTGTTTTCGGATTGATCTCAAATTTTACCCTAAGCTTCATTAAATTATCTAGCTGACTACGGTTGGCTCTTGCTAAAATTGTTTAAGTAGTTTGCTATACCTTACCGATTCTAATAATTAAGTCAAGCTGCAGTTTTAAATGCATTTAATGTGTATGTATGTGTGGAATATGAGATGTACATATGCTGTACAGTATACAGTGACAATAAGCTTGGAAACATAAAGATGATAGAGTTTATGTAAGCTGTAGGTCTCTGATTACAGCTGTTAAAGTAAGGGCTTTATTTTCCCTTATTTTAAGAGGAAAAAAAGTTTCTTGGGGTACTTACATTACTTGTACTCTTTCTATTTAACCTAGTTCTAAACAAACTACAGGATGGATTTACAGGAATTGCCTGACAGCCTGCCAGAACAAAAAGAAAATATTTTGGTAAAATAAGCATATGCCTAATTCTGGCTGTCTTCTGATTTTTAGCTTCAGTGGAAAACCTCTTTTGAAACTGATAAATATTGTTAAAGTTGACTGGGGAAAAAAATTAAGCAGAGATTACACATTGCAATAGCCTTTTTTTATATCAAAAAGGGTATTTTACCAATAGCAATCTTTTTCTGAGTGTGAAACCTGGTGCTCTGTAATGCACAATCGCATGTGTACACTTCAATATTATTGACTCTAGCCTTGAGGAACCTGATTTTTAATCACACAATTTTATCCAGGATAAGTTTTAAACAGGAAAAAAAGCACTTTTAAAATACGAGGCTTACCAGCTCCTGTGAATTCAGGCAGCCAAGTCCTAACTAATATACATGAAAAAGTATAAAGTAGTCCAAGACAAGCTACTTCTAATGTGCCTGAAAGTAAAGATGGTCACGTTCTGATTTGAAGCTCTAAACGTGGAAGAAGTAACTTTTCTGGTGTTGAAGCTAAAAGATTACCTCTGTATTGCTGTATGAGCTGTATCAGAATGCATTATATTTGTAGCATCTTGAAACGAAGCTATACTTGCATAACGATCTGTATGTCGTTCTTTTTTTCTTTTTTTTTTAATCCTTGCTTTATTATCATTTCTTCTTGTCTTTGACTGTCCAGCAGAGGGTACTATAGTACAGTTTATGGAATTGGGGATTGGTTTTCTTTACTCTGTTTTACAGTAGGAGTTATGAAAATGAGCTAATTATTCACACCTATTTGATATCTGACAAGATTTAGGTTTTAAGGAAGTCTCTAAGCTTTGACAGTTCCATGCTGACTTGCAATGCAAAATTATTTCTAAAAGAAATACTGAGCTGAACATCGGTGTTTTGTTCTGTCCTATTAAAATGCTGATTATGGGGGGGTAGGAAACAATTTTGCAAGTTTAAAAACAAATTACAAGTACATCATGAATGTACTTCCTGATTATTGGTAAAATAAGCATAGGCATAATTTTCACTTTAGTCTGGTTTTAGCTTTAATGGTGAAGCTCTTCTGAAGCTAGTAAATGATAGTGTTATAGACAAACCATGAATCAGATACTGCATATTGCAATATTTTTTTCTGTAAAAGGTCTATTAGTAGTGGAAAATTTTCTAAATATTAATAGTGTAATATATGGTTACATATTACAATTATTAATTTCTTATTGGAAATAAAATATACATACAACAAAATCTAATAGATACTTTAAAAATCCTTAAAACAACATTCATTTGACTTCAATTGTGGAGTACTTGTATAATGAGTATGACTGTAAAAAGGTATAAAACTTCATGAAATGTTATTACATCCATGTTGGAGCTCTATGTTGATTATACTGAACTTGGTACTATTTTTTTCTACTTCTGCTGAATGAGCTCTGTTTTTTGGTTTTGGGGTAGTTTTCGAAACCAACCCTCTCTACTACCCCCCAAATGTATGGCAGTAAGAGATGGCATGTGATCCCTAAGGTTTGTTGCTCAACCAAAATCTAACAGTAACATAATGTAAATCCTAGGTTTAACTTTATCAAAACTTAGGATGATGTGTAATGAAGTAAAGATGTGCTTATGTCTAAATGGTTCAGCTGAAATCTACCTTTAAGTGACGGTAAATTTGGTTTCACCTAGAAATTGAGAAGCAGGTTTACTATTTTTAAGGCTGATGACCTTGATGCTTCTGTGACTTAACTGCTTATTCAGAGGTATCTTTCCTTTGCCTAAGAATTGCTTCTTCACTCTAGTGTGTTCAATGTTCTTTCAGTAGTTACAGTAAATGGAAATTGCAGTTAGTGACTCGGTCAGAGCCCTTGTTTATTCAAAGTATAACTACCATGTTCTGTGGAAAATTGAGATGTTAAATAAGTATCTGTCTGTGGCCAAATATAAAATTTGAGGTAGGTTTTTGCTGGCATGCTACATGCTTTTGTGGCTTGAAGTTTACTCTGTTTTAAAACTTCCACTAAACCCCAAAATGGGTCAAATGCTTGGATAAGTTGCTGAAAACTTCATTGGATAAGTCGCTGAAAACTTTGCAAACTTAGTTGTACTCACTGCTGTAATTTCTTTCACAATAATTATTTTGGGATCAGTGAAGATGAATTTTTTTGAACTGTCTTGTACAGGTTAAGACCTGTGTGTGTGACCTAAACCCAGAATATGTGATAACCAGGGCTGCTTACAAACAAAACAAAGAAAACAATCTTCTTGGAATTAACATCTAGATCTGTTTACTAATCTGTTAGTCTCGAATTCTAATATTAAGCTTCTATTCATCTTTGTTATTTCTAATGCTTAATGCTCTTTCTTTTTTCTTCGTGCCAATATTTTCAGTCATTTTTTGTTTTAACCTAAAGCGATACACATTGCACTGCATAACTTACATGCCAAGTTTTTAGGGGTCTTTTTTCCTATCAACTTATGGAAATGACAAGCTAAGCACTGGTTTTTAGGAGGGCGCTTAAGTAATGGCTTGTTGCTCCTTTCTGAAATTGCACTGTTACCACAGTGCTCAGTAAGAATTTTTGACCACAGTGAAGTTTAGTCCAATCAAACTCCAATCTACATTTCAATTACAGCTTGTTGGATGGCTGGGGAATAAGGTTATTTTAGTTTGTTTTTTTTTTTTTTTTTTTTTAAACTTGCTGTAATCAGGGAGCTGTTCATCTAGACGTTGTACAATTCAGATGTAAATGGAAAAAAAAAAAAAAAAAAAGACTTATCCTGTGTTTTTATTTGCTCTTCTACTGTTATTTTGCCACAAGTACTTCAGCAGCTTTGATTGTATGGTTTTGGTAGGCTGAGTAAATACGTAGTTATAGAAGGCACTTTTCAGGGTTCTTTAGTTACAAAACTGAGCTTTACCCTAGACTTGCAGCCTTAGCACTGTGATCAGACCTCATCCATAAGTTGCATAGACATGAAATTTTTCACCAAATGTTTGTTTTTATGTACTCAAGCATGGCAGGTATTTCATTTTGCAAGACAATATTGTACAAATGTATTTACCTGGAAGTGGCAAGCAGCGCACCTCATTCTTTGAAGGAAGATGCATTTAGCTGTGCGGAACATCAGACAGAATAGATTGCCATAACCTAATTGCAGGAAGAAGCATATTGGCTCCAGCCTTGTGGAAATAGGCTATAGCACTGCTTGATGGATCTTCATTAAATTGTTGGTTCCCTATGTTTAAGAAAAAAGAATCAAAAGAATATTTATGAGGTAACTTAAGCGTTTGCTTAGCTGTAAAGTTTCATTCAGAAATACGCTGGTACATACTCATTCTCTCATTTGTAATAATAAGAGATGCCTAAGGAATTCTGACAAGTTTTGTCCTGTCTGTATGGTAGATGGAAATTTTTTTAACTAATAAAGCCTGTGGCTTCAATCATCATTGGATGAAATGTCTAATGTCGCCTTATTATAGAAAACCTTGATGCAGTGCTTTCAGCTCTACAAGCTCTGTTGAAACTCAGTTACGCTTTAAAGACTTGATGTTTAGAAGAGTTTGCCAATGTTTGGATGTTTGTTAGTCTATGCTAATAATAGAGGACTTCAGCAATTACTAAGGAAACATTTTTCTTACTACTTTGTTAAAGAAAACTCAAACAGAAAACCTTGTTGGTTATTATTTTTCACTGGTTTATTTCACTTATCCCTGACTTAGAGGGGATTTTTGCAGGGCATTTTCTTCCCACAGTTTTCTTCCCATGCTATTATCATTTTGATTAGAATAACAGTGGCTTTAATGTCCCTGAAGGGTTGGGGAGCTGTGCAGAGGAGTGTATTATATGGCTCCTTATTGAAAAAGGCATAATGTGGAAGCTGCACAGGAATAATTAAAATAATTTTTAAAAACGTTTGTGTCTGTAAAGGCATTCAGGCAGTTGTAAGCTACTTATTATGTTTAAACTATTGTTCCAAATCTATATTGAGTTCTTAACAGTTTGCATCTCAGAAACTCTTGGTCCAAGTATTTTCTTTCATTTTCAGTATAGATTCCTTTCTGCCTATTCTTGCACTCCTGTGGGGACAAAAACATTATTAAATATTGTATATAGTACTAGTAATAAGCTCTTGTCTTTGCCTTTCCAAAACTCCCCCAGTCTCATCACTCAAGTTCTCTCTGAAACATCTGAGTTCCTATTTCTTAGATTTTACTGTGTTAACTGGCATAGCTAGACCTTAATTTGGGCAATTATATTTTAATTACTGTAGATTGATTTAAAACTTCTTTCTGCACATCAGTTGCAGAAAACTGTTTTTACGAGATGAAACAAATATCAATCTGCCTGTTTGCCAAGTGGTCTGCCTCATGCAATCTTGAAGAGTGAAAATTATGGATGTGAATGATGAGAGTAGAAGGGAAACTGATGTAAAAGCAGATTTTTAGTATGACATTAGGTAAATCTAAAGGCGTGGAGTAAGAAGAATGGATCTTCTGTGTAAAGAGCAACATGTTGGGGAATAGAAGTGTCAGTCCCTTTGCTGCTTCACTATAATGTAAAGCTTTAAGCGTAAAAATAAATGAGAGGAGAGCCGGAATTTATATTGAAGTGAGAATCTAGCGGATTATTTCATGGAAGATAAGAGTTAAGTGACGGAGTAGGGCGAGGAGAAGAGAAATGCAGGATGAGGAGCTCCACTAACATATTACATAGCAAGAAGTGAAAGTTCAGAGCCTTATATCTTACTGGATAGATGTTAGATCTACTCATTAAAGAGTACTTTAATCTTTAAAACTTTAAACTGAACTTTACAGTAAGGCATGTTACAATTTTTTCCCAGAGGTAACTTGAATATTTTGTTAATAATGTCATCCGTCATTTAAAAAATGTGTGCATTGCTTCTAGTTTTAGTTGCTCCTCAACTGTTAACAGACTCATTCCTCAAGTTAGCTAGTGATATGTTGTTTTTTAAATAGATTCCTTGAAACTAGTAAAGGCAACTAAACCCATATCTTTTAAGAGTATTTAGCAAATGATGATACTCAGTGATGTGTTAATAATGGACTGGCATAATCATGAAATCAATACAGCCTTGTTTGCTGTAGTTGCTCCATAACTTCTACCTGCATGAGAAACAATAGGGTTTCGGTATTTTTTCCCCTCTTCATTTCGGATTAGAAGGGGGGGCATGGATGGGAATTGTCTTTCTGAAAACAGTCTTGTAACTCAGCCAAAATTCCTTCACGTACATCCATTCTGCATGACTTCTTTGCTGTATCTACCATGTCAACAGGATTGGTACATCAAACATTCATACTGGTTCATCTACACGACCTGTATAATTAACTGATGATTACCCCTGTTGTAGGCACTTAAATAAGGTTAACCTTACTAAACTATCTTTAGCTTAATACAATGATTTAAACTGAAAATGGAATTCAACCAAAGGTTGGCTAATGTAGTTTGAATGGTCTCTACTATGTAGGTTTGCACTGATATGACTAGGCAAAATTAAACTGTCTTGTGTACCTGTACTTCATGAGATAACTTCTTTTCACCTTTATCATGCTAAATGGCTGAGATTGGAATAGACCTTTTCACTTCATGGGAATATTCTAAATCGTAGTTCTTACACCTCTAGTCCTGGGTCTCAGTCAAGTTACAATGTTAAGTACTTCGAGATGGTAATTGCATAAAAAAATGCTATGGTTTTAAGCAGCACACAACTGAAAATAATGAATGAAGCATCTCTTTTTGTGGTGATGATGTCACAGAGTAGAGTTTTTGAGATGCGTCAGTGGTTCCGGAATTCTAGTGAAGTGATTATGAAGAAGGTGGGAAATCACAAATTTGAGAGCAGGTCTTGGGATCATCAAAATATTCCCACTAGATAAAAGACCAATAACTAGTCAAAATATAATTACTGTAGTGTTGTAGGAGAATCTGACTTCACTTCCCATGTTCTAACAAGATGTGTTGATGGGAACGAAAAATAAAGCTATTTACATAACTTCTTTACCATTCAAAAGTCTCCAAGTACTGTCAGGGCTTCTCTTGGACGTGTAGTTTTGTGCATGTCTTCTTTCCCTTACTGTGAGGCTGTTTTTAAATAGTCCCTAGTAAGTTATCAAAGTGATAAATTGCTTTGTCAGAATGATCACAGATTTTTGGCTAGCCTTTTTTCTTTGTGCATGTAAAGTAGCACTACCATTTGCAAGAATGACGTGTTAAAAACTGAAGTTTGCATACAGAAACATGTCTCCACTGAACATTAGCTTGCATGTTTATATACAATATAGAGGTGGTGGATTGATGATCACTGACTTTTTGATGACAATTCTCCTCATTTATAAGTGTCTGTCTTCAGCAAGGTATATTTCAGCTGGTTAGTATAGGCATTAAAATCAGGCATGAATGCAGCTCTTTGCACTGAACTTTGCTTTTTTTGCCAATGAAAGGAAGGATACCTTTGAATAAATGTTTGTGCCTGTCTGTGTAGTTACACATGTATATAAAAAACTATGCATACAAACAATTGTAGATCTTAATATTTTTTCTTGACCTGAACATAATTGTTTTCTGTTTTGGAGAAGGGTGTGTTGTAATAATCTAAATGATTTATTTACCTGTAGTTTGTTCAGCCTGTGTTTAGCTTCAAATGAGAATTAAGCAGTACAGTTGCTAAAGTTTAGATATGAGCTTTTGTATTTACAAAATAGATGTTCTGCATTTTAACTCAAAATACAGATGATTGCTTAGATTCCTGTTTCAAACATGCTTAAGCAGGTTAGCTGTCTACATTTCTTTGGCTTCATATTTAAATATTTCTGAAAACTATACAATGTGCCAGGGTGCCCTTGGGGAAAATGTTTGATGCCGTGTCATTTTTGTTAAATTGGTGCATTGTCTCCTCTGCCATCCAGTTACCCTTTTGCAAGCTTTTCTGCTTTTTCACCTCCTACTGACTTGCTTCAGAGTTATATGGACTCTGTCGGCCAGCTACGCTAAGCTGAAGCAAAAGCCTTCCATCCCACCACTAGCTATAAGTACTTAAATGGAAGTACCAAAACTAAGTCAGTTGTGAAGGCTCAAAGCAGTATGTGTCAGACGTTGTGCTATGCTTTATTTGTGAGGTCCGGTTCTGTATGTGACTGCTGTTGTTCATACTACTATTTTTTTTCCATTTTTCTTTTTGGTATAATGCTTCAAATACACAAACATAGCATAATGTATTATTAAATAGCTGGTTTGTATGAGTGAAAGTACAGCTACCTGAATTGGTTACTCTGATTGCAGTAGCATCCTGTGTTTTCCACATCAACATGATTTCTATTAAGTTGGAATTCATGTTTGTAGCTTTTCCTTTTTCCCTCCTCTCAGGAGTTTGTCTTAAACTGAAGACAACTGAATAAATCTCTTACGACATGATCCCAAGCCACATGGGGACATCCTGAGCCTCCAGGAAGTCTCATTCTTTGGCACTAGCTCGCTTCTGGGTTGTGGACTGAATGGCTGCAGTATTATGCATGGATTGGATTTTAAAGGTTTTACTCTGTGTGTGATGCTTTTAATTACACACATCACAAATAGTTTGTGTATGTGTCCGAGCAGTGGCATTTTAAAGCTACGTATAGCTTTTCTCTGCATATTTCAGTATTGCTCCTCTGTAGTATTATCTTTTCTTGCCTCTGCATAGAAGCAGGGGGGATGTAAAAGAGTAAAATGGCAGTTTTCCAATTTCATTATGCTTAGTTTTTTGTAAGTGTATTTTACCTTTTTGCTTTTATTTCCAGAGTAGCTTTTCACTGGCTTTTTACTTTTAAGAATTAGCGGGTTTAAATTGATTTGAATGCCTGGACTTTTTTTTTAAGCTCTAAGCGTATTTCATAACACCAGGAGTATAAACTTTAGTGAGAACGAGGGAAATACAGACCAGTAAACCTTTGGGAGTTATTTGTAGAGGGTGGGTATGGTAGCAAAAATGTGCAGTAGGATGGTATGTGAATTTTGAAATGTGAATTCATAGTTCAGTAGTAGGCCTGCATTGGTCTTTTGTGAAGACTGCCTAAATGTCAGGGCAGGTTCATGCTATGCTGGGTGATGAACTGGCTGGTCAGAAGAGGTGATTCTCTCGCTATGTTTAGCATTGATGTGGTCTCTCCGTGAATGAGGAGGGGGGACTGGAGCATCTCTCATAAGGAAAGGCCAAGAGAGCTGGGCTTGTTGAGCCTGGAGAAGAGAAGGCTGAGAGGGGATCTTTTATATATTATATATAAATATCTTAAGGGAGGCTGTCAGACAGTGGGACCAGACTCTGAGAAGCAACAGGTGCAAACTGAATCACAGAAAGTTGCGTCTGAACATGAGGAAAAACTGTGAGGGTGACAGAGCACTGGAACAGGTTGTCCAGAGGGGTTGTAGAGTCTCCTTCCCTGGATATATTCAAAACCTGCCTGGGTGTAATCCAGTGCAATGTGCTCTAGGTGACCCTGCTTAACTCCACAGGTCCCTTCCAATCTCAACCATTCCGTGATTCTGTGATTCCCTGATTCATTCTGGGCTCCACAACATAAGAAAGGTGTTAAGGTCCTTGGAAGCCTCCAGAGGAGGGCAACAGAGCAGGTAAAAGGGTTGGAGGGCATGTCCTATGGGGAGAGACTGAGGACACCTAGGCTGTCTCACCTGGAGAGCAGGAGGCTGAGAGGCAGCCCACCTGTGCTCTGCAACTCCCTGAGGAGGGGAAGGAGGGATGGAGGTGCCGGTCTCTGCTCCCTGGTCACTGATGGCAGGACACAGGGGAATGGGAAAAAGCTGCACCAGGGGAGGTTCAGACTGCACATTAGGAAACATTTCTTTACCTCAAGGGTGGCCAAACACTGGAACAGGCTTCCTAGGGAGGTGGTTGATGCCCCGTGCCTGTCAGTGTTTGAGAGGCATTTGGGCAATGCCCTCAATAACGCGCTTCAACTTCTGGTTAGCCCTGAAGCAGTCAGGCAGGTAGGACAGATGACCTTTGTAGGTTTTTTGCTACCTGAAGGGTTCGCTTGTGATACTGAGGAGGTGCTCAGAGGGAAACTCTTGAAGTGGATGTTTTTCCCATGTCAAATAGTGTAGAGACTTCATGTACTGTTTGTAGAGATAACGGATGCTGCAAATTTTGAAGATAAGGCTTGCCTGGAGTGAAATAGTTTTTCATCTTTAACATTATGATAGTTGTTTCCATGTTTCTTTCTTGTAAAATGTTGTCTTCCCTTAGTCTTAGATCATTGTGCACTCCAGTCGGCTGAAAAGCTGATTTCAGCTTTTATCTGAAAGCATGAGTACATGGTTCTGGTTGTTTGGAACAGCTTCAGACCTCTTAACGTGGTGATGTGGGCCACGCATCCGGTAACCGCTGCTGTAAGAGATGGCATTCTTGCCGTCAGTTTTAAACCTTAACAGCTTTGTGGGTTTTGTAACTTTTTTTTCCTTATAAATGTCAGAAGGGAAACACATTGAATTAACACACCAAAATATTTAAATAAATACACAAGATATACTTGGTGCTTCTTATTCCTTTAAGTTTTATTTGCGCATCGCAACAGAGTGCTGTGACACCGGAGAAGACATTCCAGGCTTGAGGCAGAACTGTCTGTCTGAGAGCTGCTGAGATTACATTATAATACTTTGGAGTCACTTTTATGTTTTGTTTTTTTAACATCAATTTTCCATTTTATTCAAATATTTTAAGGACTTGAAACGTTCGTTACCAGTTGGACTTGGACTCTCTGAAACCAAAATAACATCTCATGGCTTTGACAGCACCAAAGAGGGAGTTGTTGAGGCAGGACCATTTCCAGGTAAAGATAAATTGCTTTTTTTAGTCTCAATTTTTCAATTTAAAGTCTTGAGGTATAATTTTTAATATGGTCAGAAATAATAATGTTCTGTAGCTGCTTTGAGCATTTTGCTGTAGATGTATTGATTGATGTACATTTGTGACAGCCTGAGGTGTTAAAATAGAGCTACATGCTGCACTTCTATAATCTGTCACAGGGCTCAAGCAAACTCAGGGTAAAATTGGCCTGCAGTTATAGGAAGGTAAGTATTTCACTTGAGTACTTTGAAACTGTGTCAAACTGAAAGATTCAACAATTACTTTGCATTGAAAGTCTGTTTAAAAGTGGATAAATATATTGCAAGTATTGTTCCAATGTGAAATGTAACTTATTTATGTCTGGATACACAGTTCACTTAGCTGGATCAGATGAATGGGTGACACTCTGCTAGTGAGACATCTCTCCTTTTTTGTTATAATGCATGCATTATTTTAATGTATTGTCAGGAGTGATAATGCTTTGGATCTTTTGTTCCAAGTATTACATAATGAAAAAGTTTTCTCATATCTTCTAAACACAGAGTTGCCATTGTTTATAGCAGGAGGATTTTAGTTAATAATTAATTCTCAATACAAGTCTTAATATGTTTAGAAGAGTATAAACTGGTATTAAACAGTGAGAAATAGTGGTAAACAAACCAGTAATGTCAGTGTTTCCCATCTGTCTAAAAAGTCGTACAACGATATAGTATGTGAAAGGGATATTTTAATGAATTATGTAGCTTAGACAATGTCTAAATTTGAAAGGTTTGAAGTGATCTCAAATGAGCAGATGTGAAAATAAGTCTCTTTGTAGTCGTAGATTTAATTTACATTTTGCTTCGTTTCCTGTTTTGTGAAATGTGCTTATGAAAACAGTGATTTACATGCTGTACTTTCCATATATTACAAAGTGAATGCTGTGGTTTCTTTAAGGCTGAAATTAACAAAATATCTAGGTAAAAACTGAGCAGATGGCAAACTGCTCATCATCCTTGCCTTTTTGTATTCTGTTTGCAGTATAACTGTTGCAGCTGTTACGTGCCATAGTCTATAAGGAAAACGGTGTCTGAGATGTGTTTCAAGCTATGCTAATGTGTTAGAAATCTAAATGTTCTGCAGTAAGTTTTGTATACAAATTATGAGGTTTGAATGTGTTTTTAACGCTTTAGATACCATAGCTTTCTTCCAAGGATATTTTTTTCAGGTTTTTCCTGATGTTCATATATCAGACAAATGGTAGAAGTGGTAGTGGTGGAGGCTTAGCTCCTGATAAAACTGGAGAGAAAAATAGAATGATAACCCTGTTTTTAAATGTTCTTTATTCTGTTTGTGTCCTTATTAAGGCTTCCTTTTTGAATGCAAAATAAGGGATACTGGAGGGGCAGGGCTTTTAGGATTTGAGGGGCGGGGGGGGGAATGGCAAAACATGCATAAGGCTGCATTAATACTATCGAGTGCTAGGGATTGTTTTATTATTATTATTTAACCACTTATCTTAGCTCTCTTGGTGAAGTGATTCAGTCTTTAGGACTTCAGTAGGATCTTGCAATCAAACTTTTATGCCTAGATAAATCCACTTGCAGCCCGTGTGTAATGCAGCACTACAGAAGATCACAGCAAACGAGATATCTTTCAATCTTTTAATTTCTGTGTGATATTAAAGTGTTTTGTTATTGTATTCGTATCCCTCTTGTTACTAGCACTCCAGAATATATTTAAAAGGCAAAAGCTGTTTGATTTAATAAATTCAACTGATATTTTTGGTGTTACTGCTAAGTTTTAGCCCAAACTATGATGCT
Source organism: Nettapus auritus (assembly GCA_011076525.1). Classification (NCBI taxonomy): domain Eukaryota; kingdom Metazoa; phylum Chordata; class Aves; order Anseriformes; family Anatidae; genus Nettapus; species Nettapus auritus. Next base: position 52,596,205 of record CM021768.1, on the reverse strand, counting down.
TGGGCTTTTTTTAATTCCTTGCCCCCATCATGCAATGGGCACGCTGTCAGCCATATGAATTATCTCAGAATTTCTCAACAGAAGCAATAAAAGCTCCCCCCCAATATGCTGATGACTCATTACTGCAGAGATAAAGCTAACTTGTTCTTGTTTTTATTTTTTTAAGTCCTGAAAATTCTGTAAGATTGTCACTTTGCATTTGTCATATGGAACGGTTGCAAAGCACTGAAAAACATAATCCTAAAACTGTTTAGGGAGCACACACAGTGTGGATCACTTAAAGGTATGTCTTGTCCAAAACATACTAAGCAAGTGCTGTAAAATCTTTCTCTTGGGAAGGAAGTTACACACCTTAACAGCTAATGGCTGTTACGCTATGATCTTTCTCCTGTCCTTTTAGGATAGGTTATTGCTGAGGTGGTTTTTTGTCATAGATTGAGGCACAAATGTTAATCAAGTTTAATTGAAATTGGTCCAGATTTTCAGAGCCTGCTTCTTAATGCCATGAACATCATTCAGCATCAGTGTGGAGTAAAATCTACCTAACCCAAAACCAGTGGTTTCAAGTGCAGCAGCCATGTATTATAACAGTGTCTCATGGAATCTTCTGTTGATAATGTAAACTTCACTGGTGAATGTGCCAGTTTTATTTTGACGATTCTTCAAGAAAAAAAAAAGTTTGGCATCATGACTTAGAAAAAAAGATTAAATCACAAAAACTTGGAGTAGTTCACATGAACATCTGCACCTTTTCAAAAGTGTTTCCATCAGAGATTCCAGTAACTTTCCTGTGAATACTACTACTTAGTGTGTTGCTGAAACAAATATTTCTTTGCTTTGAAAACCTATCTGTGTAAAAGTGCATATTGGCTCCTAAGGGAAGATGGTGGATTTTCACGTTAAATGTGTCCACTTTTCAGGTTCCTCAGCATCACCCAAATCATCTGTTATATCTCCTAGCAGTGCAGCAGCTAGCAGACTGGCTGGACAAGGTTGTGATTTAATTATTCCCACAGGTATCATAGCACTGAATGGATAACACCCTTGTGTCTGCTGACGCTGTACTAACTCCTCCATGTCTCTAATAATTTGATTTACTGTTATTTAGAAATATAATTTCTGGGGTCTTCTGGTGGTTCTCATTTCTGGATTTTAACAGTTGACAAAATATCCTTTGCTTTCCTTTCTATATGCTGCTTTTTGCTCTATAACATTAAAAACAAGTAATTACCAAATCTTAATATTAACAAACAGTAACAAAATGTGAGTAACCAAGATCTTTTATTTAGGTTGAAGCTGAAACTTTTGGCATTCTTGTTGCCAAAATGTTCACATGTTCCAGTAGGACAGAGTATGAGGTGGCAATTAGGAATTCATAACACCCAAAGTAGGCTTTGCCACTTGACTCATTTTGTGCCTATGGGCAAATTACTTAACATCTTTGTCTGTTTCCTTCTATGTAAAAGGAGAGAACTTATTCAGTTACCTCATAAGGGTGTTGAGAGGATTAATTACTTAATGTTTGCACAGCATTTTGAAGACGTAAAGGACAGTTGTGCTTGATGCTAAAGGAGTATCTTGAGGCATCTGGATAGACTTTTTTTCCAAGCTCTTACTTACGTAAATAACCTAGCAGGGCTAAGGTGACTCTAAGTAGCATTCAAAGGGTATAGAAGCAGCAACAGTTAAAACTGTACATGAATAAATCAATAAAGTTGCTTAAAGTGGTAGAGCTTTGCAGTTCTTACTGTTTAGGACAGCCAGAAAGGGTTTTTCCAAATTAAAACTTAAATTTTTTTTTAAAAAACAATATCCCATTACTAGCTTGAGAATGCTCAGTATTCAACAACGAATATGTGCCGATTGGCAGTAGATATTTTGGTTTGTTGCTTGCAATTGAATCTTTATTGCTGTTTTACACTGGTTGTAGAATTAATTGTTCCTAAACCAATGAACTAAAAAGGTGAGATACATTTAGAGAGTGATTCTTTTTGGTGGCTGAACATGTATTTTGGAAAGGATAACATTCATTGGGGGAAAAAAAAAAATCTGTTTTGAGATTTCTTTACTGGTTTTACTGGATGTTACAGCAGTTTTTATATGTCAAATTGTTTTCATTTAGTGAAAATGAAAGGGTGTAAACAAACTTTTAGATTGGCAAATCCAAGATTATGTTCAACTGCTGGAATTTTAAAGCACAGATTAAGTAATAAATGTGTATCTAATGCTATTGTAAGCTTGGTTAGTAAAATTCCTTGCATTCGGGTAAGCTTTATTCAGCCTATCGCTACATAAAATTACTGATGTTATATATATGCTTCCTATCAGTTACAAAATAACTTCTGAATCGATTTTGAAAATTTGCCTGTTCATCAAAGTTGTTACTCTTACCTTGTTCTGCTTTTGCATGTGCAATTGCACAAATCTTCCTTACTTGCTATAGATCCCTTAAACAAAACAAAAAAAAAAAACAGGGCCTTAAAGACTTGCTTTGTTTCTGACACAGGGGGCAGAGCTCAGCAGAAGAGTGGACCTGTTGTATTAGCAGATGAAGTAAAGAATCCAGCAATGGAGAAATTGGAATTGGTGAGAAAGTGGAGCCTAAACACTTACAAGGTATGCAGTCCTGTATTTGTCTGTCCATATACGTTCTTTGTTACTAGATCAGATTAAAGCTTTTGAAGTATTGCACTGCAGTATGAAAGGAAGTAGTCTGTTGTTGCAGTGAGCATAAGCAAGAATGTGTACGGAAGGCTTAGTTTTCTTCCGAGTGTAGCCTTTGTAATCCATGGTGTTAAGTGGGAAATGTTTTGAAGATATCACTTTAACAAGGGAAAAAGAGTGTTGCATCTCTGTCCCCTTCAACAGAACACATGGGCTTCAACTGTAGGGTTTGTAATTGAGTCTTTTTGCTGAGCTGACTGCTGATAGAATAGAATTTTAGCTGATAGTCAGGCCCACCTATAAGTTCTAAACTTAATTGCTATTCTGATATTTTTGTTATATCTTGGCTGATTATTTTCTTAGTGTTGGAACAGTTGCTTTCAATTCATGTTATTTTTCCTATGACAATTTTTTGAGATCAACTCAGAATTGATGAAATAAAGGTAATAACAAAAGAATAAAGAATAGGTCCTTAAAACACACCAATTGGCCAGGTGTGACTCTTACTAAGAAGCCACAAGGAACAATTGTCATGAAATATATTACAATCAGGAGCTTTAAGCAAAGACTAGTTTTGAAAAACAGCTTTCCATTAAAACTTAAATGGCAGAGGTGTGGACAGGTAGGTGTGCATCAGTGGGACCTACATCAAACCATAAAGCAATGAGGAATTTGTTTTAATTTTTTTTTCCTGTGTAAAACAGAGGTCTGAAACCCTCCGGTATTCTTGAATCCAGGTAAGGGCATTCTCCCAAGTAAGGATGGGAACCAGGGATGGAGACATTCTACCCACTAGAAAATGTTTCTGTTGTTCTTTGTGTTAGAATCAGAAGTCTGATCCTTTTTCTGTCTAACTAAATTGCTTTTAGAATTTCTACTTTTCATGTAACCTAAATTTTCGGGCAACTGCAGAAGTCTGTCAGCCATTCTTGCAGCCTGCTGTGGTGTAGTCAGAGTACATGCTACTTAGCGGAAGTTGTTCTCTAAAATTTTATGTCCGTTTAAGAAACACTGACTCTTGAGATTTAATCTGTTATACCACAAATTTATATCACAAATAAATAAGAGGATATAATCTTACTCTGGTGCTTTGATTTTAAAAGAACAAAATCAAGAAAACCTTATGTCTCGATTGCAGAAGGATTACAAACCTGTTTATGCATGCCAATAACCAGAGGATTAGTGGAAAGTGCTGGAATGGTGGTTTAGAACATTACTTCTTTGGCGGTCTATTTTGCTAAGTCTTGATTTAAAAAATAAAAAAAATAAAATAAAATAGTTTTATTTCTTGGTTTAAACTTCTCCCTCCCTGAAACCTAGAATTTCATCAGTTGTGGAATAGCAAAGACTAGCACTTCCAGAAAATCAAATGAATCTGTCTTCTTGGTGTCTTCTTGGAATCTGGACACTTGAGGTTGTCTCTCAAATATGCCTGAGGAGATGAATCAGTTAAGATGGGACTCCTGAAACATCGTGACTTATTTTAGAGCTGTCTTAGATTGTATGACTTTATCTGAATAGAGGTAGCATTATGCAAATGTCCCTGGAGGTGCCACTTCAAAATACTTTGTATACAGTCTACATACAAAAAGCATGTGTAATTTGCTTAGGGACAGTATTTCAATTTGTGGACACAGTGGCACTGATTCCTTTTCAGGAAGGTCATGGGAAGAAACCTCTTCTTTATCTTGTAATAGCTAACTGATTATAGGTTGGATGTGGAAATAAAGGGCAGCAATAAATGGTTAGGGAAGCTGGCAGTTGAACCCCTAGGAGCTGAAACAATGCTATGCAATGTACTAGGCATTAATCTGCAAGTGGAGTTAGTGGTGAAGCTGTTACCAAGTTATTTAGGGAACTGGCATGAGTAGTACCTCTAGCACTGTGTCAGGGATTATGAGATGGAAATTACTGGATTCTGGGGACAGAATTTAGAAGAAAAAAATTCTGTGTGCTGGCACACGGTCTTCTTAAGGCCTCTTCTGGCCACCGTGAGAGGCAGGGTGCTGAGTGAGGAAAACTTCGGTGTATCCCAGTAAGGCCTCATGTCCTGAAATGTACAAAGGGACTTTGTGGGGGCATTTATATGAATAAACTGACTATTGGATGAATAAAACTCTTCAAATCACTAGTGTTTTTTTTAACTTCAGAAAGAAGTTATTTTTTAAGCTTTGACTCTGCAGACTTAAACAATTGACGTATGAGTCACACAACTCTTGTGTTATGGCTGCAGTGCCTTGATAGAATGTACACCAACAAACAGTGAGATGTAGGAGATTTGTCTTTGGGCCTTCATTTTTCTGCAGGCTACTTGCTGGGAATCACTTAGAATTAACGCTTGCCTTCTGAGATGAAGAAGTGTGTAACTGGAACTAAAATTCTTAAACTTTGCAAAATCAGTTGGTTCTGTTCTCTTCTGTAAATCTTCCTCACTGACCAGATGCGTGAAATCTTCAGAAGGATAGATCATCAGTGTCTAAATGATGTTTTCTTTAAAGTGTGCTCCACAGACCTTTCACCTTTCTTCCTTCCTAGTGTCTTCAGTGTCTGTCAGTTACTTTGTTTTAGCTTTCCATTCCAGTTGTTCTCTGTCAGCCAGCTCTTACTTATTGCAGATATCACTCCTTACCAACTTTCTCTGTTACATCCAGAGATCATACCCATCTGTGAAGTGATGATTAAGTATGCCTGTATGTATTTTGTATACCCTGTTTTTTGTCCCCTATGCATTTCTGTGAATGAGACACGTTTGCTTTCATTATCTCCTACTTCTGTGTTTGTTTAAGCAACTGTTTACCATTGATAATTACAGGGGGCTAATGCTGCTCTTCTGCCTAGCCTAATCATGAATTTTCATAGACCACTTAACCTTCTCCCCAGACTCATGATGTAGTAAGATTATTCTGTTGCCTGTGCAACTGCTGGCCCTCATAATTCGCTCCAATTTTCTGTTCCTTAGTAATCATGAGTTAGCCTCAAAAGTTGTTCTTTTTTCTTCTCCCAGAATCTAATGGGCAGAGCCTTTTCTATTCTTTCCCTTCCCCAGACTCCCCCTTTGGATGAGAGAGTTTTTTTTTCAGTTTAGTAGTAAGACAGACTCAAGGAATTTGTGACTCTTCTTTGCTTTCAATGATTCTCATAAAGATTCTTATCTTCTTGTTTTTCATCATAGAATGAATCATAGAATGGTTTAGGTTGGAAGTGACTTGGAAGGTTGGAAGTTCCAAATCCCCCTGGGCAGGGAAACCTCCCACCATACCAGTTTGTTCAAAGCCCCATCTAACCTGGCCTTGAACACTTCCAGGGATGGGGCATCCGCAGCTTCTCTGGGGAGCCTATGCCAGTGCCTCACCGCCCTCATAGTAGAGAATTTCTTCCAAATATCTAATCTAAATCTCCCTTCTTTCAGGTTATAACTATTTCCCCTTGTCCCGTCACTAAATACTCCGGCAGAGGGTCGCTCTCCACCTTTCCTATAAGCTTCCTTTAGGTACTGGAAGGCCACAGTGAGGTCTTCTCGGAGCCTTCTCTTCTCAAGATTGAAAAAAACCAATGTCCTCAGCCTGTCTTCACAGAAAAGGTGCTCCAGCACTTTGGTCATCCTTGTGGCCCTCCTCTGGACCTGCTCTAGCAGGTCAGTGTCTGTCTTATGTCGGGGGCCTCAGAGCTGAACAGTGCTCCAGGTAGGTTCTCAAGAGGGCAAAGCAGAGGGGGAGAATCACCTCCCTTGACCTGCTGGTCACACTTCTTTTCATGTAGCCCAGGTTACAACAGCTTAAACTTTGAGGAAAAAGCACTACAGCTGTTTCACGAGCCTCTACTGGGCTACTAGTTGAACTTTTATTTCTGAGATGTTTCCCTTAAATCTGTTTCTATTGTTTTTTTTGTTTGTTTGTTTTTTCTTTGAGAATTATTTTTCTTAATATTTGCATGGTATACTTTCTCACTTCCTGAGAAGCATGGTATTGTGCAGGACAATGTTCTTTATAGGTTTCCTTTTAGAACAATGCCAGAAAATTTGTGTGTGGGATATTCTCTCCATTTCCTAGTGAGGAAAATACAGCAACCTGTGTCTTCATTTTAGTTCATTTAGAACCAGAATAAATGAAAAAAGTAGATAGGTGCATCTTTTTTGTTACTTTTGTTCAGTTCAATGTTCACTTCAGCTACATCTCACTTTAATGAAGCATAAAGAATAGGTATTTCAAGTGACTCATTCCTCACTTTCTCATTTGACGGTTTTCTTCATGTATTTTGTCGTAACTTCTGAGGCAAATACTCCTTGGTTGAAAGAAGTTTCTTCCTTTGTGAAAATTTTTTGCTTCCAAAAATTTTATCTTCCATGACATTTCATTTCATTTCAATAGGTGTGTCTCAGCATTTTCTTGGAGAATAGCCAACATTTCTCCTTTAATTTCATGTTTGCTTTTGTTTCTTGTCAAATGCTTTTTTATACTCTTAGCATACTGTCTGCTAAGTTGTATTTTACAATTTCAATTGCAGGCCTTAGTATTAAACCTATATTCTGTGATGATATGACTTGTTATGCTCCCTTAAATTTCTGATTTTTGGCAGAAAAATGTCTCCTAGGTTAGCTATGCTCTTTCTTGTAAACTTGTTGAATCTAATGAGAGAGATTTGAAGAGAGGATTTGGGCTAAAGCTTATCACTTATGACCATCTTGTTCTGCTTGATCCTTTTTGGAGTCTTTCCTTCATTTGTCTGTTCAATTTAGAAACTATTGAAAAGTTCGAAAAGGTTAGAATATCTCCTTCGGAAGTAAGTAAAGACTGGACTAATCCAAATTCCTTGAATTTGGAAACCTTGGAAAATCTAGTAGTGTAGGGTTATCTGGGAATATGTTTTAAGACAGAGTTGGACTTTATCTCTCCTAATGAAACTGAAATTTTGTGTGTGGGTTTTTTTTTTTTTTTGTGGATGTAGTTGCCTTGTAATTCTGTTTCTAGCAGTCCTTCTTTGTATGTGTAACTTAATTTTGTCTTCACATCTTGGGACCACAGACTAACTTGAAATTAATCATAACTATAGCAGCAAATAATTGTTCCTTTACATGGAGAAGTTGTATGGCTTTGCCACATCTGCTTTGCAGTTGGCTTCTCTAATGCATCACTCAAGGGGAAGCCCCAGTGGTGCGTCTTGGGAGGCTCACTGTCGAGTCGGGTTCAAATCTCTGGCAAAGAAGGTGTTGCAGGTAACTGGAATGTGGTAGCTGCCTAAGCTGTCATACCCTTTGGCTGGCTGATACAGCCTAGTAAGAGCAGGTTTTGCTGCTCACAATGTTAATGAACTACAAAGCTGCCTCAGAAAGACTTTTTTGGTTACAAGTAGTACTCTTAACAATTAGTTCCATTTTATAGCTCTGTGAATAACGAGAAATGCATTTTAATCATTTTATATGTTTCTTAGTGAAAGTTCTGAGTCAGCTTCAAAAGCATGCTAAAGATTGCCCTCCCATCCATCATCTTCCACCTTCTAAAAATAAAAATAAAAATGTAGACCTGTTCAGGGTCTTACTGGAAACTTTAGGAAAAAAAAAAAAGCAGCCATGGGTCATTTGGAATTGGATGGTTGGTAGACAAAGCCTGAAAGATGACTGGGTAGAAATTTTTATGCAGAACTGGTAATACTTCCATTAATGGACTTTAATATAGCAAGCTAAATAATTGCTTCTTTTAACTTAATAAGATTCACCAAATGTAAAAGAGATAAGCATTCTTTTACTTGAGAAGCAATTAGTTATGCTCTTGATTTGCTAACTTGAATATTCATATTAGTAAGAGTTGAGACTTGCCCAACTGTTCTTGCTGAGTCCTGATGAACTTCTAAAGAGTGTGTTGTTTTTTCAGTTTGTTGTGCAAACTTATATTGGGAGGGGTGATTGTGAAAGAATTGTGTGTAATTATCTGTCCCTTGAAGCTGAAAATGGGTGTATGCTGTGTTGTCTTGGATATATTTGATTCTTTATAATTTAATTTTTTTTTTCCAGTGTACACGTCAGATCATCTCTGAAAAACTGGGTCGTGGCTCAAGAACAGTAGATCTGGAACTAGAAGCTCAAATAGATATATTGAGAGATAACAAAAAAAAATACGAAAATATCTTGAAACTGGCACAGACACTGTCCACACAACTCTTCCAGATGGTACACACCCAGAGGCAACTTGGAGATGCTTTTGCTGACCTGAGTTTGAAATCATTGGAACTTCATGTAAGACTTCTATAGTGTTTAAAAAAAAAAAAAAAGGGGGCAGATATGAAGATAAGCCTAATTGACTTGTGCAGGGTGTATAGTATCTAGCAGCTATTTCTATAAGCATTGTTGTTAACAACATGACGTTCTTTTTGTTAAAAATTTATGTAATTAATTTAAAACTATAGGATAGCACTGCAGTTATTGTAGTTCTTAATTGTTTCTAAATGTTTGCCTTTAGCTGATAATTGGACTTGAGCTGACAGCTTTGCTTTGTTTATTGAAAATGCATTTTACTATTCCTTTTGCTTCTAATGAAATGTCAGTGTTCCAGAGCATTACTTCATGCCAATTACAGGATGTCTTTGGGGAATATGCCTGGGAGTAAGTAGAGTAGGGCACATTACTTCACTTCTTCATGTGAAATGGGAGTAAATGACTTTTCTGTAGTAAAATGATTTTTCTGTAGTAAATTGGAGCACTGAGGCTTCATCTCTAAGTCCATTTTTTAATCAGAATTTTGCTACTAACAGGACTAATCAGAGTTCTTATCTTTGGAGTTTCTGAGCGAGAGGCAATCTTCAGATAACTGCATTTGGATTGTTCTTAGAAGTTTAGAAGCTTATGTAACACTGTCATTTTCTTACTGATCATAAAGCTATGTGCTGTAAAACAAGAAGGTAGATGTTGCATATCAAAAAATAGCTGGTTTGCTCCTACATTGATTTAACTCTGGAATTACAGAATAATCAGTTTGATACTGCTACTGATCCTTTGGAAAACAAGGGTTTTAGTGACTTCCTAAGACTCAGCTGCCGAAATAGCCCCAGTTAACATTGTTATTAAAAGTAAAACTTGTGTTTATTCCTCCCTTTTCATGATTCCCTACTCCTGTGGAGTTTCAGGGGAGGAGATGGAGTTAATGTTTATAAAGAAGAATCTTAATTGATAGCTAGTTTTTTTTTTTTAAAAAAAAAAAAGAAAAATCTACTGCAGTGCAAGTCCTAGTATTACAGTCTGACAGATGAACATCTGAAAATATAGCACTTCTAGCAGCTAAGAAATTACATCTGCTATAAGTAGTAGTTCTGAGTAATCAGTTGACTCTTGACACAAATGTGGGTATGTGGTTTGTGGCAGAACTTAGTGATTGTTATGAAGTATGTGCTGAAGCTGGATGTTTCTTCTGAAACTTGAATTAAATCTGGCATTGTGCTCTTGTTTAATGAATGCTTTTTCCATGAATAGCTTGTATTTCTAATGGGAATACTGTTCCTCCAGGTTCTTTCAGCATCTTGTACTGGTCTTGGAATTTGTTTCAGTCATTCATCTCTTATGTAGATTATTGAATGGGGCTGTTCATAAAAATCAAATAAAGGTTTCTGCTGCTGTAATAAAAGTTATCTAACCTTTGCCTCTTGGAGACTTGCCTGATGTTTGTCTCTTTCCTCTTTGTGTTTTCCCTTTGTTCAGTCTGTACTGTATTACCATCTGTAGCCTGGCCTGTTCTTGAATGTTTGGATAGCATTGTTGCCTCTAAAACTTGTGAGACTACAAGTAGAATTTCTAAACAGTGAAGTCTTTAATGTTTAATTTGATAGCAGCATGTAAGGGGGAAAAATCACTTCTTAAAGGTAATATTGTTTGGTTTATGCATGTTAACAAAATGAGATTTTAATCTGATATCTATAGAGGCATTACTTAATGTGAACGTTTTACTGTTTCTTTTTGGATACGAAGATAACTCATGGTTCCAGGCTCATGTGCCTCTAATTATACAGACTGATGGATTCCAATTTTAATTGACCTGTGCATAGAGCATGAACAGAGTATAAACTCTTGATACAGAAAGGATTTCCTGTCTTTCATAAGCAGTATCTGCAAAGGCTGCAGACAAAACTCACTTTTTTTCTGTGAAATTATGAAGCAGTAGAAAGACAGCTTTGGTGGCTTGTATGTCTGTCTCTTAGTACTGCAGACCACGACAGTCCCATCTGTCTTACCCCCCTGCTTTGATCTGAGTAGTTTTGCTCATTTGGGTGTGCAGTGATCTGGGTCAGAGGACCAGCTGGAAAACTGATTGTGGTCTTGCCTGTAGGAGGGAAAGATCAGACTAAATCCTGCTAGAGGAGCAGTCCGACTTCTGCTGTTGTCTTTGCCTGGATGCTCCTACTTCTCCCCTGTGCTAGTGCTTCTGTTGCTGTGTAGTTAGCAATGTCAGAGGAAAACCAGCTGGAAAATGTTTTTACTTAATTTCAGCAGGATCTGTAGTGATCTGGGGGAATACCTCTGCCATATGAACAGCTGTGCAAAAAGGAGACTAAGATACCTTCTAGCAGGTTTTTTTTTAGATCTTAGCTCATGAAAATTTGCCCTATGTTGTCTTCCTATTTTCTCCCTTAAATTGCTCATTTCCACTGCACCTCCTTTCCTAGAAACTTCTTCCCTTACCACTGCCCATTAGCCTTACCCACATGAAGTCATTAATGTTAACATGAAATATCATTTGGCTTCAGTTGTTTGTTTTAGATGAAAGGAAACTGGGAGAATACAGTGCTTCTGAGTCAGTTATTGGCAGACCAAGTTCCAAATATGTTCCTAGTGTGTTTTATAGCCATTGCAACCAGAAATTATACTCTTTTAGGAGAACTCCCATCTGCAGAGTATGAAGATACCATATGGATGACATAAATATAATAATTGGACTTGTTTGGCATCCATGCATTAGGAAAATCGTTGCAGCCTTGGTCAGTGCTTATGCTGCTGTCAGAAAGGAGGGAAAAAAAAGGCAGTAACAGTCATATATCCAAATGTGACCGGAATGCCTTGGAGATAATTTCTCCCTTTTTCATTTAAAACTTATGTCTGATCTATGTTACCACTTTTATTTGCTATCCATTATGATGCTCTACCTTTTTGGGTTATTTACAGCCTATTAAAATGTTACAGATCTTGAATTTTTTTTTCCAGTCCTCCTTTCCAGAATGTGTAAGAATAAAACTTCGTAGCTAATTAATGCTGTGTGCCCTTGTGAATTTAGTTATATTACTGTATTTAATGTAGCAGTGTCTCTGTTGGTATTAAGGCATTACCTAGACAACCACATGAGAGATGCTGGATTAAACTGGTGCTGAATGACAATGTAATGATTATGTTAACACTTCTAAGTAGTATTGATATTTTTCAAGTTCAGAAAAAAACGTTATGAAATAAGATTTAACATCACATGGTTTCAAAATTGTAGACACTTTTACTGATGTTACAGGAATTTCATAAAAGCTGTGAACTGACTATTGTATTGAAATCATACGTGTTTAATCATAACTGTATCCAAACAGAAGTGACAGAACTTCCATGTCTGTGTTTTTGTATGTTTTTTATAGTTGCTGATGAATGTTATGGTTTGAAATGATCTACAGTTCTTTTCTCTGCTCTGTTTACAGGAGGAGTTTGGCTACAATGCAGATACGCAGAAACTTCTAGCTAAAAATGGAGAGACTCTTCTTGGGGCTATTAACTTTTTTATTGCCAATGTGAACACGTTGGTGAATAAAACAATTGAGGATACGTTATTGACTGTGAAACAATATGAAAGTGCCAGGTATAGTTACTCTACGTCTAGCTATTTTAATTACCAATTAATCTTGAGGAAACAAACGTTCTATCAGTTTAGCCCTTGCGTTTGAGTTACTAACGTGTTATCTAAAAACCTTGTCAGTATAACACAGCTCTCATATAATGAGAATTTACAGTTAAGCATCTCATTGTACATATCTTCATGTTTTGTAATTATTTTGTTGTAGACTTAATTTTACTTCTTAAGCTTTATTTCTGAAAAAGAATAGCGATATTTTTTCCTGCCTGCTAGCTTCAGGTGGCTTTCTAAGCAGAGGAACAGTGCCAGCTTAATCCTTTGATCTAGCTATGTTGTAGTTAATGAAATAATCTTTGACCAAAAGGCAGTTAATCCCGTGCTTCTGTTGATGCACAATACACGTAGTTCACACTTCAACTTTTATATAAAAGTTACAGGTTTGGTCTAGAAAGGGAAAAACCGAAAAGATATTTCATAATGGGTGAATAATACCTAGCAGTAAATAACGGGTTTCCTGACCTGGAGATTACTTTACTCCAGATACGGCACAGTAGTCTAAAGACAAATTTTTTTCTGGTGATGGCTAGAGTTGTGGTGGTTCTTCATGTTTCATTATTTTCCTCTTTCAATTTCATTAGAGGATAACATTTTTTTTCTAACTTGCTGAAAGATGTAGCTAATGCACGTTTTTTTGTGATTTTTAGGTCAAAAATTGCAAACGGCTTGAGTTCTAAAGCTTTTTCCTTTTTTTTTAATTGTTCTGTTCTAATGCTTTAAGCATGTTTAGAAGCAAAGTACTAAGTTATTGTTTTGATATTCAGGTAAACTTTCAAAAGGCGTGAAAAGCATAATTAACCTGAATATTTTTTTAAAAAAAAACCCTTACCTTCAAAAATAAAGCCAGTTCATACACTTTTCAGGCAAACTCTTGAAAATTTACACATCTGCAAAGATTGTTCTTGCCAATCCTTCTGAACATATGGTTCTTTCCTCCTCAAATACCTTTGAGTTTCCCTTTCTTTTCATCAAAGAAATACCTTTTTGCCATTTCAATAAAGCAAATAAATTACAAAGGTTCTTCACTTATATAGCCAGTCTGTCACTTTGCAATGTGAAAATAGCTCACATTTATTTTTGCGCCTCCTCTTCCCTTTCCACGGTTGTACTTTAGCATTCATCTGTTCCTCCCTCTTCTATTAGCTGTTTATTAATTTGTTTCATTTTGGAACTAAGTCATAAATTCATTAACTAAAGCCTGAATCATAGTGGCAATGAGAATCAGGATGAGGCCTGTGAATACTGTAATCAGTTCTACCTCAGAAAACATATTTTCCTTTGAGTGCTTATGCCACCAGCTGAGAAGTTGTTTTTTAACCAGTTTTTAGTTCTGATGCTTCCAGTCTTTACAAATGTCTACATGTGCGAAAGCATATTTGTGAAGCCAGAAATAGGTTGGTTTGTTCCATTAAAATTGGCACCCATCTCATGCTGATAGGCTAGGTTCCATTATTTTAAGACCAACATCAAAGGAATAGTGAGTGAGGTTTGGGCAGGGGTACCTGTGACCCTGGCCATGTCTCTGGTTATTGTTGGTTGCTGTACCTCATCAAGTGCTAGATGGTACTGAACAAAGGAGCCCATATTGCATGGGGGGAGGGGAAAAAAAATAAGGGCTGCCACTGTTTGTCTCATCCATTTGCAGTAATGTGTTTAAATATAAAAATAGTTTATCTGGCAAGGATCCAGTGTTCAGTAGGCTTTTATGTAAGGCTGGAAAGCAGAAGATGAATTTAGTGATATCTTTAATAATATTCTGTAGGTGCTTTTCCATGCGTATAAATGCTATACGCTGATGAACAGAAAGCTTAACTTCAGGTAATTTTGTTAATTTGCTTGATGTTGAAGACAATATTGAATAGAAGGTTAGTGTTCTTGAATACAGAAGTATTTTGATTTTTTTCTCATTGAAATGAGCGAAGGTATGACTGCATCTTGATTTGTGTAATAAAAGTACATTCTAACATGGAAGAATATGAAGGAGGCTGTTTGTTAAATAGTGATATATGAAGACTAAATGGATTAATTAAAATGTTATCAGGCAAGAGCCTATACCATAACTTCAGTTCAATTTTTGGTAGCAGCATCCATGACATAATTTCTAACTATATTATTTTTTTGGTATCAGCTTCTCGTTACTTGCTAATTACTGCTGACTTTGCTGGGGAAAAAAGTAGATTAGAGAACACTTCATCCGGTCTTATTTAGAAGTGGGATATATGCCTTCACTGCATGATCAGCTGAAGTGCATATCCAGTGGTTAGATTTAGCTTTCCCTCTCGGTAGTGTTGATTCCAGAGTATCTGACTTCCCTAGGTATATAAGATGAGCCCTCGGCAGGGTATAAATAACAGCAGCCTCTGTATCCACAGGCAGACTGTCCCCATCCAGTTTTGACATAGCAACTAAATTAGAACTTGTAAAAGCCTTGGGACATTTTGGTAATTTTGGTAAAGTGAGCCATTACTCACTTCTGCTTAAGGGGATGCCCTGCCTATAGTTCTTCTCATGCTCTTGATGCAAACTCTTCACTGTGATAATACAGCAGTAGAAAAATGACACACACATGACCGCATGTTATGGCTAGATAAACTATCTTAAAAAGCTCAGATGTACCAGGAAAGGACCTGACTTTTGAAGCCTGCACAAAGCAGAGGGTTGGAAGCATGTCTGAAACAGCAACAGAACGCTGCTGAGGCAGCTTTTATACAATGTACATAAAGGTGTTTTTTTCTCCCTCCTGTTAATCAAGAAAACTCTCCTGTTTTTTTCTTTTTTTTTTTTTCCCATACTTGACTGTTTGTTTTACTTCCTATTGTAATTGGCACTTAGATGTGAAGTCTGTTTTAAGACACATTGCCTTTACGTTTTTTTCCTCCTCCTTCTCAGGATTGAATACGATGCCTATCGAACAGACCTAGAAGAGCTGAATCTTGGCCCTCGTGATGCAAACACTCTACCAAAGATTGAGCAATCACAACAGTTGTTTCAAGTGCATAAAGAGAAGTATGACAAGATGCGTAACGATGTATCTATCAAATTGAAATTTTTGGAAGAAAATAAGGTAAGTTTCTGGTTTTGTGCTTAGATATTTTATCCTGTATGTTTCTGCTTTGCTAGAAAGATTTTTAGTTATTTGATCTTAAAATATATCTTAATTTAGAAGTAGAGGAAGCAAAGAGAAGAAAAGAAAAAAAAAAAAAGAAAAAAGTGCAGAAAACAAACCTTTTCAATTCCAAAAGAATATACACTAAAAACATAGCTCCTGAGCACTGTTACTTTATATTGGTATTTGAATTAGGATTAGGGGTCTGGACCGCATAGCTCAGGTAGTGTTCTAAGACTTCGTGAACCAGATCATCAGTTGATTTTAAAGCCAGTATTGTTCTGAGTTTTACTGATTGTTCTTGCTGAGCTTATAGCAAAGTTGCATTAACTTGCAAATGGAAAAAAAATCATATCAAGACTCACTGTCCTAAAAAAGTTGAAGTCTAATCTAAATGTTGATACTTAAATTAGTAAATCATCATAAGAACACAAGTTTTAAAACTAAACTAGGTTGAAAATGGGTATACTGAAGGTGTTGGGTATTTTTGTTTACATCATTTTCCTCTTCTAGTATGTTGTTTGCTACTAATAAAATATGTTATAGACTTGGGGTGAAAATGTTTGATTCTTCCAGCTCATATCTGTACAGGAATTTTGATGCTTAAGTTCAATTTAGTCAAAAATAACACCTTACTTCTTGGTTTGCATTAACTGTATAGTGCAATGATCACTTCATGTTTATACAGATACGAAAGCTTCAGAGTGAAAATGTTTTATTTCCATCTTGCTTCACAAAAAAAAAAAGCCTTTAAAAAATAAAAGTGGAACACTAGTGAAGTTGTTTTCCTAGTGACAGACAGTCCTTGGATAAGGTCAAACATCCTGTTAGCAGTCACAATTTTTGTTTCTGGAAGATAGTTTTTTCCTTCCTTTTTTTTTTAAGAGGGGACTTTAACATGCTTAAGACTTCTTATCACTGATTGACACTTCCCAGTTTTGACAGTAGAGATGTCAAAATATTTTCTAAAGGGAGACTGGAACTTTGTTCCCAATTAAACCACAGAAAGGATTTCCTGTACAGTCAAATAACTGGCTTAAATATAATTCTGTACTGAGAGGCCTGCTCACATAAATTCCCTATTGGTGTTTTTGATTTTTTTATGTACGATTCTTCAAAATATACCTGATGTAACCTTAATCCTAAATTCGTGAGGAGCTTTTTTTTTTCCAGGTTGCAGCTGTCTATTTGGGTTTTTGTTCTTCTGTTGCCCAGAGTGCTTCCTGATATGTAGTCAAAGGCAGTGGTTATCTGAGAGATTCTTCTTACCAGCCTGACATCTTTATTCCTTTCTCTACTGTCAACCATCTTTTGTCAACATCAACATAGGAGAGTTCATGTTAGACCTCATACTTGTCCTGCAGCTAGTATTAATAAATAGGAATGCACAACTGATCAGCCAACTACATAACCATTATAAGCATTGATTTTAATTTTTTAGGTTCATATAAAGTATATGCAACTGCTCCAAAGTCAATTATATTTTATACTTTAAAGGATTATTAACTGTATGATCATTAAGTGTTAAATTTAATTGAAATTAAAATCAAATTCCTACAATCCCAGATGCTCTACTTCTTCCAAAGATACCTGAGGACAGTTGCTTACCTGATCAGTAAATCTGTTTGAGTGTGTAATATTGCTGCTTCAGCTGATGGAGTGGTGCACTCTTTAGGAGATGGTTTAAACTGAAGACCATATATGATGTTGAACTTGCAAAGGGAAGAGTGATTTTGACATTGCCAAGGTGTTACGGTAGTTCCAGGGAGAGCCTGACGGTGGCTATACTGATACTATATTCTTAGGAACAGGAACTTGCTGTTTATTTTAGTGTGCCCATTCATGGGACCAAATTGTCTTGGTGCCCATTTAATAGAATGGGAGGTCAAAATAAAGGAAGATCAGTCAGACAAAATAGTGTTTTACTTGGGTTCTCACAAAGGGCTGCATTTGCAGGCTGTTTTGGAAAGCCTGTTTTTTTTGAGGCTTATTGTGTGCAAGGCAAATGAAGGTTCGTATTTGAGCAGCTATACTGAACAAGGAATAGCCTTGCCAGACGTGTATTACAACATGCTAGAACATGCAAATCTCTGATCATCGATGTTAATAATACACATCATCATGATTCTGAGTCCAGAGGTGGATCAATCCAGAGGTGATAGTTCAGAGATTAATTAGGGAAGTCTTTAGGTAAGAGTGATGCAGTAGCCAGACAGCTTTCCTGCTGTTGATTGTAAACCCATCAGGCTTGGGGTCTTCTATATACTATACAGGATGTGGTACAGTGTAGTCTCAAGCTTAGTTATTGTTGCTTGTGTGTTGAATGCAGAATTGTGTAACAAAACTTGGCTATAGCAAAGCAATTAAGCATTTTAGGATTTAATTTTCAATTAGATATATCAATTCATGGTTACCTCCTAGTAAGTATGCATTTTTTTAGTCTGGGCAATACTAAAAATTTATGTACACACAAAGGAAACATGAGGAAAAGTGGGGAAAAAAAACAGGAAACGTGGAGACTCAGTTCCAACCTACAGTATCTTCTGTGTGTGAAATTGGAAACTTGCATCTTCTCTCTAGGTCATGTCCATTTTTTTATGTACAAAGTTCAGTTTTGTTTTGAGACTAAAGTTTGCCAAGTCTATTATGGAATGCTTACTCATCTCATAATGAGGAACAGATATGCATATAGTTAATTAACAAGGGACAATAATTTAAAACGATGTTCAACTTGAAAAAACACGATGGCTTTTTGACAGGCGTGCTAGTCGCACATCAGAACCTATATTTTAGCAATGTAGAACTAATGTTACTTTATTGAAAGGCAGATCTTCAAATGGTCATTTGGTGGAGCAGGTGCTACAGTTCAGTGTTTAAGATCTGGCTTTTAGCTCTGTAATCTGACAGTCACATCAAGGCTTTGGTGTAGAAGAAGGTGGTCCTGTCCTCCTGTATCCCCCTTCCTCCACATTGCCTTCTCTGTTGTGCTTACAGAAGTGTTTTTGCAGCTGTACAGAGAATCAGATCAGGGAACGGATCCAGGTTAAGGCAAATATGTTGTTGTCTGGTTAGTTTTAATCTAGATCTGTTCCCTGATCCAACTGACTGCATAACTGCATGAATGTTTTGCCAACACAGGGCTAAGGTGAAACACTATGGAAGTGGGGATCAATGGCTGGATACAGGAGTGGGGAAGGCTGAGCTTTCTTCAGGGGCAAACTGTTTCGCTTTGAACTTGGTTTTAAGTGAATGCTTGTAGTAGAGATTTTAGCTGTGTTTCAGGGTTTTGTTGCAGTGGACATCAGGTGATTTGAGATATTAGATTCCTCTCATCTCACCTGGCTGCTGCTTCATCGTTGAGCCCACAGAAGGAGTTGAGTGTATGCTTTTTTTTGAATGTTTAATAGAGCTGAGGACAAGAAGTTCTCACAATCATTTGGGGGATTTGCTTAGTAACCATCTCCAGAAGGAGGAGAGCAGAACTAATAACATTTGGCACCTCAGCTACCAGTTTGATAACTATCCCCAAATTTATATCACAATGATCTGGCTCTGGGATAGAATTTCATAAAATGAGTTAGCTTTGGTAGTTCAAAAACAAACAAGCAAAGCATTTTTCAATTTGAATCATCTGACTCAATTGTCAATTCTTGATTGTGCATGTATATACTTAAGCCTAGGCCTGACTGAATAGATACAGTTATCAGATGGTTTCAGAGAAGTTCACAGAAGCTTCGTGATAAAAGCTACCAGAGCAAAGTACCAAATTTGGTCGTAAATAGATGAAATTTGGGGAAAGGAAGCTTAATTCAGTATTCTTACCAATCTGCTATGGGAAGGTCATATTGCAGTATACCTTACAGCTTAGCTTGTATTACTATTCACAGTTTATGTAACAGTTTTTTGTTGTTTTTTTTTTAACAGGTAGGGAGCTTAAGTGTTTTATACTTTTTTAATTTTGAGAAGCATATCACACATTGCTGTATAATATCATTGCAAAAACATATTTAATTTTTAGATATTTTTTTAAAGGTGATAAAGTAACTCCATATTAAATTGCATACATCTCAGAAAAGCATGTTAGCCAGAGAACCTGTTAAAGCAAGTATGGTCAACTGGTAGGCATAGACCAAACCAGGCCCAAGGACAGTTTTGCTTCCTAGCATGACAGGAGTAAACCGTCCTTTTATGGACTGGGCTGACAGATGGGGCTGAGGTCCAAAATTTGAGTAGAGAAATCTAAATCTGCTTCCTGCCACATCATTCCTTTGGGCTCAGTCAGCCACTCCATTTTCATGTTCTCTTCCATGTTGGCTAAGTGGGCTCAAGGTCCTGCAGGCTGGAAACAGGCACAGGGCCACCTCTTTATGCAGTCAGGTGTTCTTGCACAAGAGTAGGGTTGTGCAGGGCTGAGAGTATGCTTGGGAACAAAAAAAGACAAGTTTTTGGCTACAGGAAAAACTGGACAAGATACCTTTTCATCACACTACTACTCATTCATGGCTTCGGGTTTCACGGTGCGCTACAGTGAAAATATAACATTTATTTGACTTTGCTTAGACTTTATCAGCATTATAGCTTGTCATTGTGGACTAGACCAGAAGAGAACAGTGATGCCCTCCAGCTGCTTTCGTGCCTTTCTCCCCAAGTTTTGATTGCTGCGATGAGTTGTGTTTCACAACTACTCTGCACGTTTTATAATCAAGATATTGACCAAGCATTGTAACTAATCCTGCATTACAGGAGGCGGGCAAGAAATATTGCTGGGAAAAGAGCATCGGTTTCTCTTGAGTTAGTAGAGAACAACACCTCTTTGCAGGAGGGGACAAATAAGTGAACTGTATGTTTAAATAATGCATTTGTCATGTAGTGTCTTAGGGAAATGTATTTGGCTTGCAGGTAGGTATATTGCACAGAGGTATGGCATCTAATTTCAAGTTATGAAGTATTTGTAATTTGCTAACATTATGCTGTTCAGCCAATTGCGTTTGGTCCGTGCATATTGAGTTGGTATTGCCAGTTATACATACTTTATGAAAATATTAAATCACTTTAATGATAGATAATTTTGTATTTGCATTTTGTATTTGTAAACTTTCATTAAATAACCTCGTATGAAGTCTGAGCATCTCACATATGCCTGTTTTTGTTATAATGGATGTGTGACGTTATTTGCATCTGCCTGTTCATCTGAACCAATCTCTGTCCTTGCCTGCAGGTTAAGGTGTTGCACAATCAGCTTGTTCTGTTCCACAACGCCATTGCAGCATACTTTGCTGGGAATCAAAAGCAGCTTGAACAGACACTTAAACAGTTCCACATCAAATTGAAAACTCCTGGAGCAGATGCTCCATCCTGGCTTGAAGAACAGTAACCAGAGAAGAGGAGCTGATGTTAACCTAAAATCAATAAATCTAATAAGAATTAAGGGTTAGGGTTGAAGGACTGTTGTAGTGATTCTTGCACAGACAGCTTTAATTTTTTTTTTTTCCCTTTTATAATACTGTAAAACTGAATTTGGTGGGAAAGTGGGAAACTTTAAGGTAACCAAACATAATTTCTATCATTTCAAATATAGAGCACTCCTTTTGTATGTGAAGGTTGGTGGTTATTTCTGTAGCTGGGATGGGGGAGGGAGGGAGGGGAAAGAAAACTATATAGATTTGCACTGACAAATTATGTTTGTGATCTCTGGTCATTTTGGTGGCTGGTCAAAATATTTCCAAATGGAGGTTTACATGATTTGTACCAACATCTGGTATTTTATAGATGAATATAGAAAACATCTTTAATGATTTTCATATGACTTTTAAAAAGGAAAGAGATGAAAGAATATTTTGCGGATTAATAGTATAAGGTCTGTATGCAGTACCTGCGTATAAGACAGCAGTATCAGAACACTCATTGACTAGTGGAATTAGAGCAAATGCCTTTTAAAAAGATGTATATTTCCATCATAGAGTTAAAGGAGAAGACACTAAAGCAAGAATCACTGTCAGTCTGAGGCTTCTAAGCACACGTTTTTGTTTTGCACCAAATGGTTTGCTGAGTGAGGCCAACCATACCATGTACTAATTTCATTTAAAATTTTACTTTCTCTATGGAAAAAAAAAAAAAAAAAAACAACCGTACTAGCCTTAAATCACAGGTATGTGCCTTTTTATAAGATAATGTTTTCAACCAGTGTATATAATCCAAGAACCCTTTCACATAATGGTTTGTCAGTTCCCATCGTGGGAAAGTAGACTGTGTAAATGCTGTTTCTTTGTACACTTAGAGTGAGTTGAAGCTTTAGTTAATCTTCACGGACAGATGTGATTTTGAGAAAGGAAATTGGGCCAGTATGATTTTTCTATTTAATTGAAAAGCATACGTCAGTAAGGGGAGTAATGAGAAAGATACTTCTTTTTTTAATTTCTCCATCAATAGCATAGTCCTTCTTTAAATGTAAAATTCTGTCAATTTTATCATATACATTTTAAATTGAGTGTGTTGAAGTCCTCATTTGCACATGTTACATTGCTTTGTGTTCTATTAAGTAAAATGAAATACTTCAAATATGTTATTTACAACTGTGTGGATTGTATGATTTATGTACTGTATGTTCAAATGCCTTTCAGCTGACATTCTTAAAGTTTTCAGTGCTTAACACAACTGTATTGTAACTGTAAATCAAACTTTTTAATCATTCCTCATTAAATTCTTGGCCTGACAGAGCCTTCTTTATGTTTTTGTTCTGTCAGAATCTCTTGTTATCGTTCATTTACATTCCCCAGAATGTATATCCTATGTGAATTTTGTATTCATATTAAAGGTGTTTGCAGTCCAACTTTCTTGACTTGTGATGGTTAAGAGTACAACCCAGCTTCTGCAGTGAAAGTTTAATTTTGTATTTGAGTTGCACACCTACCCATGAATTTCTGGGAAATCCATAGGTCATAATGCTGCTGTTATTTTATTTCAGGATGACTTGATTGTGTGCAAGTTCAAGTTAAAAGTGAAAGTTATAGTGAAACAAATTCTTTAGTATGTCTGTGTTCTTGATTTTAAGCTTCTAAAGTTAACTTCATATTTCACAACTTCTATGAAGCTGTTGTCTTCTACTGTCTATGAATCTTGACATGTATATGATAGGATGGTGCAAGTAAGAAGTTATCTGTAGACTGTGGTTGAGCTAGGATATACAGGCAGCATCATAGCAGGGGTAAAGAATGCAAACCTATTGATCACAATTGAAATACCTGCCTCTTAGAATGCTATACAGGAAACATGTAATTCTGGTTTCATTGTAAGATTCATGCTCTTCCTGCTGAATATAGTCCCTGCACAGAAGGAAGTGATCTGTCAGAAATGGTAAGAGTGAACTTGGGACTGAAATTGTTTTGTGCAGGAAGGAAACTTATGGCATTGTGTAATCCTCAAACTTCTGCCGTGGCTTAAAACTGCTGGAGTCTCTTCAACTGAAAGGAAAGGTTGGACAAAAGAGATTACTCACTGAAGTCTGTGTAGCATTTAAGACCAGAGAGAAGGAAGAATGACTTCCATTTTGCTCACTGAAGCAATTGTTCTAATTGATACTCTCAGAGAGGAGAATTCTGTGTTCAGCTGATCGATGGGATATTAAAGTGATTTCCTTTTGTGAATGAAGGCGAAGGAATGTCAAATATATGTTCATGAAAGAATTCAAATTCATGCCCGATATTTAAAGCTAACTTCAAATCTAACCAACTTTACCAACTTTTTCTTCTGGAGATCATATGTGGAAGTTTTCAGTTGGAAATAATTATGGCTGGTTGTTTTTCTAATACTTTAAAATAAAAAAAAAAATGCTATATATATATATATCAAGCTTCTAATGCTGACACTCATTTAGATGGACAGTTGCTTCACAGTGGTGGTGGTTTTTTATTTTGGCAAGGGAGGGGGCATCATACCCCCATCTACTAGAGTCTTGTCTAAGATTTTATCTGTTACAAGTTACTGCATTAGTGCTTTTAGTGTTGCTTGAGGTTCATCAAGAAGGATTTCAAGTAGTCAACAGCACTTCGGACATGCTGTCGTAGCTAACTTACCAAATAGGGACCCAGAGAGCTGTTTTTCTCAGTGACCATACTGTAAGTTTCCTATGCTCTTGGCTTGTTTGTAACTTCTGGCTTCTGTTGTTTTGTATGAATTCTACAGCAACTCTTCTACTCTAATGTGTAAGTAAAATGCTCTTTGGCATACTTCATGCTTTACCAAGCCATTACAAAGCCTTCTCTGGTTATGAAGTGTGTCTGTAGTTATATTTGAAGAGCGGTCTGTGCAAGTAGAGTACAGTAACGCACTGGATCATTAAAGTAAGAGCTTGATTTCAATCTTTTTAACACATTCTCCCAACAAACTTATCTCTATCTGTCTGCTTCAAAAAATGATCAAAGTAATTAAAAGAAAAGCTAACCATTCCTCTCAGCTTTTCTGTTTTGAACTGAAGTGGAGGCATGTTCAGTTTGTCTTCTCTGCTTATCTGCTCCTGTTCCTTATTGTGGTGTTACAACAAGAATATCATAATTATTCAGCATTCCTCCTCTGCAATTATCTTTTTTGGTCTGGTTATCTTTTCCATGCTGCATGCTTGATGTAGAGGCTGTGCTAGTCACTGGCTTTTTCATGTTGCTTATCTTCTTCATATTTTGTGATCACCCCTAGCCCAAATTTATCCAGCTACTGGGAGTTCAGCTTTGTCAAACTGATTTTTTTTTTTTTTTTTTTTTTTTTTGAGATGCACAGAGGTGACTTGCGTTGTTTACATTTCTCTGTGTTGTTCTTGTTACTTGACATTGTGGATCTTTGACCTGTTTTTGTTGTTATGGCAGGAGTTTGAAGTGAAGAAAGAATCTTACCTGTGGCTTAAAAATGGGAACTAGGATAGCTTGTGCCTGCCTGGGAGAAGAAGGGCTTGAATTGGTAGAGAAGCAGAGGAAATAAAAAATATGGTGTGTTGCTACTTCATCAGTATCCTAGTGTGGAAATCCAGAGAAGCATGTGAACCTTGCAAAGCAATGGCCTTGGACATAAAAGTGCAGTCAATGGGTTGTGAATATTTGGTTTCCTATTACTGAGGTACCAAAAGCATTACTACAACTGAGGTGCCTTTCAAGAAAAATTAAGAAAGAGATAGGAGCAGCAACAACTCTGTGTTGCCCACTATTGTACTACATGCAAATAGTATATTTCTATTAAGTACTTACACTGTACATTGTACACCCACTCAGCAAAATGTGTAGTCAACTTTTTATAATTACTGAAAAACACTTCACTTCCTGAGCAAATACATTCTGCCTCTTCTCTTTGTGAGAACCCATTTTCAAGATAGCTCTTGGAGGAATGAAAATACTTGATCTTCCAGAAGGAGCAGAAAAAGAGATCAAGAGCATCATTGGGTGTTAGAATTCAGATGGGTACTACTATGGATGTGCGATAACATTTTTTAATTAAGTGCTGAGATAAGATACGGAGCAGAATCAGCCCGAAACAAATGTTTAGTTTGGGTTTGTCCTGTTATTACTGTTTATGCCAGCATAAATGCATTGGCTTATTTGGGAACAGTTCAGCTATCAGCAGTGTGTTCCTAGTTAATGGTATTTAACAAATGGTGTGTCTAACTGTGCTAATTAATAATTATACACCTTGCTACCTTTTCAAGAGTATTGAAGGCTGTAACTTTAAGCACTTCAGAGTTAAATAAGGCTAAAAATTAGTGTTACTTGTTCAGTCTTGATTTGCCTTTCTTACATATGCGTATGCATCATGGTAGTTTTATATGATAGTGGTTAATAATTGCAGGGTTTTGTTTCAGGAGGTTAACTATCATAGTCCTTCATTTTGAAACCAAATAGGACTTGGTTTTAATGTGTCTGAAGTGTTGCAATAAACTTTCTCTCTTGCCTCTCCAAACACTGTAGAGCTGAGGGCTTGCAACAAGGGTAACTATGCCATTTGTTCAAGTGGTATAAATTCTATTCTTACAATTTGATTGGTTTAATCATTAAATTCATATTCAACCTAAAGCATTAGAAGATTCTTCTCTTTCCAAAGAAGCGCAGATCTTCCAAAATAATTTTCCCCCTCTTAAAAAAAAAAAAAAAAAAAAAAAAAAAAAAGCAGCGTGTTAAAATTAGTCGTCTTGGAGACTGTCTTGAGTATTCCATTTAACTAGAAATCTTAAAATACAGTGGGATTTATTTTCAGAGTATGCCAACCCATCTAAATGCTATCTGTTCTAGGGAGGTGCATTTGGTGCTTATTATAGGTGGGGCTGCTTGGTCTACCTGTTATTAAAGTTGCTTAATACTTCCTACAGTGAAGACCTGTTTTCAGTTGCTTGTGACTGAATTTTAGCCATGCGGGCAAAATCTTTGTTTGCTGAGTGTTTACACTGTTAGGGGGGTAAAAACAGCTGAAAATTTAAACTTAGTTTGCTGACATGGTGCTTTAGAAAAGCTCTGGAATAAGTATCACAGGATGAGGACAAGTTAAGAATTTATCTTCACATCTGGACAGGCTCCCAGGTCCTTTGCTACCCTGTTCATTTTTTTTATATGACATTATGCAAGTCTTGTTTGGCTTGTAGTTTTAGTCTTGTAGAGTGAGTATTTGTGCTCATGACTGGCAGCAGTGAAAACAAGTCTCTTTGGTTCCAACACAAGCAGCTATAGTCCAAGCAGCGCTGCCCTTCATTGCCCATGCCCTGAGTGGTGACCTTGCACTCTCGAGGAATGTCCATGCTGGCTCGGATCTGAGCCTGTCCTCTCCAGCTGCTGCCAGCCCTGCCAAGTCGAGATGTGTGATGTGGTATGAATTGCCTTCGCTGCAGCCCAACTGGTTCCGCTCAACGGATTTAAAGCTTCAGTGACCGAGTTCTAAGATCACATTCCTTAAATTTTCCTTTTCTTTTGATACTTTAAAAAATGAAGTGAATTGAAGGGGCTGCCTTGCTGGACCAGTAAGTGGGATGTATAGCTGCCAGCTGGGATGGGGGAACCTCAGTGATGGTAGGGCTGGGTTTTGTGTCAGGGAATTGTGAGGGGACTTTTTCTGTTTCCCTCCTGCCCCTGCTGTGAGGGGTTAGATGCTGGTGGCTGGGCCTTTCAGTAGCAACTATTTCCCTCCTATGCTTCTATGCTGTATGTGACCCAGGAGTGCCATGGCCTATCATGAAACCTGGCATGGGACCTTCTGAATCGCACAAGGCCTGGGCTGTGCCACTTAATGTACTTGACTTTTGGGGGGCAAACAGCTTTATTTCCGAAACGTGACGCGTTTGGGTCTCTCAGAAGGCGGGCGGCCAGCATGAGCCCTCAGCCCCCCTCAGCGGGGCCGCCCCCGCTGCCACCTGCCGGGCCCCGCCCGCCCCGCGCCTGCGCGCAGCCCCGCCCCCGGCCGCGGGCGGCCCGGCCCGGCTGAGCCGCGGCGCGATGCGAGGAGGCGGCGGCGGCACCGCCACTGGGACCCGCACCGGGACCCGCTCCCGGGCCTGCTGCGTGCCGGGCCGGAGGTGAGCGGGGGGGGGGGGGGGGACGCGGGGCTGCGCCGTGCCCGGGGATGGGGAGGGGGCGGCGGGTCCGTCTCTCTGCCCGTCTGTCCGGGAGGAGGGTGAGCAGGAGCGGGGCCGGGAGCCGGGGCCTCACCTGCTGCCCGCAGACGGGCGGCTCCCGGCGGGGATCCCGGGCGCTGCTCCCCGCTTGGGCGAGACAATGGCGAGGAGAAGCGGCTCGGTCACCGCCGGCTGCTTCCCTCCTCGGGCTGCTCTGGACAACGGGCACGAAGCAGCGGGCATCTGGAACGGTCGGTCCCGGGTCCCCGTCTCCTTCCCTGTAACGCCCCGGAGGATGCCCGGCCGTGGGGCGGCTGCCGGCAGCAGGCGCACCCAGTCAGAGGGGCTTTCGCCCAGCCTGATGGCAGCCGCTAGCTCCCGACCGCCGTCCCCTCCGCAGCAGGTGACCCCCAGCACCTGCGTCGCAAACACCTGCCCGAAAGCGAAGCTGGACGCAGGCTGTGCCTTCCCTTGGTGCCCTTTCTAAGCACCCGAGCCTCCCCTCGCTGCTCCTGGCTGGCACTTGTCCCAGCTCAGGCAGCACGACGGCTTGAGAACAGTTTTTCCTGCTCCGTCTATCGTTCCATCAAGGTTGGGATGTTTTCCTCCTCTTGCATTCCCCACTCCTTTCACTAGGAGTGTCCCTGCCTAACTCAGCAGCGCCCAGCTCTGCGATCAGTCCTTCCCTCTGTCTGTCTGTCCGTCCGTGTCTGTGAGCGCTGGGACTCCGGTGATTCATCGCCGCCGACTTGCCTTCCCTAGGATTTCATCCCAGTTTTCCTAAAGCATCTAGATTTGTTGGAAGTTTCAAAATAAGGCTCTTAACGCCTTGCCCAGGGGCATGGTAGGTCAGTCTGTCTGTCTGTCTCCTTTTTCTATTTTTTTTTTTTTTTTAAATCTGTGGGAACCCGAGTTATAAAATAATAACTGCTGAGAACTGCTTTGTGCTGGGGGAAGGCTGGCTAATGCATATTTCATTCTTAAGTAAATGGTAGGGAGTCAAGATTTTTTTTTCCAAGTTGAGTATTTCTTTAAATTAATGCAGCGGTTAATTGCTTTGAGTGGTTAATTTCTTTCCACCGCCTTGCACCTGCTTTTTCATGCCTCTGTGCATCTATGATCATGAACTTGGGAGGAGAGGAATGAACATAGCGCTCTGTAATAGCAACTGGGTATTAATGCTAATTTGAATTTGAAACCCTTTATCCTGATCTACTTTCTTTGTAGCTCTTCCCCTCTTTACCCTGCCATTAAAATACTTTCCATCATTCCTACGGTTTAAACCTCACACAAGGTTTTATAAGCATGTTCTATTCTCGTGAGCACCTCAGTAACGTGAGGTGCAAGACCAGAAAATCTGAAGCAAGAAAGGGGAGGTCATTGCTACCTGTGCAGGTTTTTGAGAAGACCAGCTGAAGCGGATCGTTTTGTGTCAGTTTCCATTGACTTCAGAGGAGCTGTGAGTAGCTGAGTCCTTGCGGAGCAAGAGAGAATTTGCCCTAAGGCTTCTTTCTGTACTTAGATCTGTTTGTTCATGAACACCCTAATGATGGATCTCTGGCAAAAATAGCAAAGGTTTTTCATCACCATTAAACAATGTCAAATCGATCTGGATTGCTATTAGCTCTATGTGAACCCTGCAGAACAGACGTACGGCTAAATCCGTGCCAAACTTTTGATTTGATGCTGTTCCTGTGCCAGCGCATTGCTTCAGCTTGAGTTTTCCTGTGACTGATTTTTGCTCGGTGACTGTCTTTATTCTACATAAATTTTTCTTGTGCAGTATGTTTTTTATTTTGTTTTTGGTTGGTTGGAGTTTATTTGTTTGTTTTGGTTTTCACGAATTCCCCAAATGGTTTTGAGATAACGTGCGTGTTTTCATAAAGCCACAGAATTCTTCATTAGTCTATACCTGAAATATCTTAAGTTATCTTATCTGAGAAATACAAGGGAAGTAAAGCCAATAGGTGTGGCTTGTCAAAATCGTGCTTTTTACAGAAGTCATTCTTGAAGGTTTACTGTCAACGTCAGTATCTGCTCTTCGTAGGTGGCAGTATAAGAGAGCTTGCTCAAAACTGTTGTGATTCCTGTTAAGCTACCTCATGAGGTAATCTGGACAGATAGAAAAGCTTTCCTAACTACGTAAAGCTCTGTGTGCCAAGTGCCTAGGATGTGTTGGTTACTGTTCCTGGGGGTTCCTCTGCCCTTTCTCTCTCTGCTTATTGAATTTGCTGTGGTAACCTAGATACTGAAGTAAATTAGAAGGGACAGCTTAATCAAACTGCAGTCTGTCTTCTCACAGTGTGTTTTGGCAGGCGTAGCCTGACAAGTAATGGCAAAATGCAAATACTGCAGGTGGATGCTCTGCGAACGCAGGGAGCCGAGGGGCTGTGTGATGTTCTTCCCTTACAGACAGTCACGTCACAGGAAGGCAAAAAAGCAGGACATTACGATAGGCTGTTTAAATTATCATACATGACACAGAATCACAGAAAAGTCTAGGTTGGAAGAGACCTACAAGATCACCGAGTCCAACCTCTGACCTAACACTAACAAATCATCCCCTAAACCATATCCCTAAGCTCTCATTCATTATTTTAACGCAGCTTGGATTCACACCAAAGGATTCAGACAGGGTCTATTTGATGCCATTAATCTGCTACCGGAGGAGTAATAGTTAGCAGTCAGATTTTCTAACTGTGTTGCATAATCATTTTAAACAATGTGAAATTGGGAGTCATAGAATAATTCAGGTTGGAGGAGGCCTCTGAGATCACCTGGTCCGACCTTCAGCCTAGCGCAAGTCCTTCAGCAAGTCCACCACTGAACCGTGCTGCTGAGGCCTACATCTGCGTGTTTCTTCAGCACCTCCGGGGTGGTGACTCAACCACTTCCCTGGGCAAAAGAGTTGATGATTATTTGGCTTAATAATTTGGGATACATACCTTCTCTTACAAAATTGCACCGAGCTGAGAGTAAAGCATGGGTTTGGTATCTGCCGTGTGTGATCTAGGAGAGATTCTTGTTTTTATATGTGTTCTCGAAGACTAAGTCCCCACCAATATTTGAGATATTGCTGTGGACAGATTTTACACAGTTGCCTCGAGAAGGATATTTGGTTCCCTAATTTTTCCTCCTTGATCGCCTTTACACGTTAATTCTGGTTTATTTTCAGCACAATGCCAGTCTCTCTGACCCGAGTCTCCCCGCTGCCCTTCATTGTAGGTTGCGAAGATGGCGCAGTGCCCTCGTGTGCCGCTGCTGCTGGCAGGCTAGAGCTTGAAGGGGCGCAACACTCACTGCTGCTGCTTCGCTGTTCCATGCTTCAGGCAGACCCAAGGCAGTGACGCTCTCCTCTTTGGAGGGGCCGTAAAATGCATGTTATGAATTGTCTCTCCTTGGTCAATGACAAAGAAAATGGGGCTATCTCGGTCGCGACGGGATTGATGAGCGAGGACCCGACGGCGGCATCGCACCTCCCCTCGCCCGCTGCGGCCCCGCCGCCCCCTGCACCATGTCCCCTGGCGGGGGCACCCCCTGCCCCGCCGCTGCCCCCAGGGCTGCCGCCACCGCCACCACCGCCCCCACCGCTGCCGGGACCGAACCCCCCCCTGCCTCCGCCGCTGACCAACGGGCACGACAGCCACAGCAGAAAGAAGCGGATGCGGAGCTTCTTCTGGAAAACCATCCCCGAGGAGCAGGTCCGTGGCAAAAACAACATCTGGACAATCGCGGCGAGACCGCAGTATCAGATCGACACGAAGACGATCGAGGAGCTTTTTGGGCAGCAGGAAGAAACCAAGCCCCAGGACACCAGAAGTCGGTCCTTAAAGTCTTCGTTTAAGGAGACTAAAGAAGAGGTAAGAGCTGAAGTTCCATCTTTCTTTTCCATGATGGTGTGAGAATTGGTATGAATCCTGTCTGGCCTTTGTTTACCTCTGTCTCTGTCGTGGTTCATTCTGACTATAAATTTGTCTTGATTTGAATGGGAGGGGAATGACAGGGAAGATAAACTCTTTGTTCTTGGTGGCACAAATCTGTTTTTCAAAGAGCTAACAGTGTTTTATTATTTTTACCTGGGTAAGTGCTGTGATCTGATCACCTCTTAAAATAAATAAAAGTGGAGGGAACTGAAGGCACCTGTATTTACTTTTATTGGATAGCCATTGAGCTTTTAGTGTGAAACTTAAGTGTATTGTAGTTCTTATCTTCAGCTCTTCCACTGCATCCATTGCTCAATAAAAATGCGAATGTGTACTAGGCAGGAGGGAGGAGAGTCCTATGACAAGGGAGGGCTAACATGTTATGTATGTACTTCCGATGTCCTAGAGACGTCAAGAAGGGAAGTACCGGAATGACAATGAGCCAATAAAATACAATGCATTGGTTAAGGGAATTTGTTTTTTAATTGAGATAACTTTAAAGTTTCAGCTTTCATAAATGTTGCTAGTGAACAGTTTTTTTTTGTTTGTTTGTTTGGTTGGTTGTTTTTTTTTGTTTTTGCATCTACCATGCCTTTTCTGGACGTAGAAATAACCTGCTTGACTTTTCAACTTGAACAGAAGGTTGTTACAGATTTCTGTTCTGGTGCTGAGAGGTATACTCCAAACACATCTAGGTGCACTCTCCAGACAACTGAGAAGTAACTTTTCTAGTTCTTGAATCCTGACTTAGAGGTAGCCTCTTTTTGAAGCCTGAGCTAAATTGTCTCAAGTGATCCTTCTGTGAAATAATTGGGGGGTAGAAGTGCAGATTTAATCACAGCTGTGTGTGTTTGCATGTTAGCTTGTAAACAAAACACAGAGGGCACAGGGTTAACAGATGTGATTATGTATCAGTTTTTAGTGAAAAAATAGGGACTCAAAGCTGATGGTGTCTTACGGAAGTTGGAAGACATCAAAATAAAATATCAGCAAGAACAAGCTGATGTGCCGATAGTGTTCGTGTTGTACATAGCCTAAAATAAGAGATTTAAAACAGTATGAGTACTGCAGGCTCTGAAGCCCTGACATCGGGAAGAAGTAATTGAGGCAATCATCAGAGGTAGTGATTAAGCTCTGCGCTGTTTTCGGGCTATGTGCATCTTTGAATCAGGATTGCAGTGAGTGGACTTCCTGTGCTGCATGTGGATGTACACAACTCCTTCCTCACGTTTCCTAGGGAGCACCTGCTCCCTTCCAGGAGTGCCATGTGTGAAGAGTTAGATGTAGCAAACGTGATGATAAATTTCATAAACTGAATATGGCCCCTAGTGTACAGCAGCTGGGGCAGGGAAAGCGCCAGTGTGCTCCAAATGCACATCTTGAGACTTAGCACATCTTGGGGAGCAATGTTGGGGATTAAAAATATGGGTCTGCAAAACGAGGGAAACAAACTCCCACTCTGTTACAATTAATGTTCTTCTGCACACATCCAGAGCTGATAGTGTAGTCCTCTGCAGCTCGATGCCCGTCCACTGCCTCTGCAGGTGGCAGGCAGTGAGGGACCAGGACCGGCCTCTGTGTGCTTATCATGCTGCTTAAGTGCCAAAACGTTCAATTCCCTTGTCAAGCATGCTGCAAGAGCGTGTCAGAGAGCGGTGAGCAATTCTTATGTGTTAATGGGCTTTGAGGTACTGGCTGCTTACTAAGGAGGGAAGGAGATAATGCTGCCAAGCTGCGTGTCACTGGAAGTGCGGAAGCACGGGTACGCAACAGCTCACATGCTCAGCGTTACTGTAGGCATCATTCAGCAAGGTATGGAGGTCGGAGGCATGGGCAGTGTTTGTGCTTTCTGTCATCAGTGCCTGCAGCTGCTGCTCACCTCAGTGTTACGATGACTGTCCTCGGTTCGCTGCAGCAGACAGACACATGGCATCCCTGTGACCTTGCAGAGACAGCGTTGGAATAGGGCTGAGGGAGCTGCGGTTCTGTTCTGGCTATGTCATGGCTTCTGTGTCTTCTGAATTCACATGGTGCAATCAGTCTAGTTGCTGTAGTGTGGCAACAGTGAATTTTCGTGGTAGTTTCAAGTACCTAAATTCAAGAATCGCTTAGGTCTGAATCTGAAGAAAACAGCATCTGTCCAAGGTGAAGTCCCTGTGCGTGGACACAGACTGCTCTTTTGGCTCAGGTGCTCCCCTCCGCACGGTGGTATGGTGTCCGCAGGAGCTCTGTAGACTGACTGCAGCCGGTGTTGAGGGCACTCCCCAGAGACTGGTGGAGATGGGTGTCATGCCTGCTGCAGAGAGCGATTATGAAATTGTGAGGCAGTTGGCAAACAGTTTTGTCTTGTAGGAGCTGACAGAACTGCATGCAGTTTTAATTCCTCGCTCTGCAGTGCTATATCCACGCAATTTAGACACCCAGCTCAGGTTATTGAATCCCCCCCATTCTGGAGGCTCAATACTAAACATCGTTATTATAACTGAAGTCTCTTGAGGCTTGAGTCTCACTCCTACAGCAAATGCCTTCCTTCTCATAAACAAGCCCTCACCAAACCCTTAGGAGATTAATTAACATGTTTCCTTAACTAAGAGCTTAATTTGCCGCTATGGTTTCGCGTAATTTGAGTCTCTTAAAAACAGGGGGTGTCTAGCAAAGTTTACACACCGGCTGCAAATTACTTTCCCCGTCCTTTGGAGGCGGTGCGGCACAGCGGGTGCTAACCCAGGCTGCCACCTGCCTGGTGCTGGAGGAAGCAGGAGGGTTTGTCGCTGGCCGAGGGAGCTGGCCTGGATTCCTCCTCTGCTCCCTTGCCTCCTTCCCCTCGTGTACTGGCATCATTGGGAGTGGTCTTCTGTTACTTTAGGGAGTTTGGCTTGCAAAAGGGCCCAGTGAATTGCAGAGCCTGTGTGAGGACTTTGTGAGAGGAGAAGGGAAAAGGAAGATAGAAGGGGCAAACAGGATTCATCTCTTCCCCCCTCCTGGCCATGCCCTCTGTCTCTTTTGCCTATGCTAGCTCTAACGCTCATTCCACCTTCTTGAGAGCTGATTCAACCTGTTAATCCAGCAGGGAACAGACCCAGCAAAAAAGCAATGAGATGAGCGCCAGCCTCGGGGAGGGAGCAGGCGAGGAGCGTGGCGGGAGGACGAGATGGAGGGGGACGTCCCTTCTGGGTGGCGGAAGGCTGCCGGGCTCTCTTGGGCTTCAGAAGTGCACCTTTCCTCAGGCACTCCAGGCACTGTGTGTGACTCAGAGAACAGAGCCCGAAATTATAAACTCAATCACAGTGTTCAGCGCATTGTGAAGTGAACTGGAAACTGAAGCAGGATGTTGTCTGTGTCCTTCCTAATCTCCAGCACCAAGCCCATGCCACCAGATTGTCCGTGCTTGCTGAAATTTGTGAACTATATCTTATCCCCCTGTGTGAAAACCCATTATTCTCATCCAGGGAATCCATATAATGTTTTATTTTCGCTTGTCTGTCATAAACTCACCTCGTCATGTTCCTGTTCCTCACTGACAATCTTGTGGCAAGAAACTCCTGCTGCATTTCCAAAGTGACTACAAATTTGGGGTTGAGATGAGGCCTTCTGCGTCTCCCAAAACGCTCCTCTGTATCTTTCCTGTTGGTTGAAAGTTTGTGTCAGAGTTCAGAAGCAGATTTTCTCTTACCATCATCACAACTTCACCATGGCATGCAAGCTAATTTTCCCTTTCTTTTAACACAGCTACATCTAAAACAGTGAATTAATCCAACGGTGGTGGATTAGTATTGGTTAGCCAGTACTGTTCTTACTCTCCAGGGTCTGCTCCTGCTGTAGATCTCAGAAGTACACTAGCTTGTGAACGATGTTGGTGACTAATGGGTTCAGGAGTGGATCAGCTGTCCTTCCATAAGGGATCGAGCTGTTTGTGAAAGGAAGGTGGCAGGTGTGTGAGGCAGGGACGTTTGTGTTTGCTGGCAAGCATGTCTGGCAAAGTGCAGGTGCTGAGATGGTGCAAGGCATTTGAATGGGTCGTAATATTTCCACAGTAACATAAGCAGAAGTTTAATAGTGTTCTGTGGCAGGAGATTTAAAGATGAGAGTGGAGAAAGCTCTCCTGAATGTACCTAAAGTAAATCATAAGGAACCGTAAGAGGTTTTATTTGGTATAGAAGATCCCAGTGAGTGGGGAGAGCCTGTTCGCAGTTCTTTGCTTCCAGAGTCAAGCAGTGAGCAAATGTCACTGGTACACAGCACTTTAGTGTCTTTGTAGGTGGCAAACAGATCTGGAACGTGCTGTGCTGGCATCGGTACTGAAGGTGTGCGTGAATAGATGAGAGGAGCAGACTTTATGAAAAGCTGGGGTAGTGCTTAAAGGGTAAAAAGCAAGTGCCTGGGAGGAAATTATATGCAGATAGCTTTCTGCAAGGACCAAATTGTATGAAAGCCCAGTGGGGAAGAGGAGTAGACACTGGGTATAGATGTTAAGGCTGTTTCTAAATCTGATATGCAACAAGGTACTACTGAATATGAGGTGGAAGGTACCGTACTTTTGTGCAGAGTAGGAATAGGAATATGTGTTTATGGAATATCTGCCAGGTTCCCCTTTTATCCTCCTCACACTCCCATCTGGAATCTCCTTGAAGATAGTTAAGTAATGACAGTTTTTTCAAACACTTTTGATAATCTTAAAAAGGACAGCAGACGAGCAATGACCATAAACTGAGCCACGCGTTTTGATTGTATGCTTGAACAAGAAAGCGGGAAAAACTAGAGTACAGTCAGAGCAAAAAGCATGTAAGGTCCCTGTACGTAAAAGAAGAACAGCTATGACATTTGTTTTGTAGTGCGAAGAAGGCAAATGCAGCTTTATATGTTATCATCCCTTGTTTTTCTTCAAGGGCAAACATTAAAAAAATTCTCTAGTTTTATTTGAGGTTGTAATGTACATCTGAATTGTGCCACGGAATCCAAAAGCTTACCCAGGAGATGGCCAGTCTTATAGTAGTAGCTACCAACTGCGACTAAAAATGAGGGGTACTGGAGATTCACTATGAATATGCTTAGAAAAACCCAAACAATCCAAAAGCTAAAGTCACGATGGCAGAACTTACTTGACTTAAACCAGTAGAGAGAGATCAGAGAATTCGCAGTGACCGGAGCAATTAGGGACTGGAGCTGCAGTTTGAGAGGTCAGTGAGAGGTCCCTGCATTTGAAAACAGATTAGATAGTGCAGGAGGAGAGATAGCTGAACCTGTCCTATGTTAAGGGGCTCACCCTTAATGATCTGTTGGGGCCTCTCAACTCCTAAGATAAGGAGAGAATAAACCATGGCCTGGCTTCTTATCTTTGCATATGCTAAAACTGAAGGGTTTCAGGCTAGCAGTCATCTAATTAAACCTAATACTCTGATATTTCCTGTGTTTCCTGGTCCTAACTGGTTTCAGGAGAGAGGAGATTCCCAGATTTTGGAAACCTTTAGAATCTGATTCACTTTTTTTCAGCAGATGAAGAGGCTGTCCTCTATGTGTATGCAGTAGTATGCTGCGGATAGCACATTAACCATACCCGTATTTTCCTTATCACCAGCTGACTGCAGGCTATCTCTTGACAATGCCAACTTCTTTTATATATATATATATATACTTATAATTCTTACGCTGTCACAGAGGTCAAGACACCTTTCCACTTGCCCAAACCTCAAACATCATGTGAGTCCAACAGCAGTCCTGAACATCTGTGTGTACTTGAGCTGATTTATTGTGGCACTGTTAACATGAAGCAATTCTCTTGTCCTTGTATACCTCATTACTTTTCTAGCTGTTGCCACCAAAATAGCTGTGGTAAAACTTTAACCTTAAGGACAAGATTCTCTAGAACTGTGGCTGACATCTCAGGTTTGCAGTTGTATGTCATTGCAGTCAGAAAAAGTAGCATGAAAAGAACTAATGCTTTTAATTGAATTTAAACATAAAAAAGCTAGGGAAAAAATAAACTTTACTTAATCTTTTAAAACCCTTTTCTCTGCTTAATCTCCAGATTTGTATATGTAAGATGATATAGCAAAT
Organism: Nettapus auritus; assembly: GCA_011076525.1. Taxonomy (NCBI): domain Eukaryota; kingdom Metazoa; phylum Chordata; class Aves; order Anseriformes; family Anatidae; genus Nettapus; species Nettapus auritus. Next base: position 52,559,020 of record CM021768.1, on the reverse strand, counting down.
CATCTTTAAAATACAAGGCAGGGGGGAGACTGTCATTTTATTATGGGTTTCTGTTTTCATTCTAGACAAAGGGAACAGATTTGAATATCATTTGTCTCAGGTTTTGATTCAAGATTGGCTAGTTTATCTTTCCATTTGATCCGTGTGGCTGTTAGTTCATGTGAATGAAATCAGTATTGCATGTTGACCTCTGCTTATAGAAAGCCCATGCTCATAGATGCTGCATAACTGCTGAAATAAAGGATTTTGAAGTGTTTTGCTAACTAGCAGTGGGGCCTTCAGACTCAGCACAATGTATTACTTGAGCAACATTTTATAGATTGGGTGTTATGAAATAAGCAAGAATGTTTTCGTTTTGTAATGATTCCTTGATTCCTTCCTTCTGTAAATGTTGCTGTGTTTTTACACTTTGCTTGAGAAAAGCTGTTGTGGGTGGTCTATGTATTTCCCTGGTAAAAACTAGCTCTTTGATTGGAAATTATTTATTTTGCTCCTGATTTGGTGGCAAGTGCATATAAAATCCATAGCTATCCATAGCAGTTTAAGGAATGGTATCTGCATTATGTACTATTCTCTTATGTATTAGTAGATTGATCTCTCTTGTTCTCTCTCTCAGGTTTCCATTTTGGATGCAAAACGGAGCATGAACATTGGGATATTTCTCAAGCAATTCAAAAAGTAAGATTTGATTTTTCTGTGCTGCAAGTGGTGTGCAATTCCTAGTGAATTTCAATTGTCATCAAATGTATGGTATATTGTGCTGTGTTCTGATGGAGTTGGCAGTTCTATACAAGCTTGTCATAAGTAACTACACTTCATAATTTGTTTAGTAATGCTTAGTTTTGACAGACATTATGACTTATCCCTTAACATTCAGATTTTGCTGCTGGTAGTCAATTGAAGTGAGTTTTCAGGTGCAGTTCAAGGAAGCCCTTATATCTCATGTAGTACTGCATGAGATCTGCTTTCCATTGGGCCCCCTTTGTTATAAAGAATTAATGGAAAGCTGAGGTGAGGTTCTGTTTGTTTGTTTCTGAGTAAGCTGTTTCAACACAATCTGTTTTCACTCCTGATGTTACCTTTTAGTAAAGGCATCACTCAAAGTAATGTTAGAATAACGTTGCTGCAGACACAGATACAGATAACCTCATTATAATTCCTTTCAGTAACACAAGCGTGATGTTTTTTTCAATTTCTGTAACTATTCAGCCTACAAGTATTAGAAACGTGTATGCTCAATTGTTTTTTCAAGGTCTGCTGAATCCATCATTGAAGATATTTATCATGGAAGAAGTGAGCCCTATGGTTCTGAATTGCTGAATGAATTTCTTAAATTGTTACCAGAAGCAGAGGAGGTAAATAATGGTTTTACATGGCGCTTATTTTTCTGCAGAGTTCTACTGTCTGGGATCCCAACATGAGGGGCTGTCAAAAAAAACAAGTGGTGGTGGCAGGGATCCAGAACCGTCCTTAAGTCAGGGCATAGGAAACCCCCAAGTGCAAAGGTTTAATCCTAATTTTCCATGTGGTATTGAGATTGCAGCATAGTCATTCCCTTCACATCAGGTAACTTCATCTACCTTTAATGTGCTTTTTAAAGAAAGTATTGCTAAGCTATTTTTGATCTCTGATGTCCCTTACGAGCTTTTGTCCCGTAAACATGCTACCAAGGAAGGGAACCGTCCTGTGTGCAGTGCAGAGAACTCTGTGCACTGCAGGTTGGGAAACTCAGAATCAAAGTATATCCTAATGCAAACAAATTATTTCACTTCTTTGGCACCTGCCTCATACTTCCCTGTTGCAGTGCCTGGGAGCTGAGTATCGCCAATCCTCTGGTCCTCTCTTATCCCTTATGGTTTGCTGCCTTCTTGTTGCATCTGGGATCTGCTTGCCCCTTGGGCCAGGTCATTGGGTTCCAAGAAAGGCTGCTCCTCTGCGCAGCACCCATAGAACTTGCTAACGTGTTTTGTTCTCCAAAGGAGACCTGATAGAGGGCACAGAATCGCCAGCAGCACCTTCTGCTCTGTCTCTGTGCCCATGATATGACCTATGTGCAAGTGCTGCTTTCTCCCTTCCTGGTCCCACCCTTCAAGCCCAGTCAGATGATTTAGGAGGTGAAGCTTCATCAACTGACCTGGAGCCCTGCTTAATGATGCACAGTTCCTTGTCTGCTCTTGTATTTGTACTGACCCATTAGTACATACTTGAGCGAAATGTATACCACAAACTTGACAGAATTACCATTGGAATTGCTTGAGTGTTTCACATCAAGGTGATGGCTGAAACTCAGGAAATTGCTAGTTAACGTCCACATAGAGATCAGCCTCACCTCACATGCTTTACTACTTCAAGGTCATACCATCCAAGTACTCTGTTTCCTCTGTGCAGCAGCAAAACTCAGATCCAGTCACCAGTAAAACACACATTATTTTTCTGTTGACTATTCAACCCTAAATTAAGCTTCTTTTGTGGGGAATCTTGTTAAAAAAAAAAAAAAAAAAAAAAAAAGTGTTGGTTTTTTTATTTTTTTTTTTTTTTTTTTTAGAGGATATCAGCAAGTTTAAATGTAATGTGAAAAAAAGCAGTGAAAATAGTTCTGGGGGCTCAAACTGTTTCCCCTTCTCCCTTTTTTGAATTTCAGTGCAAATTCCTATATTTAAACAGAATTTAACTTTCTGGGATTTATCTCTCTGGGCAGGCAGAGAAAGCGGTGGAGTTTAAGTGACTCTTAGGTAACTGTGTATATTGAATGCAGTAAGCTGAAAGAAAGGTATTTTTAATTCTTTTCCTCTTTCTAGTTTAGATCTTGGTTTTTATTTTAACACAAGTTGAAAATGTTTCAAAGGGCATACTGCTATGTGATACAAATGTTGTAATTCCACTAGAAGTCTAATGTGCATTGCTGAATTTTATCTTTTGGAGCATGACGGTAGTCAAAATGCATCCCCCTGCTAACTATTGGTAGGCAACGTGTGGTTTCCGAATCCACAGGAGATGGTCCTCAGTACTCAGCTAGCCACATTGTAGATCCAGTTGGTGCTGCTCAGGGTTGAGAGGTTTGTTTATTTCCAACTTGGTAATTTGACAACAGGCCTACCCATCAAGATAGTGGGGCCAGAACACTTAAGAAGTGCTTTTAAGGAACTGCTTCAGAAATTAATGGAAGAGATTTTCTGATGTAGAGCAGTATTAGAAATTATGGGGCACCGAATATTAGATTTATTGCTGTTCCCAAGGGAAGGCAGGGAAGAAGCTCATTCTCCATGTAAAAATACTTGTATTTTATTTAATGTATTCCATGCTTCAGAGATCTCTTTACTCACGGTCAGGAAAAGGAAAGACCCCCTTTCCCCATTGTTGTTCTCCCTGTAATTGTTTCATTTCTTGGAGCTTTCACTGCTTCCTGGGAATGGGAAGCTCTATATAGTACACAGCTATAGCTGGGGTGGGACAGGGAGAATATGTTGAGTGTGTGTGTTGGTGCTGCTGTAACGGAAAAGTGTTTCAGTGCCTTCATGTCCTCATTCTTCAAGTGCTCAAAGAGTGAGCGCATCCAATAACTCATTTGCTACTTGTGGCTCCTAGAATATTAGTGCAGTAAAGAAAATCCATTTCTTTAGGAACCTTCAAGCTTTTGTTTGTCTTTCCCAGTGCTTTTTTTTTTTTTTTTTTTTTTTTTTTTCCTAAATGTATATTAATTGTTCTCTTTGTATGTCCCATTCTTTTTTGTTAGTTTATCATCTGCCTCCTAGTCTGAATACTTGCCTCCTGAAATATGGATATACGGTTTACTAAGTGGAAGGCATCAGAACCATACAAACATACAAATAATCTGAAGTCACTGAGATACCAGATGAAGGGGTGCTATTTCTTCTGGTGTTCCCTATTTGGTTTAATAGTCCCTAATTGTTTTTTGATCTAGTGGTCATAGCACGTGACATAGCTTTGGCAAGGTGTCATCATGTCGTCCTACTGCTGTTGTGTCCCTGCAGAATGTTGTGCCAGTTCTCAACATGGTATCTCTGGGATTACCCTTGGATACTTCCTGTCTTTTTAAAGACCAGCTTTGTTTTTGTACGGGTTGAGAATTGCCCTGAGCAGAGACCTAGGCGGTCAGCTCCTACAAAGTTGTTATTCAGTTAAGTGTTCTGTCTTGGCTGTCCTTTTGCAGTTCCCCTTTGTATGTCCTTCATTTCGGCAGCTCAGCTATTTGCAGTCACATTTCCCAGTAGAACAGTTGTCTTACAGGTTGGAATGAGGTCCAAGCACCCTGGGCCAGGCATACACCCCACCCTGATAGCTGCGTGTTTGGAGATGTCTTCTTCTCTCTTTTATACGGGACCTTTAGTCCATCAAAATGAAAGCAGGGTGGGAGGAACACCATTCCTGGTCACAGCTGTAGGAAGGACGACTCTGGACCGCCTCGCTCCTTCATTATGACCAACAACCTTTACAGTTTATCTGGTGTGGATAAACACTGGCTTTATACTCTAATCTTATCTAGAAGTGTTATGATATATAGTCACATTACCTCAACATTCTCCTAGTCACTGCTCTGACGTATGTGACATTTTTACACCATTTCAGTCCATATTATCTCGTACATCTGAGACAGGCACTCCAGCATCTGTGAGATGGAACAGCTTTTTGGGAATGGAATCTAGATACACAGGCTAACAAATAGATTTACCATCGGCTGTCTTTAGGATTATTCTTTTAGCATTACTGTATTGTGTCAACTCTTTCCATGCAGAAATAGGTGTCAGTACTAGTAATTTTCTAGCTTTTCTTCCAGCTATAAGAGCTGTTGGGATTGTTGTGTGTAAATGGCAAGTACTGTCTCTCTGCTGGGTGGTTGGTTTTTTTTGATCTGAATAAGACCATTGTTGAAATATTGGCACTGCTGTGAAAACTTCTTGTCACACTGAAAATGTTTAGGTATTCTCAAATGTTTAATTTGAAAATCTTGACAAGTTCTTGAAACTGGCAAACCTAGAGCTTGCTGCAGTGTTTCACTCAACAGTTCAGGCTGTGAGTGGCACCAGAGTATCCATAGCAGAGTGGATAAAAAAAGAAAAAAAGGAACAGGAGAAGGTATGAACATTTCTAAATACGTTAACAGGTAGGATAGGTTCTCTGACTGTGTAAGCCTTATTAGAAGTCCTGCTGTTTGTGTCTTACAGTGATTAGCAGTTCTGTAAGAGGAAGAAATGCCTATTTGGAATCTCCTTTGCTTAACCCCTCTTGCAGCTCATGTTGATTTCCAAGGAGCCTTTGTTGTGACTGAAGCAATGGCCTTCTCTGATACACCACTTCTGAACAGATTCCTAGCTAAGTTTCTTAACTACATCCTGTTAAAACAGCTGACAACTGTTACTTACTTGTTATTCCTGTCCATAGCAGAGAAGCTTTTACCTGCTTTTATGTGCACATCGTTGCGCTGTTCAGCAGGCCCTGACTGGTAGAAGTTGTGAGAGTCCAGTTTTTAATGAGCTAGAATAGCTAGAATTTGTTTTTTAAATATATACAGAAGAGAGCGTATCATACTACTAATCAGATCACCCACACACATGCACGCCCAGGTTATCACCACGTCTTCCTTCACAATCTCTCAAGCCCGTCCTTTGCTCTTACACTGTTTTAAAACCCAAGTCATCTGTCACCTGCTTTACTGGAATTGTTTCTGTCTATCAGCTCTACCCTTTTCAAACCATGTTTGTATAGTAACTGTCCTCTCCTTCTTTCAGTCAGCGCTCTGTACAATGCTCTGTACGGCTGACCATCCTTCAGGGCTTTTGTCTTCTGCTTCCTTTTTTTCACCCCTTACGTTAGCTACAGGTTTTTCTCCTTTTCTGTTTACCCTTAGCTGACAGAGGTTTGCCACTACCCAAGCTTGTGCCCCGTGGTATCTCACCACCTAATACATTAGCTGCTTTCCCATACGCCCTCGTGATTTGATTTCATTGTGATCCATTTTAGGGTTCTGGTGTTTTTCAGTTGTGTTGTCCTCTAGTGCCCTGTGTGTTTGCAATGTTATGGAAATATTTTAAAACAAACAAACAAAAAAGCCACCACACACACAAACAACAGAAAAATGTTTACTCCTCAGGACTGCACTTGGCTTATTTAGTTGTAATATGGGGAATATTTGACTTAGCTGACTGGCACGTGGGTAAGTACTTGGTTAGAGGTATATATGAGGGTGAGTGGTGTACTGATGTATGCTCTTCTTCAGAGATCCTGGATTTCTATTCAGGAGTGCAGCATATCTGTTTTATGCCCCAGTAGAATCCCAGTACTTGTTAATAAGTACTGCTGGTAGCCTAGAACTTGAGTGGCAGGAATGCAGCAGCTCTCCTATCTGTGAGGAATGATATTTACAATAGTCATATTTAGTCAAAGAGTTCACAAATCAAATAAAAGATCAGCTTTCTGCATTTCATAACTGAAGCAAATTATTTATGTGAGAACCTCCAGTATCTAAAATCTGATGTAGTGTGCATGGGCATGCATGGACAGTGCAAATGCATATTCCATATACACATATGATGAAAAAATTAAATTAGTAACTCTGTGCCCAATTTGAGTAATACAGAACTGATCACACAATACAATTGTGCTGTCTTGCATGTATGCATTACACTGCTGTATCTTGTTTCATGCAGTTTTGGAAAAGATTTTGTTATGCTTGGAGAGAGGAGGTCAAGGCTGGAAATGTTTGAGTTACTCATTGTGATTTTAAAATAAACCACATTTTTTTAAGCTCTTTTGTGTTCTCAGACTAATTATAAACCTATCTATTGTATCTTCTCACATGATTAATAGCAACCATTGTTGTCAATGCCCGTAGTTTCTTTGCAATTCCTGGCTGCGTTTGGTGTTTTGGTTGGACTCCCACTTGCAGGAGCGCTAGAGATTGTTGGTTCTCATTAGCAAGACTTAGGCAACGTGGCTATAGAGAGAAGAGTGCTCTCCCATTGGGTTTTGAGTAGCCCTGGAACACGTAGGGGCAGCCATCCAAAACTTTGAGCTTTGGTGTATAGAAGCTGTTAGTTCCGTTTATAGGGAGTGTCAAATAAGTAACTTTTTTTTCTGCTTCGTGATGGGAGAAAGGGACTTTTTAAATTGTGAATTGTGTAATAATGAGGGAATGCACAACCATGTGTTGTTGTAACTTCATTGAGGTGTTGTCCTTAGCCATTCCCCAGAGTATTTCCAGTTCTGAAACCGAGTTAACGTGGGATTCAGTCTCCAGTCTGGAAAACTTAAACACATGAAGAGAACCAGGCTATGCGGTGCTGAATTCTGGGACAAAAGGGACCTTGTAACTCTTCCCTGTTTGTGTTTTTGTGGAGTGGGTTGCTTGGGTTTGGGGCTTGTCAGGTTAGATTATTTGTTATTCCTTATAAAGGTACTTTTGGACGTGTAGGGCAAAGACAGCAGGGTTTAAGATGGCTGATGCGAGATGGAAAAAGCGTAACCAGAGTGAGCACATCTTTATTTTAAGGATCATTACACAGACTCTCTTTTGGGCTGGCAACTGCCCCAGATTTTTGCACTGTGACATTCACACCCCAACTTAACCATCAGAAAGCAGCCAGGTGAATGTCTTCTGTTTTGCTTGTACAGGAAAATTCCTCTGGGTGAATTCTTGGGTTTTGACAGCCTTGTACCACTTCAGGCATTTTTCCTGGTAAAGGGTAGAAGAAAGTGGATTTCATCCAGCATCCACAAAAAGCCCCCCTCCCCCCCCCCCAAAAAAAATCTGAATGCCTGTGTCATTTATAGCCAAACTGATATTTGCAACATACTAAAATGAAGTTGGAGATTTTGCAGGTTTTATTGTTTAGAAAGTAGACCGCTATGTTTTGGGAAGGTTAAGGAACCAATTGCAAAGTCTGTCTGAGATATTTACTATCTCCCACTCCCCACTTCATAATGTAGAGGAAAAAAAGTGTTTATTTGGGTTTTGTTTCTTGCTTGTTTTAACACCTTAGAAATATCAGGAATGTCAAGTCTGGTCTTTCCTGTTTTTTGTTTGTTTGTTTGTTTGTTTGTTTGTTTTTTGGCAGACTTCTTCAGTGACTCTGTAAATTAGGAGTTTTCTTAGGCCTCAAGTAAATGGTATGCAGTTTATCTTTAGAAGGAGCTTTTGTCCAAATATATTGAGTTAAATGGCAGGTTAGGAAATTGAATGCTTTTTTGATTGGAATTCTCTTTCTGGCAGAAGTTTTTGTTGTTGTTTGTTGTTGCTTTTGAAATTTGAAAAGGAAGTTTTATTATTCTAGGTTTCATTTCCAATTTTTGTTTTCTCTTTACTAATGTACTCTCAGCACTTCTGTATTTTATGATATGGAGAAGAAAAAATGGGAATAAATTGTAACAAAGCGATTTAAAAATTCTTTTATTCTGCGAGTGCAGAATTTATTTTAAATCCCTGATTTATCATAATGTGTGTTGTCTTTCACTGTAAATCAGTACTACTCTTTTTTTACAATATGAAAAAAAAAAAAAAACCACAAACAACAGCAACAACATAAAACAAACAAACAAAAACCACAACGGAATTCATGGGTATCTTGATGCCCTGATGGAGTGTGTCTCTTTCCATGATATCTAACAAGCTTTCTAAAACTGAAAAGCAGCTGTGTAAATGTGGTTATGAATGGGCCTTAAGTGTAATGTCATAAAAGGGAAGGCTGATGGGTAGTGTGTAAATCAGTGGAAATGTACAGCTGATACTGGATGTGAACTTGTTGGTTGAATGAAGAAATAGCACAATTGTGAGTGAGCTCTGCTTTTGGACACAATTGCTGTGTTGGGAAATGTGGAAGAAATTCCAGTTATACTTAAGTATATGTGCATGTATTTTCCACTTCTTCTGTATAAACATATACTAAGTATGTGGGCAGATCAGTGGCTTGCAGATCATGCAAATATATGGATTTTGGTGGAGCTGGGAAGGAAGATTGACAAAATGAATGCAGTGAGAGTTCCTTTACACGTAAACGCTGTCTCAAAATAGTGACCACAAATAACTTCAAAATACAACCTTGCATTTATCTTTAAACTACTTCATATGAATGAAAAAAAAAATAAACTCAAGAGCATTAGGTTTTAGGAAAAACCTAATTAGGGGGAAAAAAAAAAAAAAAAGAAAAAAAAAGATCTTAGCTGCATTGTGCCAAAGAGACTTAGGCAGACTTATGCTGAAAATGCTGAACACAGTTAACTTTAAACTACACCCAATACTTTAGGTTATGCCCAAGTGTGTATCATAGTTGTTGAAGAGTTGAGGATCATTTTTCAGATCATCACTCAAGCAGCTGTTTCCTGGCAGAACAAAAATTTAGCTGGAGAATGGCAAATGGACCAGTGAGAAAGAGAAGAACCGATCCTCACGGGGAAGCTGGAACAGTGTTGTCCTAAACATAATGATGAGGCCATTTTTTTTTTTATTATTTTTTTTTTGCAAACACCAACTGAACATGTGTGAGGAAGTAATTGGGGACAGGGAGTGGAGGAAATACGGAGTGATGGTACCACATTTTTTCCATTGGATTTTGTAGCTAGGGTTTTGGGAGAAGAACGATGTTACTAGTTTTATTCTTCTTTTCTGGTTGGGATGTGCCCAAATTACAAGATCTTGGGCTGTAAAGCTGTTTAGCCACTGAGTGAACTCTTTAACTCCTGTTAAATTTGCTGTTTTTCAGGGTGTTTCCTTCCAGAACCAAGTTAATCTTGATCTTCAGTAAAATTCGTTGCTAGTGTTTTTTTCTCTTTTCTAGGTAAAGAAATTAAAAGCCTTTGATGGAGATGTATCAAAACTGTCTCAAGCTGATTCCTTCATGTATTTACTAATCCAGGTGCCAAAGTAAGGAGATAGTAGGTTTATTCTGTTCGTGATGGTTCTCTTTGGCTGTCAGTTCTAAACCTGTTTGTTTGTCTGCTCCAGTTACGCTCTTAGGATTGAAGCCATGGTGTTAGAGAGGGAGTTCTCACCCTCCTGTGCTTCTCTGCAGGATGACATGAAAATTATAAGACGGGCAACAAAAGGTAATTAAGCATGTTGGGACATGTATAATACTCTTGTTTTTGTTAGCATGTTAATTAGTCTGCATTATGAAGACCAGAGCTTGAATTTCAGGTACCTTCACTATTAAAAGGAAGCTAACTCCCCTCTGACAAATGCCATCAGGGTGTGTCTGGTGAATCTTTGCTTCCAAAATCAAAAATCTGGAGTCTTGGACACACTACCCTGAGTTCATGACCAAAGCCTACAAACAGTGTATCCTACGCTGATGCAAGCAAAGGTGTTCATGATTAAATTAGGACAAATCCTTGTCATTTGAATGCAGTTCACTCTTTCATGTATCACTGTTGCTGTGATTGAATCCCATCGTTAAACTTTTTTGCTCACTTTCAGAGATCCATAGAGAAAATCAGTGTCTAGTTTCCAGATTTCCCCATGTGCAGTTGCCTTTTGAGGTGGCAGTACTGATGGGCATCTTTACTATGGAGACATAATTCTATTGCTATTTCTTTGTCTTCCCTTGTTGTTGAATTCATGTTCTCTACATTTCACAAGCTTTGAAATACTATGACTGGTTATTCTTAAGCTAATCTGGTATCTTCTGCTCTGTGGGAAAATAACTGATTTCCTAGTTTCATTTAACGTTAATGCTGACATTTTCAAATGCCTTGAGTACCTATTTGTCTCGTTTCTCAGTATGAAAGTCCTGCTTCATGCTGGTAAATTTTCTGACAGACTACTGGAGCACTGTCTAGACTGCTTCTGGTGGGATAAAAAGGCACACTAGTCAAAATATTCAAATATGAGCACCAGCTCTTAGGATAGTCATTTTTAGTGAAGAGAAAGGGAGAAAAGTCTGGTGTGTTCTTCCCAAATGTGGGGATTGAACTGGTCCTTCCTGACTCAGGAAAATGTCCCTTACCTTAAGCTGAGGTTTGAGTTTGGCCTTTTATTGGGAGCTCTTTGAAATCACTGTTCTTTGTTTTGAGCAACAGACATAGGTGAAGGGAATATGTTATGTATAAAAGCAGCCGCGCCCTATTGTCCTTCATGTCCTTCACCCAGGACCTTTCTGATGAATTCTTTCCCTCCAGAGGAGACACTTTAGTCTCCAGATCCTGCACCAGGCCAGTCATGCAAATCAGACTGAGCTTCCCTGTCTTCAGTCCAGTTGTGTCATGTGCTCCTCTCCATTTGGTCTTTTCACTTGAGGGCTTGTTGATAGCCTGAAGTTGTTTAGGAATTCTGTCTACTTTTCTATACCCATCTACTCTCTTCCTTTCCTTGTAATTAAGCTGCAAGAATATTTACTTAAATCCTAACGCTGATAACCACTAAGGCTTAGGATGGTCTAAATAGCTTGATGGATTCTCATCTCGCCTGCAAATGGATGTATCTCATAGTGAAGCTAAGCAGGCTCTTAGTATGCAAAATCTTTAGATGTTGCTTTCTCTCCTTGGCCTTATGAAATCCAGTATTCTCTTTTGTATTCTCTCCTCTTTCTTCCCCCTTACTTCCTCACCTATAGCTTGTTAGATCACAGACTGCTTAATTAGTTCCATGTTTTTATCCTGCTAATACTGAAATCCAAAGACACAAGGGCTGTCTGCTTCCAAAATGATAAATTAGTGCATTGTGTTAAGCAGTTAAATGTGGGGTAAATGTCAGAATGTGAACTTTGAAGCAAAATATTTTTCAAAAGTATTTATACTGCAGTCAAAAGGATTCCACCTTTTATTAGTACCTTACATTAAAAACAGCTCACATTGATTTTCTTGCCTTATAGGTGACTTAAGAATTTGCAGTTACTCAGTTTACTGCACCATTTCTGTAATGCTAATTTATTAACTCTTAGCAATTTTGAATTCCTGTGTCTTTATTTCTAAGGTGCTATGCTCAGTGACTTTTAAACACATGCTGTTTTCTGTTGGTGTGTGGGGCGTGTGAAGAGGTGTATGAACTCAGAACATTACTGTGCATTTTGCGAAAAGGGCATGTGTACAAAGCAAGCTTCTGTGATGGAAAAGCTTTAAGTGGCAGTTTTATTCCATTTGACTCTTTGCTTCACACTGAATATAACTTTGTGCTAATCATCTTTGATGTCACTGAAGTAAAACAAATGCCACTCTGAGTTGGTGATCATATAGAAATAAAATAGTGATTCATAATGGGAGTGAGATAAGAGTGGAAAATTTAAACATTGTCTGATGTCTTCTCAGGTCTGATGGCTAACTCTCCCTAAAAAGAATAGTTGTTCAAAAATCCAATCCTGACAGATGGCAATGGATGCTGCGAGGTGCAGAACATTTGCCTCACACTGAATTTAGTAGGTTGTGAGGATACTTGCATAAGATACTTTGCACATTGCAGGATTAGGCCCCAAATGTTTTGTGAGCTACTGGGGGTTGCCTTGGAAATACTACACTTGTAAAGCTGAAGTCTGAACATATACTTGAGGTTTGCCAACTGTGCTTGTGACTTTGAATTATATAGGACCTTTTTTTCCCATGACCTTTCAATTCATTGTAGTTCCTGTTAAAATAAAAATCACCGTCTTTAAAAGCTTGATGTGAAGAGCAGTTTGGTAAGTGTGCGTATATTTGTAAACAATTATTAGCATTTTTCTGTTCCTTACAGAGTTAATGACTTGTGAGGAGCTGCATTCCATATTGCACTTGGTCCTCCAGGCTGGGAATATTATGAATGCGGTAAGTGACATCTAAAATGAGGATGGCTGATTGACCAAACTTCATTGTTAGTATTGCAGCCCATTTATGCCACACACCTCAGCTGTTTCCTTCTTTTTAGGGAGGTTATGCTGGCAATGCTGTTGGATTTAAACTGTCGTCACTGCTCAAGCTGGCGGACACAAAAGCAAACAAACCTGGGATGAGCCTGCTGCATTTTGTTGCTCTGGTATATAAAAGCTATTTAGTTGGTATAAGTAACTGATGCAAATCTAAAGCTATAGGTGATTGACAACAGAAGGAGCTGTGTGTCTCAGAAAAAGTGGCTTGTTTAAGGCTTTGATCCTCTTCTTTTCTCCTCCTTACACAAAGCTCACTATTTTTTCTGTCTGGTCACCCTATCCAGAAATCCATTAAAAACTTGATTTTTTAATCTCATGTAGGAGCTTACCTTCATCTAACTTTCTCACTGTAGGTTTTCTCTTACTGTCCTGAATTCTTATAATGTCCTGAATTCTTATAATTCTTATAATGACTTCTTTTGATAAGTACTCTTTTAATCATCCTACTGAATCTTTTCATCAACATGGATTTTTTTGTTTGTTTTTGGTTTTTTTCACCTTTGGTGACTGACAAGTATTTTAAAGCTGCAGCAAACTTCTTTTTTTTAAAAAAAAAATAAAAAATAAATTATTTTTCCTTTCTTTCAAACTTCTTGATTTTAAAAGGGAGAGAATTTAAATGCTTCCAGATGTGACTTTGGTTATCTGTGTACAAACTGGCTTAACAGATTTCTAGTCAGCAAATAATGGGGTATTAATTGATGTTTGTGCAGGAAACATTGTATCTGCTCAAACAATAGGCATCAGTAAATTGTTCTTTCCCTAGCATTCCCTATTAATGTGACTTGGGTTCACTGGCAGAAGCAGCTATTGCTGTGGACTGCGAAATGGAAGCTGTTTAATGTTTCTAGTTCTCATCCCTGCTTTTCTTTTAAGTGGTTGTCCTCTGCTCAATTGTGTTAGGATTGCACAGGAAGGAAAGCAGTGCAGGAGACAAAACTTTAAATGCCCTCACAGAGGCTTTTGAACTGTTGGACTTAGGTACTTTGGCATGGTAAAGGAATGTTAATGGGTTGTGTGTGTTTTGGTTTTGTTCTGTTTGCTTCAGGAAGCCCAAAAGAAAGATGCTGCTCTTCTCAACTTTTCAGAAAAAATTAGGGATGTTCATGACGCTGCCAGGTAAGCCAAAAGAAAACTGAAAACTTAGGGCTAGACTGTGACTTGGAACTTTGTGGAGCAATGATGCTCATTCAGAGAAATCTTGGCACAAAAACTGAGATCTTTACAAATGTTTACTATAGCTTTGAGGCCTTCATTTCCTTTTACTAGCAGAAATATGCCTGCAGTGTGCCTTCAGGTATAAGGTTTTTTATGACGTGATCTCCAAAGGTGTTTTGTAGTTTTGTCTCTGTCAAATAATATACGCATGGATGCTACTTTTAAGAGATCATGCTAAAGCACATTACTGTTTTTCTTTAGACCAATTTTCATCGGTCTCTGAGCAGGCTTCAGTACTCTTACAAGTGTGGTTCTCCAGATATGGGTGCTGGCCCTGGCTTCTGTTAGATGTATTTTGATATTTGGTTTGCCTCTCCATTTCTGTCAGGTGGAAGATCTGAAGGATTTGGGGCTCTGTGTTTTCATCTCAACATCTCTAGCTGCATAATTTTAAACTGAACCTGATTCATACCTTGATAACTGTACTTGCCTTTGTGAGATGTTACGATCTAAAGCACAAACCTGGAAGCTAGCGATCCTGGAGTTCTGCTCCCAGTTTTGCTACTTCCTTACTCCTTGAGCTTTGGGCAATCTATTTACATTATTTTCCCAGCTGTAAAATGGATCCAAGCTCTTATATCTGATGCAGAATTAAGTCATGTCTGTGAAGGACTCTGAAATCTTCTGAAGAAAGGAGTGGCCATGGAATTAATCAGAAAATTTTTGATGGACCACCTGTGTGGCTCTCTGCCATCCAACCCACACACCTTCTTGGCAGTCTGCCTCGTGGCCTACTGGGGAATGTAGCTTCCCTCGGCATCCAAGCCCCCTGGCAAACTGCAGGGGAACAGGCAGAATCTGAAAACCGGTGATATTCTTCTAGCCATTTGGTACTTTGATCACATTTGTTAATGCTGAAAATCTTCTGTTGTAACTCTTGCTGAAATCTATTCATGGAATGCACTCTACAGGAAAATGAAACAAAATGAAATACATGTCTTACCACTGGGCGTGAGGAAGATCATTATTAGAGACAACTGTCATGTACAAGTTGCTCATAAATCCTTCCAATTAGAGCATGTTAAAACAACTGCCATTATGTACTTTATTTTTTATTATCTCACCTTCTTTCCCTGTAGTCCTTCATCCTCCTCTTTCACAGGCAGAAAAATATAGCCTGTATCTTGTACACCTTTTCTCATTTGCAAAAACACCTATGATCTTCCCAGAGCAGGGAGCTAACCTTTGGAGATGAAGTAAGCAGAGAAAACGCAACACACATTATATTCATTTATACACGCTGCCACCACGTTCTGCCATGCGTACTTCAGTCAGTCTGCCACAAATCTCCAGCCTTACAGTTTTGAAGTCTTTCTGCTGGTGAATTAAGTGTAGTTAGGAGCATATGTGCAGTTGTTAATTTTTACCATTTTGGAAAAAGTGGTGCGTCAACTCCAGACAGAGCTCAATTCCGTTGTGAAGGAAATGTCATGGGTTTAGAAGTGTTTACCCTCAAAGTGACTGAGGGATTTGGGTGGAAGCTCCCATCGTATTGAAAATGCCTCTCCCAGGATAAGACTTAGATTACATCAGATGAGAGCTCTTTCCTGTGGTCTTACATTTGCTGAGTTCCTTTTGCCTAAAAACAGGAGCAGCTCTGCTGCTGGTATGTCGTAGAAGGACGAAATGTTATGACTGCTGGATCGAGACTGTGTGGGCTGCATTGCTGTGACAACTTAGAAGAACTTAATGTGCAATTTCATGATGCCTCATGCTGTTGCCAAAATGGGCAGTCCTGGCTGACAGTCCCTTCTGACCCCATTTTGTGCCAGCTTTGGCACTTAAACAGTAATGTAATCAGATGGACCAAGGAAATGATCCATCTGGAAGCAAATTGTTTTTTCCTTTCCTTGGATTAATTTCCAGTTCCCAGTTACGGCTGTGTCTAGAAAATGAGTGCTAGCACAGGCCACAGGAAGAAAAAAGGAGCGCTTGGGCAGGGTGGCATTGCACTTTCAGGTGGTAAGGCTGGGTAGGACTGGCTCACGTTAATTGTGAAACCACACCCCATGGGAATCTTTTCAGGTTGCAAATAAGAAGAAATGTGCTTATCTCTCTCCTAACTTTCGATTTATACTCTGGAAAGAGTTCCTGAACAGGCAGTTCTTGTTTAAAAGCCAGCTTGCACCTTATGTTAAACATCCATTTTTGATGCATATTGTGGGTAACCTAGGGGCAACTCTTTCTCACTGATAAGTACTCTCTGCATATACTTTTTTTTTAGGTTATCCATTGATAATTTAGAAGCAGAGCTTCAATCACTGTCTTTCAAAGCAAGATCTGTTAAAGACAGCATTCGACGAGACCCGAAACTCTTTTACCAGATGGAAAGCTTTCTGCAGGTTTGTAGGATATCTGTGTTAATGCGTTATTGTCACCTGAATTCAGTAGCAATCCTCAGCTCAATGTAATTTTTGTGGACAAGTTAATAAACAGAAGCATTGTTTTAATATGTCTACCCTGTCGGTTGTACGAAGGTGTTCCAAATATCTGCTGTTTGTCAAGAGTGTTGGAAAGACTGTATTTTTACCGGGAGGGATGTTGAGTGTGCATTATTGGCTGAGGCTTGTTAGGCAAGCGTGTTTGATGCATGTGAAATGACTGTTGGAGATCTGTAGTTAAAATATAAGACAATTGGGACTGATCTCTGGTTTTGTACTTAACACGCAGATACTGCACTTCGGGCAGCTGTGACGTTATATTGGATCATACCAGATTTTGCTGAGGGTGTGCTATGCATATTAATCCTGATTGTTAGGTGACTGAAGAGACATTGTTAGCAGCTTGCATGCTAAGGGGCTGTTTTCTGTACTAATTTGCCCTTCACACAGAGTGTATTATTCTAAGCCATACCATTACTTCGTGGTAGCCTCTCCTTTTCTTTTTTCCTATCGCAGTGACTTCATAAGCATGAATGTATATAGCACTTAACTTTGAAGCAGAGCACTTAGCTTTGAAGCAAAGTTCTTGGTATTTTCCGGGTGATGCCTGGAGAAATATGTATTATACTTCAATTAAATGTGTTTTTTCTGTTTCATGCTATTTAAAGTGAAAAAGCAGGCGTTGGAACTGGAACTTAACCCACCCTGATTTTCAACTTGCATGTGTAGTTAATAGTCCTGTAGTTTTACAGAAGATGTGAAGCTGATGAAGAAAGAGGCGGGTTAAGATTGAAATAGCTGTCCTCATTCACTCTGAATTATTGGCTTTTATCCATTGCACCCAGACTCTTTAATGTTCTGTCCTGACATGTTTGGGATTTTTTTTTTAATTTAATAGATGGTTTTACGTAACACTACAACCTTGTTTAGGCCACATTCCAAAAAAATGTTGGGAAAAAATAATTTTACAAATACATACCTTACACAAACACTTCCGGTTTTTGTTTTTAAATTGCAGATGATAACCAAGCTGATTGAAAGTCAGCTTTCATTATCTCATCCTCATGAATAAATTACTGAAATATGTGGGAGGAACTAATTTTCTATGTATGCTCTTGTCAATTGTCCAGTTTATCTTCTATCCAGATTTTTTTTTTTTTGTCTGAATGCTAACAAGTCAGATTTGTTCCTACCCTACTGGCATAATTTGGCAAGTAACTTGCTGGCAGGTGGGGTTGTCCTAAATGGTTACCAGTGCCTCCATCTGCCTATTCACACTCCAGTGCTGCAGTATAAAAAGTATTTAGGTGATCATGAGCTGGACTGTGTCAGAACAGATTTGTCCAGAAATTAACTTTCTCCCCATCTTACATTGAGTCAGATGTGTTCTCAGATGTGGGCTCATGCAAGGATGGGAGTGAATGGCTGGTGATGCAGACAGGGGAGACAGGAGCAACTACTGAAATTCTTTTAAGTAGTTCTGCTGCTCAAAGTCTAACTACAGTCTTACTGTCTTCCTCCTGATTTTTTTTTCCAAAAATCTGCTCCAACCCTGTCTGTATAGCTCTACATTTCTGACTCGAAGAGCTACTTTACAGGGATGTTTTCTGGATGTCTTAAAATACATTTATAGTATTTCCTTACCTGTCTTGCATGAAAGGCTTTTCGTTGTGGTGGTGGTCTAAGGTCAGCTCAGGAAGCAGTGGATTGTATTATGTATATCCATGAATTTATTTGTGAATTTTTTGAAAAAAAGTAGATAAAAAGAACTAACCCATTTTAATTGAGTTGAAAGTTGCCAGGAAAATGGGAAAATAAGGCATGAGAGCTTTGTGGGGGCTCCAAAGTGGTCCACCAGTACAGTCTTCGGTTTGACTCAACTGAGAATTAAAGTTCAGTGTCGGTTCAAGGGCTTTTGAACTTTTGCCTGGTTTGTATCCTAGTCACTAGAATTTACATTTTGATTGATGCATTTTCCTTGACCTTCCTTACTCACTTTGCTGAAATGACAAGAAGCTTCTTTTAGTTAGTAGGAGTTTTCCCTCAAAGTCTTAATTTCCAGGGCTCTGCAACAGCTTCTAGGATGGAAAGTGATTTTCTTAAATTCCTGTTGGGACTTTAATTTTTCTGTCTAGTTCATGCCACTGTGTTTTTTGCTACAGTTTGCTGTAAGACATCTGAAAGAGCTTGAACACCAGAAACGGGAATTGCAAAAGGAAGGAAACGCTCTCATTGACTTTTTCTGTGAGGACAAAGAAACGATGAAGTTGGATGAATGTTTCCAGATATTTAGAGACTTCTGCATTAGATTCAACAAGGCTGTTAAGGTAAGCACTGTTAAGCTTGCAGTAAGGCTGTTAAGCCTGAATGAGATTCTCACTCGTTTGAAATAAATGCTGGCCCACATGGATTAAGTTATTTGTTTTCTGCCTAAGGGACACTTCATATCTGGTGGTATTTGGTATATTTGCCAGAATGGCTACAGCAAACTGACATGGAAATGGTCATCCTGCCCAGCCAAGTATGCAGTCCCACTGTCAACTCATCAGCTTTCGTCCTGTTCTGCACCTTCTGCTCAGGCTGACCAGACCATTGAGGTGTTATGTCAGGGTAGCCTGTAGGCCTGTTTGTAGGTGGGCTTCTTCCTCCTCCTTTGGTGAGAAGGTTGATAATTGCCATATGGTATATAACTAAGTGCATACCTTGAATTGGTCCCAAATAATTAAAGTATGCGAAGATGAGCATAGGCAAGGAGCAGTATCAACACTGGTTACAATTTTGGTTGCGAAAAGTCTGCCTGTTGTTACAAATAATTTTTAGGACTTTATAAATAGCATTGATTAGATGGATCCAGAAATTTATTTATTTTTTCTGCCTTATGCGATCTGCTTTTGTCAGCACTTTGCATAAAAGCTTTAGTTTAGAAAAGAGAGAAGAACATTCTTGATTATATAGCAAGCTAAGAGGATGTTCAGTTACATGCTCATTGTCCCATTATTTACCTACCGTTTACCACCCAAGGCGGCATGTAGTTATGCATGTGAATATTATACAGATATAAACGGTGGTAACTATTGCAGACATTTCAGTGAGAGGTGACTTTGTGCATTCATGAAGGACGTGTTCAATTATTCGGGGTTGGGGATTTAATTCTTAATCACACATTACAAGTGGTTGATGAATAGCTATTACTTCAAGGTCCCATAGGGATCTCCCTTCCTGTCTCTGTAGTAAGTAGTCACACTCAAAATAATGACAAATTAGTCTTTTATTTGCGACTATTGAAAAGATTTACTTACTAGGTATTTCATGTGGATTACCTATGTCCCTACAAAATTAACGGAACAATTTAGAATAGAGACTGCAGTTCTGCTCAATGTAACATGTAGACAGCACAGCCAGCAGTGTAAAAAGATGGCTTAGACACGATAGCCAAACGCACATTATTTCAAATGTTAAAACATATATATATATATATTTTTCAATTTTGGAACATGGCTCTATGTGCTTAAAATAGATTTTTCATGTGAATAAAATCTCCAGAAGCATGTTTTGGGTGAGGTTAAAATGCTCTGTGTCTAGTATGGAAGACGAAAGTAGTATCTACAACTATTTTTAACTTATTTCTCTTTACAATGGGATATTTAAAGTTAAGCTTTAGCATTAGGCAAGAATTAATTCTGTAATTCCATGCCTGTGAAAGAAAGCTCCCTGTCACAGACATTCTTCCTGAAAAGCAAGTTTTTTCTTTTTCCTTTCTTAGCTGTTTGGGTTTCTGAGGTCTTTAATGCATCTTATCTTTCACAGCCCAGTGTCACCTCAAATCCACTTTAAGAGGTGTAGATCAACCCATTCATCAAAAGGAGTTTCAGCATTAGGCTTTTGTTTACTCAAAGCTTTCAGGCAACTGTTTATAGTTGTGCAGCTCTTCTGTTGTCACAACAATGGGAAAATCAAACTAGACAGTGCTTCAGACAAATAGAGGTGTGTTTTTTTAAACAGTGTGTCATACAGGCTTGCTGAGGGCAGACTTAACAACATGCTGGAAAATTATGTAATTTTTGAATCCTCTGTCAAGACTAGCCCTTTCTCTTCTTTCTTTTGCTACAGTTGTACTGGCTGTAGAAAACCAGGTTCTCCATTTCAGAAAATAACCTGGAAAGGTCAACTGAAGTTGCACCTGCATTAAATCTGAAGTGTAGAGGTGACAGCTAAAATGTTGACATTCTTAATAATCCACTGACAATGATTTTATAGCAGAAAGGTGTTCCTGTGTTGTCTTTCAAACACAACCTGCTGCTGTCTAAATCAGAACCTAGTAGCTTTGTTAACAAAATCTCCAGCCTGCCCTGAGTAACTTCTGAGCAGTAGTTATCAATTTTTGAAGTGAACAAGAGATCCAAATCTGGAATGAGGCATTTATTAATGGTCCTTGAGTGGTATCAGTTGATGTCTAAGTAATGACAATGAGGCATTGTATAAACTTTTTCATTTGCTTTCATATGGAAGTAGGTAATGTCTTTTCATAAAATTTCCTATCTGTTATGCTGAAGTTGGAAGTGAGTAGCACCACATAGAAACTCCACTTGCTGCTCCAATTGCAATTGTAATATGGGACAGTGGAAGGAACACACTGGCTATGTGCTCATCAGACAAGTTTGTCGTAAAATAATGCTTAGGTGGAATTTTACTCACCAGATAAAACTGCCAACTCTAAACATACTGCAAGCTGATTTCAAGCTCTCCATATATAGCAGAGACTCTTTGAGTGCACTTGACATATGCTTGGGTTTGACGTTCTTAGGCTGTGCAGAAACTTGTGCGTTTTTTTCCTTAGGCTGACCAGACTGATGTGCCTCCAGCATTAGTTACGCAGGGAACTGCTGCCCATATGGTTAATGGTTGCAGACTGCGATTGCCACAGTGAATTCATGTGGGTTGTATGTATTGGGGGTGGAGGGAGGGTGATGGCAGAAGAAAATAACTTTGATAGGAAGAAATAAAGGGAAAGATAAAGCAGGGTAACTTGTTCTCATGTGTAGGGCACTGTCCTCTGTAACACGGATTTATGCATTTCTTCATCAGGAAAACAGGGAACGAGAGATTCAGGAACTTCATCATCTGCAAAGGCGAAAGGAGCTGGAGGAGAAGCGTCGATCCTGGGCAGCTGGAGAGCTTGGGAGCTTTGGACGGAGCAGCAGTGAAAATGATGTGGAAATGTTGGCCAAAAAAGGACTTGAAGAGTTTCTTCCCTTCTTGCAGCAAAGACCTCAAAGCCCTTCGTACAGAAACCCCAATTCTAGACGTTCTCGACTTTCTCTGGGGATTACTGCAGACAGGGAGCTGCAGAGTTTCCTGGAAATCTCAAAAGATGAGGATCCAAACAAGTTTAACAGCCTTCCCCGTGCAAACACCCGACAAGCAAGACCCAACGTGGCCTGGACTGAATCCAAAGAAACTAGAGATCTCAACTTAAATACCTTGCACTTGCACCAGCAGTCTGAAACCAAAGTGAAAAGCGGTGACCTCCTGCAGTTGCCCTCAGCACAGTCCAGTCACTTCGGTGGCTCAGCTGGTCCTGGTGCCCGTTACCCACCGAGAAGCACCAACTACAACACGCACTCTTCTAATGCCTCCTGTGAGGAGTCTGCTGATATAAACGCTCTGGCCCTTGCAATAGAGGAGCACGAACTTGTTAAAGGGTTACGTAAGTTTGATATTCAAGGAGCAAAGCCCGCAGAAGATACACCTCTAATATACTTAGAGGATGTTGGTGGGACAGACTTGGAGACTCTAGATGATCTAAGCTTGCATTCCCTTAGCACTGCTGATGATGACTTGCCTCCAGCTTGCAGGAGCTCCAGAGAGGCTCATGACCATAAAGCCAAGGCAGTGGGTTGCAAGAGCGAAGCTTCAGAGCCCAGCAGCAGCAGCCCAATGTCTATGGATACAAGTGTTTCAGGAAGTAGGGAAGATGGCCCAATGTTCTACGTGTCGGATACTACAACTGACTGTTCTTTGACACTGGACTCTGAAGAGGGAAATGATTTTAAATTGGTAGGCAACGAAGTAAGAAGTGAGGCTGGCAAAGCACGTTCTTCTGTGAGTGGTGCTCAGTACAGGTCTAGAACGCTCTTCTCGAACCTGAATACTGCGTCTGCCAAGGATCTATCTCCTCACACTTCCACAAATGATAAGGATGATGCCATCAGCAAACATGTGCTTTCTAAAGAAAAGTCCATAAAAAATAAAGACACAATAGGACCAAAGAGAAACTCTCTGAAGGATAGATCTCCAAGTTCCTCAAAATCTAGTGGTACTCGCCCAAGCCACACAGCTTCTTCCAGACCTGTAAGAACTTTGAATGCTTCTGAGAATGAAAGTATGAGGAAAGTGGTGCCTATTTCTCGGTCTAACAAAGCACCAAGCAGTGTGAAAAAGCCCGAAGCCAAGCCGGCACCTCGTGAAACTAGTACAGTGGAGAGTCGTCTGTCTCGTCGCAGCTCTGTCCGAGGCACAACCGACACACTGCCAAGAAGTCCTTACAGGCACAGCATGTCAGTAGAAGAGCCAAAGTTACAGAGGGGGACTGTGACCTCAAGCAGTGCACATTTTGAGAGGGACAGAGTTGCTCTCAAGAAGCCCATCTCTAAACCAATTAGGAGTACTGTAAAGTCGAAGACAGATGAAATAAAGATCTGTCGCTCCAGCGTAAAACCACAGACCCCTGCAGATGACACCAAAGTTGCCCCAGTCAGTGTTCCCAAAACACCATCCACTGTCCCCAGCTTTGCAAGAAATACAGTGGCTTCTTCTTCAAAGCGTGCAAAAGTGGATCTATCCAGCTCATCCAGACCTCCAACCATCACGAGGTCTGTGTCCCAGAGGCTGCCTAAAGCGAAGCCAGCAGCGACCTCTGATGAGATGAGTCCAAAGGAGAATGGAGGCAGTACTTTAAAGAGAGCAAATAGTGCCAGAGTGGTTGGGAGAAACCTCCTCCAGGGAGACACTGCCAGCACAAAGGTGGAGCCTTCAGCAAAGGAGCAGGGAACGGAGGAAAAGTCCTCTCTTAAACTGAAAGATGCAAACCGGACCACAATAGGTAAAATACTAAAGCCGTTACTGAAGTAAGGGAGAGCTTTTGGGAATCTTGGAATGTGAACACTTGTTCAAGCACTGGATGTCTGTGTCGTGGAACTTCTTAAAACGGTAACAATTGCTGATAAGGAACATCATGTGCTCTTTAAAGTACCGCACACCACTGGAAAAAGGCAACTACTCGTGTTCTGGTCTAAATCCTTTTTTATGAATTTGAATGTATTTGAAGCTACTGTGATGGAATAAGAGTGTAACAGCAAGTCTTTGAGTATTTATCATACAGAAGGTCACCAAAAGCCAAAAATTTTAAAGCAGTTAAACTACAAGATGAAACGCGTTGTGACAGAAAATATGGATAAAGGCCAGTTTTTTATGTACATAAGATTATTCCTAAGACTCAAGCGTTTGTGCTGGTCGGTTCCTTATTTGATGTTAAAATGAATCCTGTGGAACAGTACTGAAAATGAACGTAGGTGATTGTGCTTTTCGTTGCTTCTACTGCCTCGGATTCAGGAACTCCTCTTTTTTGCCTGTCGCAAAGTCCATTGCTGGCAATTGGACAGACTGGGAACTGCTGGCCAAAAAATAGTAAAATGGGATATTTTCTGTTTGTGGCTGTCTTTAACCTCACTGAATAATTTCTAGCATGTTTTATGAATGTGTACGTGTGTCTGGAGAAAACTTTCTGCTGGCCAGGAGGCTTATTCTCCAAGATTGTGGCAGCGTTGTCTTGCATGCATAAGTAGATACGGCTGGTGCTGCACCGAGTAGCACAGCCAGAGGCTGTGCCTGTTGGAAGGGCCATCAGTAACCATTGGGATGATGACTACTCCTCATCTGACTTGTTTTAGTCACAAGCAAACTTGCCAGCTTTGGGTCATACAGAAGTGCCATATATTTATGATACATATCAAGGATGTTTGCAGTTCAAGTCTTGAAGGCTGCGTTGTAGTGCCGAGCACTTTCGTACTATTCCATGTTTCCACTGGTTTATCTACTACCAAATTACTTGAATGTTGCAATGGCTCTGATTGAGCCATCAGTTTCCCTGCCTCCTCCTCCTCTCCTTGTCAACATGAATATTTAGCATGAAACACAGAGCTTACGCATGACAGTGTTTTTGTAGACTTCCTTGGTTGCTACAAATGTGGTTTTTAATGTTTAAAGACTCCAAAGGATGACTTAAACTAGTATTTGATGAGCTTTTTACAAAATAAAAACAGCTCTTTTTTTCCTGCAGATACAAATTTTAACATCTTACCAGACTAAGGTACAGAGAATGAGGGAAAACTTGTTCAGCGTGCTATGCATCTTCCTAAGGGAAATGTGTCTAGGTGAGGAAACTGATCACTGTTCTCCTAAGCATCTTATTTAAAGAGTTGCCTTTTTACCTGCTTACAAATGAAGCCTCATTTAAGAATAAAATAAAAAATAAAAGGAAAATCTCTTCAGACAAGTGGCATTGACTTACTAATGGTAGATCTGCTTATCTGCTCTATCCCTTGGTGCTGGAATGAGAACGAGCCTCTGGATTGCTCACATGCTTCTCATGGGATAGTATCAGGGACAGCTACCTTTGTACTCTGAATTTGGCAAGGGGCCCTTAGTGCTTCCTTTATACCAGCAAATCTTGCTGCAGACACCATACCCAAGCACCATGAAGTATTACATAGGGCTTCTTGTTTGAGTCTGTCCCACAGGGAGAATTTACATAGCCCACTTTTTGGTAAGGGTGAATTTTTACTCAAAACCCTATAAGCTTTTTGGATGCTGCCTCCCTTGTGGGTTAGATTTAAAAGAAAAAAAAATCTCCCTTTTCCTTATTTGTATCTGTGTGTATATATGCACATCTGCAAAAGCAGATGATTAACTCTTCTCCTTTATTAAAAAAAAAAAAAAAAAAACTTTTATTGGTAGTAAGCTTGAAAAAATAATTTAAATGTGTTTGGAATATGTAAATAAGTTTCTATAAATCTGTGTAAAAGAAAACTGAATGTATTTAATGGAACATTTATACATTTCGGAGTAACTTGGTAGTTTAATAAAGTTCCCATTTACTGGGCATGAGCTTTATGCTTCTCTTTCCTCTTACACTTTTGGCTTTGGTCCTGGAGGTCTCCGGCAACTGGAATCTGAGTGTAGGTGACTGTGGGAAAATCCCAAAAGGATGGACTTCACAGCAGAAATTCTGGCTTTTAAAATGCCAGGTTTGTTTTTTTACTAAGATATGCAATTTGTCTTTCGTTTCTGAATGTTCCTGAGGGAGGGCTTCCTCCACATGTCTGGGTATAATGTGGAAGGTATTAGATGTTAGATGCAGCACTTTGTGTATACATTGCATGATGTGGCCAAGACAAATGTTCATGGCACTAACAAGTCTGGATCTGTCACTATCTTCATGCCTTTTAGCTTAGCACACTTTATTGAGAAATCCTGGTTTACAGCTCCCAGGGCTTTGGAAATAAAGAGTAGCCTGTTTTGCAGGAGCAGGTGGTGATTTCTACACTGCAATTCTGAATTTTCACATTCCATCCCATTCTCCCATAATTTTTCCTGCCTTGCTGCTTAAAAAAAAAAAAAAGAACATCTATGGGTCAGAAAAAATGAAAGCCAGCCAGCCTCCTTGTCCTCAGGGAGCACTTCCTCCCCTCTGCTATGGAAATGATTTTTGGACTGGAATTGCTGCTATTTGCAAACTTGTTTAGCCCCTGACTTTTCTCGTTTGGTGAGTGCGTCTCTCCTCGTGTGGAGCGGCAAGCACCTGCTGTCTGCCAGCGCTGAGTGATGGCTGCTGATGGAATCTACGTGGGAAAGCCCTTCACCATCAAAAGGTGTGTCTCAAAAGTTTATGTTTTTTTAAACTTCATTTTTATTTCAAAAGGGTTTATAATTACCAATTCATTATTTAAACTACCAGCTGTCAGAGACAGCATTGCCCCGTAGGTTTAATTTCCCATGTCATGAAATTTTCCCAAAGAAAGAGGCCACGGGGGTAGCCGGGTTGCAGTCGGTTTTGAAGAAAGACACGAGATCTTTTCTCCAGCTTTGTTCTGCCGAACGGCTGATGCTTGTGATCACGATCAGAGGTGCATCTGTCTCCTTTGATGGCTGCTGAGGTGACAGTGAAGTGGGAGAGACCGGGGGACCGAGGGGGAATCTGGGGCTGCGGAGCTGGTAGAGATTGAGAGATAGGGGAAGGAGCTGTGGGAGTATGAGAGAGGTGCTGATTCATACTTAAAGGAATTTAATATTCACATCTCATGTGGGAACTGCATACAAATGAGGGGCTCAGTGCATCCCTCATTACAACAGCTCATTAAAGTATCAGGGAAGACAGAAAGAGTTCCCATCACGCCTCCCACAGCGTACAAGTCCGGACTATGTCATTCAAAATAACCCACCGCTATCTTTCTCATCTTAGGCTACGTCTGTGTGGACAGATGCAGACGCTCACGCGTTGGCTCTGACCTAGCCAGACACGAGCCAGCTCCGGGCTGGGAGTGCACAGCGTGTTAGCTCAGTGCTGACCCCGAGCTCTGATACGGTGACGGTAACCTCATCCTCTGCACGGCTCGCTGCCTCCAGCTCCGTGTGCACCCACGGGGCTACGCCGCTGCAGCGGAGCCAGGGCTGTCCGCGCCCAGGAAGACCTGCCCTTGGAAAGCCGCTCCTGCTGCTCCACGTGAGGAGGCAATCCCTGTGAGAGAAGCCTGGCTAAACACAGTTCCTTTCAGAGCTGGCTGCTCAACGTTTTCCATTAACTTGATACATGCTGTTTACATCCTCCTGCTGCCAGTGCCAGAGATAACTGCCCTGGGAACAGCTCCCTACAGGTATTGTTAGCAGCTGCTGAAAACAAAGGAGTTTGTTTTAGCCACGTCACTATCTAAATAGCCAGAAATACATTACTTTTTTATTGCTCGTAAGCCAATAAAAATCTATCTTGTTCTCCTGGCTGAAAGATGCATTCTGGAAATCTTGCTTG
Source organism: Nettapus auritus (assembly GCA_011076525.1). NCBI lineage: Eukaryota > Metazoa > Chordata > Aves > Anseriformes > Anatidae > Nettapus > Nettapus auritus. The sequence goes on along the minus strand of CM021768.1, from coordinate 52,531,496 downwards.
CTGTTAAAGCTGGAGTCCAAGCTAATAACCTTGTGACTGCAAAGAAAGTGACACCGGGGCAAAGAATGTGAGAAAGGGTTCTTGTGGCAACAAAGCATGTTTCTCTTCCCAGTGTGTGATCACAACCAGCAGCATCAACTACTTGCACTCGGACAAAGTTGCTCCAGCCAACACTGCGCGGGTCCTTGCCGTGCAGCTGGCTTCTGTGTCTTTTCAGGCAGAAGGCTGAGACTGTAGAACGCGTGCTGTCCCAGCCAGCAACTTGCTCTGATTTTAAAACCAGACCAAAAAAAATCACTAACCTCTGGTTGCTGATGTCTTTTCTTTATGCACTGAAGCAGTGGGGAGCATGGAGGCCACTTTAAGACATTGAATTCAGCAGTGGTGTTCAGGTTTGTAGGGGCCGAGCACATGCTCCACAAGGGTGGCCTTGTCTGGAAGGAGGGGGGAGAGTTTCAAGCGTTTCTGAGAACATTCACCCCATCTGAAGCAGAGATGCGGGACAGACTCCCTTTGAACAGTGATGTGTCTCCTGCTTTTGATCATGTCTGAACAATAGCTCCTTTTTTACCCTGTTCCATCCTTATTTATTTGGGGTGAGAAGGGGAACAACAGACTTTGATGCCTCCTCTTAGGCCAAATGGAGGGGAGAGATGAACTCTACCTATTTTTATTTTTTTATTATTATTATTTTTTCACAATAGGACTTTGACCATCACATAGAGTGGGTAGCTTCAAGTAACTCTGCTGCACAGGGGCACCAGCTGTTTTCAACATCCACAGTGATGGAGCAGCAAAACAGGCATAAAAGCAAATCTCTGTCTAGCCTCAGATCACCAAAGTTCCTATTTCCTCTTTATCCTGAAATAACTGAACAAAAACCATGTTTATTTGGGCGACCAAAAGGAGCTGGCTAGGAAATCTTTGATTGTAAATTATTATTTAGAAGTGGAATCAACTTCATTTACCGTTACCCTTCCATTTCTTTGTTACAAGTGAAAAAGCTACCTTCAGCAGTAAAGTAGGGTCAATGGGTGCAAAACCAGCACCCGCATCTGTGGTGTTCTTGCTGGTGGTTTCTCCTGATCCTTTTCTGTGGGTTCAGGGAAAAGAAAAGTGAATGGACTGTCCAGTGCACTTTCAATAGTTTCTTCAAAAAAGGAAGCTTTTGCATCTTTGTGGTGGTCCAGAACAAACTTCGGGAAGGAATTGCTTTTGTTTCTAAGATGGATACGTGCATGATTGGCAGCTTGGAATTACTGAGGTCCAGTACTCAGTGTGCTGCCTGTGGAAATAGGGAAACGTGTATGAGGGAAAATGTGATGATTACAAATAGACAGGCACAGCTGGAGACAAATTTTCAGAAAGCATGTGGATCCTTTTCTCTGTATCATTAGCATCCTCACGCTTCCCCGGGTGTCTGCTGTTTCTGGCTAATCCAGCTACAAAGCAGTCTCCAGGAGAAATGAGGAATCCCCTGTGCCTGACTCCAATCTCTGCAAAAAATACTTGAGCGAGTGCTGCTGGAGTCACTTCAGCTCTCGTGCTGAACATAGGACACGTTGCAAGCTTCACGTTTTTGTTTCTGCTGTTTCTCATGCAGCATTTAAACTGATTCAAGCGTATTCCCTATGCAAATCTCTAATCTCCCATTTTAGGATGAAAAATGGGTGTAAATGTGTTTTTGATTTTTCCCCACCCTTTTACAGCTGTATTTGCCCCTTTACATCCCCTGACTGTTTCCTCCCACTCCTATTTCCTCTATTACAGTTTTCCATCCTCCTCTATTAATTTTTCCAGCTTCCCCTAATAACTCATCTCCCTTCTTTATCTCCCTTCCATGCCCCAGCGTTTCTGTGCTCTTCTCACTCCATCCTTCTTTCTCTCTGTTTCTCGACTCTTCAGTGGCTGTTCTGCTCCTTCACTTCCTTTCTGCCCAGGCTAGCCTTTCCCCAGACATCTGTCTGCAAAACCTGCAAGCTGAGACTTTTCCCGGCCAGCTTCCAGTGAGATGTGGGAACAGAGCAACAAAAACGGGCTCCATTTTTAGGGTTTATGTTTAGATTTAGTAGCTCTTGCCTTGTCTGTGCGAGCGGCTAGCTGCTGGAGGTGGCTGTCACCAAGCAGAGGAATAGTCAGAATTCATCTTCCTGTCTCTTCTGCACTAACATCGCTCCCCATCATGTTGAGCAGCCCACAGGGGGCAGGAAGGGGCATAGAGGAGAGGAGCACATGGGCTCGTTTTGCAGAGGTGGAATTCTGATCAAATAAAGGTGTGGGTGATTTAGCTTTGTGGTTCAAATCTGGAAAGCTATAATGAGAGAATGTCAACAACTCAGCTTAAAAAGCTAAGGCTAAGTGATTCCTCACCCCACCCATAATCTTGGTACCAGAAGCAAAATAGGTTTGTGCAGCCAGTTTGGTGCCATTTCCCTGCGCATCCGAGCAAAATAATTGCATTATTGTTCTCACACTGGCACGCAGCTTTTCGTGGTATGGGTTAAAACTGCAGCAGATTTTTTCTCTCATACAGGAAGGACCAAGACCTTTTGACAACAGTAGATTGCTCTCAGAAGCCCAGAGGTGCCTCTGAGAGAATATGTACTCAGCCTTCCTTCTGGTGGAAGTGACTAATCACTGCATGAAATGGAGAGCACTCTGAGTGTATGCATAGTGTATTTATGTAGTGTATGCACTGCTCATTGCTGTGAGTACTTAAACATGGTTTTGCTTAAATAAAATAAAATAAAATAATTCTGTCTAAGACAGTCTTTCCTCCCAAGAGATTAAGGTCTACACCATTGAATAGCTTAGCTTCAAAGACACTTCTAGATGTTGCCGAGCCACCTGCTCAAAAAAAGGACAGATTTCACACTCGTGTCACTTTGCTGAGGACCTCAGGGTGTTGCTGTTAGCACAAGGTGGTTAAAAGAGGGGGACATGTGGTTTTCATGATAATAGTGTTGCTGAAACAAGGCTGTTCAAGGTGGGAAACCACTAAGCTGGTCTTCCATAGGCTAAGGCTTGAAAAATGTTTGCCACCTTGTCCAAGGAATATATTGCAACCGTTAATGCTAGTCTGCCTTCGGTGGCTGATGGTGATGTGAAGTTGCTAAAACAAGTAAAGGCAGGAGTCGGGAAAGGAAGTGGAGGAAAATTGCTCACCTTCCCATCTACACTTATGTAACAGGTACGAAGGTCTAGAACACGTCAATCAGAACAACAATGCAGACGAAAACCCGTCCCAGTTGGAGAGGATGCCTAGGGCAAGGCAACCTACCCCCCGCATTGCTACATCTTCTGTCAAGAAAGAAAGAAGGGTTATCATCATGGGGGACTCCCTTTTGAAAAGGACAGAGGGCCCAATATGCCAACTGGACCCTACCCACAGGGAAGTCTGGTACCTCCCTGGGGCTCAGGTGAGAAACTTTGCTAAGAAAGTCACGTGCCTGGTATGGCCCACTGACTACTACTCGCTACTGATCTTTCAGGCTGGTAATGACGAGGTAGCAACGAGAAGTCCGAGAGTGATCAAAAGGGACTTTAGGGCGACTACTTAAAGGATCAGGGGCACAGGTTGTGTTTGCCTCTGTCCTTCTGATAGGGAGGATTGATGCTGACATCCACGGTCCACCTTATGGGTCCCTTCCAACTCGGGATATTCTATGATTCTATGAAAACCCTGGAAGCAGAAGGGAACCTATTGAGTGCAAGAAAGAAATAAGTTTGCAACTAAAGACAAATCAATGGAGAAAAAAAAACACTGAAAGTTGCAGAGTTGCTTATGGGAAAGAGTGGATATTTGCAGTTTGCATGGAGATGAGGAGATGTGAGAGATATTTGGTAACCACACCATACATCAGCCCAGTGCTGCTCTCCTGAGGGCAGGCTCACGTGGGCAGCTGACGACAGTGCCATCATGGGTCTAAGGGAAATGGAAGGAAGGAAAGAGTCTGTCCCTCTGCCCCACGGCAATGTTAGCTATAGCTAAACCATTCTTGGCAGGTGTTTGCTTAGTCTGCTCTTAAAGGGCTTACCGGCCAAACAGCTTAGTACGATACAATAAATATTCCCAATGAATATTGTCTCCTCCGGGATAGGATGTCTGTTTATAAGGATACAGCTAAGCAACAAGTCTCATGATAAATGTGACACTTCAGATGCATATCTTTGCTTGCAACATGGCTTTTCTAATGAAATCAGCACACCCACGCTTAGGACAGAACCACTATGTTCATCCCAAGAAATACAAACGCTTATATTAAGTGTGTGAAGCTAACTGGTGAGCCTAGAAATCCAGCTAATATTTCTCATTGCAGGAAAATATCTGCTCCTCTGGAGGGTTTGATGCAATCTGTTGCCAGAGACTTGTAATTCAATTGGATGGAGCGTGGGCTGGATCGTGTGGCAGCTCCTGCTAGTGCTTTAGCAACTGCTCCAAGATGTGAGACCCATTCATGCAGCAGTGGAGGGGGTGCAAGATCAGAGCTTGTGCCCCACATGGACCTCAGATGGAGTAAGACAGCAAGGAGATGGCTACAGTGAAGAGATGAATGCTCAAGCCAAATCTTAACTCCTGTCTTCCTCCTGTGCAGAAGCTTAATGCTTCCTGACCACTTGGTCCCACTAAACAACATATCCAGCCAAAACCAGACAATTTTACAGGTGAGCTTCCAGATGAAGACATGGCACAGTGACAGGGATGACTGGCCACGAGTGGGGTGTTAGCGGTAGGAGCTCTCTGTGGGCAGAAATATCCCTGCAATCTTGGGCTGCTCTTCATCAGAGCAAGTGGAGCTGCAAGGCCACCAGGCCCATCCCAGCCTCCTGGGGGCTGTTGTGTCCCCAGCCTTCACAAAGGTGTCCGAAAGAACATGAAACACAGCATAATCAACCCGTGGGAGAAGGGCATGTGGAAATACAGCAGGAAACATTTTGTAATTGCAAAATCACCCGACAGTATTATAAAGACTATGAAAGAGAAATCTGTGAGAATGCATAGCTTCAAAATTCAGCATGAATTGGCAAAGCAGGTGTGCGACTAATCACAGAGGGCCATTGTACGATCAAGGCTAACCTCCTGTTTCATTAAAATACTTCTCTTAATAAATCTCATTTAAACTACAGTAAATATCTCTTAATAAAATGTCCAGCCTTAATATACAACATTTTAAATAACAGAGAGTTCACCCCAGCCTTCGGTAAATAGTTTGAACAAATAATCAAGCTTTCTGTTTAAAACCATCATAGTATTTCTAGCACAAATTAATCGGGCTGGGGTGTCTAATTGCTGGTAACTGGATCTGTTACAACGCTGTGTGCCAAACTGGCAGGCTCTTATTATCAGATCTCTGCTTCTCAGAGGAAGCCTTTGCAGGGAAGGAGCTGTGATTCCCCCCAGCGAAGACCCACACAGGCCGGGCAGTGAAGTGGCTGGCAGAGGAGGCCCCAGGAGGCCCCAGCCTGCTGCCAGAATGGTGCAGGAGACCAGCACCGGCCTTGTTCCTAGGGGCACGGCAGCCTTTGGTGTGGGAGGAGGCCTTGCTGCTCATGTTGGTGTCCTTGTGGCCCAGGGAGAGACCCAAAGCCGCTGCTTAAAGGCCTGCCTGGCAGCAACATGCTGTAGTGCGCAGGGAGCTCCTGGAGGCTGGCCTGTCATTATTGCCATGGCTTGCCAGGCTGCTCTTGGTGGCCAAAGCTTCCTCTGTCAGAGTGAAAATGTGCCTGACAATAGAGGTTGTTTTTAACTAGGCATCTACTACATGGCCAGTTACAGGGCCTGAAAGTTTCTGGTATCACCAGGGCTGTCCTCTGTCAGAGCTGTGTGCTCACCCTTTCCATCGCTCTGGTGGGGAATGATGTCTGTGCTGACAAACGCTATCTGCTTACCCCTTTGTTGCCTCCTGCAGGTCTCTTCCCCTTTCCTGCTGTCCCCTGAGCTAGGAATAGGCATTTTTCAGTAAGCCTCTTCCCCTCCCATGTGGGAGCATTCTGTAATTAAGGAGACAGTGATAACATCTAATGATTATTTACTGGTGTCCTTTAAAAAGGGAGCTCTGAGACTATTCTCTTGGGTTTCCTTTCCTCCTTGCCTTAAACTAAAGCTAGCAAGGAGCCTGGAGCTACTCTGATGTGTGTGCAGATTAAATGCTGCTCCTCTGTTGACCTTTTTGTGTCCATGTTGACTGTTTTCTCTATTCTATTCTCTCTCTAAAAGGCAGTTAAGGCTGCCTTTTAGACAGAGGGGACTTCTCTTTCCCCCTAAGCCTTCTTCCTTAATTGAGCACGGGTCCCTGCTTGCTGCTTTGGGTGCCCCAGAAGTGAGACACAACTCAATCAAGCGCAACACCTTCGCTGCGGTGCCTCGGAGGGACAATAAAACATATGGCCTCATCCCGGGTCATTTTCCTTATTGATGTTATTGTAGAGCCCTGTGCTATGGCAACCAGAGCAGTTGCACTCCTTGGAGCAGGAGCGGGGAGAAGGGAGGAGGACTCTGAAATGGCTGCTTTGGGCCTGGGACACAGGTGTTGATCCATCGCAGGGTGAGTCACGGGTGCCGTGCTCCACCAAAGCCACCTCTGGCAGCTTTGCCGTGAGTCACGGCAGCCTGAGGAGACTTGCAGCACTTCCTGGGCCACCAGAAGGGGGATATCAGGTTGATGCCACCACCTGCTGAGGGGGGCCAGGTCACATGGAGCCCCAGTTTAGGAGCTACATCCCAGGAAAGAGCTCGCAGATGACTCACCTGGGAATGTTATTCAGCATTATGGGACCAGCAGGGCAAAATGCTTCCTACAGGATGTGAGGAGGAGATGGTAAGGGGCGTACAAGTCATTTGAGGTGGCTTTCTGAGCAAAACCTGTGAGGCCAGGAGGAAAGATGCAGTGCATGGTCCATGGAGGAGTCAGTTTTAAGAATTTCTTTGGGCATCTCTTCCTTTTGTTTACTGTTGTGGTTCTCCAAGCACTGAGTGATCACTGACAACAAGTCCCATGGTGTAATTATTGCACACCGTGCCCAGCTGCCCACGGACCCAAGTAACCATGATACTGATTCAAAGCAACTGGCTGAACCCAGCTGAAGGATTCACTCGAGTTTAACTCCAGCTGCAATCAGGTGCTTTTGCCTCTTCTGAAAAATCAAGGCATGAGTTACACCTTTGCATGCGGTGTGTCATTATTTCAAAGAGCTTGCCCACTTCTGAGCAGGCATCAAGTGTGGTGTTCCAGTTTCAAGCGTAAGCAACAAAAACCCTGTTCTCCTCTTCCAAAGACAAATCTCAAATTGCAGAGTCCAGGAGAAGTGCTAGTTATTTATTTAAGATGCGTTGTCTTTTAAAATCAAGACAAGTGCAGAAAATAGGTAAAGTGTTTTTGTTTGTTTGTTTGTTTTGTTTTAATATTTTCTTGAAATTGTGTAAGACTTGCAGAAATTAAAAATCAGCCCACGTTTTGGCAAGAAAGGCTGGTGGGGTGGATTTTGCTGAAGCTGGAACTGTCTGTGACAGTGAAGCATCTCAAAGCAGCTCCTTGTCCCTGTCATGTGGAGGTGGGCAGCCAGAGCTCAGGTTTCAGAAGAAAGAGGAGGAAGCCTCATCCCAGGGACCTGCGAGGTTTGGAGATGCCGTATCTCCAAACCAAGGCCCTTTGCTGCAGAAGGTCAGTGGGTTTGCTGCTTTCCCCTCCTTGATTCTGCTATGTGTGTAGTGCTGGCTTACCACATTTAAAAGCATGAGTTAGATAATGAAGCTGTTGGGCTGAGCATTGATGGGGCTGAAGAAACCAGCCCTGAATGGGACTACCTCCCCAAAGACCATCAGGCCCTTCACCACCTCCACCACTGCTCAGGGCCGTTGTTTCCTTCTCAGGCCCAAGCTGCTGAGCCTCAGAAAAGCTTCAGGGAAATCTAAGCTGAGTGTGGTGGCTCTCAGTGGCATTGAATGTTGGCCCAGAGGTATCAAGCCCTAGATTTGCATTACTTGCGAAAGCTGGCCTGGTGAATTTTCCTCCTTCCTTTCAGCTTCCTGCTCTGGCCCTAATGTTTGCTCATCCCGGGGCAGCCCCATCATTCAACTGGTAAAAGGGACGAGCTGATAGAAGGGGGCAAAGTACCACTGAGCCTGTGCAGGATGCTCTGCCTGAGCTGGGAAGCTCAGAAACCCCAGAGGAGCGGTTCCTTGCCTTTTCCGGAGCAGCTGCTGTGCCGGTGTGCGCGTGCACTGGAGCGTGTCACCAGCCGGGTATGGCACACTGCGGGCACGCTTTGCACAGCCCTGCTGTGTCCTGGCTTGCAGGATTTTAAGGAAGTGAGCTGTAATCACGGTGACATCAGGCAGCTAGCGCTGAATTCAGGCGGGGTGAACTCTGGGCGCGCTCGCTCCCCATAGGTGAATCCAGAGCCACTTGAAAAGACTTTCCTCAGCCTCTGTGCACACTGCCTTGAGTCATGACTGCACCACTGCCCAAACGCAGGAGGTGATGCAAGGCTTGCTCTGAGAGAGGTGCCTCAACAGCTTCCCGGGCTGTTGGGCATTGGGCAATCCTGGGGATGAAAATGTTTTCCTTCTGATCTGCCGGAGTGAGGATGTGGGAGAACCAGGCAGGAGGGCTGTGGGCAATGGAGCTCCAGTCTTTGAATCCTGGCTATAAATGGAAGAGGATTTTTTTTTTTTTTGAGAGAGATTCTCTAGTGAAGTGGCTGAAAAGCAAAGGCATTTGAAAATGCTCTGAGAGCAGTGCAAACTAGTTGTTTATTACCCTGTAATACTCTTGTGCCCAGCTTATGTACAAATATGGCCAAAAATGACTTGGGAGAGCTATATTGTGAAGAAGAAAGAAGCAAGATCTGTTGGTCAGCATGTTAGGCAATAGATTTTGCCCAGTGGGGGTTATTGGGCAGTGTTACAGCACAAAGGCAGCTTCAAACACTGCTCAGCCCTGAGGGCTGACGAATACCAGCTCATTTGCGAAGGTGAAGGTGCTTATCGGTTGCCCTGCTCCCTGGAGGTGTGATGGGAAGGGAAAAGGGAGGGGATGCTCCTGGAGGGACTGTAGGCAGCCAGCAGCATAGTATGACTTGTCTGTCCATAAAACTCATCATAGTACAGCCTGAAGAGCTTGGACCTTTGTTCACTGACACCAGGATTTTGCCTGTTGCCCCAGAGCCTGGGCAGCTGCTTGTGCAGCCAGGTGCTGGTGTGTTGGTACTCAGCCTCCAGAAGAGGCGGCACAGCTCAGGGCCTCCTTTTCCGGAGGCCAGGAGCACAGTGAGGGTCTCAGTCACTCCCTTGGTACTCGGCTCCCATGCCCCCAGGTCAACACTCAACCTTGTGCACTGAGCACCATGGGCACCTTGTTTTCATGAATGAAAAAGCTCAGAATGCCCGTTTTTTCCACCTGTCTTTTATCAGTTTACTTTTCATAATAGGATTATGCTAATGCACACCTTGGCCTCATCCCAGTGGCGCCTCATATCAGCTAGCAGCAACCAGCAGCAAGGGCTGAGCCTTCCTTTTTCAGGACAGATATTTGTGTCTGTGTAAGTTGCACACCCTATATTAACTATTTGGCTACAGGAATCCATCCACATTGTTCATTTGATGTCTTAATGACCACCACTTCAGTGAAGCTGAGCACCCAAACTTAGGACTTCATTTTGGTATGCTCCCAATTATAACTAGTGAAATATATCACGAGGCATCCACAAATACAAATTAGAGGGCCATATAAAGTGTTTTACAAGGCTATCTGGATGAATGCAATGCCATGTATGTTTTTGGCACATAATCATCTACTGCATGCAGAGCTCTGCTGCTTCTGTGGCAAATAAAACACAACATGGCTGAGGTGGGCAGGGCCCTATGGGTCCATCTGGTCCAACCCCTGCTGCAGCAGGGCCACCCAGAGCAGGGTGCCCAGGACAACATCCAGGCGGCTTCTGAAGATCTCCAAAGAGGGAGATCCTATAGCCTCTCTGGGCAGCCTCTATCTGCTCTATAGACTTTGGGCTGGTGACAAGTAGGACACTGGTGCTCTCTAGCCAGGAATCTGGCTCTCATGCCAAGCAGTGGGAATGAACATTTCTTACTTATTTCGTCAAAGAAGGAAAGGAAAACAGGCCCAAGGAGAACATAACATGGTGTGGGATCAGTGAGACAAGTGGAGCCAAAAGCCTTGCAGAGCAGTGCCCGCGAGGCGTGAAGTGCCAGCAGGCAGCAGAAGGTGCATGGCTGATGCCTTGCAGCAGAAGCTGCTCCAGGAGAAGTCGGGCTGAGACATGCATCGTGTAAGCGGTGAGCTGTTTGTCATTACTCAGGGAAGCAAGACAAATGAGAAATCAATTGAACATCAAACCATTGCTGCTGATTGTCTGTGTTGAAAATAAATGATTCATCGAGTGCTTTAATTGATTCATATACGTGGCAAGGAGTTCCAGTCTTGATTTATGGACCTTTCCACCAGTCAGGCAGGAAAGTCTTGCTCCCACTCACTTTATTTGTGCAACAAACATCCTTTTCTCTTGGCATGGATTAAGCCAACCCGCTTGCATGCTTTTTTTTCTCCCTGATTGTTTACTTTGCCTTGAAATGATCGGTCACTCGGCTCACTCATGCGGCCCCTTTGCTGCACGCTGCCGCTGTCAGGACTGGGTTACTATTTGGATTTTATATCGGAGGAGTCTGGAAGGCACGGGGGTGGCCCTGAGCACAGTGCTGAGCTCTGTGCCCAGCTGGTCAATCTGCTAGCCCCTTGCTCAGAGCTGTGGCAAGGGGCTAGCACAGCGCTCCATGGATTTAGGTCCAGCTGAATCGGTGGGAAAAGGGGATGTTTGGTGAACTGAAAGCCTCTTCCAACTCCTCGTGTGATATACCATGGCCTACTTTGTGTCTTGAAGCCTGCAGGCCCACAATATATCTAAGTGACTGTTTGCAGGGGTTGAACAAGACCATGGTTTCTTCCACCCAAGCAGGAGGTGCTGGAGATCAGTCTCTACCTTCCCCCCTGCAGTCAGCAGCGGTGTCAGATCAGACACGAAACAAGGGGGCCCTGGGCGAGGAGGTGGGCCCTGGCCTGCTTGACCTGCGAGGGGCAGCAGGTCTCTGCTGCAATGGTGGAGGGGGAGTGGCCCAAGGAGGAGGACCAAAGGCCCTTGAAAGTCATCTCAGTTTGTCAGGCAGCTGAAGGCAATCTCTCAGAGCCATGTGTGCCAGTAGCTGGCCAGCCCCTTCACCATCTCAGCAAGGGAAACAACAACAGGGAAAAAAAAAAAAAAAAGAAAAAAGAAAAAAGAAAAAAAAAAAAAAAGAATGATTGCAATCTCTTGCAATGGTTTGCTTCCAGCAGAGGAGTCGCAATGCAGTTGCCCAGGGGACAGCCTTTGGCATGGTACAGCCCACAGATGCTGGTGGATGTGATAGACTGCACAATTTGTCTGGCTAAGAAATAATGCTTTTCACCAGCTTATTTTTCAGCTGGATTTTTTATTATTATTATTTTTAACCTGGTTCTTTACAGTATAGCTTGGGCTGGTGCAGTGGGAGTGGAAGTGGCTGCTTTTTTTTTTCAGTTCTACTCAACTCCACGTCCTGGCTACTGAGGTTTGCACTTGCAGTTGCTCCTCCAGCCTGGTGGAAAGCATACATAGCCTCTGTAAATGTGGGATGTCTTTGTGATTTGATCAACTTGCATTTTTACCTCGGTCTGTTTGGCGGTGAAACAGCAAACTGTGCTGCCATGTATGTTTGTCTGTTTGGGGTGATATATTTTTGCATTGTATTGGAAACAGTTCATATCCTATGTCAGTCTGCTCAATTTCTATTTAGGAGGGAGCCCTCACAAATGAGATAATTAAATTAAGATGGGAAACATCCCCAGGTCTGTACTGGAGCTGTCTCCAGCCCCCACAAGCCTGAGCCTCCTACAGCCCAGTGGTGTAGCACAAGCAAGTTGTCCAGGTTGCTTTCTTCGTGCTGAAATCCTGGGTTTTGCAACAGAGGATTTCCAAAACCTGTCAGGGATGGGTCTCAGGCCTTCATCCCCTGGCCAGAGAAGCAGTGCAGGAATGCCTTGGAGGAAATGATCCACACAACGTCCCCTCAGCATGTGCTCGCTTTCTGATTGCAGGAGCTGAGGTGAACTGTGGAGCTGTGTTGCAGCAGGGTCTGATTGTTTCTTTCATTGGCGTGCAGCTTGCCTTGCGCTGCAGGATTTCGCTGGAGATGGTGTGGGTTGGGTATGGTGAGGGGGAGCAGGGTTAAGGTTTGGGAGTTCTGGGGACTAAAGTTCAAAATAAGCAGTATGAAAGAACAGAGAAATGGTGAAAAACAGGAAGAAGAAGATGAGAAGAAAGTTGTTGAGGATGGTGCTGGGGAGATGCACCTTGTGATCTGGAAGTCGTGGACAGGCACCAATCCTTTGTGGGGAGGGTGTGCTTGTGCTGCTTGCTATTTCTTCTCTCTTTACTGGTTAAAAGTCAGTGATGCAAACCCATGGAGGATTCCTTGTTCCGTGTGTGAAGGACATAGGTGAGCAGAGAAGTGCCTCTGTAAGCATTGCTTCAGTGCTGGTTCTGCAAAGAGGCTGCAGGAACTCATTATTCATGATTTTATCTTGCTACCTGAAATACATAAATAGCCTAAAGGTTCCTCTGATGGACTTTTTCCAGCTCTTTGATGTGCCAAAGATAATTTCTGTACATACTCCCTCAACCTGTCCCCACTCCCTACCTAAAGTTTAATGTTTCTACTTGTTATGTTTACCTGTCTGTACTAGACTGCCAGCTCCATAAGACAGGGGCCTTGCCATCTTTCATGTCGAAGGAGTTGTAACATCAACAGCTATAAAACGGGATATAAATTATCAAAGCAACATAAACTGTCACAGCTCAACTCTTGGGCATCTTTTGCACTGAGAAGCTGGCCCCGAGCCTTATAGTGCTTTGGATTTTAAGGCTGTGGGACTGCAACAATGGGAGCAGATGGAGGCATCCCCAGACCCATACCGGGCTCCTGTAGCTAAAACAAGAGTGGCACAGAGCTGATGGCGGTGCCTGCTGCCCTGCCTCTCACATCTGGGGCACGTCCCTATGGTCCAACAGCATTTCTGTGAGCCTTCAGCATGCTGGCACCCAGGTGCTGGGAGCTGGTTCCTCCTTGCAGCCTGGGATACGTCAGGAAGAGACCTTGTTTTTATAACCTCCTGTTATGGCTGGAGGTGATGCCTCTGCGGTGGCGGCTGGGGAGCAGGCTTTGATCCCGATGCATCCTTTGGGAAGCCAGGCCTCTGAGTCTTCCTTGCCTTGGGCAAGAGCCAAGAGGATTTCCCCTAAGTACAGAGCCATCAGACCTTATCAGAGCTGTCTTGCTGTCACCACCCTGCAGGCAGCATCTGGCCTGAAGGTCGCTCAGAGGCACCTGGGGCAGGGGGAGCCCAGCAGCAGCTGGGAGCAGGATGGGATGATGAGGGAGTGCTGTGAATGTGCGAATGGCCCCATCACCCAGGGGTGCTGTGAATGAGTGAACGGCCCCATCACCCAGCTCACCTGGGGAATTCAGCCCAGGTATCCTCTGCACACCCGGCAGCCAGACTGCCTCCCTCCGGGCTGGCCCTTTGCTAGATCTCAGAAGTGCTCGCGTTTCTGGCTCCTTCTTTTGCCCATCTGCTCCTGCGGACTGCTCGAGGCACTTCCACACTTCTTTCAAACAAAGCTATTATTTCGCTGACCCAGGGTTGCTATTCACTGATGAATTGGATGCTGTTCATCGCAGCTTGAAATACTGTTTGCTGCTCTTAATGCTTTCCATTCATTTTCTCTGGCGATCGGATTCATAGCAGCAGATACGCAGCTTTCATTGATACTTGATGCAGCGGCCATACCCTCAGCAAAGGCTTTTTTGTGCATAGGGCTCCAAACCTTTCAAGCAGGCTGTGGTGGAAAGCCATAATGTCCCTTTTCTGCCATGCCCCCAGCCACCTGCAGCCTGTGAAAGAGCACATTGTTTCCGCAATTAAAGAAACAACATGGGCAGTGTCTGTGCTGCCTGTGAGGGAGGGCTCTGCGTAATCCCTTCTCGCTCTAACCCCATCCTTCACCCCCCACCATCTTGTCTGAGGCCCAGTTTTAGCCCCAGTACTGCTTAATTCCCATTGGGGAGGTACTTGCAGGGTGGGATTTTATTTCCAGCAGCTAAATGAGCCTCTCAATACTCTGCTGCCAGGTGGAGCTGACTCTCCTGGGCGCTACGAGCAGTTCCTGGGTGCTGGGGTTTTATGTGAACAGCCACGATTTCCATCTTCTTGCCACCTCTGGAAAATTGTGTGCCTCTAACTGACCAGCGTGGGGAGGGAGGTGTTGGGTTTTTGTTTTTTCCTTTTCTTCTCTTTTCATCTTCTTTTTTCTCTTCCCCAAAAAAAAGCACTTGTGTAGGGGGAAGATGCTGCACTGCTTTTTGCTCAGAGAAAAGGAGCCTGACAGTTTAGCACTGCTCAGAGACAGGAAAATTACTTTGTCTGGTGAATATTCTAAGGAGATGAAATAACAGGGCATGATCAAAATCCTCTGCTTAACAGAAGAGCTGCCTTACTCCCGCAAAACCAACAACTGCATTGTTTTACTCAGCTTTTGCAGAGCAATGTGAGAGAAGGAGCAGCGGCAATTTCTGTGAGTGCTTTCCACCAAAAATGGAAGGCTCGGGCTCTGATTCATGCTGGCAGCCACAGGAAAAGTCCCTGCCCCAGCAGATAAGTTGGGGTTTGCTATGGGCACGTCCCTGCTGGCACTTGGCTGGTTCACCTGCCTGGGACAGGGGCCGTCACCGTCAGCTCGGCGCTCTCAGGAGCCACCCAGCCGCAAGGCTTTGGCGCGGTGCGGTGCCAGCACGTGTGTTTTCAGTACACGGAGCTGCGTCGCGAAGGCAACGGCTGTGGTGCTCAAGGGAAAAACAACAGCGCTTAACGAAGGGCAGGTTACAGGCCGAGCCAGAAAAAGGCCAGCGGTAAAAGGCCAGGCTCACCGGCACGCTGGGCCTGGCAGGGCCACAGCTCGCCTGTTTGTCTTCTGGGAGAAGTCCCCGCCGTGGCTGGCTGTGCCTATTTGATCCGGGCTGATGTCATGTCTTTTCCTATCTGCAGCGCTCCTACTGCGAATGCCCATAAGAGGCTAATTGCTGTAACGCTTCTAATTGCCCAACCAACACGTTGCCTCTATTCTCCCTGTGATCCCAGCCACAGGAACTGGGCAGCCACCTACTGTTTGCCGGCTCAGAGGCAGCGGCGCTGGTAAACAAAGACTAGCTGTGGGTGTCACTGGGAGCAGCCTTGGTGCCCAACCCAAGGGGATTTTCAAAGGGTGCCCAAGGCCCTCAGCTCCCACTGAATGGGATGGTGGGTGCACAGCACCCATGCTTGGCAGGGGGACAGGCAGGGAGGCCTATGGCAGGAACAGCATGCAACGTTGCCTCTACATGAGGAGACCCCATCCGTCAGCTTCAGCCTAGAAAGGTTCAGGCTCGGGGCTACGGCAGAAGTCCTCGGCCTGCTAAGCAGCAGGAGGAACGGGAGCCATTTGCTCATAAGACTTAATGGATGTTAAATGAAATCATTGGGCAGATATTTTTTTTAAGGCATGGAGGAAGTCATCTTTTTTTTTCAGGCGGACGTAATTAATTGGTGGAACTCATTGCCACGGGATGCTTCAGGTGCCCAAACTGTATATTGGTTCAAAAGCAATTAGGCAAATTAATGTGACAGCAGCCTGTAGAGGCCTGGTAAAGCTGATGTTGCAGGTGCTGCCTGTGGCTCAGGAAGCCACTCTCCCCTGCGACCAGAGCCGCAGGATGGCCTCAGCGTGTCTTCTCCCGGGGCTCCCCATGCAGATTTGCAATGTTCCCTGTGTAGAGAACAAACGTAAAAAGAAATCAAGGGATGTCTCATTCTCACAGTGTGTTACTGGGAGGGAGGAGGATTTTGCAACTCTCACATCTCTGAGGTGTGTTTCTGCAGAAGCATAAGTTGGCCTTGGATGGGGGAGCCGTCTTTTTGCCTTCCTCCTCCTCTCTGACTTCTTGCTGACAATGGTTTTGCCTGATCAAGGGCAGGCCAAGCCAACAAGGAAGCCACTGGTGTGGGTGCTGCAGCTTGTGCCAGGCCATGGGGGAAGCAGGACAGAGAAGGGGGGATGGGACCACATCTGCTGCCCTACCTGCACCCTCAGCCTCACGTCCTCACACCTGGACACCTTGTCTTTCACCAGGTTGACACCTGGGGGTGACCTGACTTCTGCATTGCTTTGGGGAAGTGCTGACCACACGTGCAGTGAGCTGCCCATGTCCCCAGGGTCCACAGCACTGCCACACACCCTGTGAGGAGCTTGCCTCCACCTAGGCCTCTCTTCTGCCGGGTGGGTGATCCCCAAGGCACTTTACCAGCAGTTTACACAGCAGCAGTGCTCTGGTTAACTATGGAATGCGCAAGTGCCACCAGGTGCAGGTGCAATGCCCAGAAGTGGCCAGGAAATAGCTTCCAGGTATATGCTGGAGAGAGAGAGGGAGGTAGTCTGCAGGCTGTGATTAAAGCTCAGTGCATTTACATTTTAAATGCTTCAGTGCTCAGTCAGTTTAGATAGCTTAATCTTTGAGAATTAGATAGCTTAATCAGACAGAAATAGAAACTGCACAAAGAAGGCTCTGTAAACCCCAGGGCTCTGGTAGGGGAGCTCCAAGCTTGACTTCATTTTTATTTAATGCAGTGGTCTGCTAGGCACTTTCTAGACAAAGTGCCGGAAAGAGATATCGTGTGAGGTGATATGTAAAGCAAGACCTGTGATTTGTTTATTA
Organism: Nettapus auritus; assembly: GCA_011076525.1. Taxonomy (NCBI): domain Eukaryota; kingdom Metazoa; phylum Chordata; class Aves; order Anseriformes; family Anatidae; genus Nettapus; species Nettapus auritus. Next base: position 52,514,662 of record CM021768.1, on the reverse strand, counting down.
CATGAAAGAACACAGGCAGAGCTGTAGGATAAAAGGGCATAAAATAAATGGCATGAGAACCAAACGGTGGTGCTCTTTTGCTCTTTTTTTTTTTTTTTTTTTTTTTTTT
>CM021768.1:52457646-52514453 GCA_011076525.1 Nettapus auritus | reverse complement strand
GGGTCACCTTTTCTGAACTGTGCTGGAGTTGAAGTGATGCTCACATTCGGTTAGGCTTGTAAGGACGCTGCCTGTCCCAATAAGGGAACAATCAGTGGATGTGATCTACAGAAAATAAATAGACACAAACTACTGTGGCTCTGCTCATTAAGGTTCACCAAACAGGCACAGTTTATTACCAAGAAACGAAATGGGTTTCTTTTTTTTTTTTTTTATATATATATTTTTTTTTATTTTTTATTTTTTATTTTTATTTTTCTGGACAAGTAGCTCCTCCAGAGCTACTCCAAAGCTGTTTATTGCAACTGAAAAAATTACCTTTGGAAATTGGTCCTGGAAAACAGCAAAGGTGACAGCACAGGTGACTCCTGTGACACAGCATTCCTGGCCTCCATGGAAATTCATGAGCTCTGCTATATAATCAAGTCTCCCACTCCCAGTTAGCCTATCTTGATGACTTGGAAAATCTATATTCACCCGTGAAAAATGTACTCGCCCCAAGGTGTGCAGGCGTGGGATTATTTACCCATGCTCAGGAAGGACAGGAGAGCACCCAGTCTGTGGAGAGGTGGGCAGTGCAGCACAAGCCTTGCAGGCAAGTGCTGTGCAGGTTGGAGGGAGGCTGTGTGCTGTCTGTCCACCATGGGACAGCAAAAGCTTATTTGGCAGAACTGGGACCACTTCTTGTAAGCAAATACAGCAAGGTGCAGGGGTGTCTTGTGCCTTTCCTTCATCTTTTGATTTATTTTGTTGAAACTCTCCATCCGATTGCTGTCATAATCCTTCCTTCATTGTGTTTTTCCTCCATTTATTCTCTCTCTCTTTTTTTTTTTTTTTTTTTTTCCTGTAATGATGTTTGAGAAGCACTAGAGAAACACTTGTTTGGGGCAGCCAGTTCCCCCTTGCTGTTCCCCAGTTTGTCTCTGCAAACAAGCAACCCCCAGTAGGGTGATGGGAGCTCCTTGGATGCAGCAGCGCATCACCAGCCCCCTGCCCTGTGCACGGAGCTGATGCTGTGTTTTACGGTGTGAAGCGAAGCGAAAATCTCTGCAGTTACAATCCCCAGTCAGATAGCTCAAGGCAGCGAGGAGGGAGAGGATAATCTATTCAGGTCATTAAGATGTGGGCAGAACTCAGCCTGTCCTAATTAATCCTCTTTGAAATTCTGCATGTATATAATTCATCTTGCACGCCAGTGGGTCCTGACTGAAACTGGTATTGCAGTTCTGCTTCTAAGCGTCTGTTTTTGCATTTGGTACTTGGAGGTAGTTTACATAAATGGGTGGCTTTAATTTGTGTTCCCATCCTGACTGCCTCGCAGCTGTGTGGGTCTGCGCCCCCCTGCCCACATTTTGGCAGGGGCAGGCTCAGCGGGGGACCAGGGGTACCAGCAGGCAGGGCACTGCTCCTTCCCTGCCGCCCCCCAGGCCTGGGGGGTCCCTGTGCTGGGGGGCACTGGGAGCTGCCTCGAGGAGCTCCCAGGAAGAACCGGCTGTTTGTACAAGGGTTTGTTTGGTTTCCTGTATGAGTGATGCTGAACAATCAAATTGTTCCCAGAACACGCTATCTAGGCTGATCTTATTCCCATTAGCCACAACCATACCTGCAGCTCCCCTGGCTTCTTACGAGTGATGGTGGGAATGGTTTCTGTCAGGGTGTGTGACCTCTGGCAGCAGCGTATCGCACTGCAGCATCTACCGCTGCACGCCTCTCATCTCAATTTGGGGTCTTTGGATGTGGCCATGTGGGCACCCTGGGAGATTTCCAGCCAGGAGACTTCCCACCCGCTGGGCACATCACTGTCAAGAGGTGCAGGCTTCATTTTGGCAAAGCAAACACAGCTTTTGCTTCTGAAGACAGGTCAGTGAGAGGCAGCGACAAGCCCCCCCACCAGTTGTTATGCTTGGGCTTTCACTGCTGCCCTGCAAAGGGTCCTAGGAGAAAGACATCCTCCTGCTGCCTGCAGGGCGTTTCACACTGCTCCAACCAGCTTTAATTTTAGCTTCTCGGCTTAACTGGGTGTGTGGTTGTGCCTTTCATGTCTGCCTTTGCTGTCCGGCTCTGGAGGCTTTGCTGGAGCTTGTGGCCTGCAGCCAGAGTGCATGGCAGAGGAATACAAACAAATGACAGGAAGGTTGGTGATAATTGAGCACATTCTCCAACACTTTGAGCAACTGCATTGATCTCAGCTCAAAGCTGCAGCTTTTGCTGTAAACAATAAAGGACAGATGCCGGACTTTTGAACAGCCTCTCTTATGTCCTGGGAGGACACAAAGCTGCTTTGTAAGTGCAGGAGCCAATCCTGGTAGTAACAAGGGAGAGGGGAAGAGAGGAAACATGGCACCACTGTGTTTAACGCTGGAACAGTGGTGAACAGTGTCAACAGGCATGCACACACAGAGATATGTAAATATCGCCTTACATTTTTCCTGGCTTGATGCTAAAGTATCTGTTTGAGCTGGCTGAAACTGTGACTTTGGGGTTTGACAGCCAAAGAAAAGGCCCAATGCACAGCACTTTGTTTCCTGCAGGCCCAGAAGCAAGGGGTCCTGCTGTGCCCAAGCTAACACTTCTCACAGCAACTCGCAGGCTGGGAGGCAGAGTCAAGGCAGAGTCACTTTGGTGTTTCACCCGGGTGACTTTTCCAGCACACTGGCAGAGGGGTGCCCCTCATCCAGCTTTCTGCTACCAGGGCATGTGGTCTGTGTCCTGCTGTGGGCCTGTGGCTGGAGGCAGCGGCCTCACTGAGCGAGAGGCCTTGGTGTGTTGCTTGTGGGGCTTCTCACAGGCACAGCTCGCAGACCCCTCAGGCCGCAGCTGCTCATCCTTGTTAACTAGTGCTTTCTGAGCAGCTCTGTGGAATGCCTGGACAGGGCACATGGGCCTTGGTGCTGCCCATGTCTGACAGAGGTGTCAGGCTGGGCTTATGTGAGGGCACCCAAGCTCTTCCTCTTGTGGGGTGCCCCACAGGAGCTGGGCCTTGGCCCAGAGCAGAGGCTGGCATTCAAGCGCGATGGGTGGCAGGCGAGTCTCGGCACGTCTGCAGGCAAGCTGCCTTGGTGGTACAGGCAGCGGTGCAAGGCAGGATCCAGGAGATGAAGCACCTCAGTGCACTTCAAAGGACAGTCCAGAAGGCCTTACTATGGTGGTGCCACCAAAGAGCTTCAATCTGCCTCAGCTGGTAGCACAGCTGAAGCCAAAGGCTGAATTACCTTTGGCTAAGGGTGCTGTTTAAGTTTGCCTAAAGCTCCAAAAAAAAAAATAAAATTATTATTATTTTATTTTTTTCCAACTTCCCATCATCAAATTTAAACTATGGTAAATAATAATTTGCTTTCTGGGGATAAAGTTAATCATAAGTTACATTTTAAAAAGCTATTTCTGTTCATTACAGTGGGGTATTGTATGGGTGGACTGTTGAAATTTACGAAAATCTCAAAATTATTCACCAGAAGACGGCACAGAGGCCCCAACTTTTCTCAGGTGGTAACTGTTTCCCAGGTGATAACAGCCCTGTAAATGAACCCAGCTGTGCTCCTTGATGTGCCTACAAGTCCCAGGATGGTCACGTCATGCTCCTGAGCCCACAAGTAGCAAGGCTTACCAATACTTCTGTTTAGCAATGTGGCTACCAAATGTCACCTGTCCCAGGAGGCTATGCAATGTGACACTAATGACTCACCGGGGACACACCTTGACCATCGACACACTTCTGTGAGCCTACCACACCCCTTCCTGCAGGCTTTAACTTGCCTTGACTGCAAAGCATCTTAGTATTTTTGCCTTAAGAGAAGAGGTCCTCCAGCAGTTGGGCCACTTGGCTGCTCTTGTACAAACCCGTGATTGTACGACCCGCTTTGCATAATGTACCGTTAACACGTGTTAAGGGTGATCGCCTCTGGGTATTTGCCACTGAAAGAGCTGGGATACAGAAAACATTCATTTCATAATGATCAAAACCTGAGATCACCACACTATGAGACACACATGAAATAAAGAAAGTGAGAGATGATAAATGGTATCTCTGTAGATACATCTACTCGACAAGGTAAATATGAATACAGGCTTATTTTGGATAATATTTTTAGACTTGGGCAGAAAAAGGGTATTTGCAGATTCATCTAATGCTGTACTAAAGATTTATTTTTCTGATGAACACGGAGTTTTTGTAAGTGCACTATAAAGTTTAAGATCTGATTCTGTTTTCACATTAGCTTCTCTGAAGTTTATATTGGACCCGCATATACAGCTCTCATTGTAGTGCAGATTTAGCTAATCCCCATTCTCATTTCAACAAAGAATCTATATAGTGTTATAAATTTCAAGCTGTGGTTGTATTTACATTCTGCTCCCTGCTTGCCACAGTCCATGATATTTGCTGATAAATGCAATTCAAATTTAGCCTGACAATCTACATCCTAATGATTTTCTAGATGTTGCAATTAGTTGATTTGCTAATGACTTTTTTTTTTTTTTTTTTTTTTTTTTTTTTAACCTTCCCCCCTTTCATTTCCACATTTATTTGTTTCCTCTGCTTACAGTGTCTTTATAAACAGATTTTCCCACACCATGTTTAGATATGGACATGGTTGAATGTAAACTGATTTACAAAATAAACTGGAGGGTTTTCACCACCTTTATGGTGGGATAATCCCTTCTGTTGTGGGCAGCTGAGCACACTTAGCTCTGCTGTCCTCCAAAGAGGTGGATACAAATCAGTGCAAAAGGTCTGGGTGAACAAGACCTGGCACTGTTTCCTTTTCCAGGTGGGGAGTTCCAGGACTGTATGTTTGCACAGAACCAGTTTTCAGCCTCTTGTCATCACCACCCATGTAAGAATACAGTGACAGCCATTTTGCTACCTGCATTTTGATCATTTTCCTGAACCTTCTGCTCTGTGTGGACCACAAGGCCGGGGTTTTATTTTACTTCCTGTATTTTTTCTGCATTTTCCTTGTATTTCTCTCTATTGCTGTACCCCTCACCAAAGAAAACAGGCAGCTTCTTGTCCAATTCGCTATCACTGGACCATCTGAAAACCAGGTGTGTCCTCCTTGGATGGCCACAAAGGCTGGAGGGGCAACTACGGGAGCATGGAGAAGCTCCTCATCTGTCTGCCAGCTCTTGGGAAGCTGTCAATGAGCATTTCACTCAAGTGCCAAGAGCTGCCAGGCTCCCTTATTCCCTAGATAACCAGAAGCAGTTATTGCAGAGGAGGCTCTTCCACCCTATAAGCAGAAGCCCCTCCTTTCGTTTCCCAAACTCATTTCTGGCTGCCAAATCTACCCGGACTGACATCACCCTCCGCTAAGGGTGAATCAGCGTGGTTGGGGAGTAGAGTTTTGCAATCTCTTAATGACAATTCGCCACAGCTTGTCCCTGTATCAACTGGCCAGGGAAACAACATTACTGCCCGGTAAGCAAGAAACGTGTTTAAACCTGTGGTTTAAGCAATGCAGCTGATGCTGCAGTTGTGCACATGGCCAGGGAGTAAGTGAGATGCTTGGCTCCATCTAGTGGCATCGCCTTTGGAGAGGCGCCTGTGGCCGGGGGTGGGTGCTAGTGGGGATTGTGGGCGTCTGTCAGGCTTATTTAATTATAGCTTTGCTCCTTTTGGATGGATGCATGTGTAAGCGGGCATATTGGTGCAGATTACTGTGTATTATGTGTTCACAAAAATGTGCAGAACTCTTGAAACATTTCAGAAAGGACAAAATTAGGCACACTCAGTGCAGCCCCCTTGTTCTCCTGTAACCATTGTGCTTTATTTCAGGGGATGTTTTGCTCAGCTACTGCATCTTGTCTAGGTCAGAACATGAGCTCCCAGACACTGTGGTGTGTCCTTCATGAGGCAGGTCCTGAAACCTGAGCTAGGTTGTTTGTTGTTCCTGAAATACAGTAAATGGTAGTGCGAAGCAGTGAAGTATAAGAAGAACTCAAGCAAGCATGAGCCTAAGTAGTATTTTGGGTCTGCAATCAATCCAGGGAGTGCTCGGGCTGTGTTTCACCTCGGGCCTGTGAAAGGACCCAGCCAAGAAGCCTGGATGTACTCACAAAATGCTCTTTATTCCTGGTTGGGGATCTGTTTGTCTTCAGTGAGCCTTGGAATGTCAGCTTAACTCCAGGATCCAGAATGGGTAAGATTCATGTCAACCTGCTGGCAGGTTATAACTCTCTTTCTTTGAATTTTTGTATTTCCCATGGCAATTTACATAGGAGAACCAGAAAGCATGAGTGACTCAAAGCAATGGAGAAGAGATAATGCCAAAATCAGCAGGATTGTGAAAAGCCTATTTGCATTTTTTTCCCCAGGGATGCTCGTTTTTAATATAGAGAGGTGCGAAAAGTAAGGACATTTGCTTATAGTGACATGGGCTTTATTAATGACATCCTTGAGTAGGAATTTCTTGGACATAGTACTCAATCTGGAGATGAGAGTGTATAGCAGGGATTCACATTCTGCACCTCGCTGAGCAGAGGCATGTTTTGAGTGGTTTCTTGAGTCTTCAAGATCAACAAATCCATAGGAAAGTACTGCTCAGCTTTCACATGCTGCAGTACCTTTCAACTTCAAAGTGCTCTGCACACATTAACTCATCTGAGATGCGTTCTGTCATGAAACTGTTATGCCTTTGTTTTTTTGTACCACGCTATTATTATACATATTAACCTGGTGCCTAGAGGCCCAACTGAGATCAGGGCTCTGTTGTGCACAGACAGAATAAAAAAGTCAGCTCCTATCCAGATGAGTTCATGATGTACAAAAGTAGCAATGGGTGGGAAAGGAAAGAGAGGCATGTGGAAGTAAGTATGCCTTATGTCACTCAGCCGGCAGCTTGCAGAAAGCAGGTTTTCTGCATTCGAGGCCAGCACACAATCCTTTGGCTTCACTGCCTCCTGTTAATGTCTAAGTTGGCAAGAAAGAATGCCAGTCATTTTGTCTCCAGCTCAGAACAGGCCAGCTAGACAAAATTGTACTTGTTACCCTCTCACCAGTGTTTTGCTTGGGTTGTTTCCTTCTGGTCCTTTAATCCAAGCAAGGGGTTATTCTCACTGAAATCATCATATATGGAAAGCAACAACAACAACAAACAACCAAATCAATAAACAACCACAGTTACAGTGACCACTATCCATGACTTCATCTGGACAACTCATGAATCTAACTTAAGGGACTGTATATGCATACACATGTGCTGAAGTGGAGATTAGGTTAGGCCTGACATCTCTCTGCTATAGTTTACCATCGCACCTTCGCTGCGGTATCTTAAGAGCTTGGGCACAAAGCAAATGGATAGTTTTGTTAAATGTGAAATGCAGCTAGAAAAACTTTCTGAGTAGCTTAGATAGTTATTTTGTTCAGTGCTTTGAAGATACAGATGAATAGCAAAAGTTATTATTACTAGCACTACTTAGTATAAAGAATTTGCTCCTGCTAGTGAAGAGCAGAGCCACATACCCACAGTAGATTAGGAAATGTATAAGTAAAGTGCTAGAAAGTTGTGCAACCTGGGATATCTTTGGAAAACAAAAACTAACAAACCAAAAAAAAATAATAATAATAATTAAAAAAATAAATAAATAAAAAAAAAAAAGGAAAAGAAAACCCAAGGATGCTTCAAATACAAGTAAGTTGGTTGCAACCCATGTGCTGCAAATAATATCTTGGCAGATAATATGTACAAGAGTGCATGTCTAGATATCCAGTATTAAACTGCATTGGAGACTTGCTATTAGGACCCTTGGAGCAGTGAGGTTACCATTAGCTTCCTGCGAGTTATTCTGTGGAAAAACAGCCACTGCTGTCAGGTAGGCCTGAGGAGTTTACTACAGACTGGTGACCTTCCTGTGCAGTGTGACACCAACTTCTGTTTCTGTAGCAGATCTCTGGAGCATTGCTCTGAGGCAGTGTGGAAAGGCTGGCATTTCAAACTACCTAAATGGACAGTTTCCTCTTAGAATAATTCTTAGCATGTTTTACAGAGCAATATCTTCACTTCCACGGCTAGTTCACTTGGCTTCTGCTTTATCCTCCTCTCTCTGACCTTGTACGGGAAGAGTGTAAGCCCTTTTGGGGCAGAGACTTGTTCTGTTTTTACGTGCCTAGCATAATAAGGCCCCACCTTGAGGGGCCCTAGGCACTGTCCTACTAAATAAGCTGAATTAATTGCATGATCATCTCCTTTAACCATGTGGGAGGAATAATGCTAGTGGACCTTTTTCTCCTTTCATCAGTTTTCAAAAGTTTGCTTTGGATGTTTGTGACAGTTCAGGCGTGTGCCACAGAACTTGCCCATGCAATCTGTCCCGGTGAAGAGCCCCAGTCCTACGGCTGGCATCTTTTCTGGGTCTTGATACCATTTTTAAAAAGTAATCTTCAGGTCTGGTGACTCCGTTCCCTCCGAGGACTACATGTTCCTCTGACCAGTTTGACACTGGCTTCTCCACGGCAGTTGGGAACAGACAAACAGTGAATCCACAAATTCTCTAAATCCTGGAGAAGCGATTAAATACTTGTAAAGGTTTTGCTTCATTTACACTTTACCTTTATGTAACTTACCATCTTTCAACGTCTTGCCTGCGCTTTTTAATTACTGCTACCCTTCCATCATTTTTGTAATTAAAAAAAAAGCCAATTATATGACAATCTTGATTGCCTAATAGTTGTAGTAAAATGTGCATATGTGTAAGTAAGGGTGATTGTTCCTTCTTGTTTGTTTTTGTTCTATGCACCTTTCAGATTTCTAAGTTATATAATTGTTCCCTTTGGCTTGCGATCAGGGTTTGAGATTAACTATGGCTCTGCTGTGGTGTGCACTGTGGAGTTGACATACGGCTAATCCACCTGACAGGCCCCGGCTCCTCATTCCTTAAAAGAGTGTGGATGGAGGATTTTGCTGTTAAAATGGCACTGTCAGTCATGTATTAAGCAAAATCAATGTCCTGATCTCCATCTCTAAAACAGCATCTGGAAGGACAGGTTCAGTGCTGGAATACAGTGCTACTGCCCCTCTTGTGGACAGACTTGCAGACCTACTCGGGGGGGATTATACAGGCTTTGCAATTCTGAAAATCAGACATTTATATGACTCAGATCCACCTGTGTTTCCTCCCCCCCCAAAAAACAAACAAACAAAAAACAACAACAACAACAAAAAAACACTTTTGAGCTCTTTTCTTATGGATGTAGGGCATAATATATTTTGTGTCCTACCTTAAGAGAAAACCTTACAGTGATGTTTCCATATGTCAATTTAATACTTGTTAGCACTTGTTTGTACTGGCAGAATATCTGGCAGACCTTCTGGTAGCCTGTGACACCAAAGTGGCAAGCACTGGACAGGCAGAAATGACAAGATGGTCCATTCACTTTAAGGGATGTAAAACTGAGACAATATTCATCTTAAATGTATGCTTATCTGACATGTTATCTTAAGACAATACTTAAATGTAAGGATGCGACTAGGTTGTACCCACAAGAATTTGCAGGAATGCAGGCTTGGGTCCACCCACACAGCCCACCAAGAAAGGTTTTGTGTGGGTACAAGGCATCTGTGCCCATTAACAGTGATTTCCAAGACAGAGACCTGAAAAACAGCTCCTTTGCTAGCAGTCTGTGGCAATGCATCATTGGTGCAACAAAGTAATAGAAAAATAGCTTATTAAAAATGCTTGTTAGATACCACAGGTGGTGGTGCCCTTCAGATGGAGAAGGGCAGACTGTTCTGGAACATGCCTATGTGTTCCTCTTTACAGAAGGCTGCAAAGTTTGAAAGACAAGTACTAAATGGCAATGGTAAGAAAAATGCCACTTTCAGGATTTGGAAAGAAGACTATAAAAAAAAACAAATGTCTTTGAGAAGGTCTGAGGAAATCGAGAATACAATTAGATTATCAGATCACTTTGCAAACAACCAAAAAATAACCCTGTTATCATAAAAATTACAGGCTGTGTGAAACAAAACAACTGGGAAACACTGTGTTGCTGTCTTCCCTGTGGATAATGATCTGTTCATTGCTATCAAAACAAGGCATAAACAAAGCTACGCCAAAGAGAGCCTGTAGCAAAGAAGATAGAAGTATACAGTGGTGGAAAAAAACATGGAGAGGAAGGAAGGGTTTGGACTGCTGGTGCTACAGGTGAGGAAGTAGCATAGGGACTGAGGATACTCCAGGAAGAGATGGGGGAAGGTGTGTGCTTCTTGGACAGAAAAGAGAGAAAACCAGAGTTAGTTCAGACTAAGTTTGAAGTCTGCATATTAGCTACAATTAGATTTTATAGCTTAGTTCCTGCCGATGTTGAGAGTCAAGATAAGTGTTTGAGACATTACATTAGGAATTGTATTAGTTCACCTATTATAGACAGCAGCTCTGTGATATAAAGCCCATATGCCTTCATTTAGCTCATTATATCAGTTAAGTGGTTGGAGGAGGTAATGCATCCAAGGACATCTGAGGAGATTATTATATCTCTTTGTTGCACCCACTTCAGTGTGGTCCTACCACTAAGCTTTGGCAGCAATTCTTGGAATAAAATTGCATTTTTTAAAATTATGTAGCAAATTTGCAGGCCTAGATCTCACAGCTGGGGGCAGAGGAGGGGCTGCCTTTGTCTTTGTCTTTTTTTTTTTTTTTTTTTTTTGGTCAAAGTTGGGTTGGGCGCTAGATCTAAAAACATTTGCCCTAAATGAATTTTCACTCTGCAGATGGATTTGACAGAAGAGCATCTGTGGAAATTCAGTTTATGCTTTGCAACAGACAAACTTTGGAATTTGCATCCTGCACAAACAGCATAAATACAAGTAGCTTTTCTTATGTCAAAATAAACACAAATCCACCAGTAAACCCCAAAACTCTGTAAAAACATGCATATATATGATTATTTGTTCCTGGTCAGTATAGGCCCATGGAAGCCAGGAATGACCTCCAGCCCGCACAGTGCAGGGTAATACAGCAGGGCTTCGTTTGGATGGACCATGGTGTTACTTGCACCTGGGGCTGGTGCTAATGAGAAGCCTCGTTAATGAGAAAGGTCGCAAGAAGCCAAGCGAAGAGGCCGTTTCACAGCACTTGGTGGTGGCAGATGGCATTGATTGAGCATGTTGGAGAGCACCTGAGCAACTGCATCTCTGTTAATGGGAGGGGAGAGCCTGGCCTGGGTTTAATTAACAAAGGGTGTGGGTGGCTGCTTGTGGGGCCTTGCTCTTGGGCTACAAATCCTCCTCCAAAATCAAACCTAATTCCTTTTTTAGGGAGTTCCTGCTTCCTTTAACCTGCACACCGTTGCTCTACAAAGGCTGTCCTGTTTCACTGGGGTGCCGGCTCTGATAGGAAACCACCATCCTCCCTTCCTCGCGGTCTCTGGGAGGAGATGTGGGGCTCTCCCCCCTTCCTACAGGGCCACCACCCTCCTCCCTGGACCCGGTGTCCCCCGGAGGTCCCCCGGGGCCGGCGGCGGTGCGAGGTGTCCGCTGGGTGGCACCAGAGGCCTCCAGCGGCCGCAGCGCTGCGGGGCTGAGGGGAGGCGGGCGCCATTTCCCGGCCGCCTGGCAGCGGCGTTGCCGTCCTGCAGGGTTTACCTGGCGGCCCTGCTGCGTGTCACTAGGAATAACTGATAATAATGCCAGAAATAACAGATTTTTAAGGATGCATCTGAAAATAGCAACTTAATACTGCGACTGTTTCGTGCAGGGAGAAAATCGGGGGGAGGAGGGTGTATTTCTGCAAAGAACTGAGTGCAATATTTGGTGTGTGTCTCTAAAGATGCAGTAATTGCTTTGCAGAAAGCAAGCAGTCTGGATGAGGGACTTGTACAGTGTTTCCCTGAAGGCTTTCTCCCCCAGTGATACAGAGGTAACGTCAAAGTTACAGGGGAGGATGTGATCTAATAAAAAATTTAGTGTGATCTTGAGATTTCTGTTTCAAATCAAGAAAAAAAAAAAAGTTGTGATCTGTTTCAGTAACTTTTAGAGGCAGGGGTGTGGAGCATATATATTGGCCTGGAGCAAGCTGTGCATCTTCTAGTAGCAGAAGAGATGAGGTCAGGGTTGAGAGCAGCTAAGTCTGTGTTTGGAATGTGTTATAGCCATTCAGCGCCTGGCATGTGGATGTGGGCGATGTGTATTTCAACTGATTTTTAGATAACAGTTTGAAAGTGTTGCTTTTTTGTTCACTACACACATTAAAAATGGTCGTGCCTATTCATTAGTCCTCTTAAAGGTATGTGGAGCATGTGTAAAGAAACCTGAGAATTTGTCGTGGAAGAAGATGAATCTTAGCTGAATGCAGGTGATTCATAAAAGACTTGGCTATCAGCATAGTAAGAAGGATTACACAGCCTCTGAAGTAAACTGTGGGCCAGCACCACAGGATGAAAGCTGGTACTTTAGACAGAGTTTCAAATTTGTTTTTCCACTTGATCTGAAAAGTCAGAGTAAGGCTTCTGTTCTCCATGAAGACTTCCAGTCTTCTTTTGGAAACAGCAAGCAAAGATGAAAAAGCTTTCCCCAGGTACTTTGCTCTTCTGGTTAATCACCTTGCAGTTTACAACTTTGTCGCATGTCACAGATGAATTTCCTTGACTTGAACCATTGGTGTTTTGCATTTGTGTGTTTCTCTGTTGTATTAAACAACTCTGGAAAAAAAAAAAAAATAAATAAATAAAAAAAAAATCACTGTTTTCTCCTTACAAAGGATTTGTGTAATGTAATCACATAATCTGTTTGTTTTTCATTTTGTAGCCTGTACAGCAAAACATTTTGCTGAGCTCTCAGCTCTTCTTCATGGCTCTTTTTCTTCTTCCCTAGTTCTTAACCAAAGCTTGGAGAAACAAGCTCATTTTCCAATGCAGCTCCCCTCCCCTGTGCTGCAACATGGTATAAACTCAGGGATTGTACTCATTCACTCTGTTTTCAGCTGAAATGTCTGTACTCTCTTAATTTTGTCTAAATCCAAAATCTTCTCTTTCTTTGTTTCCTATAATATGCACTCAGCTTGTATGTGAGGCTCATACTTGCTATTCTTATGCTTATTGTGTTTTCTTGAGAAGTGTGCATTGCTAAACTGAATTTATTGATGACCAAGTTTGGTTTATTCTTCGTTAATCTCGGTATGATGAACATAGAAGTGTATGTATAACAAACAAACATTTGTTTCATCTGGGGGGGAAGAAACACCTTTATGGGCTATGTACCCAGAATGAAACCCTGCAGAACTCCACTGGGAACTTCCATACCTGGTCATGAATTTTTGTAAGCTCTGCCAGTTAATGATTTTTTAGTCCATTTATTGTGCTTTCATTGATGTAGGATAAGAGCTGCCATTTTAAGTAGAGTGTCATACAGCACTATGTCAAGTACTCTGCTGAAGCCGTTATATTTTCACGATTACTATTAGCAATCAATTCTGTGGTCTCAGAGAATGCAATCAGGTTTGTGAGCCAGTGTCTGTTGTCCATGTAATTGAGTAGACCATCCCTGCTTATGTTCCCATCCTTTCATTCTTTATTGATTGCATTGCATGGATTTGTCATTATCTTGCCTTGCACTGAGGGTAATAATTACTGAGGTCAATGCATTCTCCTTTTTAGCGAGTATCAGCACAGTGCTCCTGTCTTCTGGCATGTTCCCAGTTTTTCTGAAGGGGAATCTCTTCTTAGCATGATCAGAAGAGGTATGAAATGGGATACTGCTGCATCCCCTATGTCTCATGCATAGCTTGATGCCAAAAGCCTCAATAAGCAAAAAGTAATCATGACACTGATACTATTCTGTCAAATATCCTAGGGTTTGTTGATTCTCGTGCATGCCTTCTGTCTGTAAAAGTCCATTTGACTCTCATGAGTGCCTTATACCTCTAAACTTCCATTTGACCTTCATGTTCCTGTAAATTTTACACCCTTTTAGAAGGACAAATACTTTATGCTCTATCAATGTGTTTTGCACAACCCCTAACATATGTTGAATTTTTTTGTTGTTGTTCTTAGGAATGCATCTTAATCTCTTTACTTGAACTGTGAAGAGTGACTGAAGCACTGTCTGTATCATTTTACTTGGCTGTAATATTTAACTGGGATTTAACCAGTTAATCTGACTAGGAGCAGACACAGTTATCAGTGCAAACAGCCATCTGTTCATATCCTCCCTTGTAGCTACTGTACAGAGTAGTCTGAAAGACGCAGAGCAGGAGAGAGTAAGCAAATAAACTGACCTCCGGAATCATCCTCTGAAGTACCTTATCTGTCTTTCCAGAGAGATAGGACTGAATCCACAAATTGCATTTATGGAAAGGAGATTTGTAATTAATTTATTTCTGCTTTGCCTTATTCTGTGCAGTTGGAGCTGATGTATAGTGCCTTTTTCTAACTGGGGAATTTATATTCTGGTGATATGCTCAGTTTCCATTTCCAAACCTCACAGGCAGGTGCAGGAAGCCATCTTACATTCCAAGATATGGTTAAGCCATGTCCGTGAATATCTAAAAATACTTAGAGTTTTGGAAGACAAATGCAAACAGCAAAAGTCACATGCAAAAATTTATTTAAAAAAAAAAGACATTTTATGCCTTTGTTTATTGGATCAATTGCGTTGCTAAGCTTAGATCTATGTTGAGTCTCCTGAGTTGTGCACCTGTGTGTTGTGTTTGAGGGAGTGCTTTACCCCTCATGGTTTTTAATAACAAATGACCTTGTGAATATACCTCAGAGTCCAGAACAGCAATTAAATATCTGTGGGCAGGAATTTCATTATTGACTGGAATGGGAAATCAGTTAACCATCAGTCTTCAGAATGTGCTCTGTGAATGAGAGGAAAAGGGTCTGATTTCAATCACACTGGTCATTTTTGCCTCTTCTATTTAATTCTGTGATATAGTATGGGACTTTCTCTGCTGCTCATGAAAGGAAGAAATGTTTTGTTTGACAGGTGCCCTGTAAATTTAAAAGAACAAGCTTGTTCTTCATCCTGCTCTGATTTTCCTGTTATTCCAGTCCTAGCTTTAAGACCTTCCACTAAGTACAGACTCAGCAGCGTTGTGGATGTAGAGTTGTGTGGTGATGTCAGATAATTATATGTGCATTGGAGCCCTGAAATGCAATATTAGCATGCTAAGTGAGGCTCTTGGCCAAATTTTTAGCTGCCCTCAACCTGTAGAACTGCAACTGCTTCCTGTGGTGCTGATATCCCTTTGGTCCAGGAGCTGTTCAGGCCCACTGCTGTTATCATTCAGATGTGCAGCCTGTGGTGGTGTCTCTTCTCTGGCACCCTGGTAAAAAGCTGGCATGCTCAGACACAAAAGGCACACATTGAAGGGATGTGTGGCAGCAGTGATATGGTGCAACAAAGGAACTTCAAGTAGGACATGACCAAAAAAAATCTTACCTGTGAGAGTGTCAGAGCACTGGAACCAGTGCCAAAGATATTGTATGTCAATCTGTACTGAAGATCAGATAGACAAGGCCCGGGATCTCAGTATCTAATGTGAAGTTAGCCCTGTGTGAAAAAGGTGTTTGGTCTAGGTAACCTCTACACACTACTTTCAGACAAAATCTTTTTTTCAAATGATTCCTCTACAGTTACTAGGGTCTATTCATCACAACAAAACTTGTTCTGTGTATGATGGGAATCTTTTTTTTAAAAACAACAACAACAACAACAAAAAAAACAAACTAACAAAAACAAACAAACAAACAAAACAACCAAAAACACAAGGTAGTTCAGAACCAGAAATGTCCTTATGTTTCAATCCTCAAATTTATCTTTTTTTTCCAGACTTCTCATCTTTGTGGCTCCATGTCACTCAGGTTCGTGAAGTACCTGAATTCTTGTCCTCTTTCCTGGGTCTGGGGTGAGGCCATGCTCTAGAATAAAAGATCCGGAGCACAAGAAATTAACAGCAATTATTAAAAGAGGTGATTTCAAATCACAAGGCAGTTCTTCACTAATGTAAATCTCTAATTTATTTCAATTCCCAGTAGTTTGGGTTACAAGCAGTAAATGTTTCTTTAAGGTAGTGAAGCAACAGCTGTATTTCTGGCTTCCTTACTGGGAGTTAGTGGCTTAGGTAATTGGGTTCATTGCTATTTGGAGCATAATCAGCAAGTATTCATCCTCTGTACAGCCAGCATATAAAATTTGCAAGAGCTGCACACAGTGCATACTCAATCAATGTAAATCATTTAGCAGCCAGCATAATGGACGTCTGGCTATTGGACTAAAAAATCCACTTGGTAATACAGGCAGATGAGTCATGAACAAGTTTTCCATTTATATCTAAATGATCATATCCACAAGAGACTGAAAGCTGAACAGACTAGCTTCCCAGCCAGTAGAAGATGAAGTGCTGTTGAAGGTGTTTTTTTAATATTTTGAATACCTTCCTTCGGTGCCAAGATGGTATTTTGCTGCAGTTAGTAATTATTATGGACATAACCCAGTTCTAATCACTTGAGGGACAGGGTAATTCTGTTTCTTCCACTGAGGGCTCATGCTGGTGGTCAATGTGTGTGAACAAGTCTCTCTTTAAAGTAAGCTTGGACTTTGGACCAGGGTTTAATGGCTGCAGAATCCTCCCTGCCTGAATCGGAAGCTAGGGAATCTTCTCTGTGCATGAGGAGCAGAGTGCAGTTGTTGTGGAAGTCAGAGCCTCAGCTAATAATTCAGCAGAGATTTCCTGGGATTAAGCTGTTAGAGTACGGCCCTCATTTAGACCACTGACATCAGAGTAGGAGTGTGTTGGCTGAGTATCAGCAGCTGCAAGGAATGTGGATGATGAGCTTTCTCCTCACTGATGGATGTCAAATCCCTAAACTTTTTCAGTCGATATGTATTTGCCAGTCAGCAAATGTGATGTGCAGCAAAGTATAGATTTGAGCACAATTTCATTTCTTGAATAGCGTTTGTGAAACAGGATAGGAAACATTGCCCCTCTCCATTGCATGCATCTTCATTTGCTTTTCGATCTCAAAACATTATAAATCAGCAGGA
This sequence comes from Nettapus auritus, assembly GCA_011076525.1. Lineage (NCBI taxonomy): Eukaryota > Metazoa > Chordata > Aves > Anseriformes > Anatidae > Nettapus > Nettapus auritus. The sequence continues at coordinate 52,497,471 of CM021768.1, read as the reverse complement.
AATCTTACAATTTCTTATTTGAAATGAGAAATAGCCCTTCTTAAAAGAATCATGCAGAACTGTAGGGGTTGGAAGGGACCTCAAGAGATCACTGCGTCCAACCCTGCTGCCAAAGCAGAACTCCCTTCCCTGTTAATCATCTTACCCGGATTTTGCTTAGATTCTCACAAAACTTTATTCTCTTTGTTCTTTCATCTTCTCTCTTGTGCTTGTCTTGTTTGTTCACTTGTGCCATAAATTAAATGCTCACATCTTTGTGAGCATGACCTTTAGATGGCTTGTTGCAGAGGGAAAAATGGTGTGGGTCAAACTCATTGATTTTTATTTGCCTGGGTTTCCTCATGAAGCTGCATTTGGCCCATTGGGTCTAGAAGAAATGGTTAATTTTTGTATGACACCTTGTTTGCAGGTTTGTTTTTTTTTGTGTGTGTGTGTATTTACTTTCTGGGACACCATGGTAACTTTAAAAGAAAAAAACATTGTGGTCAGAGGTTTTGAGTTATCTTTTAAGAGCCTGGAAAATTCTAAAAGTAGATCAGTTTCATTAAGATGAGAGATGTTCTCTTGCACTTTAAGCTGACTGGAATGATACGTCACACTTGTTTTCAGTCCAGGATCTCAAAGTGCTCAATCATGGTAGAGTGTTAATGGGCAATGCTGCTTGGGAGAGGAATCCTGCTCCCACAGAAAAATGCAGTAATGAAAAGCTGTCTGTATAATACTGCCACACATGGGTAAAGCACTTTACAGACAAAGATCAGGTTTTGCACACTCATGACTTTCTCTCCAAGTAAAACAAAGGATAGTAATTCCTCATGGATGTAAGGGGAAGAGGAGGAATAAAAGGATGTGGATTATAGATCAAGGCTGTAACATTTGGTAAATAAGAATGTGAGAACCACCTCTAGGCTATGGGTCATTTTCATACAATTTCCTTCCTTCCTGACTTGCAGATGGATCTCTCTATACATACATCTATTTCTTTATTTGTCTTTCTCTTGTGCCTCAAAGCCCTTGTCACAGGTCAGGATGGTGTGAAGCTACCTTCTGTAGAGAAGCAAGGGAAGAGGTTTTGCCTGAAAGGGCTGACAAGTGATTTGTGTGAATGAATCTCAGTAAATTCAGTTGTTCTTCAGTGCTAGTGGGAATAATTTGTCGTTTACATGGACAGAATTGAGGCAACAGTGAGACTAAAATCTGCACTTTGAAAATATTTAAGGCTTGTCCCTGTGACATGATGTACATCTGGATGCTAAGTGATCCTGAAGTGTTTCTGGGTTCTGGCCTAGGCTGGTTGCAGAAGCAATTCATACTAAGATGACTGATGTCTTTGCCGTGCCTTGCTTTATGCTACAGCTTCAAAGTACTGAATGACAACAAACCTGAAAGTTGTCTTAGGGACCTAATGAAATAATAATTAAAAAAAAAAAAAAAAAAAAAAATCCACTGAAAATGGAGAAAAATGTCTCTGGTTAGGTAATTGCTGGGTTAACAACCTGGCAATGTTTCCTCATTCTGTTTCTAGGTGTGTATCAAGAAAAAACGCAAACTTTTTTTCCAGAAAAGTAATTTTGCAGTAAAACAAGCAAATGGATCTGCTGAGGAATTTCTCCTCAAACTTCAATGGTGACAGAAAGCATGGAAGTGTAATTGATGAACCATCATGTAGATGTTTACAGAGCTGTTAAGATTTATGTCTGAAGATTGCTCAACCCTGAAGCTGCAGTGCTCTTGTGATGAAGAAGCTGACAGGTCAGTGGGAGATAACCTTCTCAATTTCTTTTCCTGTCAGTGTAAGTTGGTTTCAGACCTAAGAATAAACTACAAATTACCCAGCTGAAGTTCTTGGGTGGTACAGTATTTGATTAAAATAAACAGGGCCATTTTTTTTCCACGTCTCATTCGTGAGAAGTAACATGGACAAGTCTGAGTGGACTGACAGAGGAGCAAAAAATCGTTGTGCAATAAATGACATAAGTCCTGAGATACTATTTAAATGTTCATTCAGAAGTTTTTGGTGTTGAGCAACTACCATGTTCATGTTGATTAATTTGATGTTTTGAACCTGTGTGTGGGAATCCTGGCAGTATTGTGAGGGGCTCAGGTCTCTAAAGATAAGGATAGTCAGCATGTGCTTTCAAGTAACACATACTACAGCTAAGGGATGTTTATGGCTTTTCTCCTCTGATGGCAATAAAGGTTTTCAAGGAGCAATTTATATGGAGCATTTAAATAACATGTTATAGAGTAAAAGACTGGTTTGCTTTCTGTCAATGTGGGAAAGTAGCAGGGAAGAAAAGAGAATATCGTATTTCTGTAATACTAGTGAGAGCCACAGCTGATAAGGTCTCAGTGTTTTAAAGCAGTCAGGTGCTGAATAAGTACTAGCTAAGTAAAGAAAAAGTCTGAGATACTATCTGTGCTGGAGAAGAAAATTAAGCAACTATTAAATTTATAGTGCATTTCCGCAAGGTAGGTATCTTGCCTACTAAATCACTGTAGTTCTTGACATATAAAGTTGTACTGAATAAAATAATCTGTGATTGTAAAGGGGTTTGGAGGCTATAAACATTGTGGGAAGCCAAACTGTTAGGATTTTTTTTTTTTTTTTCCACATGGCTTAACCTGCTACCCTATGGACTTCCTGTCATCAGGTACTGAGGTAGGCCAGACTCCCACACTGAGCGGACCACCTGAAATATGCTCTTGCACGTTTCTCTGCTAAGCTATCCTATAGCTCTTTATTTCCAGGCCTTTCCCTTCCTTGGCGAGAGCAAGTTTGTGAAGTTGCTTAAAGGTGGATTGAAAACTTCTCAATGTTATGCCATCGCCCCCAGAAGATTTTCATGACATGGCCATGTTGTAGCATTTTGTCCCTTTAGTACTGTTTTTAAAGGTCCTTTAGCCAATATATTAATTAAGTAAATGTTTTAAAACCCAGGTTAGGTTACAGGATTCATAAATTATCAGATGACAGGTCTAAATCTGTCTGAAAAGGTCACTGACATCAGTTGTGAGGATGAAGCGAAATATATTACGCAGTACAAGCCAAAACAAGATACAGTGCAGGGAGTTTGAGACGCTTAATCAGTAAAGAAACTGCACATGGCGTGTGTGAGAGGACTTGATAGAAAAGCAGCAGTGTGCAAATGCTGTTTTCCTTGCCCATGGTTTGTAACTTTTGACTCAAATCTTCAGGGGCTTGAATGTCGTAGAAATGAGAAGGTTGAAGGATCTTAATCTGTAGCTTTTTTATGATTGCTTGTAAGTGATGTGTCTTTGCAGGTCCTTCATAATAGCATGCTGTTTTATTTACATTGCACAGCTGGTGGGGTGTGGCCAGCTCTGCTTACTTTTTTGGCCAAATTTGACTGCTCAGGTGACCTAGGGAATAGACTACTGAGTGGAACTTGTTTTCTGTGTGAACAACAGTGGATTGCCTTTTGGTGTTCGTAACATGTTCTGTTAAATTCAAAGGCAGAAGGTAGAAAAAAATGTGGCAGAAAGCTCAGCTTCACTGTTCATGATTTGCACAGCCAGGTAGTTCTGTCTGCATGCATAGGTAATTTTGGCCTTTTTATAGGCAGCATTACCCTCTTCTCTGTTTCTTTTATTTTGTTTATTGCCTGCTAACGATTCTCACTTGTTAAAGGATGCAGATTGCTTGAACTAAGAACTATGTCTTGTCTTGTTTTTATGAAATATCTGGCACATGGACTAATTAACAATTAAACTTATAAGTCAAATAGGAAAAATCCTACTGCCATAAAGACGTGATGCAAATGTTAGTAGCTCTTTTCCCAAAAGCAGTGTTGTTATTGGCCCTAACAGGGAGTAGATCTCATTTGGGATAATACAAGTAGGTTACTCAGACTTGAGAAGAATTATGAAAGGCAGACTTAGGAATTCTGCTTATTAGGGTCAATGTTATGCCTGATAGAGGACCAGAGTCCATGCAAGTTAAGCATTGCACATGTGGCCGTTCAGGGTACAGACCAGAATCACAAAATGGTTTAGGTAGGAAGGGACCTCTGGAGGTCATCTTGTCCAACCCTTGTGTTCAGGCAGGGCTACGTAGGCCAGGTTGCTCAAGACTGTGTCCAGACAGACTCTGAATATCTATGAGGAGGTAGACTACACAATGCTTTTATGCAACCTGTCTGTTGCCTCATAGATTTTTTTTTTTTTTTACTATGTTAATGTTTGTGCTCTTGGCCTCTTGTCCTGTCACAGGACACCACTGAAAAGAGCCTGCCTCTGTCTCCTGTGCACCTTCCCATCAAGTATTTGTACACATTGATGAGATCCCCCTGGGGCTTTCTCCAGGCAGAACAGTCCCACCTCTCTCAGCCTTTCTGAGATGCTGCACTCCTTTTCATCGCAGCCTTTCACCAGACTCTCTAACATGTGCCCAGAAATGGACCCTCTAGGTGTGGCTTCACCAATGCTAAGCAGTGGAGAAGGATCACCTCCCTCAACTTGCTGGCAATGCTCCTCCTAATGCAGCTCAGAATACCATTGGCCTTCTTTGCTGCAAAGGCACACCACTGGTTTCTGTTCAACTTGTCCATCAGGAGAAGAGCAGAGCCCAACTAAACAAGAAGATGTGTTTTGGGTTGGGAATCCCAGAACAAATTCAAAAGAGCCATCAGAGCCTTCCCTTAATGCCCTTTTTGTTGTTTAGTGTTATTTCTGGCAGATCCAGTTTGGAGGATGTTAAGCTGCTGGAGACTCCAGAGTGCAAGAGAGCAATTTTTTCAATTTAAATCAAGAGAGGTACACTGCCTGTGCCAAGGGAGTTTAAAAAAATTACTTGCAACCTCCACCTCAAGCTGACAACAAGCTGTCAGGACTACTTGCAGTCAAACCAAAGAGTTAAATAAAACTTTGCTTGTGGATGTGACTTCTAACTCAACATTGTTGTGGATCATATCTTTCCAGTTATTCTGTTATCTGATAGCTGTTGCAGGAAGGAATAACTTCAAAACCTTTGTGCCCCCTCAGTGAATATATTGGACAAGCTTGTGGTATATTTTATTCACTAACAAAATAGGCTGGTTTTTTTTTTTTTTGTTTTTTTGTTTTTTTTTTTTTTTTTTCTGTTCCTAGGACATGGGGAAAAACCTGCTGCTGAATTATTTTGTGAAAGATGTTCCTCATATGGATGACTGCAGCAGCAATAGTCTCATCAGCATCACACATCTCCCTCTGATCCTTGTACTGGGCTGACTGTAGGTCAGCAAGTCTGTTTTCCTGGATGTATCATTGCAACATGAAAATAGGTGCGTATGATGGAAATCTAAAGAGTGCTGCAAATGAAAGATTTTTTTTTCCTGAGCTGCTAATGCAGATACTTCACTATGGTAAATGGCTGAATTGTAAACCTGCTGGGGCAAAGAATGTTTTCTTGTGCAAGAGGCTGCAATACTCAACAGGACTACAGTGCTTTGAAGAAGAGCAATGTATAGCATGCAGTTTGGCTGCTCTTGAAGCAATGCCACGCATGGAATTAGGATTTGACATTAAAGGGGAAGAAATGGAGAAAGCATTATTGGCTTACTTTTGACCTGACCTAGTTTAGCTACTGATGATGTTGATTAAATAGGAGAAAAATGCATACAGAAATATTTCTCCCTCTATGTCTTTCTGTATGTATTGTATAAAACACTAGGTATATTTCTTTAGATTTTTAAAAAATTTTCTACAGGAGTGTCTCCTCTGTAGGCAGGTAGGATTATGCATTAAGAAGGAATTAATCCCTCATTGTGAAATACACAGGCTCAGCATTTACCATGGCTTTGATTTAAGAATGGGATTCAGACTTTGTGGTCTCAGTCAATGAAAGGCAGATTCTTGGCAGAACCTTCTTCCATTTGTTTCTGTGAGTGAAACAGTTAATATATCAGCCATGCACCACTGCTGGATTAACAATCACACCCCCAAATGCTAATAAGTGTTCTCACTCTTCTTTCCTAAGATTACCCTTAAATCCTATCAAAGGACAAGATGCCTTTTGATTTGCCTGGCATTAGCACCCTAGTGACCTACAGCCAAAGTCAATAGGCAGTAAACTAACTGGCTGACACGGTGAAAGAACAGAGTGCCTTAATCAGACCCACTGTTTCTTATAATGGTTGTAGTTTCTCCTGAAGATGCTTCCCCTTGTTATTTTTTTTCCTTTTTCTTGTTTGTTATCTACCTCAGCCAGCCTGGCCTCATAAACTGAGGCTGAACAGAAGGAAGTTTGCCACAATGAATCACTCCCCACTCTGTTGTGGGGTCACGCAGGCTGGGGAAGTTTTGCAAAGCTGAAGACTGTGGAGCAGCTGGAATCAAGAAAATGAGGAAAAGGTAAGTTCTTCACATGCTCATTTGTTCTGCTAACAAGAAAGAATGAACTTATCTACCTCTTGTCTGCAGATGAGTATGGTCTGTAAAACTGCCTGTTCCTCTTGGTCTAAAAGCAGAGAAATGGCACTGGAGATGGATCATAAATTGATGAGAAAATTCATGCTCTGAGATCACCTTGTCTGCAGTTTCACAGGACAGCTACTTGTTGTCTTAAAGTTGGATGTTGGGTGCACAAAATATTAAAACACTCTTTTTGGCTTTGCAGTGTTCACTGTTGAAATGGCAGCAAGGGCTCCTGACTTTATCTTATAACTACTTTGGTTTTTGTTTATATGTGGGGGGGAAAGAAAGGGTAAGATTACACTTAAGTAATCTTGTCTTTCTTTTAGTGAGTAGATTTTTAGAAAGGATTGGGTTAGAAGCCTACAAGATAAATATACTCATACATTTTGGATAGTAAGTTACATACTTACAATTTCATTGTTCTACTGCATAGCAGATTCACATTAATGTGTCTGTTATATATTTGACTTATAATCTTACAGGTTTTTATGCTCATCTATTGTTAGATTTAAGGGATGGCATGCAGATTTGAAACCATCTTAATATATAGACAAAGATAACAGAATGTAATCCAAAAGATTTAAACAGTATTTTAGCTTAATCTTGAACACAAAACCAATGATACATGATTGTGGCAGTGGCTTTTTTAGGTGCTCCCCAATGAATATGTAACCACATTACTTTCATCGAGTACTACTTTTTAAGAGAATCAGGACAGTTATATTTTGTAGTGAACTGTTAAGTGGATAAATGGGCTAGCATTAAAATCATGGCTCTTGTGTTTAGTTCAAAATAAGATATCAAACTGTTTCTTTCAGAACTATTATTTCCTTGAATCACAGAATGAGGTCTTCACCTGCATTTTAATTTATGAAGTTTCTATTTTCTAGAGACTGCAAACAAAAATGATGAAGGGGAATGTGGGTGGGGAAAGTGAGTAAGCACCAGTGGAGCTGAACAAAGAAGAGGTTAGAAGTTTGAGGATAAAATCAAGAAGTAGGAGGAAAAATTATTTGGGTTGAATGGAAAAATGTATGTGTAGGGAGAGCTTCTCCTCAAATGTGGTTAATAAAATTTTGCTCACTTTATAGAGCACATGGGGGAAAAGCAGTGCAAGAACGATTATGATTACATAGCAGCTGCTTGGGAAATGGTGTAACTATTTTAGATGAAACATGATTAAGATAATGGAAGGGCCTTAGGACTTTACATTGATGGTTTCCAGCCTGCACTAAAGCTAACAAAACTTTGTGGTGTTCAGGGGCTTTGATATTTTTCCCTCAAAAGCCTAAAACTTTCTAGCATATTTTAAAACAAAAGAAGTTACAAAAAACAAACCAATTACCTCGCAATGGCATTTTTAAAAAGGAAAAATTACACGTTGTTTGAACTCTTCACAGAATCACAGAACTTTTGCATCATAACTTCTCATAACCATGTCAAGCTAGTGTGATGTGAGGAAAAGTTGTTCAGAGAACAGTGGTCTCTATACCCTGAGGTTACTAGGAAAATCTGAGTTCATTTTCTGCTTTACCACAGGGTTTTCTGTCACTTTGGGAAAGATGCTTTGATCTGAAGGTCTCTCGGATCCTAGGCTTCATCTCTGCACTGGGACATCACAATGAAGAGTCCATGAGGTACAGTCAGGTGCTTCAGTATTGCTCTTATGGGAACCATGTGAGTACCTAAAATAGCTACTCCCCTTTCCCCACAACAGACCCCACTCTGAGGAAGGTGGTTTCATATCTGAATAGATGAGTTGTATTTTGTCACTGTGGATAGGCCCCAAGGCAAATATCCAGTGGGCAACAGGATATCAGGTGTCCCCAAAGAAACAAATGTGAAATGCTGAGCCATACTGCTAGTGTGGAGAAGGATGCAGTGCTTCCATCTTGTGACGTACGATGTGTACTCATTACTTGTCTTCATCCTCCTCAGTACAGCCTCAGGGCACTAGGATCCTGAGCCATGACTAGGTTTCAGAGGTGCTGAAGTAATGCAAGTACCACTGCTACCAATAACTAGTTTGATTTTGTTTTAATAACAGTCTTCTTTGCAAAACCACAAACACAAGTTCATTGCACAAATCAGGGGAATGTGGAATTATTACAATAATTAGACCAGGACAGCAGCCTTGGCCCAGAAAAACAGCTTTGCATACAACTGTGCTGGAGAAAGCTCAGTCCATCTCATTAGGACCAAATATTAAGATCACAGCCAGCTCCAGAAATGGCTTTTAAAAACATAAGTTACTGGCTCCTGTTGTCTAAAGAGCTGCACTGCCAGTGCTTGATATTATCTCATTTTCTTCTTTTGCCCAACTGAGCTGAGACCAGAAGCTCCAAGCTAATTGTGACTCTGCCCCCTGCATTTCCCCTGGCCTGGGAAATCAGAGGTTGAAAACCTCCTTCCATGCTCTTGAGAGAATGTCCCATCTAATGTGTGCTTGCACACTGATTTATTTGGATCATTGTGGGTAAAGGAAAATGTATGCGTACCTGCCAAATAAAATACATATGTATGTTTGTTTGGGGATAGTAGTTACATTTTTATTAATGGCACCTTTGAGTTCTCGAAATTTTCTGTGACTAATGAGTATCTCATGTCCCAGTAACATTTGTTAGCTCTATCTGCAGAAGTTGATTTTCCAGTTTTTCTCATTCAACTCTTAGGAGTAGTGACCTGACAGCTTTGCTCTGCCAAGTGACAGAAATGCCCGATTTTGCACCTGCTGCTCCCTTGCCTGGTGATAAACTAGTTTGCATATGACTGCTGTCATACTGCTTTAAGCCATAGCTGGTGAATCCTTACAGGACTGAGGTTAGGCTTTTGAAGCAAAAAAATAAAAAAATAAAAATAGAAATAACGTAGTGACCCAGGCTGTGTCAGTCAGAATGGAAATCTGTAACTGTGGTTGTTTTAAAGACCAGTGCAAAATTAGTATTGATGAAATGTTTCACTCCCTCAATTTCTTAAAACTCCCAAGAGCAGGTTGCATCCACACTGACATTTTCTTTGTCTCAAACATCTTTGAGACAACAATTCTTGGGCCTTAATATTAGTCAGTCCTCACTAGGGGAGGACAGCAACAGCCCCTGTCCTGAATAGATGCTAACTTAAAATAAATAAGTGCTGCCCCACTGCCCACAGAAACAATTTACTAGTTTGATAGTGATAGCAGCAGAGGAAGGTGATATAAGACTGAAGAGAAAATAGACTGAAAGAAAGAGTAGAAATGACTAGTCAACCATATGAAAGGTGAGGACGGGTGCCCGAGGGAGAAAGTAAGCAATATGGACAAATTTATTGTAAAATGTGATACACTGGATTAAAGAAACCCTAGGAAAGTAATAGTGAGGAAATGTAAAACATGGTCATATGTAGTAAATATGAGTATAGAAGAAAGAGGGCCTGAGAGGAAAAAGAGCTGAAAAAATAGATGAAATGAAAGGTCTTTCTGAACTGACAGAAGAAAGGCCTTAGAGGAGAAAAATGAAAAACTGTAAAGAATTGAGGATTATGACAAGCCTGAGGCAAAACACAAGCCCTGGCAACAAGGGAAAGGGAGGGAGCTCTTTGGAAGAAGAAAAAAGTAGGTTTTCAAATAAAATGCAAAGCAAATACACTAAGAATTAACTTTAACTCTTGTTCTTTTGAACGTTGTTGATTAAGTATTATGCTAAAATACTTGCATTTTCTTTTCCTGGGCAGAAAAATCACTGAAATTTAAAGTACTATTTTTTAAACACCTTTTCTGCAAAAGGTCTCATTTTCATTGTCACCATTGGATAGTATGCTGAATGACCTCCTTAACCTACCACCTAAGGACTTGAATTTTTAGCAGACCTAGCTTCCTTGGTATGGATACTCCTGCATCACATCAGAGAGGAGAAATGCCTCAGATGGCTTAAACCAGGGTGAATGTATTTCTTGTGACCTGTGGCTGAAGTAACATAAGGCTTGGTGTGACCTGCATATGTCTGAGTAATGTTCAGTAGCTGCTCTTATTTCAAATTTAGATCAGTGGCGGTCAGCTGCAGGACCATAGTGCAGATGTGCCAGGATTAAACTTTACAGTACAGAGGTAGGAATGATAAAATTCATTAAAAAAAAAAAAAAAAAAAAAAAAAAAAGAAAACTAATCATTTAATGTTCTCTGTAGTTGTTTCTGCTTTTCCATCTCTTGACACAGCTGTGTCTCTAGCTAGTCCTGGCTACTGGTAGGAAACTATGCACTAAAAGGAAATGCCCCATTTTAGCAGGGCTGACTGCTGAGGGAAACCTGAAAAACCTGAGCTCCTGAAAGACTTCATTCATTTAAATGGAAAACCGAATCAGGGCAGTGTAATTTTTGCTGGCAAAAGCAAGAATACAGTTGGATGAATGATCATTTCATCCTCCAGGACAGTGAAGGTCAAAAAAGCAATCCTTTTGAAATGTTTTCCTCTGTCTCTAGCAGAAAAAAAAAATACATTTCCTGTAGAATAGTAGTAGATGTTTTCAGTTAAATGTCCTTTGAGACCAAAATATTAATCTTCAGGTAGCTCAAACCTCTTGGTCTAATTGATTCTAATAATATTTGTTTGCAACAAGACTCGAAATACAACTTGGTATTGTTAAAAATAAAAGTTGCAAAGCTGCATTCTAGTCGTTTATGACTTTAGTAAGCTGTGTGTATTTTATGTTTTTTAAAGTAACTTTTCCTTTAAGTATCTTATCCCAAACTCTGTAATGCATATGATCTATGCAAAGCAGCTTATGTATGTGCCAGTGGGGTAAATTCAGCTGTTTGATTCTGAGTTCTTGATCTCCTCAATATGTGTTCATTTTTGGATCCCCTTACAACCCTGTTCTTGACAGCAGAAAGCCATCATCTACTTTGCCCAGTTACCTTGTTTTTAAATTTTTATTTTGAAACCTGTAAAAAGAAAATGAAAGAGGAAAAAAATAAAGTTGTAAGATGTTTAAAAGAATGTTCTCAAGGTAACAAAGAATGCAAGTGAAATAAAATCTGTTTACCAAAAATGATTTTTTCTAGGCTTAAGATATTCCTAAGAGGTTAGAAAAACAAGAGTACAACAAAGCAACTTCTATTTGTCTTATTGTTTGGAAAATTTTATTATTACTTTGAGGGTCAATGTCGCAAGTTCAACTAAGCTAGAGAAAGTGTTATTTGTTCGTATTTCTGACAAACCACATCTGACAGTCTGGAGTACTGCCCTCTTAATAATCCCCTGGTGTTGTTATTCTTGTTGTATTTCTATGCAGTAGCTTTTTAATTTATTGTCATGCCAACATATGCCTTTTTACTCAGTTTTCCACATACAAATTATTCTTGCTACTTTTGTTGTACAAAGAAGCTACGTGGTATATCTTGACTCATTTGCTCATATTTGCACTTGCTCAGAAAGAGAAACATCTTTGAAATTTACAGTGCTTGACTCTACTACTGCCTTTCTGCGCTCTGATAACTTTTTTCAGAAATGCTTAATGCCTGCTGTGCTGACAAGATTTTTCATGGGTCACCACTGCCTCTAATATTCAGACTTCTCAGCAGCTCAACCATGGAGAGGATTAAAAAACAACCAAACAAAAAAAATTAAGGCACTTGAAGAAGGCGTTTTGGACAAAAATAAAGGGTGTCTTATTTCTCGGTTGTCTTTACAAGTGAAGTACAGTGAGTTCTTATCAGCTGCTCTTGTAAATCCTTTTAAAGTAAGTGAATAAAAGCTGCTGAATAGTTGCTTTGTCTTGAGCTTGATAGTAACAAACGTTTGTACTGTGAGACTCCTACCACTAAGCCCAGTTTTAACACATACTCTTGCTGGGGCCTGAGATATGTAACCTTACCCAAAGCTTTGTTGTAGCCAGGCACCCATCCTGCAGTGAATGACATAGGTGCTATAAGTAAGGGGACTCCACATATTATACATATGCCTCTATTTGTAGAGAACCTGACTAGAATGGGAGGGCAGGGATGTAACTCTTGCACTGGAGTAAGGGTGGCAAGCTCCATTTTAGGTGGACATAAGTTAGGATTTGTGGCTCCTGACCAACCTGTACAGTCAGTTGTCTCTAGTTCTGATAAATCATGTTCACCCTCTGTGTAGTGGAGGTCTACAAATCCTTAGTGGTTTCAGCTAAATATTTGCTCAGCTGTACCAGATATCTAATGCACTCAGGTTCAAGTCTCCTCTTTTGGTCCCAGGTTCAAGCCCCTCCTTTTTGATAGCACACTACCCACCACAGTGCTTAGTTCTTGGTGCTTATTCTGGTGTGTTTTTAGTACTTCCATTGTCCTTTTGTGAGTTTAATTTTATGTTCTGCACTCATCCTTACAGAAATGTCTGCAGTATGAGGAGAGTTGGGTCCTGAGTGTCTTCCTGGGAATATTTAAACTCACGCCAATCCCTCCTGATATTATGTTCTAAATTTCAAGTCTGTCAGCTAAAAATGTTCAGCTCTTAGGCTCTTGGGAGTTTTTCTTGATAAGCTGCTGACAGTTTCAGTATCCTCAAGGCCTGTTTTTTGTGGCAGTGGAGGGGGATTGCTCTGTATAGCCAGGTCCCAATAATGAAAAGTGTTTTTCTTAGGTTTGGAACAAGAGCTTAAAATGTTTGTAGTTCCACCGGATGGGAAGCCAGCAGGAACTTCACTGTAGTGATTAATGTGCTGTCATAGCTTGCTCAGAAGGGCAATCAAGAGGAGTATAGATGTTTGCTATAGACCAAACTGGAGGTACCTGAAGTCGCGGATTTTGATACTCTCATCTAAAAAAAAAAATATGATGCAGCCTATTCACTGCATATAAGCTGCAGGTGGAAGAATTGAGCCTATTACTCAATATTTTTCCAGCTGGCCATTAGCATGAAACCGATGCTGTCTTTTTAACCGCCGTTGCTGTGGGAAATAGCAGTTAAGGCTGGCAAGATAGGGAAAAAGAGAAATCTTCTAAATACAGTCATGTATCATTCTAATCCAACGTTCTTAAGACTATGGTGGCTATGCTATTTGTCAGTCATTAATAGTTCTACAATGGTAGAACAGTCGAGGAGATATTTGCAAATCCCAAAAGATTCATCATGGAAATGTATTCTCTTGCTTGCTGTTATTGTGAAATGAAAATTTCAGCCACCCACTCATCAAAAAAGGCAATGGATGAAAAGCGTACACATAGTCAATAGCGCCTTTTTTTTTTTTTTTTTCACGAGCAACTGACATCTGCAAAATGGGCCACCAAAGAGTTTGGCAAAAGCACAGAGGGACGTGTTCCTCAAAAGTGAGAAATATTTGTGAGTGGTTGTGAATTAGAGATCAAAATTAGTGTCAGCTGGCAAGTAACATTCAGCCAACTCCAACACTGGCACTTAAAATTTCAGAGAAGATAAATTCCAGGAAGCATAGAAAATGGTCTGTGGGAGACTTATCTTATGTAAAAGTAATGCACCTCTTTAGTCAGCCTTATGCAGACATGTTGAATAGATTCAGTCCAAACAATCATCAAAAAATACAAAGTCTTATTTTCTGCTGCAGTGTAACCTGGCCATTTGCATGCAAAAGTTCAGTACTTCAAAGACTAGAGCATCAAAAGTCAAGCTCGTTATTACCTAAAGAAATCTAGAGCAGGGTGGTGATAGAGAGCACAAAACCAAGGACAAAACCAAAAACATCAAAGGTACAGTTACAACAAGGTGCTTCATATCAGTTTGATGTTGAATCTCTGTCACATTGTTTGAGCAAGGGGGATGTGATGAGCTGATAAAAACAAGACTCTAACAAAGCAGTTGCTGGCAGATTAAAGGCCAAGCATGGTAATCGAAAGAAATCTGTCATATGCATCAGAAGGAATAAGATGAACTCTCATGTAGACCACTTTGGAGCTCTTCAGACATCTGAATTCAAAGGGCTGAGGTAAAATGTAAAATATACATATATATATATATATATATTTAAAAATGACAGACCCTCTGTAACAAGGTGCCTCTCACGTAATTATGAACAGCTCGATCCATAGGGATACACAGGCAATCCCTTGTGAATAAAAGCCCAAATGTCTATACTGATAGAAAACTGAATAGAAAATAACTTTCTGTAGTGTTATAGCTTTTGTAATTCGTTCAGGTGTGTTACAGAGACTATAGTGAGGTATCATTTAAATAGAATAAAATAAATACACAGATCTTGGAAGCTAGAATGCTTTTATCACGCTGGATGTTCAGCACTGTGTAAGCACAGTATAAAAATCTACATATCACAGAAAGGGCTGCTGTTTCTTCTCTGAATGTTTCATTGCTTGGTGAAGTTAATTGTACACAAGCACAGCATGATGTTCCTTAGCTGCTTCCTTTCAAGCTGAGGGAAAACACTCAATAAAGGACAAAAAGCGTGTTTTTCAGCGGATCAGGCAAAGCAAAACTGATTTTAATTGGAAAATGCGGATGCATTTCTTCTTACTTAGTCATCTTGCCTGCCAAATTTGCGCCTTCTGTCTCCAGCCATTTCAGCACAAGTATCTTTTATGTTCTTTGTATGTGTGTATTGAGAAATGGCAAAGTTTGTTTATTTTTCGTACTGCAAAGTTAGTGAACTGCTTTTGCTCACATTCTCTTTTTGTCTTTTTTAAGGCCAGATGGAAATTATCATTGTGAAATGTGAGTTTCAAAATTCCATATAACTGATCCTGTGGTATTATCAGAAGATAAGGAGAGGTATAAGGAACTTTGAATAGAATTTTTCACGTTGCATCATAGGTAATGAAATTGCTACCTTTCAGTGTTATTTATCTACAGGGAATACTCTTTCTATCAGGAATTTTGGCTGGAATTTTGGACATCCAGGCTGTTATCCCAGGGTAGTATTCTGTCAGTAGCTTCCAGTGGCTCATTTCTTTTTATTTACTGGAAGCTACCTTACCCTCACTGGTGCTACTGTGTCTGGCTTCAAACCTAGAACTGGTAAATTGTCCATTTAGAATTGAACAAAGTATGTTGACTTTCAGTAGGGCCAATTCACTTTGCAGCTCTGTTTTGGAGTGCAGTCACACAACTAGTTGGGTTGTGCAGGGTATTAACTTCTGCCAGGGGACTGTCTGTGAAGAGCAGAGCTAGAAACCTATGAAACGAAGTACCGTTTTGAAGGAACAATGACAAGGAATGACAGCCTGAAAATACAGAATTTCTTTAGAATTAAAAGAGCAGTTTAATTCTAAATAATTAAAAAGAACTGTTCTTTTAATTCTAAAAAGAACTACTGTTTTTGCAGACTTCTCTGAGTATTTTCTACCATTGCAATGGAGCTGGCCCGTGTCAGAAACACTTCCAAGTTCCAGTTTTTCCTAGAAGTATACTTCACATGTATTCATTTTCATGCTCTCATGCTCTCATGTGTCATGAAGGAGTTGAACAGGTTATATACCATGCACTTTTTTCAAAAAACTTTTTTTTGTTAGGCACAGCAGAAGAAAAGATATAGAAATAGATGGGTTTTATTCTTTCAGCAGAATCCAAAGACCTTTTAATTGTAGTAAAAAGTCACAACTGACTTCAGTGAACGTTGAATTAAGCCCTAAAGCAGGAACTCGTGTTCAGCAATTCAGTCATTTAAATACTCTAATGGAGTTGATAGAAAAGCTTTTGCAAAGGGTTCCAATCATCATATGGCTCAACCTGGTTCCTTATTCTAGGTCCCTTAGCGGCATGAATGCTTTCATCTCTCTGCTTAGCTTTGCAATAGCCTGAAGCATCATAAAATCCCTCACCCCTATGTGCTTTGTAGTGTATATTCTTTGACAAACTGCCTGGAAGAGACATACTTCAGCTAGCACTGAAGTCTATCTAAATAGGAATGTTTTGTGGTTCTTTTGTTGCTGTTCTTGTTTTGTGTGGGAGGATGATATGTTTTGTTGATCTAATACATTTCTGAAATTTTAGACACTTCTTAGTGGTGCATTTGGTGTTTGAAAACAGCTGGATTCTTTTATCTCAAAAGTTTCCAAATGGGATTTATTCCACAAACCCTTTGGCATTTTCCAGAATATGCTGCCAACCCTGATTTTTATTTTTATTTTTTAATATCTCTGTAGTTTTTTTCTTGTGCTGTCATCTTGTTTTCCAGGTAATTTTGGTATAGAATAAAAGCTTGAAAACATATGCACAAAGCAAATAGTTTTAAGTTTTATCACATTTCAGAAAGAAGCTCAGGGTTTTGAAGAAAAATGGGGTAAGAGACAAAGGCATATCAAAACTTAGACCTGCCAGGCATTTAGGATCAAATGTAGATCATCAGTTTCATGCTGTGGCATGCAGAGAAATCTCAGAATTTGCTTGTAGCCTGTAATTGAGCACATGGAAATAATTTATGTGAAAATGAAAAATCATGAAATATTGCATTGCCCATGCAGTGAACAATGCCATTCTGTGGATCAGTTTTCTATGCAAATGGTTTTTATTTTGTTTGGATTCATCTTTTCAGTAGGGGTCTAATTCCTCCTTTCCTGTGAATAGGGATCCCCATTCTGAGCACTTGGAATGTCAGTACAAATACTTCCTTTCAGTACTGTAAATGGAAAGTCCAAAACTGTTAGAAAAGGCTTCTCTATTCAAATATGATACAGAGTGCATGAATAACTACAGCACATGTATCCCATGTATAACCTTTTAGATACTTGCTTTTTTTGTTTGGATGTTTGTGTCAGGAAAGAATAGTGATGATAAAGAAGCTAATAATGCTCCCTAAATTGGGGAAGCCCAGGAAACTGCTGCTTGCATTGCAGTCTTGTCATAGACTGGACTTGTGGTTGACTGCTTTTTCAGAGATAGAAGGATCTCTTGTCAGTGCCTTATTGCTGGGCAAGAAGCAGAAGCTTTCAATACTGGTTTTCTGTTCTGATAGGGTTTAGGAATATATGTGTATGTATCAGGGTCTCACTTTGTGCTGCCTAGCCTAGATGGAGTAGTGTGATGTGAATCACTGAAGATGTCTGGGTGATAACCAAGGTCCTGGTGTTTTCTCCATATTTACCATGCACGTTGGTATATCTCCAGCTGATGTTAATCAGTGGTGATGACTTTTCATCCACAGTGACACTCTGTACTGCCAGCTTCCCAGCCAGGCAAAACAGCTTAGAAAAAATAGGCCCTTCTTACTTTTTCTTTATTCTGTATGACAATTTATGATGGGGCATTGGCACCCTGAAAATGCTCCAGCCCCTGTGTCTTAATGATCATCCACACCCACCATAGCAAAACGTTTTATTTATTGCCAGCTAACCTAAAATCCCCTATAAGATAAAAGTAGAGGAATAATTTATTTAGAAAGCCAAATATAGACAATGAACTTAGTAGGTGCAGAGGCAAGCCAAAAGAAATAAAAGCAACCCTTTATATCTACCTATTTTAGCTTAGTTTCAGCTAGCAAGCAGTCAGAGTATTTTGGTTCTTTGTGGTTGGGATCCAGTTCATAAACAAAAAGCACTGCTCTGGATTTAAATATCAGTGAAGACAATGTCTAGGGCTTATCTGTATCTGATAGCTACTTAAACTCTTATTGGAATTCTGTTCAGATTCAGACATTCACTCTTTCTTTCTCTTCATGTTTTATTTTATCTCATCTGTTTCTTAGAAAGCAGTTTTAATATTCCTCATACAGGACTAGTGACAGCTCACCATACTGTAGAAATGCTGGTGTATTTCAGGTTTTAGCTAGAGAGAGTCATCACCTTCCCAGAGAGCATGCAGGCTAGTTGCTTCGCTTGACTACAAATGAACTGTTAGTCCAATGCAAGATAAACATTCTTTCAGCTGATTGGTGATGCTCAAACCTCAGTAGCATAGCATTTTGTAAAAGCATGTCCTCATTAACTAGCACTGCAAATACTGGGTACAGACATGTAAAAGAGCAGAAGTTCAGTGCATTACCAGTTCCAGAGGCTCATCATGCCAATAACCGGTGTCTTTGGTGAGACAATGGATTTGAGATTGGGGATCCCCAGGCCTTAAGAGACACCATCACAAGTTATTTTCTGAACCAGTACACAAAAAGGGTTGGAGAGAATTCACTTTTGTGATCAAATTTTAGGTGCTGTGTATAAACACAGAAGCACTGTTATTAATACCAGAAAGAGAGTTATTGCTCTATTTAGACATACCCAGGATAAAAGTAGGTTGTACGTAGTCAAGGGAGTTGAGGCATTGCTTTCATTGCTGCTAAGGAGTAGGGACTATAGAAAGCTCTTCTGATAAAACATGAATTTGTTTATTTACTCAGCAGTCAAGTGTTCTGTCCATCCAGCTGGTATAAAAGTTAAACCCATGCACTGGTTGTGTCCAATTGAAGGGGCTGGCTACCATAGTACTATGGTATGTGATGGTCCTTTACAGAGAGGATGTAGATCAGAGGTCAAAATGAAATGTGGCTGTGAAGGCTGTTGATTGTTCCTTTGTAATAGCTTGCTTAATATTACAGGTTAGCACTAAAAATATATTTGAATTAATGGCTTTACTCTTCTCTATCATTATATATAATTTCAGTTACACCAGAGGAACTGCAAGTTAGTGGAACTATGCTAATGAGAGAAGAAAATGAAAGATAACACCTATCTTTATCCTGTCTTTATACATATGCTGTTTTCCAATTTCTTTGCATATGTACGTACGTAAATTGAGAGCTTCTTAAAAACTGTATGCAGCAAAGTATAATTGATAGGGGAAAGAGTCTTAAGAAACAACTTGAACTTTACCAATTAGTCATTGTTTATATTATTTTATTTTTTCTGTTTGCAGTGGGAAAAAAACTTTTTTTTTAACATTATCCTTCTCCAGTCTATAGACCCAGTTCTCAGATACTGTGGATGAAAGCCTAGCTCCACTGAGGCCTGTAGCAAATTAACTTCAATGAAACCAAGATTTTGCCCTGAATTTATAAAGTGGTGAAGTACTACTAAACCACACATGCCATATTGCACACCCTAAATGCCAGTGGTTTCTTTTCAGGGATTGGCAAGAATGCTGTTGCCAGATCATGGCGTATTCAAACAGTGTTTCTGTTGTCAGATATCCAGCAAAACCTTTTTTGGCATGCAGAAAAATGTTATTAAATGCTCCACTTCCAAAATGGTTCTTAATATATGGATGGTGTATGTTTTTACATGTTACTTTGGGGTTTAGATATGTTTGCTTGTTTGTAATGCTTTGGAATTTGTCTTTTGTGAATACTTGAAATTCATCTGCAGTTGCCTAAAAATTTCAGTTTTGTGTGTTAGCATGGTTTCAAAATACCATTATTTTGTGTATGAGCATAGTGTAGGATAACCAACCTCAGAAGACCTGTTATGAGCTTTTCCGATGTGTTTCAGAACTTCAGCTTGTTTCAGAACTTCATCTAGGCATGAAAGTGGAAGAGTACTTGGTGCTAAGACTTCTAACAAGGACATTTACCTGTAATTCAGTATGACACCTCCCAAAGAACTGAATTTTATATAGATTGCTATGCATTTCAGCAAGTGGTACCATCCATCACTTATGAACTGATCTAGATATAAACTACTCACTGAAGATTAAGATTAAGGAGTCTGTAGTCAATACCAGCTTTGATCTGTACTGGTTTGCCTGAGAACGGAACACTATTGCAGTTGTACAGACTGGAAATGATAGAGGAGACATGGAACTGTGATAGAGGAGCTGCTTCCAAACAATTTAGTAAGACATAAGAAGTAAATGTATTGAAGTAAAACATATGGAGTACAGTATTGTAGATGACACACTTAAGACTTATGTTTTTTTTCTGGAGTATAATATAATTGTCCAAAATTACAGGACTTCTTATGGGTATGTTCAAATCAAATTGCTTTTCGTAAAGGACTCAGCTCATTGACTACACTGGACATCTTGTTCCTCCAGATTTAAATGGATTTTTGTTTCGTTCGCTGAATTACAGAGTTACTTAATGCAGTGTCTTAATACAGAAGGGAGACACTTTAAAGGTGTAGTTCTCCTTACAGTCAAAAGATGGTAGTACAATTTCTATTCCAAGCAGCCCAGCAACAGAGAGCAATTGCTACGCATCCATTGTTTGCATGTGGTCATGATTGCCAGATTTCATCGGCTCTAGCACAGTTTTGGAGTTAGCTGGTACCAGAATGGACATGTGTAGTAAAGGATTTAATGAAGGATTTAGGGGACTGAAAGAGTATGAAATGAAAATGTCCTTCTCACTGTCTCTGATGCTTTCAATGAAGTCTAAAAGCAGCAACTGATGTAATTAAAGTAGTGAGTTTAATTAACTACTAATACTAACTACTAACTAGTATAATGTTAATCTCAAACTATTTTATGGTGTGGTGCAAGTTGTTCATTGCAAGAAAATGATGCTTTTGATGAAAACAGTGCTAGAGTTTTCTTAAATAAAAAAGAAGATAAATCACTATGCCCAAACAGATTCAAGACAGGCCGTTAACTGAGATCTGTGGGCTCTTGCCATTTCATTTGTTTTGTGGGAATAAAACCAAATTCAGATGCTGACGCTAAAGAAAAGGAACTATTTATCTGTTTTACTAGCTGGTCAACAATGAGATTTAAGTCCCATTTTCTCTATAATGAGTCCCGTTAAAGCAATTACTTGTTCAAGTATACTGCTAATTGTAGCAGTACCTGGAAAACTTATTTCACACAAAGGATGTGTGATGTTCTTCAGCAAAGTAGAATCATCTAGGATCTGATGTTCCTAGCAGAGTTACTTAAATGCCTATGATACTGCATCTGAGCTGAGAAAGCAGGAACATGGCTGTACTTTGTGAGTGCAAGAATTGTGGTTGAACGCTTGTGTCCTTGAATCATATAGAGTACCTCTGTACACCCTGAGATGCTATTGTGGATCTGCTTAGAAATAAGACTAATAACTTGAGATCCTAGAGGTGCAATGCTTTTAGATGCTCAGTATCTACTTGAAGAATTCCAGTTCTGCACTGCAGTGCCTGTAAAAATTGTGCTTAGTTCTAACAGGCTAAGCCTGCGCACAAGAATCAGGCACCCTGTGGGGTTAGTAAAGAGTTTTTAGGCTTAGCATAGAAATACCCAATAGAAAACAGTGAGCACAGGGCTTTGTCCAAATTTTCTTACTTTCAAGATCAAAGGTGTGATTTAAAGCCACCCATTAACACATTTTTTCTACCCAGGATTTTCTTGTAGATATCATCTATTGCAGCAGGAATGTATTCGGAGGAGGCAAAGCAAGTAGTGGTATTTTTTCAATTTTCAGGCTTCACATTGAAGGGTACGATGAGATATACTGCTGAAGAAGCTGTGATGGATATGAGAGCATTATTCTGTAAAACCATTAGTTGTTTTCTATTCTGTGATTTTGGTCTCAGCCTGGGAGCAGGAGGGAGTCTGCAGCTCCTACAGTTAAAGAATTAGTTCCAGGCACTGGGATTATCTGAGATCTGTCTAAATCAATCTGGAAAATGATAGCAGGAAGGGGCTCACTTTTGATTCTTTCTCACCAAGCCAGTGCTCACTTCCAGAAATCAAGGAACTCTCTGTATATAGAAAACTACTGCGAAAATCTAAGGGAGAGAAATGATACTGCTAACACATCACTGGAGTTTTTTCCTCCTTCTTCCAACAATCTTCATCTGAATCTGCCATGATTTCTGTAGCATTCTAGTTCTCTCTAGGAATTCATTTTTGCAGGCATGACATAGTGTGTGATTCATAAATTATAAGTAATCCCCTCAGATAGCTGATTTGGACTGGAGTGCTGGAAAAGGTTACTAACCAGTGTTTTGAATAAGTGCTTTCATCATTTCCATTCCACTTGGAACCCCACACACTCAGAAAGCTACTCAATTCATTTTAAATTTGAGGTAAAGCCATAAAGAGGCTTAAATAGCTGAATGTGTTAGTCACATTGGAATATAATTTTCCCAGAGGGTAATTTTGGTTTGTGTGTTTCAACTTATTTCCTTGTATTTAACAAACGTAAAGACGTTCCAAGTAAGCAGTGCAGTTTGTGGAAAGCTGTCTTTGGATGTCCCTGGAGTCTAGAGGCATCCATTTCAGGTTAGAACTACTAGGGCACAAGTGGGCACAGCAAGCAACAAAGTGTCTCCATGCTGACTTGATGAAACAGAAGAGTTAAAGGTAATTTTTAGAAAAAAAAATTATTATTATTTTTTTTAGCTCCCTGGGCTGAAAGGGCTAAGTGGAAAGATCATGGGTGCTGGTTATGGTGATGGCATTGAGTAATCCCTGTGTTTTGTAGTTAGAGGTACTAAAATGCAGGGAGAATGGGGAAGGTTGACAAGGAAGAGACCCAGTTGTGACACCAATGGCTCATTTGTTTTCCAAATAACTGTTTCACTTCATTTTTACAGATATATATTCCCCTTTGTATATGAATACCTCAGTTCCACCTGCTGTCTTTTAGTAGCAGTAAGGAAACCAAACAATCTAATGATAAAGGCATCCTGCAAACAGGACGCTGCATGTACTGTGTTCAAGAGGCTTTTGGTAGATGTAACCTCATTAAAACACATCCAGATGTGTTTGAAATTATGAATAGCTGTTAAAGACACAACCTGCAGCATTAGAAAAGGATCATATGAGCAACTCGAAAACTGTGAGACAGCTAAGAAGTTGTGCTCTGCTTTTTGGATGCATTACTCTCTGGGTATGTGACAACTTCAACAGACCTTTTTCCTCTTCTGAACTTATGCTGACAGATGCAATCCAGAAGGAAACACATATTTTTGACTGAATTCAGAACACTGTTCTATGGAAGTTTGCAGAATTGTTTCCCACTTTTTGATTATGTTAATTGTTATGTATCTGTTTTTCCTGCATTTCTAGATAAAGTACTGAGGCATGGATAAGGCTTTCACCTTCACTTCTACACCACTAGAACTCTAAAACTTCATAGTGTAAATGGCAAATTTTACTCTTCTGTTTGTTGTTACTTTAATGTAGCATCCTCTGCTGTAGCTGTATAGACCCAGTGCAGATTCTTTCTACTTTATCTGTTCTGTGTGTACAAATAAGATCACAATCAATGGCTAAAATTCTTCTCTTGATGTTGTGGAGCTTTTAAAAAATTTGTGTGAATGCATTTTATTCCATATGCATTTTATTTGGATAGAATGGGTACAGAAAGAGTCAAGTAAAACAGAATATTAAGTGGCAGCATTTTGGATTGGAACTTTTAATTTGGTCTAGTGATATAAGGGAAAACTTGGAAGTATTTGAAGTATTTTGGATCGAAAAGGGAAATCTTATCCTACAGTCTGTGATTAGAAACTTGTGGTGGATCTATCATTCCGTAAAGCAAGGAGAATCATCAGGTTACAAGTAGATAGTAGATATAGGAAGCAGTTTTAGGTCCAATACAACATCTCCACAAGCACAGAGAACTCTGAGAACCCTAGTTATTGACATTCTGATATAATAATACTTGACCATGTAAATGGGGGACCATTCTCAAATATTTCTTTGGGAATAAAAAAAAAAAAAAAAAAGATCCAAAATGATGGGAACTGTTACCTTTGTACAGGAAAAAAGGTAAAGCATCCTGAGTTCAGGGCTGAACTGTTATGTTCCCACTTCAACCTTTTGTAGGTCTCTTGATTTTTCTACATCATTCAGCCCCCTTAGGAATAAACAGACTTCTGTTTAGCAATTCACAGGATTTGTCTGAGGTGAAGAACCTTGTTTAGAGATGGCACCTCGCATGTTACATCATCATAACATGTAATTTTACAGAGCAGTCTATGTTCCACTCTCCAGGCAGCTGAACATCATCTCTGCATCTCACCCTAGGGAGTGGGTAGTTCATTGGCCATGTCATGCAATCATATCACAAAAACCTTGGGGACTGTCAGTGTTTAATCTACCCTTAATGAAGCCTGCCAGATCAGTTTACACTGTTTGTCACTATTTTCTGGCCTGGTTGCCAGAGCCTTGGCAATGATTTCTGCTTCTAAAACAGGGAAAGAAATAGGCAGGCTTGCAGCTGGGAGCATTAACTGAAACTGAAATCCATGAGAAACCCAGGCAGAAATCCACCTTTGATCTGTTTCCTGTGTGTTCTAGGCTAGATGAAATCAGATTAATTTTAATCCCCATAATGACCGTTTCCTTGGCTGAACTCAGGCAAAATCCAAGCAGGGACTGAGGTCAGAGGTAGGGCCTGCTTACTCTCTGGGGTAGACTAGGATTCAGGAACCGCTGGTCTGGAAAAGTCCCACAGTAGAGTGCAGCTTTGTGCATAGCACTATAGCTTGTTGGTGACGATGCTGAGGGATGGATTGTCTGTTTCTGCACTGAGCTCCCCAGCATTTCTATATTATGAGTCATTATGCATATCCCTGCCAGCTCAGGTGCCCCTGGTCCTGCATTGTAGACACAACCTCAAGTACCTAATAGCCACCTTAAACACTTCAGGCAGAAATATAGGTCTTCAAAACCTGCCATGTAACCCAGGTGACTGGAGATGCTAAACAGCAGAAACTGGGCATCTCTCTTGTACCTAAACACGTCAGGGCCATCACAGAAGACACTCTGTGCCTATCCTCTCTGAAAGCATTTTGTCTCACAGAGCCCCGAAAGCACCTGTTGAACCTCAGCAAACAGCTCCTGCCATCAGGGACCCAGAAACCTGGTACTACTCCTGATGAGCAGCCAATAACTGAAGCAGAGACTGGACTTGACAGGTTAGTGTCATAACCAGCAGCCTGACTACTAGGTTACACAGTGGTCTTTGTTCCCTCCTCCATTCCTTTTGTTATTTACTAGTAGTAGGACAGCTGTTTCAGGAAGATTCCTACCTTAGAATAACCTAAAAGATACAGTTAAAGGAATTGAATGTTGGTTAAACTTTCATCTGGGTGCTAGTAGAGTTGAGCCACATTATCTCATCTTTGAGTATTGTAGTTGCCTCCCATATCTTTGCCAGTCAGCTTTTGTGAGAAATGGTACAGGTAGGCAGTTAATTCCAGGTAGTGGGTATGTATGTATCCCAGTTGGAGATGGGCGTTTTCCTGCAACCCAGATGAGGATGCCAAGTTCATGGATAGAGTTTAAGATCTCTTTCTTGGCTTTCCCCATTAGCTGTGTTAGGCAGCTCTGTGCTAGTGTGCTGGCTTTTGTGGGTGTCATTCTTGTGGACCACTTAAGCACTCTTGGCAGGGGAAATCTGCAATCTGTAAGGCACCTTGCAGTTAGGAACTGACACCCCAGCCCCTGTCTCTTTGTGAATCTGTCTCCCCCTTTATTTATTGCTAAGATTTTTTTTTTTTTTTTTTCCCCATCCAAATCATGTAAATAGATAGAAAGAAGGATCTTTTCTCTATAATATGGGAGATGATTTCCATCCTAGGAAAGAGAATGCTGTATCAAAAGCAATACAAATCTGATATAATTCCAGGGTATTGACTGTTTAAGTAGTTTGTCTATTTAAAAGCCTAGCATGGGGCTAATTAAGGTGATGTGTGGACTAGAAATTTCTTTGGAATAAGTAATGTAATATTGTACAAAGGTTTCTATTGACACTTCTCTCTACCTTTGAGGAAGGCCATTTGTAATATTGTGTTTTCATAAGCTTGATGTAATGAGATGGGAAAAGATGTTGGAAACAATAAATACTGCTGGAATGGGTGGATACCATTTTAGATATAACCACTGAAAGTCAGTGTTTCTCAGCTGTGTGTTATGCTGTAGAATTGCTATCATGTTCAGTGACATGTGCCAAACAGTGTCCATGTTGTAACAGCTCAATTACATGTTTTCTGAGTCTCTTCTTGAAGAGACAATTATTGCAGATCTAGAACTGTCAAGAGAAGTTTGTAGTCCTGGAGTGAGCTAACTCTGTGCTGGAAGTAAACTAACAGCAAATTCACAAGTTACAGCTGCATCTCTGCGTGCTTGAGTCCTGCTGTGAATGTAAATCTTTCTTTTGTTAGTCTAACTGCCTTCTCAGCCGTATAGCAGCCAGGTCACTTAGTGTGATCAGAAATCTGTGCAGTTTGAGATCCCCAGGTAGCTAAAGAAAGAAATGTAAGTGCTGCAATGTTCCTTCTTAGGTTAACTTACTGGGAGCACACTGGTAGTAGTGAGATGCCTACTTCTGAGCTTGATGCCCAAATACCCTATCCTATGCATGAGGAAGCAGCAAGTGTCTTTGAATTGGTTGTTTGCATAGGTAAATGGTAATGGATCCAAGTTCATGCTGCCTCTGTGCTGAGCTGACCAGTTATTATTTAACTTGGTCTAGAAGCCATGTAACAAATAATAATACTTGGTTATTAATCCGTGATGGGAGAATTGTTACAGCTATGAGAACTAGTTGAGCTTTCTCATTTTATGTCAGATGTTTGCTTTTATTTTTAAGCTTCATTTCTTTACCTTCTTTGGTTATAATATTAATTTCTCAATTTGCTCCTTTTGCTGTCTTTGTGCAATGTACTCTTAGAAGTTCAAGGTTTTACACAGCAAAATGTCAGGATTACATGAATTTAAGTGACAGTTTAGCTCTTTCTAATTTGTTCACAGAGTATTTTCAATTTTATTGCTTTTCTTTTGAGTATGTTTTCTTTCCTAGGGCACTAAATATGTTTCATTAGACATTGTCTAATTATTATGTGATTTTGTATATATGATTAATTTGGAAGGGTGATGAAAATGTTTTCTAATTTCCTTTTTTTTAAAAAAAAATAAAATATTTTTTGTTTGTAATACACTGGTTGTTGTGTCCTGTGGATAGAACATGAGATCAGAGATTCAAAGATCAAATGTTAGAGGGGCCTGACTCCTGTGTAAAACTTGACTACATATGAAACTTTTATGATTTATCCAATATCATAGTCACACAAGGTGCAGAGAATGTCCTGGTGGTGGTGAACTTTGTCAAATCCAATTGATCTTTCGAGGTCCCTTCCAACCCCTTCAATTCTGTGATTCTGTATATTGTGTCAGTTTGGGTATTCAATGCAATTCATGGAGCAGTTTTCTTCGTTAGTTTAAAAGTCAAACTTTTCCCAGTCAAGGAAATTCCTTTGCATGGGTTTGTCTTATTGAGTGTCCCAATCATTTGTGTCACCAGCTGCTTTATAGTGAAACCTTGCTTTTGGTTCTTGAACACCAGCTTGGAGAAGCAACATCCCAGACAACACCTTGCCTTCAGGCAGCATGGGTCATCTCAACTACAAAATATTAGGCTGTGGGGTTTGAATCAATGCTTCCTGTCTGCTTGTCCCATCTGTAGAACCCCTTTGCACAGTGCAGTGTAGGAGGACCTTACTTAAATTTTGGGGAAATACTCTGTAGGCTGTGTGTTCTCTCTTGTTCATCAGAGTAGGCATAAAGGAAAATAATCAGTCCCCATGTACATTACTGCATTTTATGCTAATAAAAGTTGCTAGATTGACAGGTAAGGAGAGATTGTGATTCACTGAGTCACAACTCTGATACCTCAAAGATAGGCTTTTACTCATGTTTCCCCAACAAGATTCTTCAAACTGAGATCTCTTATTTTGTGTAAATGTATAGCTCTGACTTTTTAATCATCTGACTTGTGGCTTTTCTTAACGCTAAAAGGACTATCCGCAGGTGTGGCTGGAGGGGAGACATCACCTATCTGCTTCACAGGGGTCACTAAACATCTATACATGACCACTGTTTCATGTCATTTCCAACCCAGGCAAGTCTTCAGCCGCTGAATTAGAAGCCTGCATAGCCCCATCACCAGGGCCCTCATCTTCCTGTCTCCCAAATATGATCGGATAATCTGCCCTCCCTGCCATGGCTGTGGACAGGTTCGTCTCCTCCCAGCTGAGAGGAAAGCCATGTAACCAGCAATTTGCCTTCTCTCTTCCTGCTCCACTGCACACTATGCCTCACTGACTCGTACAGCTCCTTCCAGGCACTTCCTCGAGTTTTAATGTAGCACGATCTCATAATGTCTAATGAGCGATTTTGAAGCTGATATTTTGGTTTTGAATGTAGTAGATGTAGTGAGATCCCTGTTGCTGGAAGAATAAATAAACAGAGAAAAACCTCCACACTTTAATGTGCAGTATTGATTGCTACATTGAGGCATAATGTCAACTAAATGCCTCCCTTTCTCCTCGCTTCCCACAAATGCACAATAATAGACCTTGTTTACTGGAATTTAGAAATTATTTTGTCTTTGAGTGGTGCTGTGACATTGCCCACTGCATTCTCATTTAATATATAATATCATTTGTATTTTATATTTCATATTTCTGATACACTTTTTAGATAACTATATTTCTTGCCCCCAAAACAAATCAGCACTAATTTTATAATGAGAATTTCAGTGTTACCTTATTATTAAAAAGAATCTAGGCCATATGCATTATGTAAGGTTGTCATAGGAACAGTTTCTCTGAGGGGAAAACTGACTGTCTGTAGTTTCCACAGAAACCACTCCCTGCTGAGACAGGTGCCTCCAAGGGAAGTGAAGGGAATATAAATGAGAGAGAAAGAGACGCACACAGCTGTCAGATGATCTCTGCACCATCCCCACGTTGCTGCAAATTCATTTCTGGGTTTATTTTTAGTCTGTAGGTTTTGTCTGTATGTCTGGCACCTTCTCTTGGCATGTTAACTCTGCCCATCCCTCCCTCACCTGGAACTGGTTTTGCAGATGGAGGTCCGGAAATGTTCCACCTTGGCAGTGAACTGACCACATCTGATAAGAGAGTCCATTGCTCTAGGAACCATGGTGCATGGGACGATTTAAATGGTAAATGAGATTTTCCCCCTTTAATTCCATTTTTCTGAAGTCAGCAAAGGCAGATACGGAAATAATTCCTTCTGGAGAGGAGTCAACTATCTCGACTAATTTGTCAGTTAATGGTTTTGTTCTTTTTGGGTACCAGCATGTGCTGCTAGGAAAAATGTGTGATGAAATATCAGGAGTTAATTCCTTTTTGCAACATCAATTCCTAGGATTTGTTAACTGAGGAAAAAAGGAGCCATTTCTTTTAATATGCTTTAATGTCACTGAAGGCAAGTATGGATTCACATTTCTGAAATCCTTTGGCACATTTCTTCACAAATAGTGTTGATCTGTTTTATTTTTATTTTTTTTTCTTCAAGGGGAATAAAACCATTACATTCATTCAAGGCTTAGTGCGGCCATAGTTACAGATTAACACGCTGGCTACTTCATCTTCATCCTGTCATCTCTCTGCTGCTTTATGGGGAAAGCAGGCTGACATGGTTATTAAATCTGGCAGCTGTGTTGTATGCACATGGGAAGCAAGTAGAGCACAGCATATAGAAAATGAGTAGCTTTCAGATAAATGCCTTCTTTTCACTGCTACGAGGCTTGAAAGGCAGCCTAAAAAGCTCCTTCTCCTCTTTGTAATCACCAGTCGTTGGATCAGTGCACAAATACTGCAAATACAGTTGCAAATGTAAGTATTCCTTGTCTGTGTGCTGCTTTCGGATTGCTAATTAGGGTTTCTACCTTGGTGTTCTGCTTGAAAAAGCAGAGATGATAGCTGAAAACATTCTGACAGGGAATGCTTCTATGCAGTATTGTTTCAGCTTTCAGAGGAAGAGCTACTGAGGGAATGGGATGCATGAAAGCTTTCCAGAACAAATAGTTTGCAGTTGTGTTTGTTGATTTTTGGGATATCTGCTTGCCGCTTTGTCTCCGAGGGAACAACTCAAGCAAATGCAGGAGGTGCTTCTAGATAGATAGTTTTCTGTTAGATAATATTAGATATGCAGTGGGAAAGATACTTCAGTATTAACAGGCTGCTCATGACCACATAGGAGAGAAATCTGCCGTGGTATTTTTCACCTCAAATCTTTTCTTTGAAAATCCAAAAATGCAGAACTGGACTTCTCATTAAGAAACTCAGCAGTACCTTATTATCGGAAGCGCAAATAGTCATCATAAGGGGCACCAGTAAGTCTGCATCTGACCTGATAAGAACAATGAACGTAGCACGGTGAGCGATGCATGTTTTTCACCAATCTCACTCTATGTGTACACGAAGAGGATCTTTATCTGCTATGTGGCATGAAGGCAGGATGGTAAGGTTGTTGGGAAGCAGTGGAGTTGCAGGTTTCTCGGTGTCACGGTAATGTTGTAAAGAAGAGAAATGGTATTTGTTGAGTGTTTTTTGATCTTTTAGCACTGAAGAAACAGCATCCTGTTTTTTAGCTTTCTTTCTAGTTCAAAGCTTCTGTAGTACCATTGTTCTATTGAGTTTATGGCTAGTGAATTCGTATTATGCTGTGAACAAAATCTGCTTATTGGAAACAGCCAGCAGTCAGTGACAAATATAAATGTCAGATAATTGCATGAGAAATGCAGGCTACAGCCAGTTTGTCTGAGATGCCATGTCATGTTTCTTGCTTTATTTACAGGACTTGTTTTTTCCTAGGGACTGCTTTGATACTGTAAGCTTTTTTATGAACCTTGTAGAAAAGTCATGATAACAGTTAACAGGTGACTGCCATTAAGTGACTAGGGAGAGAGTATGTTGTATTGTTTGGTGCAAGGAGAGAACTAAACATATTCATAGTATTACTGTCTCTATAATGCTGTTATAATACAGGTTATATGCTTGGTCCGTCTGTTGTTTAGAAGCTGTTTTTGCAGTATTTCAGATTCATCTTACAGATGTATACATAGAAATGCCTGTCTTAGTTGTAGGAACTGAAAGGTGATTTCGGAGCTTCTCTTCCTCTTGTCCTCAATGCATACCCTACTCCCACCCTCCCCATACACAACACCCTCCCCATACACAGTCAGATATTAATAGCTTCTCCGAAACTTAGCTTTGAAAACGGTCATTTTTGATGACAGCCATGGAGCTAATCTTCCCAAGCTTGAGTGGCAGCAAGGCAACTGCTGAGACAAGTGGTGACCTTTTAGGACAATGTCTCTACAAAAATGTCAAAATGTTAAAATGGCAGACATCAAATGCCATGTGTGCAGGGACGGGGCGTCAGCTGGCAGGCTTTTGGCTGAAGGCAGTTAATCCACTGCTTGCCTGGATTAAATACGGAAAGCCCCTGCCTAAGTCTATAAAATGTAGAGAAATAATTCATATGTGTCCTGAATCATTTCAGATTTGAGACATGGATGAAAAATCTCAGCTGTTTTATTTAAAATCTGCTCTGGCATCTTCCTGACAGATATCCAGAAAAGCAGCCTTTTTACACTTTGCACTTTGAATCATATACCAGTTTTCTCCCAGATCTCATCCATGATGTAAATTGATCTTGATGAATCCTAAGCAATGTTCATTGATGTGCCTGCAGCTGGATGCTGAAATTCTGAAAGTGTGTGCATTGACTTTTAGGCATATGCTCACTGAATGTTAAACAATCCCCTGCAGTTCTTGGTGCTGCAGCCCTGAGCTGAAACCGCATTTGTAATTATGTACACTGATGCTTTGTAGCTTTCTTTGAAAGCAATGATGTCTGACCATTACCATACTTTCTGGTGTGTCAGCCTCATGCAGATACCTTTACCCCTGGTAAACAGCACAGAACCAGATCAGTGATGCTGATTGCCAGCATTGTAGGTGTGTCATCCCTCCTGCATATTTCAGGGAGGTATGGGAGGTGAGAAACTACCCAGTCCTTTACCTTGGCCTGTAGGAAAGCAGTATGTGTGATTGGAAACTAACCAACTATCCTGTTCACCTTTTGGTTGACCTCACTTGGAGAATAAGAAAGGTTAAACCAGTGACTGTACCATGCCAGTCTTGCCTGGCCAGTTTGCAGCTGGTGACAGTTGAAGAGAATTTTCAGCATTCTCTATGCAAAACGTAGGATGCACTGCCAATGCAGGTAACCCCTGAAAAGCAGTCAATGACCAGAGTTTTTCTTTCCAGTCATTATTATGATCACTCATGTTTCCTAATTCCCTACATGAAGAATTATGAAGCACATGAGGTAGGTAAGGACAAATTTCCTTAAATGTATTTCCCCCCTCCTTTCTGTTTCTCCCTCCTACCTGTCTTCTAATTCCTATCTGCTTTTCCACAAGCACTTCCATGAATTGTGATTTACCAAGACTTAGAAATCTGTCTGGAAGAAGAGCATTATGCTTATCCAGTTGAGGAATAAAAAGGAAACTGATGTACTGGTTAATGTAACCAATCACAACAAAGCTACCTATGATGAATTTTGGATTTTGATTTTCAAACAGCAAGTCACATGTCGTTACAGTCTATTTAGTCATCCATGATAATGTTGAAGAACAAATTAAAAAAAAAAATGCAAAAAGATGCTGCTGTTTTTCTGTGGACTTTGCATGAAGAAGAAATCTGAGGAAAGTAATTGGATATATTCATTTAGTTAAAATTTGTTTTTAATCCAATTATACAGGGCTTGTTATTTTCCTAAAAAACCATGAAGTGTCAGATCAATTCATTAAACATTATCAGTCATTACACCTGATATGAAGTTCTGATCACAGCAATTGCATTTTCACTTTATTCTGCATATTAGATTATTACTGTACTATTTCTGTATCATCCAGGAACACTCTTATGGGAATATCACTGAGCAGATACTGTATAGAAACAGAAGGTAATCCTTGGACCTAGATTACTTACAAGCTATTGTAAAAATAAAGCAAAAGCTTAGCCATGAGGGAAGGAAGAAGCAAATATTTTAATTATATGTGATCCAGATGTCAAATCTTATCAAACAACCAGTTTTCATGTTTGTTTTTTTATCTGAAGTCAGAATACTGATGTCAGTGTTATGTTGAAACTGAATTGGTCATGAGGATGCCAGAGTTTTGCCTAGATATGAGTTGAAATTGCATGTAATTAAAATAAGAAAACGTATACTTACTGTGACCTTATTTCAAAACTGTCATACTAATTCACATGGAATATCTCCTTTAGGCTGTTAAAGTTTAGCTATGAAGTTAATGAAGTATATTAATTGAAATTAACTCCACTGACCAAAGCATGACTACAATTACAAGTAGTTGTAGACTGATGATGAAGATTTCCCTTAAAATCATTAAGACACTATTTTATTATTGACTTTAGTAATTACTAAGTTAATAATGTTGATGATAACCTTAATTACTAGGGCAATAATATTCATTATTAAGGTTAATGAAGCATGTTTACCTGCAGTTACTTACAGGATCTAAATTTCAATGTTAATTATTGGAATGAACCAGCAGCAACATGACACTTGGCCATCAGATGGTAATTGACTCATCATGGATCATGTACTGTGAACAGTGGGGTTCATATTATCTGTGTTTTTTGTAAAGCCAATTTTTCCTGTCTTTCTGCTCCTCACCCATTTTACAAGTAGATTTCAGGATAAGTCACACATCTGTTAACATCACCTTTTCTGCTATGTTTTGTTTGAAGGGTATGGTGTAAGGTAGGCAGTGTTTTTATACCCATAAACTAGAACTGAATTTGCCATCCAAAATAAGTCAGAAATACCCATATTATAATATGCTGTTCCATTGAGAAGGTATTTCATTTATTCAGTTTGTACAATCTTCAGATCATCCTTCATGAAGCAAGGCTGTAGCACATGAATGCAAGCTACAGCTTAACTGAGCAATGTAACTGACATAACTGACCAAAACTGTGTAATTATTCTTTCTGGACATTTATGTTGTGCATATGATTTCTAGTTGCCATTTTTAGTATGAAGGCATGAACCTAGTTGTACATGCAGGACTAAAAATTCTAAAGAATCGCAAAGGGTCAAATTACAGTTGGAAAAATGCAGTACCTTGAATTTCATTTTTTTAAAATTATTTATTTTATTATAGTTTATTATATTTTATTATTTATTATTCAGGTTGAAACTATATTTGCAATAATATCTACTGTATTGACACTGAAAATTATATAACTATATTACTATGTTATATAACTATCACAAACATACACAAAGCAAACAGTGGGCATTAGTATGGGCCAAAATTTAAATATATTCTGACGGTGGTACTGTTGTCCCTTCCATAAAGCAGTTGCAAGAATCTAAATGAATGGAAATTGCTGAACATGAAAGGTTATTGTACTCATCATATGTCTTTCTTTTTTTTCTCTCCTTGAATGCAGGGAACAATTAATAAAACAATTCTGAAAGATTATTTGCAAGCATGCAATTATCTAGTTTGATCTGAATGGATAAAGTAGTATCTTATCAATCTGGTTTGCTAGTACTTTGAAAGGATTTTTGCAGAACTCATTAGTTCAGGAGTATTAGGACAGGTGCCTTTTTTTTTTTTTTTTTTTTTTTTTTTTGTCAATACTGTGATTCCGAAATGGATAAGCTAGAATGTCAAAGGCAAAATAATTTATCCCCAGGAGTGGTATGGATTACTGTTAAGTTTCTGAAATCCTGTCTAATCATTCACATATTTCAAAGCATTACTAAAAGTAATGACCTGATTTTAGACAGTAAATGAGAAATAACCACATAACTACATCTTGTTTGTAATTTAGAAAGATGATTAGTCTTAATTTTTAAAGGCTTCAGTTCTTTTTAGTTGCCTTTACAAACACATTCCAAAAAGTTAAATACTCACTAGTCTGAGGTGTTTTTTTTTTTTTTTTTTCCTGATTCAATGGGAATTCACTCAAGGGGCCTTTCTTAAGAACCGAGAGGGTCTATAGACTAAAAGTGAGATTCCTCTGCATTGTTACAAACCTGCTTCCATTTTTTGCTGGATGGAAATAAGTTCATTAAAATATAGCTCTGGTTCTGCCTCAGCAGAGTGTAGAAAAATAATTCCTCATGTGTAACCAGGTTTGTTTTGTTTTGTTTTTGAAAGAGGAGGTTGGTATTGACTTCCTCAGCATTGAGTTCTTTCCTACTGACATATCTGAATCCATAGGCTGTTACAACTTTCTTATAGTATGCGTAGCCTTCAAACGGATTTGAAATTAGCCATTAGTTTATGTTGAGGCATTAGGTAAGTCCTATGTAAAAGCCAACCAACAAGTCTGAAAACTGATTAAAGAATTATATCGTCTAACACCCAAAATATTTTAACATGCTGGAGTTCCTAGGACAATACACCTATTAACCTTGAGTCAAGATGTAACCATCCTACAGGTGAATGTAACTCAATACTGAATATTCTCAGGGCAAAATTTTACCCTGAAGGGGCTTCCAGCCATCATATTGTTCCACCCAGCAGGATGGCCAAAGTATCCTTTTCTTTACAAAATGATGGCTGTGCAATTTAAGATGTAAAACAACGAACTTTTTCAGCTTATTTTGTTTTTAAGAGCATGCTGAGAGTTAACAGCGGGGCTTATAACATGGATAGCTTTGTATGGTGCTAAAACTAAACACCATAATATGGACATCAAAGACCTAGAAATCAATAATTATTTATGAGAAAAGTCATTATTCTCATGGTAATTAATAGGAGACTTGTGATGGTTTGCTTTGATTCTGACCTTGGTTCTTCATGCACTGAAGTAATTGCAGCTAATTCCTTCTTTCCAAAAAAGTTAATTTCTTGTTCCATGACAGGCAGTGTAGGCAAGGGAGGACCACAGTGGAAAACAATGTTACTCTTACATTTTGGGAATTATCAGTTTACCCTCTTGGGGCAATGAAAGGTCACATCATTGTTTTCAGGTAATGTTCTTTAAACAACAGATCTGTCCTTAAGTTTTCTGAAGAAAGCACAAAAGTTTTTTTTCATTGTTTGCTTTGAAGATATGGGGGCAGTCAGATGCATAGGGGACCTCACCTGATTGTACATCCTGTGGAGGGCTAAATGAAGAAAGCTCTCTGACACTCCTTGATCCTCAGCTAGCTACCCTTGGAGAAACTGGAGTGGGTGTTAAGCAACCTTGATTTATGGAACTGGGAAAAGGTTGCTTAGATCTTTCAGCAACAGAGACCCCCTCCCCCCCCTCCCCCTCTAATCTGACCCTATCCTCTGAAAAGCCTTTTCCTTTAAATATACTTCCCCTCTATCTGTTGCTGAGGAAGGTTTGAGTATGGCCAAAGCAAGAAGTGGCACAACATCTCTGTGTTGTCAGCTGTGCTTCTGGTGAGCTATCCAAATAAAGGTATTTGCTATTACTGAGGAGAACTCGAGAGAGCTCTTCAACTGATTGCCTCAATCAGTTGTGGAGATTAAAAGTAGGTGCAGGGGTGTCTGTCACACAGATAATTATATAACTATATAACTATAATTTTCTAGGTCAGTGGGGTGTTGTCTCTTTACAGGACTGCCTGTGAATGGATGTGTGTACAAAGAATTCCATAGTAGTTTGTTTATCTACTGATTCAGAACAGATGCTCAAATAGCACAACTTTTATGAAGGAGGAATTGATAAAGAGTGCAGATGGGATGTGGTTGGTACAAGAAACTCCATCCATCATTTTCCGAAAGGCACAATGAATGGCTTAATTGTTGCTCCTAACAATTGTTGGCCATTTTATTTGCTATAGACAACGTATGATCCCACTAAGAGCCAACTCAGAGAAATACAGTGACAGAGGAGTCTTTTTTCCATTCATTTGACTTCATTCACTGTGCAGATTCCCTCTGGACCAAGACCTTTGAATACTGCTCACCTGCAGAGGAGACAGCCAGCAGCTCACATCTTGTCCACTGCGAGTGAGGTCCTGAGCTGCCTAACATAGCTCTAAATGGGGAAGGAACAAACCTGACAGTAAGGAAATAGTGTTAGTACAACATAAAAATAAAATAAAATAAAATAAAAAGCCAACACTATTTCATGCTGGGAAATCTGTGTACAGCAATATGTGAAGTTACTACCTTCTGAGAGAGCCCCTCATGGGAATACTTCTCCTCATATCAAGGGTTTCCTTCAGAGTCTTGCAAATGTAATCTACCCTCTTCTGTGTAACTGGGTTCAGTGTGTCTTGTTTCTTATCTTCCTCAGTTGCAAGGTTTATATATAAGCCTATCTCTGGTGCAATCTTTTATGTAAATTTTACTTCAGTACTGATGTCTCTAGAGGACTTCACAAAACAGTTGATGTTTGTCTTTCTTTTTTGGAACAAAATGCCTACCTGAATGTGTTTTCTGTTTTTTTTTTTGTTGTTGTTTGTTTTGTTTGTTTTTGTTTTTGTTTTTTTTTTTTTTGTTGTTGTTTGTTTGTTTGTTTTGTTTTTTGTTTTTTTTTTTGTGGTTTTTGTTTGTTTGTTTTTGTTTTTTATGTTTACATGTTAACAGTTTCCTGTTCCTTTCTGGCTGACATGTGCTTTTTTGTGTCTTTAACCTGTCTTTAAAACGTCCAAGAAATATAGCTTTAAAATAAGTCCATTAATTCAACAATTGCTTAATTTTAGCAATTATCAATGCCTCCTTCTGTGAGATCTCTTTCAGCTTGAGTCAGAAAACAACCAAGAGCAAACAATCAGTTCTAAGCAAGAAGCCTCTTTTAAACACACCACATGGCTCATCTCAACAAACATGCAGAGAAGCACAAGTGAATACACAGAAATTCTCAAGGCCTGCTGTTCACCCAGACTCTGGGTACTGTGCAGTATTGCCTCTCAACACATTTTGTTCCTTGCATTCAAATAAACTGCAGTGTGCAAGCTATAATTTAATCCATGCCGTAGACAAGGTCAACACAAAGGCCCTGGTAGGGGCACTGGGCTGTAGTCAGGCAGCTGTGACTGTTTTAACAGAAATCAGGAAG
The DNA here is from genome assembly GCA_011076525.1 of Nettapus auritus. Lineage (NCBI taxonomy): Eukaryota > Metazoa > Chordata > Aves > Anseriformes > Anatidae > Nettapus > Nettapus auritus. Next base: position 52,459,388 of record CM021768.1, on the reverse strand, counting down.
TCCTTGCTCAAGGAATGAGGCAACATATTCAGTACTTTTAGAGCAAGAATAGCACTAAGAAGACCAAATGCTGAAAGAAACACTTTATATATATATATATTATTTTAATGGCAGTTTAAAAAAAAAATTAAAAAATTGAGGTGGAACTGATTTCCTATTACTGTAAAAACCATAGCGCTGTTGGATCTAAGTTATAGATACTTCAATTTTTTTCTCATTCTGCATATCTTCAGAAAGCCTTTACTGATGTAGATAGCATTGGATTTTCTTTTGCATATACATTTTTCTTTACTTATTTGCTTAAGGTAGAATATACAATATCCCCAGTCTTCTTAGCTGGCTGGCTAGTATTTCAAACACTTTGTTCCTGCCCCAACGTAACATTAGCAAGAAATCTATCTGGACATATCTAGACACTATTGTTGGTAAATAAAAAGCTACCTAGTTGATTTTAGAATCACACTGAATAAAAAATGAAGTATGTTTAATTCTCAGACACGTTCTTTGTACTTCATATTGGTTATAAGTATGTTCTTAGGTGGATTTTCCTCCATAACTTACAATTGCTGGATCAAAATACACTCTCATACAACCATTTTCTTAGGAAAAACGTTTTAAATTCTTGCAGATCTCTAACAAAATATATATTCCTGGAGCATTTTATCATTCCATGAATTTCATTTCTTGTCAAAACAGTGAGACGGTACCAAATGGGGCTACATTCTTTCAGTGTACGTTAGTTTAGTAGTTTTGCTTGAGTTTTATCAACCATTTAGGAATTTGCGATAGCATTGTTGCTTTCATTGTACAGTTATCCATTTGTCTATTAACTTGTTTGTTGTTTTTGCCTTTAACACGAATCTTAGTATGCTCAGTCTGCTAGCATTGTCTTTTATACATCTTTATCCTGGTTCTTGTATGCGTGATTGACAGCAGTAAGCTCTGGGAGTATTTTGACCCCCAGTTCAGTTTTCTTAGGCTGCTATAAAACGATATGACTTAACTCCAGGCATGGGGGCAGTCTGGTCCTGGTCACATGACAGCTTTAACCATATGCTGCTTGGATCAGGGGACTGTTATGTTCTGCGTTCTTCATAGATGAAGTTTGTAATGTCTTCTGATATTAAGCTCTTCCCCTCTCCTGCTGTTCAGAATACCTTTTATAACACAGGTTTGCTTGCAAACTAGCATGGCCCTGTTTATATAGGGAACTGGGTGACCACAAGGAGCCTGACTTGAGAACACCTGGAAGTCATCAACAGTTGCCTTTTATGACCCAGTTATATGGGGATGCTGAACACTTAGACGTTTGTGTTTGCTTGCTTTCAGGCTTTTGTAAGTACACACTACCATCTTTTAAAACTATCTTTAAAAGCTTTTGTTCATTCAAGTGAATGATTCTGACCTTTTTTGTGCCTCTACAGTTTCATTTCAACTCTTTGAATTATTTAAGTGTTTCCATGTGCTAAGTAACTAACATGCTCTCTAGGTTTGCTAGATAGAAAAGGGGATGTAGAAATAAACTGGGTGTAGCATTTTCTTGGTATCCCCCTCACCCAGATTCAATATGTAGACAGCCAACATAAAACAGCTGGGTAGCCTCATTCAAGAAAAGGTAAGCTGCTGATCTTTATTGGGAGTGGGAAGGGATGAAGGGGACGAGCCTCATCTGCACTGTGAGGTGCAGACCACGCTGGCTGTTATTCAGTGTGTGTGTGTGTGTGTGTGTGTGTGTGTGTGTG
>CM021768.1:52402470-52457636 GCA_011076525.1 Nettapus auritus | reverse complement strand
GCGCGTGGAGAGTTAATTCCTTTTAGTTCCTGGCTAAATCCATGGCTGACCTCATTGATGTGAGAGTGAAATCAGCAGGAGTTCTTATATGCTTGAAGGGAAGGCACATATTAAAGTGCTTTCTTTGAAACAAGGTCACTGCATTGCTAATTGAGTGTTTTTCCTCTGATGGGTAAACGCCTCCCCTTTTCTGAGCATCCTTTGCTCTTGTTTGCAGAGGTTTGGTCCTGTGCCAAACAAGTGAGTGCGATATTTATGTCTAAGTTCAAGATGAATAGGTTTTATGATGGGAGCAGGAGCCACTGCTGTCTTGAAGGCAGTCTTCTAATTATTCATATCTATTTGTTGCTTAACAGCAAGGTCTTCACAAAGAGTTCTTTTGAATATTTTCCCTGAGTTCATCTGTGTGACCAGGGACATCTCAACCCAGAGAAGTGTGAAGAACAAACCCGCGTTAAAAAGGCCATACCTAAAAAGGGAGATGGCATGTTTTTTTCATATCAGTTTTTCTGTTCCAAATATACTGCTTAAAATATTTATACTGTTATCTGGAAAAGTATTCCTTGGAGGTGAATCATTTTGTGTTGTTTCAAATGAGGGTGGATGGTGTCAGTGGCTCTCTTTGGAAGAACCTGACACTGAATGTAGGTCTGTTCCAGAAGCAAAACATTTGTCCTTCTGGAGTATGCTTGTGAACTCCAAAGCTAATCATAGCTAAGGGGTGTTTCGGTGCTGTTTGAAAATCCCGCTAGAAGCAGAAGTGGGATTCCCTGAACACCAGTGGAATTTCAGTAGTGTCTAGATTCATTCAGAGAATTTAACACAGAAGTCACTGTAATGTAGTACAGCATAGCTCGAAGTAGATTACAGCCAGCTGGGGTATTGGAGAAATCTGTTTCGGGCAACATGGTGTCCAGCACAGGCTACTTTGTTTTGCTGTTAGACAGAGTTTTCTAGTATTTTGGCAGCACATACAGCAGACAGGTATTTTAGAGCTAGGTTTGATATTTTTTGCTGCTCTTGATGCAATGCAGTCTAGTCAAATCTTGAGGATGAAAAAGTCTCTGGTGAGATGGGAAACTGAGTCTGCAAGTAAGATAGAGCACACCTGGATGGCTAATGGAAGGCAAATGCAAGTAGTTTGTACTCAAAATGTCTCCTCCAAGCTCTGTGAACCACCCCTTACCAGGACAAGGAACCCGATGAAAACAGGGAGAGGGACAGAGGGAATATGAGCCTGAAGATTTACAGTGCTCTGTGACTCCAAGGTTAATCATTATCTACAGTGCATGCATTTTTGGAGGTGCTTCTCTTTTTTTTTAGTATATTTGTAATATGTTTGGAATGAGTGTCCTTAGAGGTGTCAGGAAAGTTGGAACAAAACTTACAGAAAGACCACATCAGTTGAACTGTATGAAGAAAAAATTTCTGGCCTATTCATTTTTATTCTCTATGCACTGATGTTCTCTAGCTGTATTTATCTGGCACCCTGATCAATCAGAGAAGGTCAAAATTAGAAGCATTAAATTATCCAGCAAACTCCTGTTGGAAATAAAATCCTGCCAAACTAGTTATCCTGTATTTATTGGTTCTGGAAAAATGTCTTTCCTAAATCAATGATGGAAGCAGTAATGGTTTGCGTGTCCAGAATTTCTTCAATGAGAGCTTTGAGGCACTGTAAATGTATCCACACAGTAGTTCAGTGAAATAGATGAGACATAATATTGATATTTTACAGAGGAGTATAAAAGATTAAATCACTAGTCCACATCTAACTAGAACGTAGAAGCGATAGTCAGATGGAATAGGATGTATCACAGCTGTTGATGTACATCAGCAATGTAACCTTATTTCTTTCCATGCAGTTTCTACTGTGAAAGATGGTATTTGTATTTTTGGTTGCAGTTTTATAGTAGTATGCTGCTTTTCCACTTCTGTGCTGCAGAGAAACAAGTCTCTGTGTGCAATTTGGCATTATTTCCACTATTAAGTTCCAGGTGGGTATCTCTGCTTTGATCTGATCCCTGGTGTGGTATTACTGATGGGGAGCTGGCAGAATAGAGGACATCCCAGCAAGCCTTCAGCAGTGCAGGAAGGAGGAGTTGCGAGCCTCATCTCTCTGTGTAGTGAGCCATAAACAGCGATGTGCTGACAGCTGTTGTTTCACTAAATCATTTGGAGCAGAGGGATGTTTCCTGTAGTCAGATGTGACCTCCAGGGGCTAGACATATCCCCGGTGTCTTTTCTGGCATTTCCTTGACCTTGTGAGGCACCACAAAAGGGTTAAATAGTTCCACAGTGTGCCCCTTGCTCTCTAATTAGGAAATGGTCCAAGAGCTCAAAGTTCAAAATGCACATGGTCTGAGCTGGGACTAAGCCCAGGTTCCCATTGATTGCAGCCTCATGTTAGTGTGCTACATCTGCACATGATCTCTTCTACTTGCCATTTCTATGATTTCTTTTCCTTTTTTAAAGAAAAGTGGAACAATTCATGTACAGAGTTTCACTTTTGTCACCATCCAAAGTCTTTTGTTACTTGAGTTTTTGTGCTTTCTGGGAACAACTTGTGACCCACTTTCTAATTGAAACCAGGCCAGTAAAACATGACAAAAATCTTTCTACTCAACTCCCTTCTGCCGTGTCTGTTGCTACTGCTGGGGAAGCAGGAGAGGACCACTCCTAGTGGAGGCACAGATATGAACTGGTCAGGCTGAAGCTCCCTGTTAGCCTCCCAAGGGCTGAAGGTGACAGGCAAAACGGCATGCAGCTGGGATTGTGTTTTGAGAAGAAAGGGCAGGCTGAGGATAGGCCACAAAAGGGAAAGAGAGAAAAAGCAGTTTTACCGAGCAAAGAATAAATGGTATAAAGCCGGGTGCGTGGATGGAAGGAGGGAAGAAGACAGACTCAAAATGTTACCCCATGGAGGAGCCTGAAACCTACGGGGTGGGCAAAGTTAAGTTGTTGTGATTCATATTCCAAATGCTTTCTGTTTTCAGATGTAGAATACTTAAATGTTTCCTTTTTTTTTTTTTTTTTCACCATAAGAATCTTTCCCCTATCCATTTTTTTCCCCAGTAAACCAAATTATTACTGTTTTCAGAAACCTGCATTTAATGAATATAGTACTGCACTTTCACTTTGAAAACATTTTATTAAAACATGTTAGTGCTTGCTGGAAATCACGCAAGGTAGGGATCTTAGGTGCTTTTGGGATCTGGTGCTTAAGAGTGCCATGGTTTGGGAGGTCATAGTTCTAGGTCCCACCCCAGAATGGATGGTGGTTTCTGGGGGTGACAGCCAACTTTCTGCTTATAAAAAAAAAAAGAATACATCCCAGTCTCCACCTCTTTACCTCTCCTGCTTCCAGCCACATGTGATCACTGCTTTCCTTTGCTGACTCTTGCACTGTTTGACATGACAGGGAGATGAGTCAGAACCTGTCTGATAAACATACCCAGAAAGTAGAATTGGCTCTGTGAGCCATCACACAGCTCCTTGAGCACATGTGAAGGAGGGAGCAGGCCTGTGCAGCTGGCAATCATGATGAGGAGAGGGGCTGGATGGCCCCTTTGGTAAAACCGAGCTGTTAAATGAGCTTGGCTGTCTTCACATTAGCTGGCACTTGGGTTTGCACCCTTGGCAGTGCTGGTGACAATTTTCCTGCGTCATACAAGGCTTAAGGACAAAGAGACAGTTTCATCCTTGGCATAATTCTGTGAGTGGAGTCACAGGAGTTATACCCAGAGTGACTTTGTCTAAAGTCTGCCTTTTCAACATAGTCCACTAAATCAGCTCATTCTTGTTCTCTCTTTTGTTTCTTTATTTGTGGCTACACTGAATTAGCATCTTAAATAAATTGCCATGGGAATAGGAGTTGCAATAGCTAGCTTTCTTTCTCTTGTGGATCTACAAGCAGTCTTTTCATAGCAGTCTTTTCACAATGTCATGTACAGTGTTTGAGCACTTGATCCATATCCATCAAGGGCTTTTGATACCTGTCCTCTCCATTAAAAATCTAGCAGCAAAAGGTGCATTAAATATGGCATATGGTTGATAGAAAAATCATAGCACATAAAATTTATGTTGTGTATGGAACAGCTCTCTTTCTGAAGTTACTTGTAGTCTACTTATTACTCCTGAGAGTCATTCTGATATATTTCAATGTTTTGTAATGTGTGGGTTGTAGAAAAGAAAGGGAAATAGATACTTTGATTTGATCAAGCAGGGCATTCTCTGCATAGAGGACAAGGTGGAAAGAAAAGAGCTTTGTAGGAAGAGAGGAGGCTGAAAAGACAGGCCTTGTGGTGAAGAGAGCTGTGGGAGTGGATCAATAAGAAAGGAGAAACTCTGAAAAGGTCTTGAAGCTCAGTACAAGAAAGCTTGGCTTGCATGGAGATGTGTAGGCAGTGTGGCTGGGCTATGAAACAAAAGATGACCTCAGATGCTGAATTTTCTGGGGAGAACAATGCAGGTGCATTGGGAACGAGATCCAGGCTCAGTAATCAAAATGACTGAAGTAATCAAATACTGTATCATGCAGTAAATTTAAATATTTAAAACATTAGAAGAAGAGATCTCTAATAAAATATTGTCAATGTGGCTAGCTTAGGGTTAACTGAGCAGCAGACTTGGATAAAGGGGTAGGCGCTCTACATTATATGCTTGGATGGCAGCTGATGGAGCCGTGCGGTTGCACTAGGATCTCAGCTATCATTGAGGAGCGTGCCTAGTATGCCTCACTGTGAAGGAAAACTTGCAAACGTGACCCAGGCACGTTGTGATGCAGCGAAGTATGCCAGAACTCACGTGCAGCCTGTCAGCAGGAGCCTGAGAGCTGCGATATGCCTGCCCATCCGAACGAGGTGCGAACTTCAGCATCTGCTTTTGCAGGGGGTTCAGCTCCTTCATCAAGGCAGGGGGGGCGGGAAATGGCTTGTGCCAAGACTGTAAAGGCAGTAATGAATGGAGTGTGATTGGCCGGCTGTAATTTGCTCCCAGAAAGGGATCTGAGAATTAGGAGCTGTCAAGGCATTTAATGCAGCATTCTTAAAACACTAGATAACACATAGGACCAGAAAGAAGCAGAAGGCTGAAAAATATAAATGCACACTTACAAAAGCAGAACAGGAGCATGCACCAGCAAACAGTAAAAGCTGCATGTAATATAGCAAGAGGTAGGATGCCTTGGGAGTGAGTGAGGAAGATGCTGAGAGAAGAATTAATTGGAAAGGTCAGAGAAAAAACAGTGAAAGCCAGAAAGATGGCATGGCATTTAAGAATCATTTTAATTATTTCCAAAGCAGGGAAATTACTCAGAGAGGCTGGAGTACAAAGCATGATATTCATCCAGGGAGTTGGTATAAGAGACTTGATGAGATTGATTTCAGCGGCAGACGGGCCTCACAGCCAAACTAGAAGAAAAAAAGTAGGACAGAGCAGGGATGAAATGGGATCAGCATCTCTAAGCAGGATATTCAATTAAATAGGAACGGTTCAATTCAAATAACAAAGGAGATAAGAACTTGGAGAAACAGGTGTGATCATAGACCTGAGGCAAGGTCAGAAAGAGAAATTTCAGGGAATACCTGCTTCGTGAAGCAGCTCTTCTGTCTCTCTGTTAGATTCACTGAAGTGACCTAGAAGGATTTGCTTCTGTGCTATGTTGCTTTTTCTTGGAAGGATGGGGGAGGGTGGGAGGGTGAACAGAAGGGAGGCTCAGCATCTCCACTTTCACCAGCAGTATGTTGCTAGATTAGCTTGATTGTCTCACACAACCTCACCGTGGGGGTGCCGGGGTTGTGACTCTGCCCCGTAGGGAAAAAGATGACCATAAGAACAAGCATGATGATGGAGGTGAAGAGAAGCAATGAAGAGGATTGGTAAAGGCTGGGAGGTCAGGTCCAGAGGGGCAGGGTAAGATGTTTGTGACTGACAAGTGAGAAACCACAGAATCAGCAAATGAAACATGTTGGGAAGGATGAAAATGTGAATAAGAGTGGAGTGAAGAAAAATCAGAGACTTTGCAAGTGAAACTTCTCTATAGCAAATATGGACTGGCCTTAATTTACAGCATTTGTTTGATTGACCTAAAAGAAATAATGCACTGGGGACGTCTGTAGGTTTTCTAAGAGCAATCACAGCAAGTATGTGCTTTTCCCGAAGTGGCTTATTGATTCTTTTCCTTCCGTTTTAAGCATTTTACTGCCCAGCAGTAAACTGTGAAGCACTAGTCCTTCCCAGTCAGCCCCTACCGAAGAATGAAACACAATATCTCGAACACCCAGAACGTGGAGCAGCTAATCATTGGCTCGCATTGTGGCCGGCAGGGCCGGCCCGCCTCTTTGGCTTGTGCTGACAAGCTGTTTGTGTTTGTGCAAGGCCACCCTTCAACGCAGCTGCCTGATGGCCGTAATGGGACCAACTGTCTGAATGCTGCAGGGAGCCGGCTCCTCTGATCGGAGGCAGAGTGAGTTTCAGCCTCTCATACTCCTGCACGGACTCTATGGAATGGCAGTAAGTAGCCTTCTGGCTCATCGTGGCTTTTCTTCTAAGATTAAGAGCAGATGTTTTAGCAAGGCAGGTTGGCACTGCCATTCAGAGAGGTGGCTGTTAGAATATTTTCCTCTGTCTGAGGTAAAAAAGCAGCTACTTTGTATGCGGTGTCATGACTACTAGGATTACACTGTTTCAGTCTCAAATGAGACCTTCCTGGGAGGGCAGAAGTTAATGGGGACACAACCCATTTAAGCATGCATTTTTAAAAATAAATAAATAAATAGGTAAGTAATGAATCAGTATCTAGTTCTTTTTAGCTGTATTTCCCATACTTGATCATTCAGTTGTGTTTCAAAGCGTAACAGTTTTTGCAATGTCATGAATGGCATTGTATGAAATGGCTAGATATGGGGTACCGTTAAATGAATGATTCCTAAAATGCTGATAGGTGATGTCATAGTCTAAATTTTATACCTAGCCATAGGAAAAACAAAGTCATGTTCAGAGATTTCAGTCCTCTTTGCTGGCTGCTATTAGGAAATGTTCACAGTTTCATAGAGCAAAAGACTGCAGAGATAGAATGAGCTTTACTTATTTTATTTTTTTTTTTTTTTCTTTAATATAATTTTGGATGTTCAGAATTTTAAATACAAGAGTCGCTTTTGGGCAGTATTCTTAAACTTAATCTTGCATTGCAAATATGGTGGACTTTTCAGATTGTGTTTCACCCTTTCCACCTACAAAGAAAATCATTATGACCCTATCAGCTGGACACCATGCAGAATCTCAGACCCACTCTGCTGCTGAAGTTTTGTCCAGTCCGTAAAGATTTCATGTGGTAGCCAAGGAGCTCATTTTTCATTCTCATTTTATAAATGAAGAAAATAGAGATATAGCAGATTAAGTGACTTTGTTGTGATCATAAAGCAAAGTATCTATCACTCAGCAGCATATTACGGGGGCCACACAAATACATGATTTCTTTTTCTTCCTTTCATTTATTTTAGAAAATTCTATTGGATAATGCTAATGATAATTTCTAGGGATGCTTGTGTATATCTCCCAGGGTTTGGATTGGCCAAGCAGATTGCTTGTCCAAACTGCTCTGAGCTCAGAACTGAGTGGGAAGCCTCAAGCAGCTGAGGCTGCAACAGTATTTTTAGTGCTTCCTTCTTCTGGAATAGCTGGAAATGTCCCATATGGCACTACGACAGCACTTCAATAGTGCCAGGATGGCAGGATGGTCTTTTCTCCAGGGTGGTACTTCAGCTGCCACCTGAACCAGAAGTGCTTGGATCTGCAGAAATTTCAGCTCAGGCTTAGAGTTCAGAATACCTGTGGGGTGAGAAGCTGTTACTGTACATAAGCATATTCACTGTACCTATTTTTAAAGTCACAGAATGAATCTTACATTGAAGCTTTAGTCAGATCCTGGTTAGCCTTGAGTCATCACAAAAAATTAAAATCTTGAGAGACCTGATGCCATATAATTGTGCCCCTGTGTCTGCCCAGCTGCTTGCGTTCTGGGGTAGTGCACTGCTTCTGCAGACAGCCCTAATGCAGTTGTAGACCCTTGGCTTAATGCTCATACTCCCCATAATGCTTCTAAGGACTGCTTCATTTAGTGAGTCTTGAGTTGCAGAGGGTTAATGAAGCAATATTATCTGTGTGAAACAGTGGTTAAGAGATATTTAGAGAAGAACCTGCAAATAAAACTGGCCAAAATGTGGGCAGCTACTGTACTTAGTACATTCGAACTAGAGGGGTCTTGATGCTCACAGAAACTGAGTTTCATTGTTAAAACACTAAAAAGAACAGTTCAGTTTTGAGACTGAACCTCCTCTAAAGCAGTACAGTGTGTGAATAAAAGCTAATTACAGAAATAGGCTGCTTCTCTGTCAGCCTATGAACACATACCGGAGGTTCTCAGTTACTCTCTCTAAGTAGTAGATAGATAAATACTAAGCCTTGAGAAATAAAGATGAAAATGAAATAGTTTTTTGTCTGTAGATTAAGAGACCTGGATCTCAGTACTTAAGTAAAAATGAAAGCAAAATGGGATACACATCAGGCACAAATGCCCACCTAAGAGTTTTTGCTGTGCTCTCACTGTACACAGTTAGGAATAATTAATATGCTTACCACATTGTCTGTCTCTTGTTTAAAGAAAGAACTCCCTTGTGCATCACAAGCTCAGCACAACATGGCTTGCTCTGTAGAGGCAGACTGTGCCTGTTTGATTTACATCAGAGTAAACAGGCAGCAGATTAAAATTGATTTGTCTTCCTCCCAGAGAGATAATTTTCAAGATGTATTCACAGGGGTTGCTAAAACAGGGCACTGAATCAACATTCTTCATTAAAAAAGAAAAAAGAAAAAAAAAAAAGAGAAACTGACTACTGTGAACAGCATATACTATAATTGTACTTTCTGATTCTGAGATGATAGGCAGTGTGGAAACAAAATGATTTACTAATACTCATTAACTCAGCTTTCAGATAACCAAGGAAGCAGATTAGCATATCATCCTCAATCTACAAAAGGGGGAAATGAAGTCTGCAAGAAAGTTGGAAATAGAACTAAGATCTGCTTCCCAGGGCTGTGTTTTTAGGGCAATTCATTTTCTTCCTCTGTCTCTCTAGGTGCGCTGTGGGATCCCTTGCCAACATTTCCCTGTGCCTGGCATGTTCTGCCGGCACATGTGCAATATAGCTGCACTCACGATATTGTTCAGTAATATGGCAGTTAATAGAGGGAATTAATTCTGCATTGACCAAAAGCCTGACCTGTTACTAAAAATTGCCAAATATATTTACCAGATTATGAAGACTGTAAAGTTGAATCTGATCTACTAGATTTCCCCTTCTTTGTCCTTGAAAATGTCAGATGAGCTCCCAAATCTGATCAATCTCTTGGGAAAGAACAGCTAGCTAGATTAATAAAAGTTTTGTGTTACTGGAGCTGTAATTTATGACACTGAGCATTCAAATTCTCAGTGAAAACAGGAGGCTTTGAGGGCACTGTTCCTCACAGGGATTCAGCTTATTAGCACGTGCTCTGTTGATGTGTCCTATCTGCTTGACATTTATCAGCTAAGGCTGTGGTAAGAGAGAGAGACATCAGCTGTTTGAGTCTGAACAGAAAACTGAACTGTCAGGTAACAGCAAAAACATCTGAGTGCATGAAAAAAGCTGTGGGAGCCTGCTGTCATGTGTGGGTAGATTTCCTTGTAAAACTTCTCACCATCAGCACTCGGGTCTCCACTGGGACAGAGACTAGGGTTTGCAAAGAACCCCTCCTCAGTCTCCCTGGATAAGGTTGTCCTCTTTCTTAAATCTGAACCCTCTGACTAATATTCTCCATGCTATTATCCTCAACCTTCACCCACACCTGGGAAAGCTTTTAAAATCTTTAACTGTATTTTTTTAGGTCCATTTTCCTAGGTATTAGATCCTTTTCTAGGTAAGGGATGTTGTTCCTAGTAAAGTGCAACATATTGCTTCACTCTAAAAAATGAAAAACTATGGTACGTATGTAGCCTTTTCAATTAAAAAAAAAAAGAAAAAAAAAGAAAAAAAAAGAAAAAACACCCTAGAAGGGTTTTAGCACTCAGATCTTACTTGGATATCAAAAGCAGAGGGTCTCCACCTGCTGTCAGCGTTTTATTTTGGTGGCTTTACTCAGAGAAAGCACTGTACCTAGGAAAGGATAGGATTGTAAAGCAGGGTACATATGCAAAATTCACCCCAAAACAATGGCAGAAGTTTCTCAATCAAGAATTTGCTACAGAGACAGTCCTGTAGAGCATTTTGCCTGCAATGTAGTGGGAAAGACAGGTCAAGGCAGAAAGAACAGGGACCTTCCTTGCCTGTGGTGGAGGGAATTGCAGTTGTTAAGTGGCCTTCAGACCTGTGCTGCCTTAAATCTGTGTTTACCAGAATCCACTGGTCTTTCTGACTTCTCTCCCTCCTGTTCTGTACACCTGGCATTTCAGCTGGCTGGGAATGCTGAAGGAAACAGGAATCAGCAATGCACCGTACTTGTACTGGCTGTGCTCTCTTCCCATGCTGGGAAGATGCTCCCTTGGCCTCCATAGGCAAGCATTGAGCTTTCTTCTTACAGAAATTACTGGCTTACAGAACTGGGCTATCTGCATTGTTTTGATAGTGTAGGAAAGGCAGAGTCTGGCTAACCACCATCTTTCAGGGTATGTACAGAAATGGTATAAAATTAATTGCAGCCTCCAGGTGGCCCACCCAGATTCCTCTCTCTAGCTTGCGTCTCTTGGGGCCAGAAAGTAAGCTATATCCCAGTATGTGCCCAGGTAGCTGGGAAATGTTATAGATGCCACTGCTCTTTCATCCACAAAGGAGCTTTTAAATTTTTTAGTTTCTTTCCCTTTTGCCTGTGTAGCTAGGTTGAAGGTCTGAGAAAGCAGCAATTTAAGCTTGTAGCATAAAAAGGCCTTAATTGAGTTGGCAGCTTGCTGTGTTCTGTCCTGGTTAGTGCTGTCTAAAAAAAAAAAAAAATTGTCTGCCATCAGCCTTTTCCTCTTACCACTACTGCTTCACAGCATGTGAAACCGAGAAGCATAGTACCCATTAAGCTTCAAGGCTAGTACTGTAGTCTACCTCACGTAATCAATTCATACTGAGGCTCATGTTCTTCCTGACTTCTTTCTCATACATAGTGTCTTCAGCAGGCATTTTTACCTCATGCTCCCTGAGTATAATGCCCCAATCTACTCTAAGACAGATGTTAATGTTTGTTGCAGTAATATACTGGCATGGAATTCTGCAGGTCTTATTCTGGCAAAACTCCTGCTAATGGCAGCAGAAGGAGTGGTTACTTAGAGGCTGAAAATGGACTGTGAGAATGACAATCTTTTTTGGAATGTCATTTAAATTTTTCTTCTGATTGGGATGCTTAATTTTAGAGCAGTAACTTTGGTCTTCTTTTCATTTAGTTTTTTGAATGTGTAAAAGCAATTTGATAGGCATTTGATGTGGTCAATATTAACTCCAGCACTGCAGTGACTGAACTTTAAGTATAACAGTTTTCAGATGTGGCCTTCTTGAGACCCACTGTCTAAAGAAATCTTCCTCCTTTCCCGCATTTCCCCCATCATTTCCTCCTGATATCCATTCTTCTTTGTCACTTTGAAATGTGCGCTTGACTCTTGTATACGTTTTGGGAGCCAGAGCTACATCAAAATGTTTTCTTGGTTCCCAGTAGGTATGGAAAATGTAATGCTATTACACTTCAATGCACAGATGGGAACATGTGAGCTAGAACTTCTGTGGCTCTGACAGCAAAAAAAAAAAAAAAAAAAAAAAAAAAAGAGGATATAGGAGTGGGAAGAGATGATCATGTAGGTAGGAAGAATAGGGGAAACATTCTTGTATATGTGCTCAAGTACCTAAATTAGGGTATCCTCAGTAGAGATTCCTTGTATTTGCATCTGCCCCAAAGCCCTGCACAGCCAGGAGCCCCTCAGGCTTTCACTCTGGCTTTTAGTGTCTCGTAGCCTAAGGCCCCTCACCCTTTGTCCCAGTCTCCAGCCCATGCCAGTGCAAAACATCTAGCTCCTCACTCCCTACAGCCCATGCCCCTGTACCTCAACCACATAGCTCACAACCTCTCCAGCTTTCTACCAGAAGAGCTATCTTCTTTCCAGGTGTCCTCCTTAATCTCTTTGTTCCATACCATTTAAGAAGCTTGTTCTGCTTGCCTTGCAGCCCTTAAAAGCTCCCCCAGAGCCCTCCACCCTCTGACATATTCTCCTCCTACCCACTTCTTGTAGTCTTTCCCACTAAGGTCCCATGTCTGCAGTCACAAACAGGCTGTTATTTTCTTCCCCCAAGTTCCAGGTTCCTCAGTGCAAAAGTCTCAACGTATTGTCTTTTTCCTCTTTCTCCTTGTACTTGAGGGCAGAAAAGTAGGGTAAACCAGGCATATACTGGCCCTTTATGCTGTAAGAGTGGATGGCTCCAGGCAAGGTCAGAAAAATACTAAGACAATAAATATTTAAGCTTGGCACATTTTTTAGAAAATGTAGCCCTTCCTGTTTCTTTTGCCAAACAAACTGCCCAGTATTCAACACATATCTTGTGAACCAACTTCAGCCCTACAAGAGCTTTTGAACTCCTTGCTGTGGTTATCCATGTGCTCTTTTCTTTGTATTACTGGTCACATGGTAGCACTTATGATTCTTGGATGAACAACATTTTTTTTTTTTTTTTTAAAGGAGGGTTTGGACACGTTACTTTTGGTTCTAAACTTCTCATGAATGTAGCCATATGAAAATGTATTACATCAGTGTTTCCTGGACACTAGCTTTTGAAAGAAAACATGCTTATGTGAACAAAAGTTCCTGAAGAACAGTAATACTGAGACAACACGATTTAATAGGAGCCTGGACTGGTGGTTGGTTTTTGAGGATAGCAAACTATGTATGATTCAGGGCAGTATGGAGTATAACTGTGGGCCTGGTGTATGCCAGAATTTAAGGGTCATGATTGCCATGGAAGTGGGGCTTCAAGCTTGAGCAGTCAGAAGTAGTGTGGTGCTTACCTGCCTGTGTCGTGGTATATTTTCATAAGCAACTTGAGAAAGTGGCTCACAGTCTTCATTCTTCCCCTGCTCTTGTCCATAATGCCCAAACTCTGCATCACCCATGGCACTCACCAGACCTGTGAGCTAATTCATCTCACCTTGTGGAAAGTTGATGCATCTTGCCATGGGTTAATTTTCTGTCAGGCAATGAACTGTATCCCTTCTCTGAAGGTCCAAAAATTGCCACAGCCAGAGTAAGAAAAAATTGCCACAGTGCAAGGTAAGAAATAGGAGTGTGCAGCTAGGGTGTGGGCAAGGGAAACAGGAATCTTTGAAAACGGCCTAATGTTTGTCTTTTAGAATCACATCCTTCCAATCTTTGACCATTATGAAAGCCACTGGCAGAAATACATTGCATGCTGTCTGATGGCTTGTTGGTAAACTTGAAGAAGACAAAGGAGTATCCAGCCGTTAGCTCCTGGGCTTAGGACCCTGGGCTTCAGGGTGGGGAAAAAGGGCTCACCATTGCAGCTCACTTAGAAGGGACAAGGCTGAATGTCTCTGTCACCAGAGCTCTCAGAATCAGATTATATGCCCCAGGCAGGCCCAGATCCCTGCAGTCACAGATGTTAGTGAGAGTTGATGTGAAAAAGTGGCTTAGTGCTATGCTTGTTCTTGCTTTTTCCTGGGGACAGCCAGGGCTACTGCAGGCTGTAGTGAAAATATCAGCAGCCTTGGGGCTTCTTTGACTATGGCGTCAAGGTTATAAAGTAATATTTTTTCTCTGAGCTGTGTATTTTTCTGTGGAAAAGGAGTGTTACTGCATTATAAAGCAAAATACCAACAGCAGTGAAGCAGCCCAATCCTGATCTAACAGTAGGAGCAGACTGCAAAGGATTATCACAGTATATTATCTCTTCAGATCATCAGCAACTTGAAGGGGAACAGACTTTTGCCAAACTTAAGTCTCTGGACAACAATCTGAAATACTGAAATGAAACACACAGTAATGAATACAACCTCAGCATCTGAACCCAGATTCAAGATACTCAGTGTGCTGGCTTTAAATGTTTTAAATCACAACTAATTCTTCTTATAAACAAAAAAAAAAAAAAAAAAGGTCATTGTCAGTGCCAAAATCTACATTATTATATTTCATCAACAGTCGGGGAACTGAAGCTTCACCTTGAACTCCTTCTCCAAGGGCTGATTTGTTTGTTTATCCGACTTGTGGTTTTTCAGTCTGTACAAAGCATGACAGCTTGTTTGCATCAGAAGATTCATATAGGACTTGAACTATGCCCAGCCTGAAATGTATTTAAAATCCTACACCAAGTGGTCTACTGTGAGAATGAAAAGTGAACACAGAGCTGTGGTGCATCCCTGTTTTGTTAATCTGCCATCCCGAGCTTCCATCATTTTGGTAATTTCATAGGTTCATAGCAAGGTGCGTTCTCCAGCAAACCCAGACATTTTACCTGTCACTCTCTCAGTATTTAAACTGCAAAACAACAGGGTAGAAGATAATTTGCTCCCATCTATACCTTTACAATATAGAAATTCCAACAAAACCACACTAGGCTCGATGGGAGCAGAATCCAATCCAAGAGAAAGACAATTTCTGCAACCTATTGCACATCAAAACCTGTCACTGACTGAGGAGGGGCAATTTTCTTTGCTTTAACAAAGATATAATGTGGTTAAAAAAATCCCAAGAATCTGAATACAAAGCTGCATATAATCAGTATAATCAAGATCTAAGCTGCATCCTTCTCCCAGTCCTTGTCCTGCTAACACTGCTGATTTAGTTGATCTTGGTGAAAAGTCAGGGTTGTTTTCTATTTACATGGAAAATAACAAGGTTATTTTGTAGCTGGCGTTTGAAAACATCCCTGATGGAAGCTGCCATTTTTCTGAGAAAGAAAAGCGTTCCTAGCAGACTGTGTTCCTTAACTGATCTGGTCTTTGTTGCAGTTGTTCCTATATGAAGCTTTCTACTGTAAATGTTCTCTCATTGGCAAACTGATGAATGTCTTCCATCTCAGTTTCTCAAGAAAACTAACATCCCTGTTCTAGATAGGAACGTGGTGCTTGTCTGCCTCAAAGTTCACGGAGACGGCGTGTGAGAAACTGGGTATCAAATGGTATCTTAGTATTATCCAGGGGAAAGCAGTGCATGCTACAATGAACAGACACGCAGCCAGCCTCCCTGGGGGCAGGAGGCATCTGTGGACTTCTACTCACACGGGTGATACTAAGGAGGAAATGAAGAACAGGAAAGGAAGGAGAAACAGTTGAAGAATAAGAGTGATCCCCAGAGCCTGGAAAATGAAAGATCATTTAAAATCAGTCCTCTATTTCTGAATCTTAAATTTTATTTATTTAATTTTTACATAGCAGTTATTTGTGAAAACACCCTTGATGTAAATGGACTGCAGTATTTTTCTGAGAGAACAAATACATTGAAGGGTATCTGAGAGATCAGTGTAAGTAATGCCTTTGCTCCTCAGGGCAAAAAAAAAAAATGTCTGCACCAACATCACAAACTGAAAGTGGTAATTTCCACCTACTCTTCACTTTACCACCATGTCTCACCAGAAAATGAATTCTTATTCCAAAGATAATGCTCATTCAACTTGTCCTGTACTATATCAGTATGGATGGGAAGAGAGCCTGCATGTCCAGAAAGCCACACAAGGGCTATTCTGCTGCACCCTTGTGAAACAATTTCTGCCCCCGGCTCTGAACTCTACTCCACCAGGATCAAGTCCTTTGGTTTCATGGAAAATATCAGTCCTGCTAAAAGTAAGATGTAGTCAGTTTACCCCATGTACTAAGCGCAAGAAAAATAGTAACTCAACTGTTAACCAACTCTGTTTACTGCCATATCAAAAAGCTATCTTTGCTTCAGCTGATGTCTGTGCGTTTCAAGTATTTTGCTGTTTACTTTCTTGGGGAAGCAGAACAAAAGGAAAAATGCTAGAATGCAGGCCAAAGATGTACAACTGCGGTAGCAGTCAACTAGCAGGTCACATGAAATCTGTTCTCATGTACCTCTTGTTTGTGTGGGGTGCTCTGGTGTCTAATAATATGACTGAGCTCATGTGTAGCCCTTTACATTGGATCACTAGATTGTATTTCACTCTTCTGGAGGGCTGCCTGTTTTCACAAAAGCTGTAGGAATATAATACCTTAGAGAGCTCCAGCCTTCTACCAGATTTGATCAAAATTATTCAATGGCTTCTGCAACTATTGGAAGGAACTGTGACAGCACAGGCAAAAATACATGTAGAGAAAATTAGTTCATAATTTTCTCCTTTATATCTATTAATTAGAACTTTTTTTTTATTTTTTTTTTTTTTTTTTTAATAACAGTCCAGTCATATCAATCCTGACTCCAAGCAGAGGATCATAATCATGCAAAAACGAAAAATGGAGCAAGTGACAAGGCTCGGGATTTTCAGGCAGACTGTTTACAATGGTGTTTTTATTTTGTTAATGACTCACTGCACTGATTCATGCTTTAGTGAAAGCTGCCTCATTTACAGATTCTCAGTTTCCAAACAGAGTAAGCTTATTCCCAGCAGAAAAGCTTGCAAAAGTTTGCTGGCAAAACTGAAAATTAAATCAAACTTGATATTTTGAAGTAAATAACACAGATAACATTTTTTTGCTTCATGCAACAGCAAAACTTCTTTATCTTCTGTAAACAAGAGAAAATTTATTTTTGCAATTTTTTGTTGGAAAAACCATGTAGTTTTGTACTGACTCAAAATCTTGAGCTACCCAGAAATGTAGGTGAGCACTCAGGCCTCTTGCATCTGAATGTAATCAGGGCAGTAGATCTTTAAATAGCTGAAACTGGGGTGTGAAAGTGACTTAGGAGCTTCAAGTCAGGGACTTTCACTGGGTGCTTTTAGAAATTTTATTTGTGATACTTCTGGTAAAGTGCTTGTTGTAATTATGGACAGGATCACCCCAGAGGCTCTCTAACAAGCAACTGTCCACTGATTGTGAGTTGCCTTACTAGAGGAAGAAACAGCAAATGAAAAGAAAAAAAAAGACAAAAAAAAAAAAAAAAAAGACAAAAAAAAGACCCCAGTGGGTTTGTTTCCCACCTGGAAGCATTTAAAGGATGTAAGTGGATCAGCATTCACTTCCCTGTTTATAAAAACTGGGTTGTTCTGAGTTGCTAAACTTGAACTAAGCAAGTTCAAGGTTTTTTTTTTTTTTTTTTTTAATTCCCTTTCCAGAGAGGCTGTTTGTGCTGGGAGGGAGGGCTGCAGGCTTGCTTTGTTCCCCTGGGGGGAAAAAAGTGTCTGCCACCTCCCTGAGCTGTGGGGGTGCTCTCAGGGGCTGGGGGCTGCTGGCAGGGCGGCGAGCCAGCCACACACACGCAAGAGTGCATGCAGTCAGTCTGGCGTGGGGCTGCCTGTTTATTTTCAAAGCCTTTGTACCTCAGGTTACTTGTAAGGCTGGTGCTCAGGGAGTTCAGCTAAAGCTGGGCTGTGTATATTCCCCGATTTGCTTGTAATTTGCAGTTTATGAAAACCAGATGGATGATTCCGTGCTCTGCAAGTTAACGTAGGGATGAGAGCTCCTGACATGAGAGCAGCTTTTACAGAAAACAGTGAGTTAAGAAGATTCAGGCTCAAGCTAGATTGCTTCTTCCCTCCCCCGCCCCCCCCCCCCCCCCGCCCCCCTTTTGTCTATTTTTACTGCATCATTGGTATGTGTCCAAGGAGAGTCGGCCATATCATTCGGAAATACGAGGGGATAAACTTTTGACTGTTGGATCTGGTCAGCTGAGAGGCTCTAGAGTAAATGAACTGGGAGAGAGAGAATTAAAGAGGGATTTCTGTAGGTGAACTTCCTTGGTTGTCTGCTCTGCCAACAGCAGTGTAAAATATCGAAGAAACCACAGCAGTCCTTTCCCACTGTCTCTCTAAACAATGTAAGTTATACTTTCACACTCGTCTCTAACTATCCTTGTGCTTTTTTCAGTTCTCGAGTATTTTGGGAGAGTAGTGGCTGAGCAGCAGGCGAGCTCCTGCCAGGAGCTGAGCTGTGTGCGTGATCGAGGGCTTTGTCTTCGTTTCTCTTCCTAAAGTCAGGGTGGCAGCGGCACAGTCCAAGCAGTTTGACAGCACCTTTCTCTGGCAGTTGTGCCAGCTCAGCTTCAGGTGGCTGTTGAAACCTTTAAACCTTTACAGTGTTTGTGCAGAAACCCGTTTGTGGCTGGCACGAGACAATAGCAATTGTTTTGATTGAACTGTGTGTGTGTCAAGCTTGCTGTAAGAGCAAGCGTTTCAAAGGGGATTGATTGTGTGATGCTGTGTAAACAGGACAGGATGTGACAGGGAAACATATGCCTCCTGCTCTTAAATATTTAAAAGCAATAATTGGAACAAAGCCAAGCAGTTTGCCGAGGAAAGGCACAGTGATGTTTATTCAGAGCAAAATAAATCTCTGTAAATCTGAGAGGGCAATGTCAAGGTGTTACTAGGAGGGAGACTTTTGCTTCTCACAGGTGTCAGGTTTTTTGAAGTTGGCAGTTGGCATTAATGTCACTATATTCTGCTGTTCTGCTTTGGGAATATTAACTTGGGTCAATACCCGATGCATAGCTCCCCTGCTAAGCACACACCTCCCCCCTTCCCCTCCCTGCCCTCCCCCTGGTGCTTTTTTTAGTTTATTTTACTGTTTTCAGAAAGCATTCTAGGCAGACTGTCAGGCAGATTGATAGGGTTAAGTAAGAACAAGGAAATATATCAGGTAATATACCAATAATAAGACAATAATCACCCTGAAGTCAAATATTCATCAAGCCAGAACAATTACATAAATGTCTATTTGTATGTATATAAGAAAAATGTGGTGAAAGTACGGTGACTAAATAGTAAATAAGTATTTATTAGGTAAGGACATGGTATAAGAAAAGCTGCTGTCTGTTCCAGCCTCAGATTATTTGTCTTTGAGGGCAATAGATTTATTACCTGGATAACAGCTCTGTGGCCACCTATTGTCATATAACCATCAGAAGTTTTCTTTCTTAAAGTTCCACATTTCCAGTTGTGCAAGAACTGAACAGAAATGGACCAATGAGAGCTACTAGGCAATGTAAAATGTTTGGAGTAAGTGCAGGAGTATAAACTGTAGGGCTTGAAAAGTGTATTAAAAGGCTTGGTTTGTTAAAATCTATATAAACTTGTTTATTTTAATGCTAGCCCCATGGCTTCCTGGAAATGGACTCATGAAATCTAAAGCCTGGAGCGGTTATAGAGAGAAGGTACTAGGAAGCTACTGTACCTGGTCTTGAGACTGCAATGTCTTGCTAGAAAACAAAGAAAGCAGAAAGCTGAGGTTAGTCCCTGTTTCCAGAGATTTTTTTGGGGGGGTTGTTCTACTGGCTATTAACAAATTAAACAAGGCTTCTGTGCTTTATTTACCCTTGTCCAAAATTGTTTATGATAATCCAAAGATTGCCTTAAACTTCTCAGCAAAGCATCTGACAAACTTGTGAACAAACTCACATCTCTGATCTGGTCCAGCAGTGCCCACAGTTGGCTATAAAGAACGGCTTGGTGTTTTCTTCAGAGAGGGCTTCGTCATTTTTTATGAGAAATGGCTTTGATACACCAAGGTTTTCCTGAGAGGGAAGGTTAAACAGAATCTCTTTGTTACTCCAAGGAGCATCACTAATGCATGCTGCTTCAGGGCCAGAAGGAAACATGCAGTGGATTTTATGATAGAACAAATTATAGATGGAAACATCTATTTCGGCCAACTGGGGAAAATTTTCTGTTATTTGTATGCAATTTTAAAAGGGAGACAGCAAATGTATCATGCCAGATACAGAATAAAAACTACAAGTCTATGTTTAATGCCTTTATTTAGGGCAGGGAAGAGGGGGAAATGCAGGTCTTATTTTTTTCATTATTTTTTTATTTTTGTGGAAGTTGTTTTCTGTGCATGAATTCAGTGGAATCTTGGCTTTGAGGCTAGGTATGAGATAAGCAGTGTCCATGTCCTGACAGCACACGAGTGCTGTCTGACTTCTGTTATGTCCAGCAGTATTCACAGTGATTGGAATTTCAGATCTTACCTGGACGAAGATGGCAGTGCAGCTGGGGGATTTCCTAAACCCACGATAGTATTTTTCTCTGGCAATCCCAGCTTGAAGGTCAGGTTGTTTACTGGAAAATCCCAGATAATTGCTGCTTGAAGCCATCTCAAAAACATGTTGGGCCTGTCTTTGCCTGATAAAGGAATTTAATTAATTCATAACAAAACTAGGATTTGAAGAGCTTATATAAACACATCGAGGCTCCTGATTCCTTTGAGGAAGATTGGGGAATTAAATGAACTGAAAAGGTTTGGGTGTTCTAATTCAGAGAACAAAGTGTTGTACATTACTATAGCAATGCTGAAATTTGATCATCTGCATAAAATATTTCTGCATAGTTTTGCAGAAATGTGTAAGATTGTGTCTAGACACATCAAATATTTATACTAAAACAAAGCCAGGATGTATGGTAAGGTAGGAGAGATTCTTGGGCCAAGTGCAAATGAAATGAATTTGATCAGTTGGCAAGCATGTTGTCTCATCAAAATTAAACATGCCCGAGGGTACAAGTGTAGCTGGTTTGAACTATTTGTTTATATACAGCAGCAAACACATCTTTACTCCAAACAATTTAGTTTATAAAGAATGATCCTTGATAGAACTGTAGTATAGAAGAGAAGAACACTACAAATTTAAATATTTTGTATGGACAGTGCAGTATTATAAAAATCCATTAATTCTTAAGAATCTACAAATGGTTTGAAAGCTCAAAGACAATGTTTTTCAACTTTTCTTCCTTTCTTCTCTTCCTTTTTTATTTTTAATTTTTATTTTTTAATTTTTGGAGCCCTGAAAACTTTCTCCTTGACACCTGCCCATCCATACTTTGCAGGATAACATATATGAACTTGCTTTTTTTAGTCAGGCTTCAGGGACCATACTGAAGACATCCCATGACTGTCAGAATGAAATCCACAATTGCTGATCCTTTGCTTGGCTGAAACCTTGAACCAAAATTAGATATGCTATTTCTAGAGATGGCAGGTTGTGGTTTAAGAAAAAATGAAAATGAAACAAACAAAAAACCTGACCGCATGGAAGTGTGTGACATAAGCTGCTATTAAAATACATAAATAAATAAATAAAAGGAGAGAAAACTCCAAAACAAAACCAGTACTTATTGAATGGAATAAAAGTTTGAAAGGAAATAATCATTGTTTGGAGGTTACTAAAATACTGAAGGGAAAAAAGCATGGCTTATCAGTCATATAAATAGACTTCACCTCTTTGTGCCTCTGTTTTTGATGGGTTATTGCTTATGACATGCTTCTTCTGTTAGAATTGGGCCCGCTCTTGTATTTGTTATATGACATTACTATACTGTAGACAGGCGGGTTGTAAGGTTTATGTTGACATGTGCCTGTAATGATAGGAGCTTCTTGGTTGCAAACATTGAGCTAAAGCAGTTTGGAAAAAAATCTTGTTTTGTGAAAAGTTGTCTGAACCTTTGCCTTGCTTTTTGATGACATTACTGTACTGTAGACAGGCGTGTTGTAAGGTTTATGTTGACATGTGCCTGTAATGATAGTAGCTTCTTGGTTGCAAACATTGAGCTAAAGCAGTTTGGAAAAAATCTTGTTTTGTAAAAAGTTGTCTGAACCTTTCCCTTGCTTTTTGATCAACTGGAATAAAGCCCACCTCCCACTGAGCAAAACTCATCTTGACCTTTGGAGAGATTTAGGTGGCATTTTTATCAACCTTTCTGACTTGTTCTGTTTCTATAAAGACCAGGTTTTATTTCTGTGATTGAAATAACTAAATATTTATTGTATAAATAGTAATATTAAATATATTTGTCTACTATTTTCTACAATAAACTCTCTAGATATTTTCAGTCACAGAATCTGTAGACTTATCCTGACATTGCTTGCCATTCCTTCTAATAATTGGGGTGTTTTGCTATATTTGGATTGGGCATTGCTTGTTTTAAAAGGTGGTAGTAGTAGTTTAGCTTGTAACTGGACTAGTACGAAGTGAAATAAATGACATAACATGCCATTCTAATGTACTGCATAGGGAGAGCCAAGGATCTAGTCAGTTGAGAAGTCTGTTGGCCACCAGGCAGCTTTCCCACTTGCCAGGTGGACTTTAGGAAGGAGCTCAAAAGCAGATCCCATTCAAAAGGAAGAATTGAAATAGCAATTGCAATATACTGCTTGAGACAGTGAACAGCTACTGTGGCAGGTAGATGTGGTCTGACTCCATCCACCTTGCTGCCAGTTCGTTGCAGTAAGGTTAAAAAAGGCATAGCTAAATTAAGAATGAGGCTAATCATAGACATGTGAAAAATGTTAACAGCATGTATTCTGGCACCTCTTACATTACATGGTGATCTGCTTGACACAAGCATCAAAATATATCCTGTATAGCTGGACTGCTACCATAGCCATTTTGAGACCAGTTTGTTTTGTAAACCGTAACACTTTACTGTTAGATATTAGATCTAGTCTATTTTAACTTGAAGAATGCACCCTGCCCCTAGGAGAAGACAAATGACTGTAGATGACATGTAATCATCTATAACCTGAAAGTTGCCCTGAAAGGACTGGACAACTTGGTTTTTTATGGTCAGCATTTTGATCACGTGTAAAAGCATTATTCATTCTCTCTCACTTTAAAACCTTCTGAATATTTGCAGTCTTGGATGGATGTTAGCAGCAATTAATTAGGTGGATCTTCAGCTCTTAAGTCAGGGTGGATGCCCCCTGCAAACGAGATAAAAAGATTGGAGTAGATGCAGTTGCTTCTGGACAGTTTTTAAATGCATGAGATGAGTGTGCAGTGATCTGCTGGTTCGTAATGCAGTATGGATTTATTGTTTTAGTATTATTTGTCTAAACATATGTATGATCAGTTTATTTCTGGGTTACTTTCTGTTGTTGGTTTGTGTTTATTTTGCCATGTAAAGCTATTTGCTCTGTGTTACCATGAACTTCTGTTCTTGACTTCACCCCCACCCCCAATCTAGAAATGTAGAGTGACAATCCCCTCTCTTTCTGTTGAGTTTTATTATTATTTTTGAATTGGTATTGAATACTAGCCTTGATGATGTCCTTTCATTGAACTTGTTATTTGAAAAACTGTCACGTGGAGTGATGGCGTTGTAAATGTTAGTCTCTGCATAGATTTATATTGTGCCTGACTCCTGGGTTGGTTTTGAATTTGAGGTGTGTGTTTTGTGAAGTGCTTAAGAGTTGATTTAGCAAGGAAAGAGCAGCATTTATATTATGTTGAACTTTTGACTGATATGAAGACACTCCTACAGCTTGTGCAGATCAATAAACCCTCCAAAGCAGTGATGGAATACTGAACAAATTCACTTGACATAATTACTTACAGATTAAAACAACAAAAAAAAAAATTGCTGAACTTGGAAAATACTCTTGAAAAGATCCCAACAATATGTTGAGCTCAGCAGGTTTGCTGATGACACCAAGCTGTATGGTGTGGCTGACACGCAGGAGGGAAGGGATGCTGTACAGAGGGGCCTGGACAAGCCTGAGAGGTGGGCCTGTGCAAACCTCATGAGGTTCAACAAGGTCGAGTGCAAGTCCTGCACCTTGGTTGGGGAGCTCCCAAGCACAAATACAAGATGAGTGAAGAATGGCTTGAGAGCAGTCCTGAGGAGGATTTGGGGGTGTTGGTTGATGAGAAGCTCAACACGAGTCAACAATATGCACTTGCAGCCCAGAAAGCCAACCGTATCCTAGGCTGCACCA
This sequence comes from Nettapus auritus, assembly GCA_011076525.1. Classification (NCBI taxonomy): domain Eukaryota; kingdom Metazoa; phylum Chordata; class Aves; order Anseriformes; family Anatidae; genus Nettapus; species Nettapus auritus. The sequence goes on along the minus strand of CM021768.1, from coordinate 52,433,741 downwards.
ACAGGGCAAAGGAGGTGATTCTCCCCCCTCTGCTCTGCTCTTGGGAGACCCCACCTGGAGTCCTGCATTCAGCTCCGGGGCCCCCAGCACAAGAAGGACATGGACAAATTAGACTGAGTCCAGAGGAGGGCCGTGAGGACAATCAGAGGGCTGGAGCACCTCTCCTATGAAGACAGGCTGAGGAGTTGGGGTTGTTCATCCTGGAGAAGAGTAGGCTCTGGGAAGACCTTCTGCAGCCTTCCAGTACCTAAAGGGGGCCTGCAGGAAAGCTAGAGAGGGACTCTGTCAGGGAGTGCAGTGATAGGACAAGGGGTAATGGCTTTAAACTAAAAGAGAGTAGATTTAGATGAGATATTCAGAATAAATTTACTGAGGTGTTGGTGAGGCACTGGCACAGGCTGCCCAGAGAAGCTGTGGATGCCCCATCCCTGGAGGTGTTCAAGGCCAGGCTGGATGTGGCTGTGGGCAACCTGCTCTGGTGGGAGGTGTCCCAGCCCATGACAGGGTGGGTGGAATTAGATGGTCTTTAAGGACATCAATAAAAGCCTATTTTCCCCAAGCTCTATGGTATTACATTTAGAAAAATAGAGAGTACCTCTGCAGAGAAGCAAGGTAAACACATCAGTCTTAAGGAAATATCACTAGAAGTCTTTTTTTTTTTTCTTTTTTTCTTTTTTTTTTCTTTTTTTTTCCTGAAGGATAAACTACGTTGGAAAAGGAAGGGGGTGTGGGTGTGGGGAAATGGTAGGTTAATATTCACTAAGAAAAGGTTCCCTGCTCGGAGTGATGACCAGTCAGGCTTCATTGTTGTGTGTCTTGTTCGTATGATGTAGAAGTGTGCATACGCGCTAAAGACGCTCTGTGGCTCTCAGTGGCATTCTTCATACAACAGGTTATGTATTAAGGCAGCAGTCTGATGGATTCATTTCACCTGACGTCCCTAAATAGCTCTGCTAAGGAATAAAATCAGCCCTGTGGTGCCATTATTGTCCATTAACTATGCAAAAAGGGAGTGGCTACTATGACAGCTCCTGTGATGTCTACACTGAGTATTTTGAAGGTGAGACTGGGTCAAAACAAAAGTAAATCTATCCCAGCCTTATAATCTGGATGGTGGCTGACAGTGGGTGCTTACAGAAAAGCATAAGAATAGATCAGACATATAATAGTATGCCCCTGAATGCTCTTTCATCTTCAGTGATTTGTGCTTCCAGCTCTGCTTCTGGTAGAGGTGGTGTCTTTATATTTAAAAATATTGAGTCAGTTTACCCTCCGTGAATTTGTCATTCTGTCCTGGAATGCCCGTAAATTATTAACAACTGTAGCATCCTGGGGCAATGAGTTTCATAGCTCACAGAATGAAGTATCCAGGACATGGCTAATAGTCTCAAAAAGGGTTTTTCATCTGTGGCCATTAAAAAGAAAGATTAAAATGCAGTAGATATAATTTGTGAATAAAATTTAACTCAGAGTTACAGGTTCATCAGCATTCCAGAAGCATTTATTTGAAATGTATCCTAACAGCCCCTGACTGTGCTAACTGAGCCAGAGAAGAAGTTCAGCACCCAAAATAGTGCAGAGCATGTATGTTGTATCTGTAACTGGTTTTCCACTAGGATTTCTCAATTTATTTTAACAGCAGTGCCTACAGCTGGTTACTTCACATACTTTTCTAACAGGTGTTGTCGTTTCGATGATACTGCATATAACCTGTATCAAGAACAGCATGTTTTGTCTTGTCACAGTCATCACAAGGACTGCTGCTAAATTCTCAGGCAGCTCTTACATCGCTTCACAGAACTTGCAGAAAGAAGAAGCTGGCAAGATCTAATCCTGGTCTCTGACAGCAAAAGATTTGGTCTTTATATGCTACGATCTTGCACCTCTTTCATTACAAAAATAGCCTTCATCCAAACTAAAGGCTTTCTGTGAAAACTTATAGCATAGAAAATACTTTGTGTTAGATTGTGTTATTGTGGTTTAACTGCAGTTGCTGACTTGTGCGACTTTAGGGCAGTATTTGCAGAAGCACTAGCTTTCCCATAAGGTAAAATAGATGTTTTTTTGTATAGAAATGAAGGTACTGTGTTTCCTGGTTCAGTTTGGGAGTGTTAAAAATTGTGTCATATGAGCGGTACTACTAATCTTCCGTTAGCTATTAATTTGTAAGTTGTGATGACAGTTTAGAAAGACAGGAGGATATGTATGAGGGTCTTCGGAGCACGTAATTTTTGCAGAAGGCTGGCATGTTGTCAGTGATGGGCATTTGCTCATAGTCAGCCTGCCAGCACCCTGTAGGAGCCTTGGGCATCTAGCCTGAACCTGCTCTGTGTGTTTGCTAGCACATGGGAACCTGGAAGAGACGTCCAAGGGAAAACATTGGAGAGTTACTCTTGGAGAAGGATAAAGGTGGGCATCTCTTCCTGCTGCTCCTCCTTGCAGCTTCTATCTGCTCTAAAAACTTGTACCTAGTGGAAAAGGCCTGAGGAAAGGCCAAGCTGAGGCAGTGTAGCTGCTTGGCGGGCCCTGAGAAAGGACCATGAGGACTGCCTGGAGGTCCAGCCTGCTCAGGGTCACGGGGGGCCTGTCAGATGGCCTCATCTTACTGTGACTGCAGTGAAACCCTGCTGTGGAAATGCACTTTGGGAACTGGTGGATTTCTGCAGACAAGGCATGAGACATGGGGAACACATCTATGCTGCAGAAAAGTTTCGGCTTTTTCCCACAACAACAGTTCTTTAAATAGGAGCACTGGAGTGCAATCAGCAAGCAAGTGTCCTTGCTGAGGACTGGAAAGGCATGTTTACTCGATGAAGTGCAGCCATTGGGTGTTCCCAAGCTCTGAAGGGCTGGAGCTGACTAATGCTAAGTCAAATGGAGTGACCCTGTGAGTGTGGAGAAGGAGAAGACGACATTGCAGCCAACGAGCTCAGGCTGTGTGCACTTGGAGCTCCCCACAAGAGCTGCAGATGGCTTTGTGTTATTGTTTTTTGGTCGGTTTAACTCCTGTGCATACAACTATTGTTATAACCCACAGAGCTGCTCTTGCCAAGGTTATTCTGACACTGTCTCACTGTTTCTGGTGCCAGAGTACCTGCCGTATGAAGCTACGTGTTTACCTACTTGCTGTGAAAGTTCAGTGTCTCATTACTGCCAGCATAAAGAGTGTGCCTGGGTAAACCTCTGCCTGCTGCTCAACGCTTGGTTGAGGTCTTCTCTGAGACCAAGGTTGATATAGAGATGCTTAGACATACATCTGTGTGTTTGAAAGGCATTTCAGTTCAGAAGAACGCAGCAGACATAGAAAGTAACGTCGCTGTTGGCTCCAAGTGAGAAAATGAGGTGGGTACTGTACAAAAGTTCAGGTAAATGCAGAGAAGCAGCAAGCAATATTTCATCCTTTAAACAGTGTAAGTGCTGCAGGGTATGTGAACCTGAGTTCCGCATGCTCACGGGCTGGGGAGGGTCTCTTCTTCCCCTTGTCCTTCCCAGTCTCTCTCCCATATGTGTTTTTGGCAGAAATCCCACCTGCTCAGGCACCCTATCTACACAGACCATGTGCTATGGAGATATGAATTCCTGTGCTTTCTGCCTCTGTTTGCTTTTTGTAATGCTTATACTCTGTCTGCCATTTCTTGCTGTGAAACATCTATATATTTTTTCTCCAGGTTTATTTTTCTTATGTTGTTTCTGTTGAGAAGTGGGATTTTGAAGGTTAAAAAAAAAAAAAAAAAAAAAAAAAGAAGAAGAAAGAAGCCTAAAGGGCTGGCAGTGTCTAGGTTAATTTTGCACAGAAGTTGCATGGCATTTGGTGATAGCTGGGTTCTGTCTTTTCCCTTGTTGTTTTGAACTTTATGCTAATTCAACAAAATCCAAGTGAAGTAAATGGAAAAAAAAGCAGAGGAGAGGTCAGTGGGGAATATATGACTGAACTTGAGGCTATCACCTCTCCTAAAGGGAGAGTTGCAGAACTGTAAGATCAAGCCAGCGCTTGCAGCATGGGGCAGGTTGGTGTTTCAGGAGGGAGTGGAGGGGATGTTCTCTGAGCAGTTCAATCTTCACCGCACAGCTCAGGACTAAGCATTTGCATCTACCTTTTACTTTTCTTGCCATTGCTCAGCAGCTCTAGAGAAAATGCCTAAAGCAGTTTTTAATGTACCTTATATCTAACAGTATGTAGAAAAGGCCAGGGACCTCTTCCCAAACAGATTCCTGCTCAGCCTCCTGCTTTTTGTCTGTACTACCTGATGTCCTGCACCTGGAGTGTTTAGCAGTGATTAGTGTGGAGTCTCCTTGGAGCACTTTTATTTCAAGTAGCATTTCAGAGCAGCTGTTTATGGAAGCTGCAATGGTTTGAGGCACAGTTTTAATTATTTGCCAGCTCAGCTTTTTTTTTTTTTTTTTTTTTTTGAGCTCATGTACCTAAAAAGGTACATGAACAGAGAGATTGGTTAGTGCTAATAAAATAGATAGGCCTAGAGAGTCAAAAATATATAAGTGTGAGGGTTATGTTAATGACACTTGGTAATTAATCAGAGTAGGGTATTTGGTTTGTTTGTTTTTTATTTGTTTGGTGGGGTTTTTTTTGCATGGATGCTCTGACTAGCAGCTTTGGATGGCAAGTGTAGAATTTAAAATCCTTTTACTTAGGCCTGCACAATGTCTAGCCCATAAAATAATTATTTGGGTCTGCCTCACTGTGTTTTTTTTTCTTTAAAATAACTCACCTGAGAAAATAATGTTTTATTAAACATGGAAAGGGCTATGGTCCTGAAATGAGGTCCTGAAAACCTCAGACAGACAAATAGCTTTAAAGTAAGTATCACATCTCGGGTTTGTGATTACTGTGTGATAATATGAGCTCTAACCTGCCAGCCTTATCACTTGGTGTGTGTAGGGCAGCCACCAGAAAGGCTCCCCTTCATCTGAGGGCAAGACTGTAGGAACACGGGTCTGTAGGGACGGAAGCACTGCTTTGTATAGGGGTACTGCAAAGGGAGACAGAACTTGTGGGAATGGGGAGAGAAAAGGAAAGGGGGGGTTAGATGTCAGCTGTAACCCTTTCCTCTTCTCCAACTTGGAGTATAAAGCGTAAGTATGTTGGTGTCTTAAGAGGCCCACCCACTTATTTCAGGTACACATTGTTATAGGCTTTGATTACAAATTGAGGAAAGGAAGGGAGAAAAAACATTAAGCAAGTAAAAGTATTTAGCTTTCATTTATAGCACTGGCTTCTATGTTTATTATTCTGTCTTCAGCAGCTGAGAGCCTATAAAAGAAATATAATTCACGGCCATGACATCTGACGGTCAAACTGAGGGTGATCCCATTGCCGTGCAGAAGAGATGCCAGGATATGGAGCTGTTTTCTGGTGGCTGCAGTGCCTGGCCCTGCCACCTCGATGGTGAATGCCCAAAAGGTGAAAGACTAACACACAGGAGAAAAGCAGTTTGTGCTTGGTGCTGCCTGTCTTGCAACATCAGTGCCAGAGACAGGGCGAGCCGCTGCATCATCCAGGCCTGCGCTGGCAGAGCAGGGAGGCCAGGCTATCCCACCCACAGCTCTCAGCTGCCTGCCTGCTGCAGGCGTGCTACAAAAGCCACTGCCTGGGCAAGCTGAGCTTGGTGTAAGCAGGAGGTAGAAAGAAGCAGAATAAGGTGGCAGAGGCGGAGGAGGATGGGCACTGTGGGGGCTGTGAAGATCTCAGTAGCCCAGCGTTACATCCCAGGCAAACCTTTCAAGTTCCTTGCCTCCCCTGGCTGTGACAAGCCATGTGTACAGTCACAAGCTTAGGGGAAGAGCATCTGCTCTACTGGATCACAAGATGGGAGGGTGATCATGGCTCCAGGCTGTGGTACAGGGAGAGGAGCCAGCACCTGACAGAGCTCCTTTCAGGGCAGATGTGTTGTGGCTGTGAGCAGGGCTGCAGTGGTAGGAAGCCCTGGCTTTTCCCTGCCTGTCTGAGCTGCTGCCTGGGCTGCTGGAGCACGTAGGGTCAGGCTGCAGGTTGCACTTGTTACAGTGGGGAGAGGTAAAGGCGCCTCCACCACCACCATCCCATCCAGATGACTAAGGGCCCGTGATTCCTGGTGTGGGCACGGTCCCACAACGACAGAGCTTTGTTGTTTCTGGTGCCAGCATCAAATTAACAGTGTGGAGCCAGGGGGTGGCTGGAACAGCCCATCCTGTCCTGTGTTTGTGTTCCCTCATTCCCAGCATCATGGTTTTGGGGAATTGATTTCTGGTCGCTCCCACCTTTTATTTTCCAGACAGCCTTATTTCCTGCAACTGTATTATTTAGCCATTTTGTTAGGGCTAACCTTTTTTTTTTTTTTTTTTTTTTTCTTTTTTTTTTTTCTGCTGACCTTAAAATCTTCTGTAGAGCAGGCTGAGTTAGATTACTCTCCCTTCAGTCAATTTATGGCAGAGACTTCAGTGCAGGCCATTAATCTTAACCTGGAGTGTTTGAATGACTTATTTAATATTAGGGGAAGGATGTAGCAATATCCAGCTATGGTCTGTAAATTAGCTACAGGTTTGGGGTTGGTTTTTTGTTGTTGTTTTTATTTTTGGTAACTTACTGTTTATGGGCTCCCTCAGAATGCAAACTGAGGTTGTGTTAGAAAAAGGAAAAGAATAAATTATTTGAAATACGTGACAATTACAGGGGATGATAGCAGAGGCTAGATCAGTCCTTTCTGTGGTGCTATAAAGATGGCATGTGCTATATATTTTCTACAGAACTTAATTCCAAAGAGTGCAGCAAACTTCTGTGGGAGACTAGTGTTTTTTTTTTTGTTTTTTTTTTTGTTTAATAAGAAAAATAAATAGCAACCCCCATGCCCTTCCCCCAGTTCAAAACAGACTAATAAGCCTGGTTGAAACGGGCCGGTAATAACTGGTATGGGGTAAAGTGCAAGATTGCTCACTGAGCTACAAATCCATTTCCTCTTCACAAGGGAGAAGGAACCCATGTGTCAACATTAAACATGCAAGAACCAAAATCTCAAGGGAAATGAGATTTTCTGTTGTCTCATTTTTCAGTTGTCTCATCTTCCTTGCCACAGTACCACAGCTTTGTTTTGTTTAAGAAGCAGAATCATTTCCAGAATATAAGATCGTTGTCAGAAGGCAGCTTCTTGGAGTTAATTATATGAGAACTGCATTTCGAATCAATCTCTCATTTGGAGTTGTAGTTCCCTGTGAGAGTGGCTGTAGCTGTGACTCCTGCAGTCTCCTTTGGCCATGAGGTACGTTAAGGGAGCTGTTCTGATTCGAGGGGTTTGTAGTCCTTGCTGCTGACTGTAAGTGGAAAGAGTAATTTGAGTGATACTTGTTCTGTTTTAGTGTATGTAAACTCGATGCTGGAAACAAGCAAGGAAAAGCAAGCAGCTAAGTGATGCCTGTGTGCTTCTGTCTCAGTCTTCTACCTTAGGTCTGGGAGTGCACTCCTAGGTTTTCAGTCCTGATTTTTGTTTTAAATGTGCCTTTGTTCAAGTGGCAAAAACAAAAGACTTTGCATCTCCTAGCTGTGGGAGTTAAAAATTTTGCTTGTTCTTTGTAATGGAGTTCTCCACACAGCTGAAAAAGAAAAGCAAGAACCCAAGGAAAGAATAGCAAAACCCCACCCCCACCCCTCCAAAAATATGCCTGAAACTCTGGCCTTTTTCTAAAACTGTGAATGAATTGTGCCGTGCAGATCCCTGCTTCTTCTGACCTGCTGAGTGTGGAGCTAAAGTGAAACAGACTTTGTTCTCTTTGACAGAGTTCGGCACATGTCAAGGGAGTCAGAGGAGCAGTATTTTGGCATGAGCACCCAAAATCCTAACACATGCACGCATGCTGCCTGATGTTTCATTTCAGGTTATAAACTGGATTACAACATGCTTTTGCCCTGCGAGCATTACCCAGGGAAACCAGGCTGGATCTGCACGATGTATAAAACCAATCTGGCTAGATGACTGCCAAGTGGGAAATAAATGATGGGTAGAGATTCTGTATTTTTAACAGGAATTTAGATTAAATTTCAGTCATGATAATGATTATTAATCCTATTTACCTGGTCACTCCAAGAATGGAGTAATTATATTCTGGAAACTGTTTCAAGAGTGTAGGACAACTTTTTCAGCTGTGAGGTCTAAACTAACCCTGCCTCTTCTAATTAAGTACAAGTAGCACAGACAGTATTTAAAACCAACATTTCTTATTCCTGATGCAAACGACCTTTTGTGTCCTTTTATTTGTGGGAGGCTTTGTTAGCCTCAGTGAGCTGAAATACTTGCATATGATTTGAGGCTTTTGTTGTCTTTTTTTTTTTTTTTTTTTTTCAAAAGAAAAGATTCACTGTATTTAGAGATGCAAATACTACCTTGTCTGCAAAACCCACCAGCTGTTGTACTGAAGGACAAAGCTAATTCTATGTTGCTTAGCTTCAGTAGTGTCTGTGTATTCACAAGCATCTTTTTAGCAACTTTCTCTGCATAGCTGAGAGATACCACTGATACCAACTTTATTTCCTTTGGTAACAGCCTGGTAAAATCCGAATTGATCTGTGAGCTAGTTAATTTAAATGAACTAATAGATTCAGTAAGGGAATACAACTTCACGTTAATGCTTGTGCAAAAGTTCAGCAGACTGGTGGCTCTGATTCTCTTGGTCCTTGAATGTGAGGTTATGAATTGCAGCCGTGATTGTTTGAGCTGACTCGAGTCGGGTTAAACTTGCGGCTTTGCAGTGCAAGAAGGCGCTGCTGGTTTGTGTGTCAGTGGCACAGCTCTCTGAAGAGGTTCCTTGGTGCTGCTTTAAACATCTGGAGGGACAAAAGGCATTTGTGGGGTCTTCTGTCGGTGCTGGAAGCCGGAGCAGGGGAGAACTGTGCCGAGAAATACTGTGAATCCTGGACAAATCCGAACGCAATCACTGAGCACTAAGCTTTATCTCCCTTTCTAAATGAAAGTGCTTTCGTTTCATCTGCAGCGACCGCCCCGATAACCCATGTTGCGTAAGACCGGCTCTCCCCTGGGGACTCAAATCCCTTTTCCGATTTGCAAGTAATATTTGCATATGTATTTCTGGGCTGCATTGACATGCCAGTTGCACAGTGGTGGCTGTCTCTGCCCGCTAATCCTGTAATAACATTCTGGTGCCCAAATTCAATGGCCCTGCGCGGAGCTTCCGAACAGCTGATCGCTGAGTAGGGAGGGGAAAAAAAATAACCCAGCGAATCTCCTTGCAGCTCTCTGCTGCATCCCTATCCCACAATGCCCTGCATGCTTTGCTGCAGTCTTTCTACACGGGCTGAGTGAGAAAAAGATGTGCTAAATAAAGATTGATTGGTTTGCATCCTGAAGGGGTCTCCCACTTGTAAATGACCCGGGAGGGGGGGGGGGGAATTCATGACGACTTCACTGGGCCTCCTCTCGTTCTTCCATTTTTCTTTGCACCTGTCTTCGTGGAATGGAGCATCACTCCTTAGAGCACAAAATACGCTGTGCCTCTAATGGTGACCGTGCTCCGATAGGGATCCTTAACCGGTTTTACGCGTGAGGCTTGAAATATTGACAGATGATGTTTTGTTCGTTTGGATTACTGCGGAACTGCAGCTCCGTCCCTGCAAGGATTTGGTCCTCAGCACTGCACTGATTAAGCTATTTTTCTACAAAGATGGGTAGGTCGAAAATGCTTGAGTTTTGCTCAGTGTTATTCCCGGTGGCTGCTGTTTTGGCCCCGATTGTTCATTATGCTTCTGCATGCTGTAAGAATGAAGAGAGTTGCTGTGTTTTAAACAACAAGGCACCAAACTGATTGCAAGAGTGGGAGAGAAAGGAATGCAAATGTAGCTTGTCGAGCCTTCTACCCAAGCGGGCGGTGTGGCGGTGATGATTATTTATGTACTTGCAGTGTTCTGTATCGGCTGATTTCGGGGCTGCTTCTGTAATGTCTTGAACCTGTCCTTTATTCCCAAAAAGCGTGGACAGATGCCATGTCTGTTTTAAGGAGTTTTAAAGCCCAACTCCTCCAGTCTTTGGAGCAACATTGTTGAGGTTCCCCACCCTTTCTTACCACTCTCTAGGCCTAACCATTCCTTTGCAAACGTTGCCATTGGAAACCTAGTCATTCACCATACATGAATAGACCCTCGGGTTGTGAATGCCATTGATAAGAAGAGGATGAACAAGCTGCATGCAATTTGTTCTCCCCAGGCTGTACTTTCAGGCTAGTTGCATTTCTGGCTGGGTGGAGTTCGGTGATAGCACCATCTCAGCGAGAGGAAATTCTGCTCTTTTAGGAATAAATCCTGGGAAATGGACAGTTAGAAGTTTTCCCACTGTCTCTTTCCCAGCCGGGCCATGGAAACTAACACAGAATTCGGTAACAGTTGAAGAGCTGAGTTAAAGGGACCTGTAGAAAGGGTGCACTTCTCTATTGCATGACTATTTGTCTGAAACAGCTCTTCTGGAACTGTTATTTGCTGTACCCTAACATTTTTCCCCCTTTTCTAATATTAGGGGAAGTTCTTTTTCATATGGGTGAGGCCACACCCTGACTTTGGATCCTGAAGGCATGCATGTGTAGCAGGGCAAGGCTTTACACTAGCTTAGAGAGCCATTGTCTCCTCCTTTCTTTGCTGTATAGTGTATCTTGAATTCAAATCAATAGTCCTATCTTCAAGTAGAAGGAAAAATAATTAATGTAATTTTGGGGATGGCTGGGAACAATGATCCTTAAGCCTCAAATGGGTGACAAAGGGTGTACATTTCCCAACCTTTTTTTGCACTTAATTTGGCAGATCTGACGGGGGGCTTCCGCTGAGTGATTCTTAGAGATAAATGGGTGGGGTTTTGGGTCTTATTTGGTGCAATGTTTCAAAAAAACTCTAGCTTTGCCTGTTTAAATTATAAAGTGTAAATGTATGGAGGAGTGATTCAGTGATTCTCAGACTTATTTTCAAAGGTCATGCTTCAGCTGCTCTTTATTAGATTATGAGACAAAAATGAACCTCTGAAAAGAACCCTAGCAGTTCGTGGAAGATGCTACTATTAAAATGAAGGGTTTTCTGTTTTTTTTTTTTTTTTTTTTTCTTTTTTATTTTTAAAAAAAAAGTCTTACTTTGCAAGATCTCCCACTGCCAATACATCTGAAACTTACGTTGCTGAGGAACTGCTGATAGCACTGCAGTAAATTAGAATAGATGTTGTCTTTGGCCAAATTCAAAGGGATCATAAAAAATTTGCAACTTTTCCTCATATAGTCTTTGGTTACACAGTTGCTTTCATTGAATCAAAATAGTGATTTCCATAGCTATATCACATTTACCAAAATCACATCAAAGGTGAAGTTGGCTCAGGGAGGCTGTAGAATCACATATTCGACAAACTTTTAACATGAATAATTTGTATAAGAATTTAACATAGTGGCCACAACTTGAACTGTGCTGATGAAATTCTGTTTTCAGGTGCATGTTTTAAACCTGATTTATGTGAGCACAGGAAATAAATGATAATCATGGCCTGCTGTGTGCCAGACAAAACAACAAATATTAAAAGCTCTTATTTCTGAACACTCATTAATCCTTCCTTTAACTGACAAAGCTGAAAGTGTGAGCATTTGCAAGTTAGAGCAGCTGGCATGAGACCTATGTATGAAATGCTAAGAATCACCTGGTTTTGCAATGAGACAGGGGGAGTTCAGAAAATGAGGATGAGGATCAGATGAAATGCACATGGAATTTTTCAGGCAACTGGAGTTTTCTATGCATAAACACCATTTGCTGGTGTAGCTGTACTTGATGGCTGAAAAGGAAATTACAGTAAATCATGTTTGGTTGCTAGAGAGCTTTCTTCTATTAAATGGCAGGCAGCATTATTAGAGACCTATTCTTTTTATCATAAGTACATTTTTTTAATAAAAATGGTCTATGCTTAGTCTATAAAAAAAAAAAGTTGCACTGTTCATAACATATTGGTGTCCAGTTTGGAAACTGTTCTTTTGGTAAGATGTCTTCCTGCTTCTGATTATCTTCCCTGCTTTGTTTGGGTTTCTGCCCCCCTAATTTTCAGGTTGGGAGAGTGGGAGGCAAATGCAGCTGCGTTGATGGTGAAATGGATAGTCTCTTGAAATGCACAGCTGAAGATGTTACATGTTACACAGCTGAATGCACGAATGTGTTAATGCATGTTTGATAGCCTGCTCCTTCTACTCCCATTTGTGAAAGCTGAATATTTTTGTTCCGCCTCTTGTAAAGCCATTTTTTAACTCTAGCTTTTAAAAAGTGATGTGGATTCATAACTGATCCCCCAACATTTATTGAGTGTGATTTATGGCGTTTAGGCTTACTTAGTTTGTGTTTGTGTAATACTGACATTTTATTTTAAGGTGGGGAAAGAGATGGAAAAAAGTGAAACAAATGATCAATTCTGAAATCACGCATTTTTGGATCACAAACATTGCATTGCATGAATATTGTAACAATTTTTAACCTTACAGATTCCCCTTTTTAGGGGAGGGGGGGAAGGGTCCCTCTTGTAACAAAAGAGCCCACCATAAATGTTGTGCCTCAGGTTGCATGTCAGTTTCTGCTGTTGGGGATTTTAACTGTGAGTAAGTTTCTGCTGCTGTACTTGTTAGCAGAGGAGGCAAATCCCCAGGGAGGTCATTGCCCATTCCATAGACACTGTCATTATCCTAGGGGTAGCCGCTTGTCTGACGTAGTAAGCCAGCCATACCTGCACAGCTAAATATACAGCTCAGGAAGATCAGGATGTGTTGCTGCTGGTACAATGCCATGGGCCACAAAAGTCTTGATGGAACTGAGTGACCTCTCAGGAGCATGATCAGCACCTGTGGCAGGGGGTCTCTTACTTCTGTCTTGGAAAGCATCAATATTTTGGTTAGCCAAATATTGAGCTGTCTGGATAACAACAAACTGGGGTAGAAAGTGTTTAGGGAAGAAGGAACCACTCAGGAATGTACCTGCGGTGGAAGCACCCAGCTCGGCTGGCTGCTCATACAGAAAAGGAGCCCCTGCTCCTCGGTGGAGGCAGAAGGACTGGCAGACCTCAGAGGTACAACAGTGACTGAAGTCAGCTCCTTGGGGAGGGAGCCTGCACCCCTCAGTGCTCCAGCCTGCTAGAAACGCTGGGGGAGAGGAGTTGTGCTGGCCACCCTGCCAAGGCCTCTGCTTGTCAGGTTTTCCTAACCTATTTTAACCAGCAGTTAACTTTTTCCTGAGGTTGCTCCCTTCCCTTTCCTCCTGTTTTCTCTTTCTGCAAATTATTTTTTGTTTCTTTCCCTTTTATTTCATACCTTTTATGCCAGTGTTATGGAGACATTTCAGTGATTACTCTTCCTGCCTGGAATGCCATTCTCCTTGCATTCATTATCTGGATGTGCTTCCTGTATCTCTCAGCCCTACCTTTGCTGACTCTCAGCAGCTATCAGGTGGCTCTTCTTTGCTCAGTCTCTGTTACTGTGAGGATTTCCACCTCACGTACCCCACCTCTGCTGCTGATACAGAATCTGAGCACTCTCCCCAGGGACTGGCTGGCTCTGGAGGTTCCTTCATAGGAGTTCCTGAAATCCAAGCCTACCATATCTTTGGCACCATCAGCACTGATAAGGGGAAGAAATGTTATGTTGAACCATTCTTAAACTCTGTGACAGTCATTTGGCTGGTGCAGTTCCAGTTTAAGCATTTTGCCAGTGGTGCTCCAGACGTAAGAAATCCAATGATTATTAGAAGTGGCTTAGCCTACTGGCACAAGAACACTTCTATCGCGGATGTCTTTAAAACCAAACAGCCCTGTAACTCTTTTATTTCAGAGGCAACATGCCTTTCTGGAGTGCATGCTCACAGAGAGGTGTTATGTATGGTGGTATAGACTGTTTCTCAGTCTCTCATCACTGATAAAACATTTTAGAAGTTTAATTCTCCATTGGTTTTGCTTTATATGGAAATATGAATTCCTTTATCAGGATGAAATATAGGTGAATTGATTGTTGACTTTGTAATTTCATGGAGTTTATAAGCCTTTTTTCTTCTTTTTTCTTTTTTTTTTCTTTTTCCCCCCTCCCACCCAACTCCAGCAGTGTGCAGGGTAGAAGGGAACAGGATCCATATGTCAGTGGTCTAGGATGGCCAGTGAAGGCTCTAACATCCCAAGTCCTGTGGTCCGTCAGATTGACAAGCAGTTTCTGATTTGCAGCATATGCCTGGACCGTTACAAGAACCCCAAAGTACTTCCCTGTCTGCACACTTTTTGTGAAAGGTAAGTCCTTTCTTTGTGCTTGTATCTTGACATTTGTCTTGGAACGAGCACAGAAGCCTGTGTCCTTTATGGGACGCTGACTTTTCTCTTTACTTGTAAAGGTCATGTTAAGGGACAATAAAATCTGGGAAAGCTGGAGAAGTAGGGAGGCAAAAACTGTTATATGTAGTGGGCAGGCAGAAGAGACAGCAACAGAATATTTGTAATACATTCCCTTTATGCAAAATAAATAAGAAATACATTTCATGGAAGTAATGAATAGTTACACCAATGCATAAGGTCGCAGTAAGAGTTTGGACCTCAAATTAATAGCCTCAAATTTATACTGAGCAGTATTTAATTAGAAACAATAAAAAACCTTTCTTTGTTGGTTTACTAAGTAGCGAAATAATTATCCCATCCTTTAATGTCCAAGGGTTAGACACAATATATACATTATTTATAACCGGTGATTAAGTGTCCTAATTATTCTGCAGCTTGGTTGACTGAAGTAGAAAAACTCTCTGAAAAGAGATGGAGAAAACCCAGCAATTTGCCTTCTACTGTATTCAGCTGGTTTAAATATATATATACTTAGGGATACTTTAATGTTGTATTATCTATTCAAACAGTGGCAAGAATACAGCATCTGCAAAAAAAAGTTAGCTGGAGAATTTTTTATTAGAAGTCTTGATCTGATGATGGGATGCAACTCTTCAGGTTATATACTGAACGGCAGGAGAATAATAATAAATGACACTGTGTGAACACAGTTCAGGAGATTTTCACCTCTTTTTTGGAACTGTGCTGCGCATATTTCATTTTACAGGGGACAAGAAAGATTATGGATCTCTGAGTGTGCCAGATGAGACGGTCTTTCCTAAAGGAATAGAAAACTCCGACTTTACTGAATTCAGCAGTGAAACTCTCACTGAAGTCAGTGAAGTCAAGATTTTCACCATTGTATCTTAAGTTTCTTGACTTCAGTTCATGTGTAAATCCTAAAGTCAGCTTCTGGTTTTCACTGTAATCCTCTTATGCTGATCTGGTTATGGAGAGAGGTTGGATGAACTGCTCCAGTGTACAGCTGATGAACAAAACCTAAGCTCTCCCTTCACAGAGGCCTTATTGGGGGGTTAGGAGGAGGGCTGCCAAGGGAGGATGAAGAGTGGTGCAAGCAAAGTGCTTGGAAGTGGATGAGAGACACATAGCTGTGCAAGGTCACTCTTCTTGATTGGCATCACATGAACAAGTGTAGCACTGCTTGCCTTTCAGACTCCTGAAGAACTGCATTCTGCAAAGCTTCCTGTCTTTACAGGGCTATATTGAATTGCAGTCAAATGTTGCATGCTCAGCAGTTGTTAACTTGGTTTTCAAGGCCAGAAGTAGCACTAACTGCTGCATATTCTTGATCACTGAAGTTTTGTGTTGGATTTGTATTCTATGAAATTTAGTCTCTCTAAAACAAGCAAACAAAACAAAACGAAAAATAAAACACAAAAATCCCCCCAAAACTTGTCTTAACATAAACTATGGTAACTTAGGATATGCTTCTCTATGTAGTAAGAACAAAGCAGAGTGTGCTGTGTTGATTTTGGCTGACTGCCAAATAACTTTCCTAATTGAAATAAATGGAAAAATTTCCATCAGTTTCATTGGGACCAGGTTTTAGGTCTGAAACACTAAACCCAGAGATACAGGTTAATAAAGGAGATTCTATTGGAAAGACAAAGGTCAACCATCGGTTACTTGGTTAAAGCCATAGGCTTAATGCAATAACTTCAAGTCTGTCAAACTTTATTGGTTAGTTTATCATTTTTACTATCCTAAGAGCAGGATGCGAAAGATGTCTCAAACAATAGATCAACTCAGCATGAATGGCTCAAAGAGAGGCACATAACTCTCACAGTGATGTCAGCTTATTGAGCATTTTTTGATGTGGCAGGGGAAAAAAAAATCCCCATAATACTTCACTTCTGAAGCCTGCAATATGATTTACCTTTTCTCCTGTAAGTAGGGGTAGTGCTATTTCAAACCAGTTCTTAAATGGAGGTTTTTTGTTTTGTTTTGTTTTGTTTTGTTTTTCCTCTTTGATGATACTTTCCCTCTCTTTCTCCCCCTCCATCTCCCTTCCCCATAGGTGCTTACAGAATTACATTCCAGCCCATAGCTTAACCCTTTCTTGCCCCGTGTGCCGCCAGACCTCCATTCTGCCAGAGAAAGGGGTTTCTGCACTCCAGAACAACTTCTTTATTACCAACCTGATGGATGTCCTGCAACGAACGCCAGACAACAGCATTGAAGAGTCCTCCATCTTGGAGACTGTCACCGCTGTTGCTGCGGGCAAACCGCTCTCCTGCCCCAATCATGATGGAAATGTAAGTGAGATGAACTCCTGTGATATGCACAGGTACTGATGTGTATTGACTGGTCCAGTTTGTCATGGACAGGTTATTTAAAATAGATAGTGGGGGAACTGGAATGACATGATTTCTTTCATTTTTATAATAGGTCAGCAAAGACAAATGACTTCTTAAAACCACCAATACTCAAATGCATTTAGAGAAGCATTTTAAAGTAGCATTATTTCACCTTAACAGCTCTCTTGGATGATACCTCCTTTTAGTACATTTGGTGAAAATTGCTCCCCTGCAAGCCCTGGACCTTTGGCTCTTGGGGGTGGCTTTCCATAGCTGTCTTATTTGTTAGGCTCAAATATTGCTGTGAGATCCCGTGGGCTTGTTTAGGCAGTATGAGGCAGGTACCTTATGAGCACAACTGACCTGCATACTGACCCCGAGAGATCCCATGCAGTCCCAAAAGCTATGTGAGCATGTTAATATAGCTCCAAGTATAAGGCCATCCTAACTCAGGATGTGCTGGGTCGGCACAGGCTTAAAACAGAGAGCTTCTGTTTATCTACAGTGCTTTGTGCATCCTGTGTATCAGTCCTTGGAGGCTGCTCTTTTGCCTTTTTTTTTTTCCCTCGCCTACTCCTTTTGTCTAGCGTCCTCTCACATACACTCTCAAATGGTATCAGTGTATTTGTTCACAAGTACCCCCAAAGTGAGTAAGTATTCCAATATTATTACAAGAACAACTCCCAACTCTGCAGGTCACAGCATTTTCAACAGAAACCTGTGTGGTTTCATGGTAGGCAAATCAGCTTCTGTCTCAAAACCAGGCTTATGCAAGTGTGTAAGTAAACCATATTGCAAAGCTGAGCCGTGCTGTGTTGTAAACTTCTGTGCAAGCCAAGAAATGTATGTCAGCATTTTAAGACAACTTTCTGTGAACTGTTTTATTCAATGCTCAGTTTAGGTATATGGATGGCATAGGAATAACTCAGTTGATAGGTATTCCTTGCTCTTCCAGAAAAACAGCTCAGTTCCCTCTCCTTTACTCACCTGCTGCAATTAGGTTGGCTTGTAGAACTGATTTACTTTACAATCTGATTAATGAGTAACTTGCCTAACTTTTTTATGTGTGCTATACCTGTATGTGTGTAGTAGTTACTCATTAATGTATTCCTGATTTTTTTTTATTTACATTTTGTTGGACTTCCTTAACATGAATCATGGTTCTTTTCCGATACAGGTATTGTGATAGGAGCCGTTTGGTTGTGAAATGCAGAAAAAAAGTCAAAACAAAGATCTTATTTGTTTGGCAATTTACATTATCAACTGATGACTCTTTGGGTCAAAAAAAGTTTTATCTACAGTTAAAGTTGGTCTTTCTTACAGTTCTCTGAAAATTCCTTTCTATGGAAAGATGTGTTTGTAAGTCCTCTAAAATAAAGTCAGTTAGCTTGCCTTGAAACAAAATTTCTGTTTAAACAAGCTTTTTCAGCCTCTCCAGTGATGCTGGCTCTGTGATTAAAATCAGACAGAAACTGCTGTATTTTTCTTACTGACTTTCCTGTCTGCTTCTACCTTAGTTTTCCTCAGGCCCTGTAGGTTAAGTGCTTTCCTTTCCAGTTGGTCTCGTTGCCACTGCTCGTATTTTCCATACGTTTGTGTATATCCTAGTTCTCCTGCACACATCCTCTCATCCTCTGTTGTGGCATCTTTGTTGTATGTGTGCTCATGAAAAATGAAACTCAGCTTGTAGTATCTTAACGTAAGAGATTTCTAGTGCTGGAACTATAAACTAATGCTTCCTCATTCACCAAACACAGAGCACAAAAATGTCCATGTGAAACTGGGATAGTAGGACACACGTGCTATGGAACTTTTGAACCTGAGAGAAGGTTCTAATCTTATATCTGCATAAGAAAATAAGATTGGCTTTATTCTCAGCTGCTAAACTCCTGTAACTCTGTTGGGCATAAGCATGCTAGTTTGGAAATGTTGGTTTACAATCATTTAGGGGCTAGGTATAGCCTGGACAAGGAATAATGTGTAACTGTAGGTCCATTACTATATAATATGCATTTTTTTCTTTTCTGAATTTGAAGTGAAAGCCAGCTTATAGCCTAGGATCCTTGATTTTACAAGTGCAGTTTATTTTCTGCCTGTAGAGTGCAACAAGAGAACGCACCCAATACTAGATTAAACACTTGAAACAAGAGAACATGTCTCACCTCTGACTAGGTTTTTCTTGAAAGATCATAGAATAGCTTGGGAACTTGACAGGTAAAAGATTGTGTTTAGAAAAACATTTCCTGAACTTGGGCAACTTTTCCTTATGGCCTGTGTGCTTCTCTTAGAAAAATAAGAAAGCATCTATCCTTGATGTTCTGATGAAATGGCTTCATAAAATATCTTTAAAAACCTTTTTTCTCCTCACTTCTGTACTTCCCACTGTGTCGCTTGTGTATCCCATTAAACTGTAATGTATTTTTTCTGTACTCTGCAATATTCAGTGTGTCATTGAGGCTAAATGAAAAATTCAGAATGTCAGAACTTACCTTTAATGAGCATTAGCACTAATGAACTGAGATCACTGCTGGCAAAATATTGTTCTCCCTCACCAGAAACACTTAATACAGTTAGGAAGCAGTAGTCTGACTCTGATATAATCATATTTGATTAAATACAAGGGATTTAAGTGGTTTACTTGTATGTAAGTATGTTGTTTAAGTCATGACAGTTTTGTAAACTTTTATTTTAAATTTGCTTAAAGCTTTCAGGTTTACTGCATCAGTAGGCAAAAGCTAAGACTTGGGAGAGCAGGAGTCTGTTTCTAAGTTTTGCAACATAGTCTGGGAGGGTTGCTCAGGTAATCCAAACTTGTGTTCTTCTAAAAGCCCAAACATACAAATCTCAGGTACGCACTAGCTCTGGGACAGAGGAACTGAGCATGGTTGAGAGATGAGGAAGAGGGCTGGCAAAGAGCAAACACTTCCTTTTCTCTGGACTGGTGTTTTAATTCAAACAGAAAGCAGAGGATGAACAATATGATTATTTGAATGTAGTTTTGCATAAATGAGGCTTATCGTTGCTGAGAGTTTTTTTTTTTTTTTTTTTTCTTGAGACCTGAGGGCTGGAATCCATGCGCTTTGGCTTTGTGAAATCTATTTTAGGAGTACATGTAGACCTGATTATGCAAATGGAAAAAAATCTGTAAATTCAGTTAAATTACAGTAGTGAAGATATGTGCGGATCTCTAATTAGATCACTGTGCTGAAATATCCTGGTCTGGTTTAAGGCAGAGTCAGTGGGTGGGATTTCAGAACCAGTGGGTATTATTAACTCACATTTCATTACAGGTGATCGGACTATTTTCATTGCCTGATTTTGTGACTTTCAGTGGAAACGTAGCAGAAGGCAATGTTGGATGCCATAGTGTTGGTCCTGCACAAGAGGACATTTGGAAGAAAGGGTTTCAGGCTTTTTTTTTCCTGAGATGTTTTGTGAAACAAACCTGAATCATGAAAAGTTTTCTGGGAATGTTACAAAATGTGATGCTCATGTTGGGAATGGAGAGGAGAGAGGAAAAGCCAGTATTACATGTCTGCCTCTAATTAGAAATTAAGAAAAAATGAAATATATGGAATCTTAGATGATTAGGAAGTGCTAGATAAAATCTTAGAAAATCAGCTTATGCAAGCACTTGAGGCCTGAATTGTGTTAATATTAGCTTTTCTTTCTTCTTCAGCCACAGAACAATTCAAAGATTTTAATGGGAAATGAAAACACTTTCACTCGACACATTTTGAATATGACTGAGGCAAAGAAGACAATTTCTATGCAGACGTATACATTAGCTCTTTATGGACTGCTTGCTATTACCATTTTGGCTTATATGTTTCTCTGGCACTTGAATAAAGAGGAAGAAAGTCAATTAGGCTAAGATTTATTTTGCCAATGAGATGCTTTCTCTCATATATATTGTTGTAAATATTATGATATTGTTATGAAGTATTCAATAGGAAACAGAAATATTAAATTATTCTATCATTGTACCCGAAGATAAAAAATATAGAACACGTAAAAAGCTTGTTAAAATCTCTTGAACATGAGTATTAAATTATGAAGAGACAGAAAGATGAACTTCTGACACTGATTCAAAACTTTTATGACCATATAAAAAGGCTTATAGTTTCCTAATAAAATGTTGTTCATTTTAGTTGGTTCTGGTTGCAATTTTTATGAAGCCTTTGTAAATAATTGAATCCTAAGCTCTATTTAACTTACTTCCTCTATGCTTGTGAGACTGCCCCACATCTTAGAGCCCACCAAAATAACTGCCAGGCCTCAAAGGACCCGCTACTGTCTAAGTTCAGAATTACTGGAGTGGTGTTAATGGGAGTTGCCATTATTTAGGCCTACATGTTCTTTCCTTACCCCGTTAATTTGGGAGCAGCTTTTACCTTGTTTCTAAAGTGGCTTACACAAATGGCCACCAAGCAACTGAACCCTCACTGTGTGTGAATCTCATGTCCTGTGAATTGAGATAAGAAGGAAAGGAGTTTATCGCAGGGAAATCCCTATTAATGCTAATAGCCACATGGAAATTGTGGTTCTTACTTCTTCCTTCTAATT
Organism: Nettapus auritus; assembly: GCA_011076525.1. Classification (NCBI taxonomy): domain Eukaryota; kingdom Metazoa; phylum Chordata; class Aves; order Anseriformes; family Anatidae; genus Nettapus; species Nettapus auritus. The sequence goes on along the minus strand of CM021768.1, from coordinate 52,412,509 downwards.
CTCAAGACTTGGAACAGCCAGCTACTTTGGAGCTGTTAGAGTCCCTCTGCTCACCTGAAAACAGCTGGTTCTACTCTACCCACACAATCACCTAATGTCAACCTACATCTCCAGCACACTCCTCTGTGTGAGGTCTGAGTGCCAAAAACATCAACTGAGTTATTCAGGATTCTGAGCTATGTTCTGAATGCAAGAAATCTGCCAATGGCTTGCTTTGAAGCATGTATACTGTGAGCTTTCTTATACACTCAGTAATAAGCCTAAAATTATTTGTGCTCAAGAACTTTCAAGCTGTAAAAGAATGTCTCATGCTGAATTTGCATCTATCTGAATTATTTTGACTATCATATGATTTTGCACATAGCACTTTTCTTTACCATCATGAATATATTCAGATTTGGGGGTATTTATTACACAGTAAAGGCCTTATTTTTTAATCACCAGACAGTGTTTTACTGGATATTTAACAGGTTGAAACAATCTTCTGCTCTTTTAAGTGTAGATGAGCACTGTTATTATAGTCTCAGATATGGGTTTTTGATGGTTTTAAGGGATTAGTAGTGGGATATAGAGCTTTTGCCCGGCAGCACATTTGTTCATTAAGGGTGTTTTTCTGTAGCAAATAAACATGGCATTTGGTGATCTCAGGTGAGTTTGCGTTGCACAAGTGGCTCTGCTAAGAAAAACAGCCTAAACTTACACTTTCTGTGGCAGCCCCTTAAGGGAGACAAGGGATTAAGTTAGTGAAGGGTCCGGAATGCCCTGATTATTATTATTATTTTTTGAGTTGTTTCATGGTGTAGTAGAGAGAGACGAAAATTTACTATTCCACAATATAAAGGTGGTGTTAGGGCTAGCATTGAGGTCCATTGTTCAATTTCCCAGCTTGCTGTTCTGATGCTTCCTGATAGAATAAAATGCATTTGGCAGGAGATACATAAGAATAACAGACAACTGTTAAGCATTATATTGTTGGTGTCTTTGTTTCATGTTGAACTGTAATCTGAGAGCTTGGCTAATAGTATGAGTTCAAGGTACAGAAAGATGTGCTTAGAGCTGATGGTACTGCTGCTGTGTCTGAACCTAGAGTTGTGCACTTTTTCAGGTGATGGAATTTTACTGCCAGTCCTGCGAGACAGCCATGTGCCGGGAGTGTACAGAGGGAGAACATGCGGAACATCCCACAGTACCACTAAAGGATGTGGTGGAGCAGCACAAGGCTTCCCTCCAAGTCCAGCTGGACGCTGTCAACAAACGGTATGGAGTCTCCATGGATTATTTTTCAGTTTTACCACTGGCTTCCTGTGTTACCCTGGGTATATGTTTTAATGTGCTTGTGCCATGGACCTTTACCTGCAAAACAGGGAATGATATGAGGGAAAACATGAGGATAGTATAAGGGAAAAAAAATCCATTGAGACTGATACATTGAGAGATTAAAGAAAAGAGCAAAAGATACTTGTTTGTGTTTTGCGAAACAGAAGCTGTTGGAAATACAAGTGTCCTCCAAAGAAGGAGCATAAAAACTAGCCAGCCATGAATTTAATAATAAATAATACTGTAAGCTTAGACTAGTACAAACTTCACTCTGCCAGAAAAGCTTTAAAAAAAAAAAAAAAAAAAAAAAAAAAAGTGGGATAAATCTGATGCCCTCTTCCCTAGTAGATACATCTGCATAAAGGACAGAGAATCCAACGCCTCTCTGTTCGAACTGCCTGAAGTGTAATGGATTTCCACAAGGGAGGGCCCTGGCTTAGCCTTGTTTTATCAGACCCAAACGATTATGTGGTTATAAAAAAAAAATGAACTTACTTCTGGGAAATGACCGAGTTTAAAGACAGCCTGGTGATGAGATTGTTTCATCAAAAAATGTCAGGGCAAGGGCCAATGTTTAATAACTTCTGCAACAGCAATCTTTGTAATTTAATCCCTCCCTCAGGCTTCCAGAGATCGACTCAGCACTTCATTTTATATCTGAAATCATACACCAGTTAACCAACCAAAAGGCTAGCATTGTAGATGACATTCATTCCACTTTTGATGAACTCCAGAAGACTTTAAATGTGCGAAAGAGTGTGCTGCTTATGGAACTGGAAGTGAATTATGGCCTTAAACACAAAGTAAGATGCATGTTTTGTTTCAATGAAAAGCTATTCATTTAACAGCCAGTTTTTACAAATGATGCAGGACGCCACTTTGACAAATTGTGTCTGAGATTCAGAGGAGAACTTTGTCTTCCTGAAATCAAGTACTTCACAGCCTTGCTTGTGGGTGCACACTCTCGAAAATGGAATCCAGACCCTGTATGGGTAGCTAGCGCCATGCATATGGTGTGAGGAGATCTAAAACAGCCAGCACAGTGAGTAGGTATCTGCTTAAAGCCCACGTGTTTCTCGAACAGATGCCAATAAGGGAATACCAAACTAAAGTCTGAAATCCTTGGGCTGCAGTTCCATGAACCCTCTCATGAAGATACAGGCCAAACAATTTCTCCTGAAGAACTGAACTATTTTGCTTTAAAGCACTGTTTTCCTTTCAAATGCCTGGTAACATATGTTGTCCTAGAAGCTGTAGGTTGAAGATTAATAGGTCTGAATTCAGATTCTCAGTTCTGTTCAACTAAACATCTCCAAGATGTCCCTAGACTGTATTTTCTTAGCAAGAAAATATACTCAGTTTGTGTATGAAGTTCACACAGGATGGAATATGATGTTAAATTATCTTACTGTTTTACAAAAACTTTACAATAAAGGCATGGCAGATCAGAAATGCCTAGTACTGAATCCTGAGAGGTTTTTAGATGCCTCTCTAGGCATCTAAACAGATAACAGTTAACAGTTTTCTGGTGTCCAGTGGGTGGAGAGAAGGAGATAACTACATGAAAATCAGAAAAAAATTGCCCTTAGTATCATTACATAGTGTTTATCAGCATGGAAAGAGCAATAGACACAGAGTCTTTAAGTTTAATTTAAAATCAACTAAAGTGTTTCAAAAATACTTATTTTACAGTGACAGTCAACAAAATAACTTCTCTGATCCACTATAATGCCCATGCCCTAGTTCTTTTCTGTAGGAAAAACATACCACATGTGTGACTGGGTCCTTTGGTTTGAGGATTTTGTCAGTGGAGATTGTGCGGGATAGCTGAAATATTTGTGTTTTCCAGACTCTCATTAATTTCTCTGTTAGGTTGTTATAATTCAGGGCTCTTTTTTCTAATTCATTGCAAAACTGGTTTAAAAAAATGTTAGCCTAGTTCCCAGCCCACACTTAACAATTTTGAGGTCAATACTGTTTTAAGGATTTTAGACTGAGGGCCAGAAGTGAGCCTATAATAAGAGCTCATTTTCAGTCTTAAATATAGAGTAGCTGCTTGCTGCCCACTGAAATTTCAGGCTACTCAGCCTCTTTCCAGTATCTCCAGTCCATCCTTTACGTTTTCCTCTCCTGACTGCTGAAACTGGGGAATCATCTTTCCAACTTCTGCTCAGTAGACTTTTACTTTCTTCAGTTATTTAGAACAAGAATCACACTTTTCCTCAGGATGGATGTAGATTCCTTTTTGTCCATCCCCACAGAGGAAGGAGTAACACAAAATTTCCTCTGGCCTTGAAGTAATCATTTTACAAAGTCCTTGCAGCTTTCCCTATTCATGGCCCTGGTGATTCTTAAAATCTCTCTCTCCCTCTCTCTCTCTCCCTCTGTGCAGACAACTTGCTTCCCATTAACTATCTCATTAACTGTAACTGAGAATTGGATGGAAAGGTGCTTAAAATTCTACATTTTTTTTTTGTATTTAAAAAATAATAATAAAAAGAAAAATGCAGGTAAAGGCAATAGTTCAAGCTAGTGACAGCGGATCTTTGAAGCCCTAGATACCCAAAACAGCGTACGTTTTTTTTTTGTGTCACAGTGTGGTATTCCAAGAATGTGAAGGGAATCAGTACAGTACATTTTCTAATAGGAAACTGTAAAATAAAAATGTAAAGTAAAGCACTATAAATTGTGTTTCTACAATGCCTTCAGGCAGAACGTATGCAGCATCTTGCTAGCACAGATCTTGCAATGTGATGCTAATCTGGTGTTTGGCAATGCACACAGGTCCTCCAAACGCAGCTGGATACATTACTGGAAGGACAAGACAGCATTAAAAGCTGCAGCAACTTTACGGCCCAAGCCCTCAACCACGGCACTGAAACCGAAGTGCTGCTGGTGAAGAAGCAGATGAGTGACAAGCTGAATGAGCTGGCTGAGCGGGACTTCCCATTGCAGCCCCGTGAAAATGACCAGCTGGACTTCATAGTGGAAACGGAAGGCCTGAAGAAGTCCATTCACAATTTGGGTACCATTTTAACCACCAATGCTGTTGCCTCTGAAACTGTTGCCACAGGTGAGGGGTTGAGGCAGACCGTGATTGGACAGCCCATGTCTGTTACCATCACAACAAAGGACAAAGATGGGGAGCTCTGTAAATCTGGGAACGCTTACCTCACTGCTGAACTGAGCACGCCTGATGGGAGTGTAGCAGATGGGGAAATACTTGACAATAAAAACGGCACTTACGAATTTTTGTATACTGTTCAGAAAGAAGGGGACTTCACTTTGTCACTGAGACTTTATGATCAACATATCAAGGGCAGCCCATTTAAACTTAAAGTGGTTAGGTCAGCAGATGTGTCTCCTACCACTGAAGGGGTTAAGAGGCGTGTTAAATCTCCTGGCAGTGGTCACGTGAAGCAGAAAGCCGTGAAAAGACCTGCGAGCATGTACAGTACTGGAAAAAGAAAAGAAAATCCCATTGAAGATGATCTGATCTTCAGAGTAGGTAGGTGACGTGCTATTTACTGACATTATTAAAAACAGTTCAGTGAAACTGGATGAAAAATTCTAGAAGTTAAATTATTTTAAGGTTAAAACTGTAAACAGAGCAACCTGATAGTACCTTTAGGCCTCTCGGTTATTGTTCACGTATAAAACTTAAAAGCATATGCTTCAGAAATTCTATTTGCAAATATTTAATTGGAATTTGAGTTAAGAAATGCATGTATTTGATTTAGTTAGTTATTTTTCTTTTTTTTTTTTTTTTTTACCACCTCTCCTGTACTCTGTTGGGCATCATAAAGTGACAATATAATAAGATTAATGCTGCAGATTTAAATTAAATTACTTCTTTAAAAAGTTGCATGGCAAGCATCAAAGTTGGAGGACACCCTCTCTAAAATGATTACATTAAAGGCTAGTCTAATTAATTAACTAGGATCTATACATGCTAAAATCTCGGACAAATATAGTTATTTCTTGATGTCATCACTGGACAAAATTAGGATTTCCCTTATTTGTGTCTGTGTCCCCCTCATGCCCCCAGTATCTAAATATGTTTGGTTCTTTATATAGTGTAATATTATCTCTAAATTTGTGTGCTTCTAATGTTTGGTAAACATACAACATCTAGGTGTCACTGTGATTTTCTTTCATTTCTTCTAATGCATTATATTTTAAAACTATCTAATAATTCATGATTGAAAATGGCTGTATCATGGGTTATTGTATTTCTGTATCTGCTGTTATGTTAAAAAAAACAAACAAACAACAACAACAAAAACTTTTTACTTTGTACAGCTAAAGAAGAAAACAAAGTTAACTCTTGATAGGTGCAAGTCTGGATTTCAGTAGTAGGTATACCAGGTTTGACCACCATTCAGCAAGGTAGCTTTCCTTCTTGTAGTAGAGAATGGGTGGTGGTTAATTCTGGAGGGATTTTCAGGAGTTGAAAATTTATCTGGATACCACTTGTCACTTAGCCCTGTCTATCTGATTTCTTGTCTGTCAGTATTTCTTTAGGAATCTTTACTATGATAGACAGTCCGTGCAGTAACCTAAGTTTTATATCAGAAAATGCATAGAGCATGCACGCTTTGCTAACTGGTAGGACAGTACAATGCAACCTTTGGATGAAGCAACTCATAAAATGTCCGGCCTTTCCCAGATGGCCAGTGCATTTCCTTGTAAGATAAACAACCCCCTATATATAACAACTCCAAGCATTTTTACAGAGTCAATGGTATCCTGTTTTACTGTTAGTAGGGCTAAGTTTTATGGTGATTCAGACCTTGTCTGAAAGAAGGTGTCTCTCTGAACTCTTCTGGGAGTGGTTGTGACATGTTTTATGCTGGGCAGAGAAGGGGATAGATAGGAAGGTTCAGATTGAGAAGGTCTCCCAAGGTCTGTAGCAGACAGGAGCAGGACAGAAAAGCCTGCACAGGTACAGCATGCCTGGGAGTGGCAGGAGGCCATTGTGGCTGACCCTTCACACAGCAGTAAGCCCTTTTGGTCATGTACATCAAGCGTTAATTTGTCTGTTTGTGGAAATTGTAGATCTAAATGGAGACAAAGTTGACCCACCTTTCAAAATTCCTCTTAGAGTCAAATAGAAAAATACATGCATTTAATAGTAAATACTTAAGAAAAAATATCCTGAAATTATTTTGAAACTTTTAATATTCTTGTTATAAACCTTTCAGAATGGACTAATAGGATTTCAGATCACAATTACCACTTCTGTATCCCTTGTTTCTAGTGACCGGTTTCTAACCTAACAACCAAAGAGTATCACAGAATCACAGAAAGTCTAGGTTGGAAGAGACCTACAAGATCACCGAGTCCAACCTCTGACCTAACACTAACAAATCATCCCCTAAACCATATCCCTAAGCTCTACATCTAAACGTCCTTTAAAGACCTCCAGGGATGGTGACTCAACCACTTCCCTGGGCAGCCTATTCCAGTGCCTAACAAACCCTTTCTGTAAAGAAGTTCTTCCTAATATCCAACCTAAACCTCCCCTGGCGCAACTTTAGCCCATTCCCCCTCGTCCTGTCACCAGGCATGTGGGAGAACAGACCAACCGCCACCTCACTACAGCCTCCTTTCAGGTACCTGTAGAGTGCGATAAGGTCGCCCCTGAGCCTCCTCTTCTCCAGGCTAAATAGTCCCAGCTCCCTCAGCCGCTCCTCGTAAGACTTGTTCTCCAGACCCTTCACCAGCTTCGTAGCCCTTCTCTGGACTCACTCAAGCACCTCCATGTCCTTCTGGTAGTGAGGGGCCCAGAACTGAACACAGTACTCGAGGTGCGGCCTCACCAGAGCCGAGTACAAGGGGACAATCACATTCCTGGACCTGCTGGCCACGCTGTTTCTTATGCAAGCCAGGATGCTGTTAGCCTTCTTGGCGGCCTGAGCACACTGCTGGCTCATATTCAGCCGACTGTCAACCGTCACTCCCAGGTCCTTCTCTGCCAGGCAGCTTTCTATCTACACATCTCCCAGCCTGTAGCTCTGCTTGGGGTTGTTGTGCCCCAGGTGCAGGACCCGGCACTTGGCCTTGTTGAACTTCATACCGCTGGCCTCGGCCCATCAGTCCAGCCTATCCAGATCATCTTGTAGAGCCTTCCTACCCTCGAGCAGGTCGACACACGCACCTAACTTGGTGTCATCTGCAAACTTACTGAGGGTGCACTCAATCCCCTCATCCACATCATCGATGAAGATGTTAAAGAGGACTGGCCCCAGTACCTAGCCCTGGGGGACTCCACTAGTGACCGGCCTCCAACTGGATTTGACTCCATTCACTAAGACTCTTTGGGCCCGGCCATCCAGCCAGCTCTTAACCCAGAAGCGTGCGCCAGTCCAAGCCATGGGCAGCCAGTTTCCTGAGGAGAATGCTGTGGGGAACGCTGTCAAATGCCTTACTGAAGTCAAGGCAGACCACATCCACAGCCTTTCCCTCATCCACCCAGCGTGTCACCTTATCATAGAAGGAGATCAGGTTCGTCAAGCAGGACCTGCCCTTCAGAAACCCATGCTGACTAGGCCTGATCGCCTGCTTGCCCTGCAACTGCCGCATGATGACGCCCAGGATAATCTGCTCCATGAGCTTCCCTGGCACTGATGTTAAACTAACAGGCCTGTAGTTCCCCGGGTCTACCCTCCGGCTCTTCTTGTAGATGGGCGCCACGTTTGCTATCCGCCAGTCAAGTGGGACCTCCCCTGACAGCCAGGACTGCCAATAAATGATGGAAAGCGGCCTGGCCAGCTCTTCCGCCAGTTCTCGCAGTACCCTCGGGTGGATCCCATCCGGCCCCATCGACTTGCATACATCCAAGTGCTGTAGCAGGTCGCCAACCATCTCCTCGTGGATTGTGGGGGCCACATTCTGCTCCCCATCCCCTTCCACCAGCTCAGGGTACTGGGCGTCCAGAGAGCAACTGGTTTTGCTGTTAAAGACTGAGGCAAAGAAGGCGTTAAGCACCTCGGCTTTTTCCTCATCTCTGGTAACTAAGTTTCCCCCCACATCCAGTAAAGGGTGGAGATTCTCCTTAGTCCTCCTTTTTGTACTGAGGTATTTATAAAAACGTTTTTTTGTTGTCTTTAACAGCAATAGCCAGATTGAGCTCCAGATGAGCTTTGGCCTTTCTAATTTTGTCCCTGCACCGCCTCGCAACATCCTTGTAGTCCCCTTGAGTGGCCCGCCCTCTTTTCCAAAGATTATAAACCCTCTTTTTTCTCCTAAGCTCGAGCCACAACTCTCTATTCAGCCAGGCCGGTCTTCTTCTGCGCTGGCTCATTTTTGGGCATGTGGGGACAGACCGCTCCTGTGCCATTAGGATTTCTTTCTTGAAGAGCGCCCAGCCTTCCTGGGCTCCTCTGTCCTTCAGAATCACCTCCCAAGGGACTCTGCCAACCAGCGTCCTGAACAGCTCAAAGTCAGCCCTCCGGAAGTCCAAGACAGAGGTTTTACTGGTCCCCTTCCTGACTTTGCCAAGTATCAAGAACTCTACCATTTTGTGGTCACTCTGCCCAAGACAGCCCCCGACCACCACATCTCCCACCAGTCCTTCTCTGTTAGTGAACAGAAGGTCTAGCGGGGCACCTCCTCTGGTAGGATCACCAACCAGCTGGGTCAGGAAGTTATCTTCCACGCTCTCCAGAAACCTCCTGGACTGCTTTCTCTGGGCTGTGTTGTGCTTCCAGGATATGTCTGGGAAGTTAAGGTCCCCCACAAGAACAAGCGCTGACGATTTTGCAACCTCTGTCAGCTGTCTGTAGAACTCCTCATCCACCCCCTCATCCTGTTTCAGCGGTCTATAACAGACCCCCATCAGGATGCTTGCCTTGTTGGCCTCTCTGCTGATCCTAACCCATAGCGACTTCACCTTGTCATTGCCAGCCTCAAGTTCAATGACATCAAAACACTTTCTAATATAGAGAGCCACTCCACCACCCCTTCCGTGCTGCCTGTCCCTTCTGAAGAGCCTATAGCCAGACATGGCAGCATTCCAGTCATGAGAGTGGTCCCACCACATTTCCGTGAGGGCAACCAAGTCATAGCCTGCGTGCTGCACAATGGCTTCCAGTTCCTCCTGCTTGTTGCCCATGCTGTGTGCATTAGTGTAGATGCACTTCAGCTGAGCCTTTGCCTTCTCCCCCAGCCTAGCCACTGCTCCCCTTGGCACACCTCCAACAGGCTTTGTTTCTTCTCCATCTCCCTTCTTACCTAGTTTAAAGCCCTCTCAGTGAGCCCTGCCAGCTCCTGGGCCAGGATCCGTTTTCCCCTTGGGGACAGTTGGGACCCGTCTGCAGCCATCAGGCCGGGTGCCGAGTAAAGCGCCCTGTGGTCAAAGAACCCAAAACCTCTGTGTTGGCACCAGCCTCTAAGCCATGTGTTTATCAGGTGGGCTTTGCGTGTCCTCTCTGAACCCCTCCCTGCCGCTGTAGGAATGGACGAAAACACCACCTGTACTCCTGCTCCATCCACTAACTGTCCCAGCCCCCTGAAGTCCCCTTTGATAGCCTTCAGGCTTCTCTCATCAATGTTATCACTGCCAGCCTGGACTATCAGTAGTGGGTAGTAATCGGAGGGGCGAACCAGGCGGGGAAGCTTTCTGGCAACATCCCTGACCCTGGCCCCAGGGAGGCAGCAGACCTCCCTATGGGTAGGGTCAGGCGGACAGATAGGGCCCTCCATGCCCCTGAGAAGGGAG
>CM021768.1:52369990-52402070 GCA_011076525.1 Nettapus auritus | reverse complement strand
GGGGGGGGGGGGGGCGTTTCCTGCATCGTCGAGCAGGGACCTGTCTCCATCCCTCTTGAACTCCTAGGTCCCCTCCCTCTGCCCGACAGCGACCAGGCAGGGGGTCCACCCCCATGTGGGGAGTCTCACTCCGGAGCCTCTCCTTCGGGCCTTGCAGGGAGTTGCTCCACCAGTCTATCTCCCACTCGCACTCCCTGATGGCCCTCAACCTCTCCACCTCCTCCTTGAGCTCTGCCACCAGGCGGACCAGGTCGTCCACCTGCTCGCACCTCACGCACACGGTGTCTCTGCCTCCTTCAGACGGCAGCAGCAGGCTCTGGCACTCCCTGCACCCAGAGACCTGAACTGCCGCATTTTGGAGCGGGCAGTCTGCCTGGGTGCCTACAGACTTTCTGGCGCGAGCTCGCTGCCTAGCGAGGACCACAGTGGCCCAGCTAGCGCTAGACAGCCGTCAGGTGAGGTGTCCTTGTGGGCGGGCGGGATCGCCCTGCCCTCCCGGCTCGCCCTCCCTGCTCGCCCTGCCTGCGCGCGCTGCCTCCCCAACTGCCGCGCCCCGCGCTGTTTGCCCGTCCTGGTCGCTCGCGCTCCCCAGGGGCTGCCTTTGAGCGGCCGGGAGGGGGCGCTGCTGGCTCCGCCTCCGCCTCGTCACGTCCCTCACAGGGCTGCCGGGTCGTGGCGGCTCCCTCGGCTGCCTCGAGTGGCCTCGATGCCGGGAAAAGAGCCCTGCCTGGCCCGATCCCCGCTCCGCTGCAGAGCACGTCTGCCCCGGAGCCGATCGCCTCGGCAAGAGTAGTGTGGCTGTAGGTTTTTTTTTTTTTTTTTTTTTCCCTTTTGTCCAAACTTTTCCAGTACACCATAAACTCTGAAACAGTCTTGAATATTGTTTGAAAAGTGAAGTGCCCTTTCTTTTTGTTGTGATGCAGTCATGATTATGCTGTTTATTTTGGAGCTTTTCCTCCTCCCCTTTTGCTGTCTTCCTTGCTCTGTGTCCCCACCTCCCCCCAAAAATAAAAAAACAAACACAAAAAAGAAATGCATAGCTCTACTTTTAGAGCTTTAGCTTGATGAAATACCTCAGCAGTTTCCACATTTGGGATATATGGATTGCTGTTTTATTAAAAAACTGAACTGAGGGTAGTGCTTCATCCCATTCCACATTCCGTTCTCAGCCACTCGTTTCTCAGAATGATCCTTCATAGGGATGTCCCTGTGGGGTTATGTATGCATCATCTGAAAGGTCTTTTAAGTATTTGCAGCTGCGATGCTCTAGCTTTTTACATGCTTCCAATATATGTGTAATTAACAAACACCAGGTAAAACTTCTGACATTTTCACAGGGATAGGCTTCAGGGATTTAAGATTTTGACTGGTTCCAGTTTCAATGCACTTGGAAAAGTTGAGTTTCGGTTCATTTGTTGATGAAGTCATGCAAGATAAAGTTTATTGCTGCTTCCCAACACAACTGTGTATTTTTATTTTGAGCTCTGGTAGCCCTGGCCAAATCTGGATTTTTGTTCTAAACTGGGCAAGATAAAGCCTGTAGTTGGGCTGCCAGAGGCTTGTACAGCTGTGTTGGAGAATCATACTGTAATATTCCTATGGGCATCTGAGTACATGGAGCATGCTCTTGTATATATGCTGATATATGGACTTCTATGCACAAATAAATCAGTCAGCTCCTAGCAGGGGATAGTTCTTGTGTGAGTACTCAGAAATAACATTAATACATTAGTGCAGGTAAGTGCTTTCATTCATGGGGAATTGGGCATTGCATCCTTTGCCAATTCCGTCATATTCATGGCTTTTAAAAAGGCATGTGGTTCTATCTAGACACTTTAGGGTCACGCTATTGACTGCGCATTCATACAGTTTATATAATTCATTATTTAAAAGAGCAGAGTATTTCTTGCTTCCTCGTCTTCTCTCTCAATTTATAACCTCAACTTTTTTTTTTTTTTTTTTTTTTTTTTTTTTTTTTAAGCAGGCATGAGCTGTAAGTGTGTGTCCATGCAGTTCTCATATTCTAAATGTTACAGCCTGATAAACTTTGATAAACTTGCTACAGGAGTGAAAATAAACAAGCAAATGCATAGTTTTATGAAAATCCATCTCTATGGCATGTGCTTAGTTTGTGTATATGCAAACAAGACTGTGTTTGCATAATTGTTCTATGATGGTTTTCACTACTACTGCAAGTGAGGTGATAGGGAAGCATTAATGTGAGAGGAAAGGCTCTTTTGTTACCCAGCTTTTGTGCCTTAAACCCACGCTGAGTGGAGGAATGTGGAGGTGAGGGAAGTGTCAGCCACTTCCACCTTCCCTGGTAATCCTCTCCCAGGTCCCCCAGAGGAGGGTTTAGAGCCATGGGTGGCATCAGATAGCTCCTTCTCTGCCCAGGGCCCTGTCTTGTACCCCAGCTCTGCCATATTGGGCTGTATGCCTTGGTACTTTTTTTTCTTTCTTTCTTTCTTTTTTTTTTTTTTTTTATTCTTTCTTTCTGGCACTTTTCATGACTGGTTCTTTGATAGTATTTAGCACTAGTGGTGCCATTTCCCACTTCAACTGCTTTTTCTCTTTTTCTCTTCGTTTATTTGTGCTTGGACTTGGCATCAGACACAGCCAGATGGAGAGTTGGCTCTCTGCTAGAAAGTTCAATTTTCCTTTTCCTCAGACTGTGTTTAGCTCTCTGTTCCACCATGTAACTGAGTGGCTAAGTTTAGCTGGTAAGTTTAATGGGTGTAAATCACTTAAAAAAATAATAAAAAAAGAGAAAAAAAAAAAAAAAAAAGACAAAATAAGCCTTTAACAGTGCTTTCTGTCAGCTTCCTTACTAGGTGTGGATGTCATCATCTGGGCTGCTATCAGTGCTGAAACCAAATAGGAGCCTTATTGTGAATTTACTCCACATAAGAGCTCGTGAAGAAGTCCTATGTAATAATAGCTGGTGGCCTGATAAAGAGTGAAGTTTCAAAGCAGGCTCAGGGGGAGCAGAAGGGTTAGATTTACATTTGACAAATAATAAATGGGGAGCTGTGAGTTGGTTTTAGGGAAATGTTTAAATTTTCTAGGGGACATGTTCTTACCATGTTCTGGTATTTATTCTTTAATTTTGTCTGAGGGCCTCAGCCTGACATTCTGTATTGGATTGTCTGATTTGATAGAAACAGGGCTGCCTACAGATATATTCTTCTTAAGCAATTACAAAAAGAAAAGTGTCCTCTGCGTGGACATCTTGAAAATATGTCTATTTTTCTAACTGATTAGCCCCCTTGTGTGCATGGCTCAGAGGAATCCCAGCTCCCCCATAGCAAGCAGCACCTGTTCCATCCATTCCCCTTTCCCAGCATTTGCAGGAGGTCCAACCCTATCCACGTTATGGCCTGGCTGAGGGCACTGGGGAAGGAAGGGATGTGCAGGTGTAGCTGCTCATGCAGCACAGAAATATGACACGTGGAGTGCAGAGGCCCCGACGCTTTCATCATTTGTTTTCCACTCTCCATTTCAGAAACTAGGAACAAACCAATTAAGAAGCAGTAGGATATGTTTTCTATACGGAATTTATACTTCTGTAGAAATAGGAAAGCCTTGTAATGGAGGAATAGAATTTCATTTTCCAGTTTATGAGCTCAAATCCATCTGAGGCCAGTCATCAACTCTTTATAGGCTTGTGACTGCCAGTGTGAAATTTGGGCAGATCTATGCTGTATAGATTTGCAGCCATACCTGTATTGGACCGGGGCTGAAGAACTCTAATGTCACAGACTGAGGTAATGACCTGTAATGACAGAGAACTGCTCTTGGTTTGCCTGCTGTTGCCTGGGGTCTTGCTGCTGTCCCAGCAGGGAACTGTGGCTGAGAACATGTGGTGCACCTACCCCTAGGACCCGTGTACACCTAGCTGCGGTGGGGCTCTGTCGCACAAGCAGGGCTTGGCAGAGGTCTTTGCCAAGCTTTTAGGGGCAGATGTTGCATTAAGCAACTGAATACAAATTAGCTCAAACTCCACTACTACCAGTATGTGTGTCTGCCAGAGTTCCTACTTAATTCCTCTTAAAGGTTACAAACACTGTGTGCCTTCCTACGACAGACTGGCTTTAAAACTTAGATAACTTGGATAAGTAACACTGATGTTAAATCTGATTTAGTACAATTTTGCTACAGGGCCTTTTGTGTTTCAGTATCTATCACAGGAGAGGCATATCCTAATAATGTGTAGGGTTTGACTAAATATCTTTTGGCCCTCTGAGAAAAGAAGAAATGAAGCTAAGGAAAAAAGGAACAAGAACACAATTCTTTCATATTTGTCTGTGCTTTCCGTGCTGGCTTTCCATGCTGTTCAGTTTTATCTTTTCCTTTTTTTTTTTTTTTTTCTTTTTTTTTCAATGCCGCATAGAGAACAGTCCCAAAAGAAGTATTTGGTGTTGTAGGCATGAAAGAATGTTGGTTAAACAACATGCTATTGGTACTGCATCCTCAGTCTCCCCTTTAATCTCTAATCTTTCTGCAGGGTTTTTGTCTCTTTCCATTTCTGCTGGGGGGAGTGGTATGTGTTCTTCTTCTGTTTTGGGAACCTGGTAAATCTAAGTTAGCAAGCAGGGAGGTTATTATTTACATCAGTAAAACTTAGAAAACAAAACAAAACAAAACAAACAAAACAAACCAAAAAACACTTCTATTTTTATGAGTATCAAAAATGAACATTGTTTAGCAGGTTTATCCAGATGCCCAGCACTTACACAGCAGACTTAGGTACGTGATGTAATTTTTAACAACCCCTGTGATTTTAATAGGTTTCTAGTTTTTTATTCTTCTTTTTGGTGAGATTCAACCTGGCCCATACTGTGCATGAAAAAAAGATGGAAATTTTGCAGTATTCTGAGTGTGCTGCCTTGTGTTCAGCTGAAAATGGCTACTTCGTTGTTGAAAGCATATCTTCAAAGCTAAATTAATTGGTTTGTGCAGGGTACACTGAATAATACCAGCAGGAATTAAATAGGGCTAAATCCAATCTGATTGTTTATTTAGAGAACTGTATACAACGATGGTTTGAAAGGAGCTGTTCCATGGATCTGATTCCTAACAGCTCTGTTCAGCCCACCCTTTGAAAACTCTGCTCTCCTCTCCCAGTCCCAAGCATCTTGCTTCAGAAATTGCAGTAAAATGTCTTTTTCCTCTGTTGTGTCTCCTCAGTAGCTCAGAGCCAGTAGGGAGGCAAGGCTGGGCAATGAGAAATATGAAAGATGCAGGTTTTTATCTCCAAACCAAGCTGTGTGACCCCCTGGGCTGGGGTCAATCAGACTGACTGACTGCCTGGAGAACAGAAGACAGAGCATTGGTCGCCTTTGTGTAGAGGGGTGATACCTCACAGTAAAAGATTTGCTGAAGTTTCTCTCTCAGGCAGGTGTTTGTAAGGCAGGAATCTACTTAACAGGGAGGAGCTGTCATCCTTTGGTATTACGGTCGTGGTTGCAGGATTCTGCTTTCCCAGAGTGTGGATATTTGGCTTCACATCTTTGCTGGCATAGTGAATTATTCAAATCAGAAAGTTCAAGGTTATCTGTTTTCTTCCTGAACATAATTTAAGAAATAAGGTGTGTGTTTCACTAACCTCAGCTGAGCTCTTCAGATAAATTTATCCCATTGCAGAGGGGACTGTAGAGGAGCCTGTGTGCAAATTAGGACCTGTGTCCTGAGTTTAATAACTACAAAGTGCTATTCACAAGAATGTTGCACGGAGCTGAATTTCTCTGCACACTGCCCTAGTAAAATATGGTTTCTAAAACTTACTGTGAAATGTTACTATGGCATTCCTGGGTAATTTATTTTCTTTTTCTTTTCCTTCCCCTCCCCACCCCCCCCCCCCCAACCCCCTCTTTGATGCATATGTGAAGAAAACTCTGAGTAACTCTTTATATAGATCTCACTTATCTTTAAAAATGAACATTTTTCTGAGGGGAAAACGCATACATTCCATAATGGTTGTGCTAGTTGGTTCCAGATGCTCTAGCTTGCACCTTCTCTTTTCTAACAAATGTTTTTCCTCTTCTCTCAGTATTAAAAGGAACGCTTCTTACTTTTCATGCATTCTTTTTGGCGAAAAGGCAAAAAGGAAACTTAACATTAACATATGGTGGAAAAAAATTACTGCAGGCATCCCTCAGGCACTGCTCAGTAAAAGAATACGCAGATATGGCTCAAGTGTGGGCAGCATAATTGATGCATAACTCACTATTCCCTTAACACGTAGTTTCCTTTTGGACTACAAAAACTGAGGAGCATTTGCCTTGTTGAGAAGATGTAAGCATACAGAGATGAAGAAAACAAGCCTTGGAGCAAAGGGACTTGTTCTCAGCACCAGGTGACAAGGAGTTAAATGTTTCTTGTTGGCCAGTGACAGGAAATATGTGTCCCACATGTGTCCCACATGTGTCCCACCACAGCTGAAGGAATGGGTTTTAAGAGTGTGCACATCCATAATGAAAGCTAAATAAAAATTAGAGCTAATATGGATGCCTTCTATTGGGGGTCACAGTCAGAACAGTTTTAATCGATGAGCTCCGGGATATTTGGACTGACTACAGTAAAATACAAGTTCTTCAGTTGAAACCAATTAATATATGATAGGCAGCCAGTGAATGCTTGCAAAAATACTTTACTGGGGAAAAATAGCTCTGCATCCAAGTCTCAGAAAGAACAGCTTATAGATTTTTTTTCTTTTGTTTTGTAATTCATTCATTCATTATGAATAACCTTGTGGTTCAAGATCATAACTCCAGCTTGTCTAAAGACCCATGAGCCTTCTTTACAAACACAGCAGAATTTGGATATTGTTACTGTTCTCCAGGTGTAGTTTGGACCAGACACTTCAGTGATGACCTTTTAAAGACACTGGTTTGCTTTGTGACTCTCCTCAGAATGTCTTAGAACAAGCATCTACATGATGAGGCACCTAAACTTAATGAACGTTGGTGAAGACCTGACTTTTTTTAGCTCCTTATCCCATTAGACCCTCTGGGGAAAACACTTACAGTTCTGTGTAAATCGCTATGGCATTTGTCGTGTGTGTGTGTATTGCTTTATAAGGACTATCAAAGGTCTTTGCAGAAAGATTCAGTCTCCAGGTGTTCGTCTTCATTGGTCCACAAGTCCCAGTCATTCAAAAATAGTTCTTCATCACAGTTTCCAATCTAAGGGAGCTTTTACATCCTGTGAATGAAAACTGTATGGCAAACTTACTGTTTTGAAAAGGCCCCATCCAAAGAAATCATTGGTATGTTTTTTTCCTTGACTTTGTAACTTGACTGAGGAGATTTATCTAATTTTACTAAACACCTGTCATCCATCCAGGTTCTTATCTTAAAGATAAGAACTGTATGCTCTTCCAGTACTGCCTCTTTCATTGCCTTATCAGCTGAATAAAAATCTGTATTTTTAAAAAAGTCAGTCGTGAAAAAAATATTTTACTTGTAACCTGGAGCAAGAGGCAAATTGTGAAGACACCTTACTCCATGAAGGCCAGAGATAATTCCTTTGAAAAGAGTAAGGACAGTCTCTTCTCATACTTAACTGGGATCTGTTACTGAGATGGTTCTTTGAAGTAGTACCAGTGATAAGAACTCTTTAAAGTAGGCATCTGTACATCAAGTATGTAATAAATGCATGTATTGATATTTAAGTCCCAACTGATTAGTCATGTCCAACCTAATTTGTTATGTGCTTTGTGTTCAATTTTAGGCACCAAAGGAAGAAACAAAGGGGAATTTACAAATCTTCAAGGTGTAGCTGCATCTACAAATGGAAAAATATTAATAGCAGACAGTAACAACCAGTGTGTGCAGGTATGAGGATATGCCACTTTAATTTTTTTTTATTTATTTTTTTCTGTTTCTCCCCCATACCTTTCCCATATTTGTATTCCAGGAAAGAAAGATTCTGTACAATTCAAGGACGTGTAAATTCAGAGAAATCCCAACCTCATCCATTATCATCCATTATCATTCCATCTTCTTGACCTGCAGCTATTTTTTTCATATCTGCACTGTATCTGATATGCATAGCAGAGTATATTTTTTCCTTATTATGTTTGGCATTGAATGAAGAAAGCGAACAGTGCAATAATCTGGAAAAAATGCCCTTTTGTAAATATGGTTTTACATTGTAAATTTATCACCATGTGTTTCAAAACAAATATAGGACAAGGTGCCACAAGTATCATTTCCTAAGTGAGCACAAATACAAAACAAGTGCGTAAATGTCATATTAAAATGACATTTAGTCTGCTTAATGGATTTTTCTGTCTGGTATCATGATAAAATCTTTTGTGCTAGCATCCTTGACACCCGTGATTTCTTGGCTACTGTAACCTGTGTGAAAATCAGGCTGTGCTTTCTATTTTGCATGCCATGTTTTTTGTTGTTGTTGTTGTTTGTTTGTTTGTTTGTTTTTCCTTTTTGTGTATGTATGTGTCTTTTAAACCATTTACAGTTTGTCATCGCTCTTCAGGCTGCCCATGTGGTAGCAATGAACAAGGCAGAAGCATGTGGCTCGTTCTTAGTATATCAGAACCAGAAAGCCAGATGCAGTAACAACTTGTTTTCAGGCCTCTTCAAAGAGACAGAGTCAAATATTCATCAGTACCCTCACACTTGGTAATTTGCAGCCGCTTCAGAAGAACTTCAGTGTCTACCTGGCTCAGGGTCTCAAGCAGTGGACTGATTTTTAAGTAGCTAACACGTCTCTCAGAAAGTGGCCCAGTACTTACTCTGAAGTTAAACGATTACGTACTAAAATTCTCTTTCAGTTTCTGTTCCTATCTCTTCTAAAGACTTAATGTTTGACCGTGGCTGAGACACTCATTTTCCTCATTTCTATTATGGGTATAACACTACTTCCTTCCAACTACCTGAGAGGGGCACTGTGAAGTATAATTCACTAATGTTTGTAAATTACGTTGAGATCTCTGAAGAAACAGCGCAATGTAAGTGCTGAGAAATTCTTTATTATGAAATTACAGTCCAGTTGAAGGCCTCTTCTTAAATTAGGCATATCACTTTCAAATATGGATTCTGTAAAGTGCTTCATGTTCCTAACTCTTTCCTTACTATAGTGTTCATACTTGCTAAAATGTAAGCTTCAAGAAATAGATTATATTCTTATGCTGAGTTAGTTTTAAAATAAATGTTTTCTGTTACAGATATTTTCCAATGATGGCCAGTTCAAAAGTCGCTTTGGCATAAGAGGAAGATCTCCTGGCCAGTTGCAACGGCCAACAGGAGTGGCTGTGCATCCCAGTGGTGACATCATTATTGCAGATTATGATAACAAATGGGTTAGCATATTCTCATCAGATGGAAAATTTAAGGTATGAGTTACCATGAGCTCTGTTGAGCTTTTTTCTTATTACAAAGGAATGCAAAAGATTTTTGCTTTTTTTTTTTTTTTTTTAATGAAGAAACTACATAGTTTGTAACTTAGTCCACCTTCTGTTGCTGTAATGTGGAAGCAGCTATGTTGTGTAAGAAATCGGTAGAGGTCACAGCTGTGATGCCAATGTAATATCAGATAGAGATGATACATTCCCTTCTACAGTTCTACCCACTGGTTACTTCTTGGATGCCTTTCTGCAACTCACAGTTGAGAATAGCTAATGTAATCAAGTGTAGTTGGACTAGCTTAACAACATCATTACTATTTTTATTATATAAAAAGGTGTTTGTAAATATGTATGCACACACAAGACAGACATAAAAACTTATGGGAAGTCTTCAGTGACATATGGAAGGGAAACATGAGGTAGCAGACTGATGGTGACTTCCTCTGTTTACTCCGTATGTATCAACAAATCAAGTGCATAATTCACGTGTGTTCCTGCTGGCAATAAATGCAAGGAAAGGCAACCCAGGAGGTTGTTCCAGTGCTATAGCATGGTCAGGAGTATTTTATCTGGTGTGATAAGCAGTGGGAAAACTGCAGGAAATAATGTCTTAGGCTTCAGAAATGAGAAATTCTGAGTAGAGTATACTTATTTTCATAGCAGGTCTAGTGATTCTTATAGGAGTAAAATAAAAAGGCAGCTACTGTAATACACTAATGCTTGCAAACCTGCAGTATTTATCTTGTTTGGGTGTCAGTTGCAATTCCAAAGAGAATTAAAGGTTGCCTCAATTTGGTGCTGTTCTATGAATGCATGTCACAAAGTCTGCTGATGCATGCTAGAAATAGCCATCTCTAGCAGAGATTATCAGCACACTATTTGGTGAGATGAAAAACCTGCAGGGAAATTTCTACCTTAGTTACTTAGTTCTATAGCCTTGTAGTGGAGATCAATCATCTGTTTGGTATTTTCTGGCAGCTTAGTGACCATAAAGCTCAGGTCCTGACATGCTTGTGTGGGTGCCAAGATGTTGCCTTCCTTTATTAGTCTTTGCAAGGCAACAAATGTTATAGCAAATAGCCAGTTTTGCTTGCAGGGTCCTCAGTGACCCCCTTCTGAGAAACAGACACCTGTATGCTTTTAAAAGTATTCAGATCCTATGTAGACTCCAAGCTAAAGTAAAACAGTACTAATATGTAATACAGCTGTTAAAAAATATTTGCATTTGCAGAGAATACATGATCTTCCTTGAGTAGTTTCCAAAATGTACACAGGAACACTTTGGCTGAAGTCCTTGAATGAAATGAAGACACCAGAAGGAAACAAAGATGTAGTTATTTAAGAATCCAAATACTCTGAGTAACTTAAGTGTGGTATAAATAATTATTAACATCTTTAATGTGAGCTGGTTTCATCTGGAAACGGAGGGTGGAGGGTTCATTTTCCTTCCTTCTGCAGACAGGCTGTAAATCCAGCATTTTGGATGCTGTCAGCCCTGGAGGAAAAAGCCATGGCTCTGGAGGAGCCACGATCCTACATACTGTACTCTGTCTGCAGCGAGACAAGTATTGAAAAAAATGAATTAAGGTAGTTCCTCTGACACAGAGCCTGGCTTCATTTTTTAGTTAATGTTTTTGCTGGACTGCACAAGCCACATGAAGTCAGCAATGTTTGTGTGGGTAACACTAGTGAGTGCATTGGACTCCGTGGTTCGTGGGACTAAGCTGATTAAATGAAAGGTGAAACATTAACAATATACAATACTATAATACTTGATTTCATGCAACAAAATATGTTTGTGAGAGAAAAATACAGGATTATTTGTGGAAGCATGTTACATATGGATGGAAACTTCATACAGTTGAAGCACAGGACACAGCTTTACCAGGTCTAGCCTGTGGGAATCTGGGAAGAGCCGTGTGAATTCTTAGGTTTTCTTGGTATTAATGGTATTCCTATGGGGGCTGTGTCAGATTAAACTGGGCAGTGCTGGCAAAGATACACAGACAGACAAAGGGATAACAGTGTTTCATCTCAAAGGATTGTGACTGTAAGACACTGTGCATCATCTGTGATACAGGTGGTCTGGTAGCTGTTAACTCAGCATTGTCAGGGGCCTGTTTTGAACTTAATCTGTTTTTCTGTATTTACTCTCCTTTAGTTTAGCAGCATTTAATAGAGGTGTGAGCCAGGAGGCGGATTTCTCCTGGAACCTCCCGGATTACAGAACCGGGCTGACTCACCCCAGCACACCCTGCCAGGCAGAGAAGTGTCACCTTCCTCAGTTGCTGGTGGCAACACAGACAGCGCTCCGTTTTCTCATGGCTGGGAAGCTGGCATAAGGCAGAGCTTGGCAAACCCTAAGATAAAGTTACACCAAAACACGAGTCTCTTAAAATGAAAGGCTACGTTATCCTTTGAGCAATAAAGCATCTGATAGGGTCTTAGAAACTGGGGCTTTTGTTTCTGTCTATGTCATGGGTCTCACAGGTGACTACTGATCTTTCATTTCATTTCCTAGTGCTTTTTTTTGCTCATGTATAAAAACTGGGTAACAAGGCTGGCTTCTTCCGTAAATTATTTTCAAATTGCATAAGAAAAGTGTAATAGAAGATGTCTTAATTGCTAGGGTAAGAGAGAACGCATGCTGAAGCAACAGAATCAACCTCTGTGTGTTTACACCTAGTGAGGGAACTGGAGGCCAGGGCCACAAGAAGAATTTGTGGTCCTCTGAGGAGATTTCTTTCTTTCCAGTCTTGAAGGGTCACATCTAAGACAGCCTGTTGTCAGCCAACCACGGCTGTAAATCAAGTTAAGACATCATGTTAAGATGGATGGGAAAAGATGGAAGGAAACACTTTGTGTGTCAGACTTTTATTTCTTCTTGTCTCATTAGAGGCACTAAGAAGAGAGCTGCTTGAAGCTGGCTGCATGGTTAGGTAGGAATAGTTCTGTGGAGTGTGGCATGTGGTCATGGTTCAATTAAGATAGTCAAGTGAATGATAAATCCATTTATCGTGTGAAGTTGCAATGTGTGGTGATGATGCATCTCTGTGTTAGGGAAGTTCTGGAACAGGAAGAAGTGTATTTTCAGTCTGTAAATTAATTACTGATGATCATGAACCTTTCTGACAGCAACAGAATTGGTAGAAATTAACTTAAAGCCCAAGCACACCTACTACTTCAGTGGAAAAGTCTGTATAATTTTATATATATATATATATTTTTATGTATGGTCTAGCTCATTTTTTTTATATAGCCTAACTCTCTTTTTTTAAAAACCTCTATGAATATCCCACAGTAGAATATTTTCCATTCCAGTAGAGTGGCTTTATAAACACATATTTGAAAACCAATCTGAATTCATAAGTGCCTATAAAATAAGGGACATAATGTCCTTGACTGAATTCAATTAAACACAGTATTTGTATTAAGGATTCAGATGATTCATTGTACTTTATTCATTTCTAATGGCAGAGAAGTCTGAAAATACTTCCATTCATACACTTAACAGGAGTGACTGGGTTTCATAATACTCTGTTTTAAATAATCAAACCTATAATTCTAAGAAACCTTCTGAAATAAAAATACACAAAGCATATGTTCAGCCAGACCCAGCAATGTGTCATTAGTGTATTTTGATCTAAACTGGAAACAGAGATTCTTAGTATAAAGAACTTCATGCTCTAGCTGGACATAATTTATTGCTGCCTGCAAATTGTATTTTAAATCCTGATAGTGATTTTTATTCCTTTTCTCAGCACTGAGTGCCTATTATTGTAGTACGTGATTTATTCCTGATTAAAACAAAAAAAAAATCTTATGTATTTATATGGTCAGGAAGACACTGTACTCATGACTGAGTCATTTTTCCATAGGAATCTTGGAAAGATGGTAAGAAGGTGGCGCAATGCACAGGCAGACAAACACCCAGGCATCCCAGAAGAAAGAAGGGAATATGATTTAATCACCCCAGAGGAAATAAATCTACTGATTTGCATTTGGTTTATGCTGTTGCTTTGTTGTTATGCAAACCTGAGTACATTTTGTAGGTGTGTTCATATTTTTCCCTTGGTGATCACAGTCATTTTTAATAGTTTTTCCTGGGGATGTTTTAACATGATTTAATTAGGTGCTTTTTGTCTATTTTGAGCAATTTCTAAGAGCATATGTATCTGAACATAAACCAGACACATGATCATTGCATGCTAGCTAAGTGTAGTCTTTAAGAAGCAAGATTTATTCCCTGAGGTTTTCTTTATTTGAGGCTGAAAGAGGTTGTGTATTAATGCTTTTGACTTCATACTAGACAGCTTCAGGGAATCTAGATTCCTTTATTTCAGGATGGCTCCTACTTCTACCTGCAACCCCACCCATGAGAATGCATGGTAGAGTAGGAGCATGGGGTTTCCTAAGGACAGCTGAGTTCCTTCAGATACTAATGTGATTGTTCACTTTAAAACCATCTGGGAACTGAGCAAAATGAGTTAGGCAATGGATCTTCTCCATGCTTGGTCCTGCCTTGGCGGTCATGAACTAAGAGAGCTTCAGCCACTCACAGAATCACAGGGTGGTTAAGGTGGGACCTGTGGGTCCACGTGTTCCCATCCCTGCTCCAGCAAGACCACTTGGAGCAAGGTGCCCAGGACATGTCCAGGTGACTTCTGAAGATCTCCAAGGAGGAGACCCCACAGCCTCTGGGCATCCTGTGCCAGAGCTCTGTCACCTGCACAGGTGTGCCTCCTGATGTTCAGAGGGACCCTCCTGTGTAACATTGTGCCTGGTGCCTCTTGTCCTGCCCCTGGGCACCACTGAGAAGAGCCTGGCTCTGTCCTCTCTGCCTCCTCCCTTCAGGTATTGGTACACATGGAGCAGAACCCTCCTGAGCCTCCTCTTCTCCTGGCTGGACACTCCCAGCTCTCCCAGCCTCTCCTCATAGGAGAGATGCTCCAGTCCCTTGATCATCTCAGTGGCCCTAAGCTGAACTCTTTCTAATATGTCCATGCCACTCTTGTACTGGGGGGGGGGGGCAGAACTGGACTCAGTACTGCAAGTGTGGCCTCACCAGTGCTGACCAGAGGGGAAAACTCACCACTTGCAGCAGGGCAGGGAGATGGGCACAGAAGGCAGATGTATCACTTGTTCTGTGTGATGATCTCTCCCTTCTGCAAAGGCAATGTAGTGAAAAATGATATTTTCATAAAGAATATGAATCTCTTCTTATTTATTTCATTTAAATTCAGTTGGAAACAGGAAATTATGTTTATAGGATATCTCTGACAAATTACTACAGGGTCTGGAAGCTCTGGGATCCATAATTTCAACACAGCCTGTTCAGTGGATTGCCTGTCCAGAACGGTAAAAAGGCCAGCAGGAACCTAGACTTTTGGACCCAATCAGGGAAACTGCTTCCAAATCTGTCCATCATTTAAGCTTGCCATCTCCCCCCAGCCCTCCCAAACCAAAAAGCAAGTTGCTGCATTCCAACAACAAAACCTCCAAATGTAGTTGTGTTTATACACACACACACACATACACACACATATATTATGGAAAGGTCAAAACTTGACTGATTGTATGCAGTTTAAACCAGCTTCTAGAATCTGCCTGGGGAAAAAAGATAAAAAAGAAGAATGATGAAAAATGTGAAATGGTTTGGGAGGTGATCATAGCATCTTCTTGAGTATACGCCTGGGTAGCTCAAGGGTACTGTGAAGGCTTTGCCTCAATTTCTGCTTGCCCTGGGCTAGGTGGGATGCTGTTGCCTAGAGCCACCCACTATGTAGATTCCCTACTTAGTCCCCCTTAGCTTCACTTTGCTTTTTGAGAGGCAGTCAAAGCATATATTTAGGCCAGTGGTGGCTGCCTGTGTGCTTCTCCTGGAAGGAGAGGTGCTGGCTGTAGCTTCTGTTGGATTTTCCTGGGGTCTGGAAGAGGTTTCTGACATTTACCAGTTCTGTTGTCGCTACAGCTTTCAGTCAGGAGCCATCTACAGGCTGAGGAAAATCACCTGGTTACTATCTCCATTCTGCACATTTATACCATGCTCAGTAACTGAGAGACTTCTAGTAATGTATTGATTTCTGTGAGTCATGTCTGTTACAAGCCCATCTTCCCTGTGAGGCCTCACTGTGCTAACAGGACAATCCGGAATATTCCGGGCTGCTGAGGTGCAGCTTGGAGCTTCCCACAGCTCCTCACTCTGGGGATGAGCTGTAATTGGTGACAATAATAGAAAGCAGGTCTGACTAAACTCAGAACACAAGGCTGAGTGGAACAGTTGTCTCTCTACATTTAAAAAAGGAAGAGGAATAATTTTAAAAATAGAATAGGAAAGCTAAGCTACAGTCTGACCTGCCATTAGTCTGTTGTAATGCACAAAACCCAATAAAAGGCAATTGCAATCAGCTGTGTAAATACCCATGTATTTCTCTAGCCTACTTAAAGAATTATATATTATTTATTATTAAATATATATTTTAATATATATGTATGTAAAATTATATTGCAATATCTATTATAATGGTGTATATAAAAACATACACATGTATGTTATGAATGTATGACAAGGTGTATAAGTTGCCCATTCCAGTGCTTATGCTCCTGCTAAACAACCTTCTAACAGGTTCTGATTTGAGAGCTTTCTAGCCTTTCTAAATAACTCACTGTGTGAGATCCACATTATCTCCACTGAAGATTTTTTTCCATTGGTACAATATTGTATACAGTTCCCTTCCTGCTGCTGATTATACTGGCAGATGTTTTTGGTAGACACAAGTCCTATTTAAAATGATGGAAGTATTTTCATTTTACCTAAGATAGGAACAAACTTTGATTTCTTTAGTGTTTCATAAATTACTTCATTTGCAGTTTGGTAGCATGATCCTACCTCCTTTGCAGGTTTCAGCTGACACTAAGTGTCGAAGCAATCCCAGGTAGACCTGGTGAAAGACGACATGGAGATTAATGAGGTAGCAGATCTTCCACTCCAGAAGGAACATACAGAAAACAGTCTATTTGGCTGAAAATATAATGAAGAAGAACACAATATGAGTTGAAAAAGCAGTCACTTTCTTCTGGCAAACTTTTGATGACAAAATTTTCTCTCCATGCTACTGTGTGTCTGTAATACAGGACATCTTTGAACAATACTAACTTATTTCTGTCATGTTAATGTATTTTCCTGTTCTGTGTTTTCCCTTTTAGGCCAAAATTGGGTCTGGAAAGCTCATGGGCCCTAAAGGCGTTTCTGTGGATCGTAATGGACACATCATTGTGGTGGACAATAAGGCTTGCTGTGTGTTCATCTTCCAGCCAAATGGGAAAATAGTCACCAGGTTCGGCAGCCGAGGAAATGGTGACAAGCAGTTTGCAGGTACACTTGATGGTAATATGTAAATCCCCTTTTCTTGCCTCTTCTGCTCACATTTGCATGATGTTTGAGCATGTTGAAGAAGCTACATCCTACTCATTTTTTTCCTGAGGGGGGAAAAGTTCTACTAAACACACAGCTTCTGTTCACTTCACCATTTGTTTATCTAGCCGGGAAGACTGCAACATCTGTTCTGCAAATGTAGCTGTAACTGGGCTGTTTTATCTACCTTTCTGTGCCCAGAAGCATTTCAGATCACTGACCCGAGAAAGACTGATCTTAACTAGCATTTTATAAAAGCTTTTCAATGCCCACACTAAGCCGTTCATGATAATCAACTCAGACATCGTGCTTTGTATTTCCTGTGATCAGATGCACGTTAACCCATGCCCTAAGTAGTATCTTCCCATTAGAAAATAGGCATAATGGAACAGTGTTAAGATTGAGAACAGGAAGACACAGTTATGCAAATAGCAAATGCCAGTCTGGGGAAATTGCCACTTTTGCATATATTCAACTGACTACTTGCACATGGTGTCTCTCAATTAGAACATGCAATTAGGTTTAAAGAAAAACAACAAAACTGATATATATATTTTAAATGAATAGTGTTTCTTTCAAAAATTGAAATTAAGACACCAAATTATATATGCAGGTCATTTTGCAGGTGTTTGGTCACTTACAGTAAGTAGTTATAGACTGGTCTGATGTTTTGACAGGCTCAAAGTGTAAGAGAGAAATTGATTATCTGATATAACTGCTCTCATCTTACTTGAGATCTCTTTCAGTGTCTCATGACAAAAGTAAAACTATATAATTTATGAAAGCTTTGGCTGTAACACAGCCAAGTGTCACCAACATTTTCTAGGAATGTCCAATTTCTTTCATCTTAAAATTTGTAGGAATACATCCTGATAATAGGTATGCAAGTACTTTGTAACAGTGCATCTGAGCAATGTATCATCTTTTCTTGGTGGTAGGCGACATAGAACAGGTGAATTGTCGCTACTGGAATGTTTTCACTGTAGAGGTCTTCACCTGCTTTATACTGTATACTGATGAACTGTGAAAATTGCAACTGAGTTCCAGTTTAATAACTCAAAATAGCACCAAATATTTTGATTCATGTGCTTTCCTGTTTTCAAGTTACCGTTTCTTATGTAAGCTTGCGCACATAGTTCAATAAACAAGAAAACAGAAATGTAGTTTTTCTCTGGCAATATTATTCTAGTTAACTTTTGTATTTAAAAGTTAAAAAAACTTGCTTCCTTGAGAACTTGTAAGAAGTGAGCGAACAAAGGATAGAAAATTTCATTTAAAACCATACTTTTTGAGTACTATTTTAATTTTATATATTTATCCCTAAGCACTGCACTGTCTTAATAAGCATATTAATATCTATGTAGTCATCTGTATATAGAGGAAGAGGAAGGAACAAACAGTGCTAATTGACATGATAGCACTAGCTGACAAATGGTTGAAGAATAAATGATTTATTTACAAGAAGGCATGCTGAGCTTTTTTAAACATGAAATGGAATTTCATGTTTCATTTGTTCTTTCAAATTGAGTAATTTGATTTACTTTTTCAAATAGGAATAATTTGAAAGGCATTGTCCTGTTTGATTGTTTGTTATTCAGAAATCAAACATAGTGATATTTTGATGTATTTATTTTATTGTGATATTATTTTTAGTTTTTTTTTCTTCTTCTGTTTTACAGGTCCTCATTTTGCAGCTGTAAACAGCAACAATGAAATTATCGTTACAGATTTTCATAACCATTCTGTCAAGGTACTGTGAATTAATAGCAGTTTGGGAAGCCTTTTATTATATCATGATACTTTCCTGGGGAAAATATTGTTTAAAACAAAGAGATCATGAGGTCTGATGACTGGACTGCACATTTGGAGACCTTTGCATGCAGTGCATTGCTTAATGGAGATATAATCAGTTGTCTTTGTTTTCACTGTCATGTTCTCTAATTCAGTTGCTCAAACATAAGTTGTACCTGAGATAAATTTGTGGTTATTTTTGATTAGCTGTCTGCCAAGCCAGTTATTTATTGTTCTTTGCTATTTTAGGTAACTGATAACTGCTTTTGAATAGCCTAGTAAAATCTTCCCACTTTTCTAGTAGAATACAGATATGACAAAGTGAAGATACCTGACAGCCTTTAATTCCATATTTGTAAGCTTTATTATTCTGGATCCATTTATGACGTGATAGTCTTAGCAACTGTGTAATACAAACCATCAATTTTTATCCAGTACATCCTGCACAGGGCAGAAATGTCCACTAGTCTTTACTCCCATGGGAATTC
This sequence comes from Nettapus auritus, assembly GCA_011076525.1. Taxonomy (NCBI): domain Eukaryota; kingdom Metazoa; phylum Chordata; class Aves; order Anseriformes; family Anatidae; genus Nettapus; species Nettapus auritus. The sequence goes on along the minus strand of CM021768.1, from coordinate 52,383,004 downwards.
CTGACTCATGGCCCGTTAAACAGACATGGTAAGATAGGGTGGTATCTGTGTTTGTCCCAGTAATAAACCAGAACAAGGATGAATGTTGACATGTGATGGAAAATTTATGTTAAGGAGTTATAGGCCATTTCAGAAATTAGTCACCTGTTTGTGTTCAGGACATGACAAACCTTTACAGTCATTTTCTGCACTCGGCACAGATGCAGCCTCAGTCCAGTTCATCAGTGTAATTAAAATGATAAATTGTGTATGTTTACGTGGAATATGGAGTTTCTGTCTGCCTACTACTGAGCATATGCTGCTTGATGTCCATAGTGGCGCTGAATCACCTAGTATTTGAACAGTGACCTTACTTTTGTATGCTCTTGGAATCAGAGAAGAAATAGCAACTCGTGGTTTGGATTACGACAACGAAGCCAAGACTGTGGCAGGAGCCCTGTCGCAGAGTGTTTACGTGATTTAGCAGTGGGAGGCCTGTGGCTCCATAAATTACCTCTCCACCAGCAGGGCTTACTGTGGTAACAAGAATGCCTGGAGAGCGTTAACAACGAGGGCCAACTAAAACGAACAAAAGCAAGTGAAGAGATGTAAGAAATGAGGCATCTTAGTGAATTAAAATGAATTGTGTTGCTAATGAGAACAGAGCGTCCTGCCTGGTGTGACTCATTTGGATAAAAATGTTATTTGTTGCAATTTGGTACTAACTGGAAAAGATTCTTATTTTAGTAGCGTTCTCTAAATCAATGCAGATAATTGTTAACACTTTAAAGAGTTACTTACAAAGTGAACTATGCTGTTATCTTTTGTTAGATGGTGAGGAAAAGAGAAGAGAGTAAACTTTGTTTTAAATAGTAAATACATTTGTAAAGAAATAATTTTCATTCTTATGGCTCCCAAAATCCTCTTCCTGCCACCAGTGTCTTGGATTCTACATCCTCACTCTGCAAAGCATTATCTTCCCTCCACTACAAGCCTTCAAGCTTGTTCTTTGTTTCAGACATCTTCTACGGAAGATCCTACTCGATACAGGCTTCTCTCTCGTTCTGTCACTGACCACCCCATTTTAACCCAGGAAGAGAGCAAATTATCTTTGCCTGTTTTTTCTTAGTAGTTGACTTTTTTTTCTTATTAGTTGACTTTGACTACCGTTTTTACATCATCTGAGGCACCGCCCTGATGTTTCACTAATTTCCACCTCCAAAGGCTTTCTCTCTTTCTGTTGTGGGTGTTGGAGAAGAGGATGATTTCCTCTCATCTCCCACCTTCTTAGCACCTCGGTACGTGTTTGGCACTCGTCAGGTCTTTGCATTTTCTTGTTTGGGCTACAGCTGGTCCTTAAGAACACTGCTGGACCTCGTGGCATAGCTGGGCCTGGGTCCAAGACGGATGAAAATAAATGGAGATAGTTATGATAGAATGCAAATGAAACATCCTGAATCTCACTTTCTAAATATTTTGGCTTTTTTAATTATGGGAATGCTTCTTATTTTGCTTAACTTGTTTTCAGGATGTAGGCTGGTGCTGGCATTGTCAGTGAGTTCTTTTTTTTTTTATCATTGTCTGATTTCACCTCATAGTCTCAACTCAAATTTTCATAGTTTCAAGCATGTGAACAAAATGAAATGCAAACTTACTAGGTCTTTGAAAATGCAGATGTAAGTGACTCTTGCTACAATCTTTCTTGCCTTTCCTTGCAATGCAAATAGATCACTCTGCTAAATATTTCTAAAATAAGAGCAAAGTGGGAGAACCATAAATGTCCATTCTGAGAAAGGGTGGGAGAGAGAGAGGGAGTGAGTGCTGGAGACAGACAATATGGCTTGGAATACTTCAATTCCCAATTTTGTTAATAAGTGGACTGGTAGGAGTAGATTAGTAATATTTAATGTGATGTCATGCTTTTTTCTTTTCTTATGTAAATCCATACAGGTATTTAACCAAGAGGGAGAATTCATACTGAAGTTTGGATCAAACGGAGAAGGAAATGGACAGTTTAATGCACCAACTGGAGTAGCTGTAGACTCTAACGGAAACATTATTGTAGCAGACTGGGGAAACAGCCGAATACAGGTAGAGATTTGTGTATTTCAGAGGTGCTAAATTAGGAAAACTAATGGATTGATAACTCTGGTCACTAAAGTCTTCAGACTTCCCAAGAAGTAGGACAGCAGCACTGGAAATGATGTGGTTTCTAACACAGCCTTTTCTATGCCTCATTGCTGGTCTGTCCACTTTTAGAAGTGGTAGTGTCAGACCATGGACTTCCCAGCGTGACTACTGGCAAGTCTGATGGTTACTTAGACCAAGGATCTTGTCTCCTAGTAGTTCCCAAAAAGTTATTTGATGAGTTCAGACTTACAACCTTAACTGAGATCATGGTAATTTATAATAATCATCATAACAGATGATTGGAGACATAGTGGAAAATACAAAAAAGCAAATGGTCTGTATAGACCTCAGGCAAATACAGCAGATTTTTATCATCTTTTTAAAATGTTGGAAAAATATTCTGTTTTTATGTTAAGAGAGTTGCACTCTTTTTATCATTCATATCATATCAATCACAAAATTCTTTCCTATTTGCCAAAGAATATATAATAAATAACTAAATGTAGACGTTAGTTTCACTGAATATGAAAATAAGGGAGCTGCTCATGAGCTGTTCTCAGGAAGCACTGTCAACAGTGTAAACAAATTCCTGGTTTTCTCTGTGTGGGAACCTAAGATTCATGCTAGCCACAACAGTAAGATTTGTTAGGAAAACAAGGTGTTGGTTGAGTTCCTGATTGAGTTTGTTTTATTCTAGCTGGTTATTTTTAGAGCAAGGAACAGCCAAGATGCTTTTTTTATTATTACTTTGTTGCATGCTTAATTCTTGCCAAAGATCCTGGTAGCCCTAATTAGTTCTTTTTAATAAGGAAATATATTTGTATATAAACTTGCATATTATGAGACTATCAGATCAGAATCTGTCTATATTTATTCTAGTGTATGCCAACAGTTTCAGAAATAAGAATAATGGTATAACTGAAAGCAGATTTTTGTCTGCTGGTTTTCTTTTTTATTCATAACTTTTCTTATGTGCTTTATCACCCCAAAGGTCTTTGATGGAAGCGGATCATTTTTATCCTACATTAACACATCTGCTGACCCACTTTATGGCCCCCAAGGTCTGTCCCTTACTTCAGATGGCCACGTTGTAGTTGCAGACTCTGGAAATCACTGCTTCAAGGTCTATCGATACTTACAGTAACAACGAGCTCTGGAGATGGATAATTGTCCACCCGTAAGCAAAGACTGGTCCCAGAGATCCGAGGCAGGATGTCTCCTACTTTGAGTTCATTTTTAATTATGAAGGAGTCTCTCATGGACTTCTCATGTTAATTTCCAAACTTAATCTTGTTTACATAGAACTTGCACCTCTTACGTTCCTCACTGAACTTTTTGTTGTAAGGGTTAATACACAGAATCCTCTTTAACTGAATTCATAGAGACAATGTGATATTAAACACAAACTGCAACTTACGGAACTGGAATTAACTAGTTAGGCAAAAATGAGAAAAGTTTGGGGAAAAATCCCCAAAGCTATTTGAAGACTGCGAAAGGTAGCTCCTGATCAGAGCTTCCAAATTTGAAAAAGTGTCATTGTTATGCATTATTTCACCCAAAGGTGATCCTGGGAATCTTCTAGATCTCATTATCATGGTAGGTATTACACTTTTAACATTCTTCAGTCTTACTATCTATAACAAGTAGGTCCTTTTAGTATAAAGTTAAGTCACACAAAATCAGTCTAGTTCTAACTGTCAGACCTAACACAGCTCAACATTTAGCACTACGAGAATCAATGCAAATTCCCAGCTCCTGTGGGATTAATGAAGGATTGTTTCATGTGCTTGTTCTTCACTCTTCCTCTTGCTCAATGTGCTGGAAGGACTTTGTAGAGACCTGACATTTCTAAAGCTCTGGAAAAGCTTAATTGTAGTGATACATTAGTGAGAGCTGAATTTCTGTATAACAACAGACCTTTTGACACCAAACTAGTTCATTAGGATCAGGGTTATTAAAATGTCAACTCAATTAACCTCATGTGTGCCACTCTTTCATATGTGTTCATTGCCATGTTTCCTTAAGGCAACTCATTGTATTAACAAATAAAAGAAATGCAGCATCACACAGGACAGAAAGCCAGAGAAGGTACCCCTATGGAGGACCTACATTATACAACCAAAGGAACTGTGGTAAACAGAGGTTGTATAGGAAAGCCAAGGGTTACCAAAGCTATTTCTTTTTACATGAGGAAAAAACACATTACAAAAAAGAATGAATTTGAACCAATTCCTGAAGTCCTTCATCAAAGGGAATTTTGTTAGAGGATAAAATACGAACTGTGAGATTTGTTCTGATTTGTTTGTTTGTATGTATGTATGTATGACTGACTGACAGAAAACAATTTAAAAAGTAAATGTATCTTATTTCAGCAAACTGGAACATATGTATGCCATTTGACAATGGCACTACTCTGAAGAATGCCCCTCCTCCTTCCTGCCAGATCTTTCTACTGTGTTCTTTGTTGAAGTATTATTTTAATTGGAAATGCTTACAATCACATGACTTGGTTCTGTTTTTAAAGGTTTTTTTGTTTGTTTGTTTGTTCTTCAAGTGTGTACTTGTCCTTTTTAAAGGAGCATTGTCTTTACTCTTAATTCTAAATCCGATGGTCAAAAGATGAATTGCTACCATAGCCTAATATAGAAACAGTGGTGCCCACTCTTAAACCTCATTTGAGGAGCTGATGAGCGTGCTGCCAATGCCTAAAATAGTTTGGCAAGTAGCATTTTTCTCTTCTAATTTTTAGGGCCTTGAAACAAAAGGGCATTGGGTCAGGAACAGGGGAATGTTTTAAGCATATTTGCAAAATTGAAAGAAACCTTTGTTAAATGACTTGTTACAGGTATTTGTCTTCTTTCTAAAAGGTTAAAGTTGTTTCAATCAATTTGAGAAAAAAAATGAATGGTTTTTCATAAAGATACGTTTGACTTGTAAAAATGCAGACACCCAAATTCTTAAATGTAGTATTGTCTATTTCTTTTAATTACTGTTTCTTCTCTTTCCCTTGTTTATTTTTTGCACATAAACCAATTTACAAACTCTCGTGCAAAGATAAGTTTCCTTATTTCACTGGAATAAATATGTGTGTATAAGGCATAAGCTTTGGATTATATAATGCAGCTAAGAAACTGGTGGTAATGTTTTTGAAATGTTAAAAATCAAGTCTGTTATTACAAAAAGAAAAAAATAGCCTCTGCTTGAACTGAGTTTGTCCTAAAATTTCTGAGATGATAGTTACCTCAGATATTATACAATAAACTGTCCTATAAAAATTTAACAAAGTTGTAAATCAAATTTGATGACGATCAAGTAATTTTCTTCTAAGTGTCCTTATAAGCAGCCTTCTGACAATTTCTAACATTGGATTACCCTTAGATAGCTAATTATCAATGAACAAAGATACATAGTATTTTAACTATATTGCTTAACAAAAAAATCAGAGTTGCACTGCTTCTTTGAGAGGAAACAAACAAACAAACAAATAAACAAACAAAAAAAAACCACGAAAAATGTATTGTTGCTGTCAGTTATGGATAGTACTGATTGAATCTAGTTCCAAATTTGAATTTTCATAATAACATTTTACTAAGCTTGCACAGCTTCCTCTAAAGAAGCATTACCAAATCCTCCATTGCCAGGAACTCTGAGAACCACAGAAATCAGACCCTAACCCATATATCAAAACATATGCTTAGGACTGTACTATTCCATACGTCTACTTTACTTGTAGATTTTCAGTTCATTTGACACCGTGCTGCTCATCAGGATTTCACATAGCCTATGTCAACCCTCTGTATCCTGATGAAACGTGGAATTCTGCACACAACCCCCTTGCTACCGAGCTGACAGTATTAGGGGTGATGTGTTTTTTTTTCTTTTTCTGAAGATTGAATAGTAGTTTGGGTTTTCCATCTTACTGATGTTTTGGACATCACCAGAACAGCACTTAGGGCACTTGAAAAATGGCACTAATTCGGATTTCCTTCTGATAGCAAATGCTACAAATTACAGTTTCAAATTCAGTGGCATAGGCTATTTCCTTCCAAAGGCTGACCTTATCTCCCTGTCACAGGAAAAATGAGGAACACGTTGCTTTTGCAGTGTGCTTTTCAAGACAACTTAGCTAAAATGCTTGGCTTACTAACCTTACAAAGAACAACCAAAGCAGAAATTCTGTTCTAAAAAACCTGGAAGATTGTTTTCTCATTCAATTAAGTGAACATCAAAATTGCACTACTTGATTTACTGAGTTATTAGCATTTATTAAAGGCTTTATAGGCATTCTGCTGCCAGATTTCAGGTATAACCAAATGTTCCCTTGACTTCCCTGGAATGCTAATTGACTAGTAGCACAGCATGAATGGTGAAAGTATGTGCTCTGTTTAACTAATCTTCAACTCAAAAGTAATCTCAAAAGGTTATCAGATCTTGTGTAATTTGGAGTATTTTAGGACAAACTGTATTTTCATTATTTTGTGAACAGAATAAAAGGATCTGTTCAGATGGAGCCACTACAAATAGTAGGGGATTTTTACCTAGCTTAAAACAGCAGCAACGTAGCTGAATAGGAAAAGGAAAATGGCTTACGGCAAAGCATTTGTCTAATGTAGACGGAGAGTTATTTATTAGTAAATGCTCTTCTGTTCTGTAAAAGCTAGAGGGTTTTCAATTTTACGTCACTATTTTTTATAATTAAGGATCTAGTGTTGCCATAATGAGAACTATAAGTGCCCAATATCTTGTTATAAATAAATGACTTCCAGCTGTGGGTGACAGCTAGTTATGAAACCATGATGTACATTGAGACTTTTCTTGAAGAACTGTGAGCAGTGATTGTTTTGGTCTGTTTGTGGAGAGTGCACGAAAGGTATTTGTGCTCCGCAGTAGGAAGTTTCCTAACGGGTTGTGTTATTTCTGATGAATGTACAGCACTTCAGTTGATGTTTGTGAGCAACACGGCCTTAACCCGGACAATTTTGCTTTGGCTTTATGACAGGGGAATGTTCCCTAAGCTGCATAGTGTACGGCAGTACCCCCATTAGAAATCTCTACCAGTTGATACACTGCACCTTTCCGGTTCCAAGAGTCTGTCTTTTCTCTTGATTTTTTTTTTTAAAGCTTTTTGTACATTCCACCTTTGTAAGTCCATTTCAAAGGTTTTGTGTACTTGTAAGTCTTACGTAAGTCTTGCACTCTGTTGAAACTCATGATGAATTTTTTTGTTGGTGATGGTGTTTTGTTTTTTTGTTTGTTTGTTTTGTTTTGTTTTTAAATCCCTATGAGGCTAAACACAAACTTTGTCTCCTTAAGGTCGAGAATGAAAGATGCGCATCAAAGTGTTTGTGTGTGTGTGTGTGTAGTTTTAGCTTCCTGTGTGCCACGGTATTATCGATGCTTTAGCTGACAATAAAAATAAAATTTACTCTGTCTTGGAAATGTAGGAAAATCAGAGTCAAATGTGTACCTTTACCACGCACAAAAATTTCAAATAATAAAAATAAAGCTTGTTTCCTCTGTTATTCTTGTTGAGATTTCATTTTTCATGTGTTTTGTACTCATTGTCCCTAAAAATATCTCCATAATGCAACAAGATGGGTAATTTATTTTATTTTATTTTTTAAAAAAAGAAACTCTGATACCATAGGTCACAAGCCAAGAAAACTGTAATTACTTCACAGGTCTTTAGCTTTTATCTGAAAAAAAAAAAAAAAAAAAAAAAAGAGTGAAAGAGGAACTTAGATCCTCTCGGGAAGCAGGTGGAGAACTGGGCTTACTTGTCCTCCATGTTCCAGTTCAGTAATCAAAATTAACATTTTCATTGGAGAATGCTGCCAGTAAATGGCTAACTTCCTCTTTGGCTTTGCTGTGATACTTACTTGAGTTCTGTGCAGAGATGAGTACGTGATCTTTTAGAAGTCCTGTGAACAGGAATATAGAATCCTGTTATCACAAATGAGAAATAATGTCAGGGAAAGCAAGGCCAAAATAGTTTAAAAGGGTACATATATTCTGGGCGCCCATCTTGAGATACCCCGAATCTCTCTCTTTAAGGACTGCTAACCACTTATAAATAATTACACGATCAAAACTGTTTCATTGCTCCTTAGGCTAAAATTCTCTTTCACATGCAGCTGCACTGCTCCGCAGTTAACTATCCCCATAGTTTCGCTGACAGTTCACATGAATGCTTCCTAATTTGCACCAGACAAAAATAACTCTCTGAACTGGAACAGTCAATGTAATTTCTGCAGGCAGATGCTCTCCCCAGGCACCAGCTGTGCTGGTGGAAGAGAGACCCACTGTCTGCTGCTCATCGCTACCTCCAGTTGAAGTTTCCTGACCCTCCCGTGTGTCAGATGGATGTGAAATGCCCCATTACCAAAAAAATAGTAGTTAAGCTACTCATTTCAGTGAGTTGGTAAGTGGTTACTTCAGAGGTCTGCTAGCAAAGCTATCACTGGCAGCAGTGATCACTGCCGTAGGGCCAGCTAGCATCTCCCACCGGGTCAGATGTTTGTAGGGAGAACGTCTGTTTGCAGGCTGGGAGCTCAAAGACTTGCTTGAGCATGACATGAGGCAGCAGATGCTGTAGACACTGCCCCGTGTGGGTTACTCGTGGGTCGCATTGCCTCCTGATGCCCGGCCACATCCCACTGCTGCCTGCTGGGCCCTCAGAGGACTTGGTATCATTGCTGATGGGCAAGTGGCTCCCAGGGCTCCCCTTCTCTTCCAGCCTCCAGCTCCACCACAGAATCTTCTGGTGTCAGTCATATGGATGTCATGGAAGGTAGTCCACAGCACTTAGAAGGTTTGCTATTAATTTTCTGGAAATGAATTCATCTGCTAGTCAACTTGAATTCCTTCCTTCTATTGAAAAAAATTAGCTCATTGAAGACTGCCCTATAGTGCACATATCCAAAAGGAACAAAACCAAAGTAGAACAGACAAATTTTGTTCTCCTACTTAACCTTCCTGCCTTCCAATGCCACTGTAATGCCCTATCAAACAGTATTTATGAATGTAATTAAATTACAGAATTTTAAGAGCAAAATGAAGGAGTACAAGTTCTATCTATCTCATGTAAGCATACTTTGACACTGACAAAGCAATGGTATATTTCTCTGTCTCAGATCTCAGGAATAGCAAAACTGTTGCAGCTGGTGCTTAGACATCTCCCTCAGACATCAAGCACAGAAAATTTCAGCCCAAACTGTTAGAACTTGAGAAAATCACACAGAAATGAGAACAAATTTCTCATAGAAAAGCACAGTTATGTGCCAGCCTTCCACAGCATTTCCATTCATTGTCATTTTATATTTAAACATTCACATTTAAACATTCTGAAGCCCATAAAAATGCCAGACCTTTCTGTATTTTAAGAGTGGTTCTTTCACACTATTCAGTAATGAAAAACAATTGTCACTGGACAGAGCAGGAAATATTTCTGTGTACTTTCTGTTTGGGACCTCTTCCAGCTGTTTATCTTTCAAACTAGTTAGTTTTATTTAGAAGACACTGAGGCCTGTGCCCCAAACCAATTCAGAGTGAGTCCCCTCTGGAATGCCTTCCTCTCAGGTTCCTTCTCATCTCACTTCTAGCTCTGATGCCTGCTCTGCTCTTTGCACATGTTGCTTAGAGAAAATCCATGCTGTAACAGATGCTTTGCAAGTGCCACAGCAACCTTTTTAGAGGAGCGGAGCTGGTTTTTTTTTTTTCAGGCTGTGAAGGAGCAGGAAGGGGCCAATGTCCTGGGGGAGAGAAGGGTGCAGAGACAGGAGGGAAGCAGCTGCTCTGGTAGCCCCAGGAAGGGAACCAACCCTTTGAGGGCCGGCTAGAGGAACTGAGAAGCAACCAGACAAAGAGCCCTCACAACAGGTGAGAGGGAATGTTGTTAGATTTCACAGCAGGTTAACAAGCTGAAAATGTGATGCACAAGGTAGAATAAGAAAACAAGCAGCTTTGTATTTTGTATAAATACTGTACTTCATATTAATAATGTCCTTTTTAACTTGCATTTCATTTTTAGCAATACACTGGTACACACATTGAAAAATGGGATCATTGCTAGGCCTGTGTGGAAGAGAGCTTCAGGTTTCAGGAAAGGGGGCACTTCATAAAAGCACTGAAAAATATTTATGGGACTACCTGAACATTTCAGCTGGCGTGTTTTTATATGCCTGAACTTAAACTCTACAATTAGTGCGGTAGATAGAAACCCATTGCTGTTACCATGCTGAGCAATTTCTCAAGACTGCTGTAGCCGAAGTAAGGCAATTTACAGCACAACTAATAATTACAATGAACTGTAAGTAATTAAAGTTGTCAGAACAGTCATCGCGACGAACAACTGTTTCAGCAACACCAGATGCGCCCAAGAACTTTGCTTCCATATGTCGAGAGGGGTTTTGTTTCCCCACATCCTCCCTCACCAGGCTATTTGTGTGATATGGATAGTTGTAGGCCACCGTTAGTGTGACTGGATTTTATTTACGTTTGCCGTTGGGCCTGGGAGAAGAAAGAAGACGCAGTGTGTATGTGAGGCTGCATAGTGCAAAGGCCACAATGCCATGTCTTGGGAGTGTCGCTACCTGGAGACACACAGCACGTGTCCTGCAGGCTTTCAAACGCATGGCTGTAGACAGAGACTCAAGGCTGGTGGGATTTTAAATATTTTTTAGAGTCTTTATTGTGGAAGTGAATAAATTTCAGTATTACAAGGATATATCAAAGATACAGCAATTATATCTGTCAAGAAGATTGCACTTTCCACACAAAATATAAAATGGATGTGTATTGAGAAGTGTGAATGTAATTTGTTGGTAAAGCCTGGGCAACGCCACGTGAGGAACTTCAAGCATTTCCCAAACATCTCAGTAGGCTTTGTGACTTGCACCCGGTGTAACTGACAGCTAGCCAGGGACGCAATCTGTTTCACCTGCCTACGAGGGCATATGATTTCAGATCAAAAATAAAAATAAAAAAAATAACGAACAAATGTGGTATTTTAAATAATTGAGGTAAGTAATAAACTGCTTCGTGAGGTTATAATCGAGGTGGATTTGTTGTACGGCAAGACTGCTTTACTCAAATGCGAGGCTGTTTCTCGGCTGACTCCACAAGGTACAGAAACCAAGACGTAATTTTACACGTTTTTTTTTTTTTTCTTTCCTCCGCGATTTCACCCATCCGAGCGGTGCCGAGGGCGCCGCTGACAGGAGCCGGCTGCCCGCGGGGGGCGGGGTCCGGCCGGCAGGCGGCGCTGCGGGCTGCGCAGTCGGCTTCCCGGCGGCCCTTGCCTTCGCGCTGGCGCCCAAATCAAACACAGCCCGGAGGCGGCCATGGTGAGTGGTGGGGCCGCCTTCCTTCTCCTCCTCCTCCTCCTCCTCACCCCGCGGCGCCGTTAGCGGGCCGGGGGCTGCTGAGGGGCGCGGGGCGGGCAGGGCGGGTAACGGCCGCTTCCTGCCGGGGGGTGGCCGTGAGCGGCCGGGTGGAGGGGAGGCTTGGGGAAACATTAATAATGCTTTTAAAAAATATAAAAAATGCAGTTAGTGAAATAAAGTCCTGGCTGTCTGTGGGAGACTGTATCCTAACATCAACATATCCTAATATTTTTGCCCTTTGCTTCTACTTGAGTCCGTGTTCTTTACAGCTTGGTCACACAGCTACAGAGAAAAGAAATGGAAGAAAAACAGCTTTAAAACTGTGATCTTGAAATTAGAAATCTAAGTGGGAAATTTGAAGACCTCATAAATCAAAATGAGCTTTATCACCTTTCGCATTAGTGTCTACATGACGCAAGGTTAAATACTGTATTTATATTATAAACATAAATATTATAAACAAAAGGCAAGAGATGATCATTCTTATCTTTTTAAGAGCTATTAAACATTTGGGAAAGTTACTGAGACTAGGCATAAATACACATTTAATCACATTCAAACAAAACAACAAACTGGCTATGCCAGGAAACCTTGAGGCTTGAGCTTGATTAGATTGCATAAGAGGTGGCCTCCTAACTTAGAGTACGGCTCCAGCTGTTTAATACATTGCAGGTGGGTCAGCTTGGTGCAGTGATTCCTTGTGAAAGCCCAGGGTTAGTGGTAAGGTATTTAAAAGGACAGCAAATATAACTTAGAGGTACATAAGTAGGAATTCTGAACAAATGTCATTTATGCAGATGGCAGAATGTTGGTGTTTTTTTTTTTTTTCTCCTTTTCTAGTCCAAGAAAAAAGGGCTGAGTTTTGAGGAGAAGAGAGCTCGCATGATGGAGATCTTTTTTGAGACAGTAAGTCACTTGCTTAAAGTTGTCCTGCATTTACATCCAGGGAAGATAGGCCCTAAAAGGAGGTTAATTGTAGATGAACTCTGTGTATGTGTCTGCTTTTCACTGATGCCCTATGTCGTCATTGTATAAATTACTGGGACAGAGCTGGATCTGTAACTTTGGATCAGGTGGCTGGTCCCCTGATGGAGCCGTGGCATAAAGATGCACAGGTGTAGTTAAATGCTCAATATGTGCCCTTTTCTTGGGGCCAAATCTTCTCATGTTGGGTATGTTACCATAAGAGCAACAGTGAGAGATTAGGAAGGATCTCACTGAGTTTGAGAGGCAGGAGAAATACCAGTGTTGAGAAAAATCAGAGCAGGCCTGAAAGGTGGCTGGGGAGAAGAAATCTGGAGATCCAAAAAGCAAACCTATGGATCTGCTGGTGGGATATGTACAGCATGATGCTATTAAAACATTTACTGTGACCTTTGAGTACGTGAGCAGTGCAGTGCATCTGGTGCAGACAGTCAAACCCTGACTCTGTGCCCTCAAAGGGATTTTCACTCTAATTTTGGCAAAATTGGTGACTTTTTGGTGACAAAGAAAAAAAAGTCTTGTTTTTTTCTTTGGTACT
>CM021768.1:52269596-52369890 GCA_011076525.1 Nettapus auritus | reverse complement strand
TGGTGACAAAGAAAAAAAAGTCTTGTTTTTTTCTTTGGTACTCTGAAGACAAGTCTTTTTTTTTTTTTTTTTTTTTTTTTTTTCCCTCAGAATGCCCTATTTCTATTGATGGATATACATCATATTTCCCTAGCAAAACAAACATTCATTGTATTTCCTGCTTGCGTCTGGGGACATTGATTTAGTGTAAAAACCATACAGGCTTAGATGGTGCTGTCATTTGAAGCTGAAGTATCTTTCGTGTTTTGCACAGAAAGATGTTTTCCAGTTGAAGGATATAGAGAAGATTGCTCCTAAAGAAAAAGGGATTAGTAAGTATTTACAAAAGTTTTTTCTCTTCAGCCATTAATTATTTTTTGGACAGATCAAATAGTGTGAATTTTCCTGGTTGTGGTCATAGGCTTGTGATTTTAATAGTAATGGGAAAAATATCTGGAAAAGCAGACAGCGGTCAGTTGCAGTCAGTTGCAGGGCTGCAGAAGTTAACATCAACAGAATTTTCCTATCATGATTTGCTAATGTTTGTGTCACTTATATTGGATGATAGTGCCAAAATTAGATATTACTGAGATGCCACAGCTACCTCCAAGTGAACCACTAAATGGGATGGGATTTTTCACAGGTTCTGAGACACCCAGAATCCAGTGTCTTTCATTCTTTGAAATCATTATGTGTACTCAGGCAGAGAGCAGAGGATTTGCATCTCTGTCTGTAATATCACAAATAAAATGACAGTCCAATTGTACATGGTCAACGTTCTGGTGAATTTCACCATCGCCCCCACCCTCCCCCCAAAATGGCTTAGGTGGCTTTAAAGGGAAGGGGTTTGTCTTTTCAGTGAAAGCATTCCTGATGAGATTGTGGGTTTTCAGTTAGATCCGAGATGATTTTTCTTATGCTGTTGAGTTCTTTTATATAGTTCTTCTGCTTTCTTTTGTGTTTGCTGATAAAAGGGGGAAGGAGAGGGCCACTGCCCTTGATTAGTGTGTCTGTGTGGCATTGAGAGTAATGGCTGAAGATGGTTGTTGGGAGAAGTGCAGACACACTGAAAAACATTGCTTTGCCATATTCACGTTATGTCAGCAGCTAGCAGAGACATTCATAGAAAAGTAATGCTGTCTTGATTGGTTTGTCAAAAAAACTATTGCATATTTAGTTGCAGTTTGCAGGAAGAGGATGCAAAACAGTAAGTATAAACATTGGAATTTCATATTTAAAAATACAGAGTTTCTAACACCATTAATACCTTTGAGGAGTCCAAATTAATCTTGCCTCTGAATGTGGAGGCATTTAGTCACTAAGCTCAAGTCCCAGTTTCTCTGAAAAGAGGAACCCTTAGACCATGGAGATGCCCCTCTACTGCCTATACTGGCATTCAGCATTTAGCTTCCAAAATATTGGGTGTTTCTGGTCAGGGGTCCCTGTTAGACCTGACACTGCAAGTCAGACACTGAAAACTAGGAATTAGCTTGAAGGCGTTTGTATTTGCAGCACTTGTGGATGATGATATTATTTCCCTTTGTGGAAGTGGAATAATTCTTAAAATGGTGGGTTGTACCCCACATTTGCTACAAAATGGACAATTCCTGCACATATATAACGTTACAACGACTTTCTGTATTGGAACTGAATAAAATCAAATGTAAAATCTGTCACTCCTGAGCCTGTATGCAGGTGGGTTTAGTGCCACTATGGCTGTTTAGTGCTTTGGTAAGCATTGCAGAGTGAGATGTAATCATGGTCCTAATCAAGAAATCATAAGTTAATTCATGTTATAATTAAGATTGTAAGACAAATTCTCAAATGCCCCCTCATGCGTCTGTCAGGCCATTGTACTGTAATAAGTACGTATATTTTGTGATAGCTGTGAGCGGTTTACAAACATCTGGTAGCAGACTGTACTGAATAGCAGCCTTTATGTTGAAACGCTGATTTCAAAGGGATTCATTCTTTGAAGTGAAGCATCAGGCATGGTGTGCTCTTGGAACCTTCCAGCTAGCTGACATTACAGTAAATTATTCACACAGATGACAGTAGGTTGCATCTAACTGTATTAATAATTTTCCGTGGTTCTGTGGAAGTGCCATGCAGTTCTAATTTGATATTTTTGTTTTTATTAGCTTCAATGTCAGTGAAAGAGATTCTGCAAAGCTTAGTTGACGATGGCATGGTGGACACTGACAGAATTGGAACTTCCAATTACTTTTGGGCTTTTCCAAGTAAAGCTCTTCATGCCAGGAAGCGTAAGTTAGAAGAACTGCAGTCTCAGGTAAATCGGTTTTAAGAAAAGTACTTGGTAAGCAGAATTTATTCTTATACCCTCTTGTTTGTCTCACTTGCTCTCACACACACACACACCCACACACATACCCCTAGTTTCCTGTGGGAATCATTTGGCAGTCAGGATAGGATATTCTTTCTCGTTATCTTGATAGCACCCTCAGAAAAGTCTTGGAAGCTAATCTTGCTGGAGCTTGAGAGGACTTTTTGCCACTTGCTGCTGAAAACATGTTATTTTGTGATGGAAAACATCATTTAAGGACTTCCTTTAAATAATTAGGCAACATATGCTTTTATGTGTCTTATATGGTGTAGGCCATCATGTGGTAATGCTCTAAAAGCCGGGAGAGGTCTGAAATGGATATCCCAAGTAAATGTGGCAGTGGTTTCTACTTAGGGCCGTTGTTTGTTCACATCTGTTCTTATTGATAGCTTAATTAGTGTGCACTTTTATAATCCAGTCCTGCACTTTTATTAGGAGAGAAGAACAAATTGCTAGCTCATGTGATCTCCTGCAGAAGAGCAAGGCATCTTTTGTTGCAACGCTGCTGTTCTTTTGATCTGCCTTTACTAGTTTTTAGGAAGTGTCTTTCTTGCTTCTCTTAATTGGAGCGGGAAAGCATCTATTCATCAGTTGGTTTGCAACTGGAGTAAATGATAACAAGTTCAATAAACTAGTTTTATGGTCTTTATTGTCTGCACAACAACCCCGCCAGCTTTTCCCATGCTTATTTAGTGTTATGTTCATTCATCAAAGAATCAGCTGAATTAATGGAAAATTATTTGTAGCATCTGGGAATTTTTACAGATGCTTTTCTTGAGGCATAGCTCTGGTGTCATCATTGCTCTGATATGTCAACTTCAGCTTTTTCGTCAGTGCTGCAAATTAAATGTATAAAAACATGCTTTTTTTCCCCAACATGAACTGAAAAAGTATTTTGTGAATCTGAAGTCGTTTCACCAAGATAAAGGAAAAAGTCTGATCAAGGCAGTTATTTAGTAGCTGAAGTTCCTTTTTTTTGCAGAGTGTAGTATGAACAGCTGAGATGTAACCTTGCCAGCTGTCCCGGGTGATGCTGTCACTGTTTGTAAATCTTTCATGATTAAAATGAAAGAGTCCTGCTCTCTTTTAACCAACATAATGTCATTTCCACTTGCCCTGGGGAAAGGGCAGTTTAATTACTGGCCTGGATGCTCTAGACAGGCATCCCAAGGTGTTTTGTGTGTCTGCTTGTGTGGATTTGGCAGAAGGAGGGGAGTACCCATACTCTGTCACATGCCTGGTGCATCTACTCCAGTTTTCAAGGTTAAGAATGAGACTTGTCTGAACTTCTGGCTCCTTTTACCATATTCACAGATCTGTGTTGCTTTTGTGAGCTGGTGATGCCTTCAGGGGTCTGCAGCAGTAAGGAGGAAGCACTGTGGGAGGCTGCACTCCTGATCATCACTAACTGGGACTGTGTGACAGCCTTCCAGGCAGGTGCTTTAGATGAGTTGAAGAGTGCTGGTTGAGACAGCTGCTGTGGTACTGTTTGGGTCATCAGAATTATTGATTCTTTCATTTCAGGTTCTGCCACTGACTTGCTCTATTTTGAGTATCTTTGTCAGCATCTCAGATGATCTGTTAGCATCATGGATATAAACTTGTATGTACTTGTTCACCAAACACCCTAGTGCTACTGTTTTGTTGAATGCCAATGGTTTGCTCATGGATTCTTTCTGGTTTTGATTGTGTGACCTACTGTAGCCAAGTAGCGGAATGATGGAACTGGCATTTGTCTTTGCCCTTGGGCCCAGTCCCTTCATCAATTTTCAAGATAATTGATCAAGAAGGCCTCTAGCATAATGTGATGAGTATCTTCCTTTGAATGCCATGCAGAATGTGCATAACGTGTTCCACTGAAAGTATCCAGGGGTTGTCTATGAACACGTTGTGCTGCCTTAAATGTACTATTACGTTATTAAGCATAATACCATCTATTATTATGGTATTATAATAGTCATACAGTTAGTGTAATGTTATTTTGTGGTTATTTCTGTTTAGAAATAAACTATGCTGATATAAACAGTTTCATCATACTAAAAATGTTGTACTTGAAAGATTAAGTTTTGTTACCAGATCCTATTTGCAAACCAAGTCCTACTCCTAACATACAGGCTTCCTGAATTCTCTTTAAAACATGTTATAAGTCCTTAAAAATACTTTTATTTATTACCTTGCTTTTTTGATGAGAATGGAAATGTTTTTCAGGGGAAACAATTTTCAGTAGCCAAACCTTTCCCTGTTGACACACTGGAAGTGTGGCACTTTCATATGAATAGTTCTCAGAACATTTTTACAAGACGATAAAAGATACTGTCTGTGGTCTTAACTCGGCTGTACGTAGTATTTGTATTATTCTCTATGTGAACACACACACATTTCCTGAAGGGTTTCTAAATCCAGTCACCAAGTATCGCAAAACGTCCTGTCAGAACATGTAAAGCAGAGGGAAGGAGTAATCTGTAGTACCGTTTCTGCTGCACGTTGCCTGTCTTTGATCATTCTCATGCACAGCTTGTGGCGTGCTGTGAGACGTGTTTTCTTTCTGCCTCTTGTCCAGATCACTTGTTTAACTGCTTCAGTTGGTCTCTTTCTTCAGCAGTTAAAAGCTGGACCTGGAGTGCTTTACTTAGAGCAGAAGTCTAAAAATCCAGCAGTATAGTTCGTCTGTAGTTAAGGCCTTAAATCTAGAGGCAGTACCTTTGTTTGCTGAGGGCATGGGTGAATAGTTGAGGGAAAGGGGTGATCCTACATGCTGAATTGAGACATTTGAAAATAATGTGGAGGAACAGAACAAGCTCCTCCGTAATGCATATTCTCCTGTTAATTTGTGGAGCCCAGGCCTATGTTTGACAAGTCAAGCCTGATACAGCACCTTTGGACTGCAGACATTGGTATTTCATAATGATTTAGCAAACCTAGAGCTCATAGCTTACTGCATCTGACAGAGTATGTGACTGTGGGGAGTCTTGAAACAAAATTTTTGGTTCACAATTTTTGGGGATTATTGAGCCACACCCCAACACAGAGACAGTAGCAGAGAGGTCTGACTCACTACTCCTAACAAAGAGGATGCCATGTTTGCCTGGGTGTTTAAAGTTACACCTCATGGTTGTTGTGTATATCCTTGGTTTTGTTATGTTTTGTTTTATTTTTCTTTCCAGGAAGGATTTGTTACGTCTCTGATGTGATCTCCTTGTGCAGAGATATGGCATTTAAAAACAATGATTGAATTAAAGTTGTTTCTGTTGGCATAGCTCTTTTTTCCTTGTTTTTCAGCATGCTTTTCTGGGGCATGTGTTTGGAGAGAGTTGCAAACCCCTGAACGGGACATATATGGCAAATCCTGTGCTGATTTCATTAGGATTACGATCTTAGTGCTGCTCTCTAAACCAGAATTACTATTTGGGTTTCTTCCTGGTTTTCTGAAAAGCAGTTATTACAAGTACCTTTGCTTTGTGTAGCTTCTGCTACATTTTTTTTTTTTTTCTCCAATAGCTCACAGAGTAAGAATTGCTCGATAGGTCCCTATGGATTTTGGATTGATTTTCTGTGCAGTGGCATGGCTGCTCTTAAAGGTTTATGCCTTCTGCCAGATGCTTGTTCTTCACCTCTCAGTTATGCTTATGCAGTTGGGAATTGAACCATTGAAAAAGACACTGGAATCTGCATTTTGGTTAAATCAGATTGTTTTGCAGGTCTGGTTTACTATGGCATCAGTACAGCTATGAGATGGTGAAACCAGAGCAGGGGTGTGGATTGAGAAGTATTGTTTAAACAAAGCTTATAAGTGGAGAAATTTTTAATGGAACTCTACCTCTGTTGAGAGAACTGTGGAAGCTTTACTTAGGGGGTTGGACCTTTTCCTTCCTTAAAAATAGGTGAAAGGATGCAGTTTTATTCTTTATCAATATTCTCCTGGCAGTCAGTTTCTGAACTTTTGACTTACTTATGTTCAATTACATTTTGACAAAATGAGTTTTTTTTCTTGGCTTAGCAATACTGGAAGCTCAGGGGTTTTATTAAGCTAACAAAGAATGTGACCTGTGCAGTGTAAGCAGGGAGATCATCTTCTGTTGATGATTCTTCTGCCTTTTGTTGATTTCATAGCATGCATAAAATGAGGGGATTGGAGAGGAGTAACTCTGGCATGTTACTCACTGTCACTCACAGTCATGTTCCATCTCAGTGGAGAGTTGGTAATATATTACATACCGATTGCATGTTGGCTTTGTGTATTGTTCTGCTGGACGTATTGCTTACTGAATGGATGAGACTGCGAAGGACTCGTTACCTGCTGAAGACGAGAAGGTACATATGCAGCAAAGCCCTAACAGCAGTTTTACTGGGAAGGAAACAGCGTATCAGTGAGTGAGGCAAAGAGAGACCTTTCTGATGTGACCTTAGTGTAACGAGATTCAGCTTAGATTTTCTTTTATTTCTTCTTCTTTCATTATCTATGTGTTTTGTAAAACCTGTGCAACAGTATTGTCTGCTTTAGATAAGGTGAATTAATTCCTGCTTGCATTTTGCTTTATAGCTTGAGTTACGTATTAATTAAAGTAACTGCTAACAGTGCGGTCTTTTTCACCTGAGGGTGGACCATGCTGCGAACCACAACCCTCAGAAGCTGTAAGGAGCGTCCCATCTCTCCAGCACATTGTCTACAATAGACAAAGTGACTGAGGGGTTCTCTACTTCAGCTGCCCATGACAGTTTTAGTACTTACACTGCTTAAGGGACCAAGTTCTTCAACAGAGATCTTTCTGTTGTTAGTGTGAACTATTGACAGTACTGGAAATACCGTAATTTAGTAGTTTGGGGAAACAAGAAGTTTATTTCCTTTCCCCAGTCTGGTTTTATGATGGTTCTTTTTCTCTCTTCAGTTCAAAACAGTTTGTTTCAGTGTTTTATTGTCAATCATTGCAATTTACTTTATTTCTCATAATGTTGCTTTCTTGTGGGTTCTTTTTCTGTGTTCTTAGGCTTTGCAAGGGCAAATTTAACAGCACTCTGTTATTGCTGCTGTTTTTTCTGAGCCAGAGACTAGGATGATACCACCTCTTATTGCAGCAAAGATTAATGAAAATCTTTCCAGAGGAGAATATTGGATGGACTTTCTATGCTGGTCCATGACCTCGGTTCAAGATACACATGATCAACAGACACTTGGGGAGAGTTTCTGGCTATTTTTCTTTTTCCTCCCACTAAACATTGTATTGGGCAAGTGTTAGTTAAGATGGAAGAGATTAGTTGATGTTTCATTCCTTAAATCCCTGCCCTAGGGTTGGTAAGAGGAGGGATTATCACTTCCCATGACTCATTTATTGAGCCTGGGGAAGAATTTAGAAGTCAGTATATCCTAACTCACTTTTGGCAGTTAGTTTAAAAAAAAAAAAAAAAAAAGTTCTTCAGGAATGAACTTGTTGAAATAGAGTGACTTCACATGTACTAAATTGTTTGTGTTTAGGAACATTGAAATATGAAAAGGGAGGATCTAATGCATTTAAAAAAATACTTGGGGAATGCTATATTAGGAAGTGCTTTTGTTAGGAATGCACATTGTTTGAAAATAGTTAATGGAAAAAAATAATCATATTGGTGAGTAATCTGGCTTGAGGCCTCCTGGAATATGTTTGACAACTTAGCTAAAAGGAGAGAACCTTATTTGTTCAGAATGCACACAGAAAATTTGGGGTTTTAACCACCAGATAGTTTGGTTTATATCTATCCTTTTTAGCCAGGTATGTTTTTCCTCCTCAAACATTGCGACTGGGTTACTGCATGGAAGGTTTGCTGGATAGTGACTGCCTGAGGCCACTGGATGAAGCAAAAGAAACCTCTGCTGTCTGCCTTATTTTGGTCTGAGCAGCCTCCTCCTTGACCAACCAACCGACTGGGTTGTCACTATGCCTCCACGCAGCGCTGAGGCTGATCCCTGGCTTCATGTAGTTACAGGTGTTCAGAGCCAGCTGGCTTCAGGGCCTCAGTACTGAACTGAGGTAGTGCCCTGATGGACATGGCGGATGTCCCGTGAGGGGGAATGGCCTGATGGTGCTCAGTCATGCTACTGACAGCCAGGCCCCGTGTACCATGGCTGGTGTTTTGGCTCGGCCTGTTGGAGCGAAGGCTGTGAAGAAAGCTTTTTGCATCACTTCTCAGTATCCTCAGTAAATGCCATATCAGCCTTCAACAGAGCTCCTTGGTTGCTCGTTCAGTTTTCAGTCTCTGTCAGTGGCTTTGAATGCAGGGTCTCCCAAGATGTACATGTGCAACACCTCTGGAATCTGTGGCCCAGTGCTCTTCATAGGGCTGTTCATTTTGTTTATCAGATTCTCACGTTATAGTTACTTGAATAGCTGTAGTAACAGAATAATTCACTATGGTTTTAAAAAATACTTTTCTCATTTATTGAGCATAAGGGATTTGAATGAATAAATTGTCTTATGCTCTATCGTTATCTTAAAGTTTGGTGAAATACCTTCTGGAAAGCATAGGTCTGTACTTTTAGTATGATTTTTATGAATGTTAGGATAGCATGCTGAAGAATTGTTCTTTAAAACCAGAGATTTACATCAGTAGTTTTGCAACTAATGTGTGCAAGTTATATTAGGAATGATTTAGACATTTTTCTCTTAAATGTGTGCTTATAATTTTGTTTTATTAAGTTGTGGAAAGCATACTTATTTGTCCCTTTCCAGGAAAAATAAAAGTCTAATTGTTGAAGAGTTCTCTCTTTAATGCCCATTGTAAAATATACACAGGATCCCAATGTGTTGATTAAGCAGTTATGGTAGTCTTTCCATATCTATGCTTTCCTTTTTCCCTTGGATTTGAGGGCAACTAATTTAGGATTCTACTTATTTCTTTATTTTTCTTTTTGCATTGGCCTGGCCATTTTGCTGATCATCAGTCCCAGCCATCTGGGTGGTTCCATTCCCTTCTGGCTTTTTTTTTCCTTCTATTTTTTTCTGGTTAGTGATGATTCTCCCAACAGAGGCAATTAGTGATTTTTCCCTATTTTCAGCCTTCAGGCTTTCACAGACCTATACATTTCCTTTGAAATAAAGGACTAGATACATAAAGAAATGTACAGCTGTGGAGCTGGTATGGTGTCTATCTTGCTTCTTCATACCATCCAGTGGGCGTTGTAGCAGTAAAAAGTATCCTAAAAGCAAGTGTCTGAGAATCTGCATCATCTAAACAGATAATATGTTGATTGCATTATGCTCATTCATCTTCTGATCCTGTAAAGTTTCTTCCCTGAATCAGTCTCCTGGAAGATGCTAATAAATTTTTCTTTGAAGCAGTTCGGGTTTTTTCTTACCTATTTGCATCTTGCATTTTAAAATATGTTGATGCCTTGAAATGATTCTGAATTTAGTAAGTCCTAAAATGTCTAGCAGAGAATACTCTTCTCATGCTGTAACTCATTAGAGCCTTCTGGATTATGTTTAATGGCATGCTACAAAGCCCTGGAGGGTACGCTTAGTTACTGCTCTCATGGCAGACTTCTAAAAATATGGTGCTCTGGAGGCTTCTGTTAGAATTAAGCAACCTCATAATTTGGTGTTCATTAGCAGAATTTCATGCTTTTCCTTTTACTAGCTGTTAATATGGAACTAGATTGATGGCAACTGGCAACTGTGCAGTTTAGGTTTTCCTTTCCTGCCTCCTTGGTGAGCATAAGCTAAAACTGGCATGATTTAAGAGCTTTTTTTTTTTTTTTTTTTAGAGCTGGCTCTGTAGTACCTGTAAAGACTATAAAGTACGCTTAAAGGAGGAATCCTATTCTATTAAAGGGATGTCTTGTTACTGTGTCCTGGTAGTGTATGCTATATATTCATTCTGCTATAATGGAGGAAGAAATAGTATTTTTTGACTGTGTTTTCTGTGAAACTGGATTTTTTCAGGTTATACCTTCACATGGTTTACCTTTCCTATTTGAAGAGGCTTGCGCACTAGCTGCTGGCTCAAATATATTCATGATCCCGATGTTGCGGTGGAACTGTTGATCTGAAATGCAAAGAAATTGGGAATAAACACAGAGCACTCTTTCCAAAAGCCTTGTCAAATCTGGCACAGATGCACCCCTGTGCCTTGCATATCGTGAGTGACGGCTCAGCACATTAGCTGAAACCCAGCATCTTGAGAAAGTTTAAAGGCTTAGATGTTGAGTGCTGTGTGGCAAGCGTGGAAGTTTGCCTCTGCTGTAAGGCCAGGAGCATCCAGCCTGGGGATAAAGCAGATGCAGTACTGCGTTTCAAAGCTGGGTTTGGTGGAGGTGGTGAGGTGTAATCTTATTTAATTTGAACTTAGACTTTCACCTTCAAATCTTGTCATTTGATTAATATAGCGTATTTTAATTCAGAAAATGAACACTCATGCAGAAATAAAAATCCTATCATGCACTTACATTTTAAGTTTCACTTCATAGCATTTTTCTCTTCTGGAGGGAATGAAATAGAAAAAAATTATTCACTGGAGTGTAAAACCAAATGTGTGAAGTCAGTTTGAAGCAGGGAGACTTTAGGGGAAAAGTCTTTCCTGACACAGTCATGCAGCTAATTGTTGTTGAACGCATTGTATTTCCATCAAAGACCATTCATTGTATCTGGAATTTGAGATGACTTGGTTATCTGTTTGAACATTGCTTAAATGCTGTGAAATTGGAATAAAAAGTGAATATGCAAGAGTGCTGTCAAAACTCTGGTATTTGGTAATATATTTTACAGAGGCTTTTTATTTTACTATTAATATCTTGAAGTAGAATTTCAGCTTTTTTAAAGTTTTGAGTTTTATTTTGTGATCTTTAGGCAGGACGTGAGCTGAGGGAGTATCAGATGGATATGGTGTTTTGATTCGGGACTCTCTGTGCTTAGTCCCTGAAGGCATTGTTAGCTGGTTAGGATAGCAATTTTTAAAAGCCCGTCGGGGATAAAATAGAACTTTTTTATTTTCTTACCCTTTCTTTCTATGGAAAAATATTTTTCAGTGTTTCATCTCCTTTGAACAGACCTGCTAACAATCACTTTGGACTTTTTGGTTTAGTAAATACACTAAGGCACAGTTACAAGCATCCTTCATGTCCAGATTATTAATGTTTTCTCTGTTTCTGTCAGTTGTGTTGGGTGCCTTTTGGTTCTTTCAGCATGTCTTATTAGATCGCTTGCATTTGTGAGGCAGGGCTGAAGACTGAGGCATTTTCCCTTGTTCTTTTTTTTTCCCTCTTTTTCCAGGCTGATTTGGCATACTTGGTATCTGTATCTGAGCGGACAGCCATCTGCCCCTCAGCTCATTCCTATTATGCCAGCTCTGAAAGCAGCCAGCGAAATTCAGTTCTTTCATTCAGCCTGTACAACTGTGTCTTTCACTTTTGTGTATTAAAGGGGTTGGCCTGGAGTTTTTGTTTTGTTTTGTTTTTGTTGCATAACCAGTACTTACCAAATGGTGTTGTAAATTAATAATGCAAAAACCATAAACTTGTGGCAAGACATCTCTGAGTAAACCATAACTTAACCTTTAAGGCAAATGTAAATGGATTTTCCATCTAAATGGATAGAAAATAACTGAATTAAAAACACTTTTAAATGTACAGTGGTTTACTTTATATGAATGATCTTTAAAAGAACTGCAATTAGCAATGTAAGATTTGTATGTGGATGAGTGAAGATTCCATTGGAGGCGGGAATTCATCATTAATTTCTTCTACGTGTGGGGCCTGTTCAATTTTCTTTATCCAAAAGCAATTGCAGGCAGGACTTGTCTTATACTCCATGGTTCCTTCTGAGAGCACAGCCATACCTTATTTACCATGGGATATATCAGTTTTTATTAGCATGCCAAATAAATCAGGATTATAGGCCTAAATTTAATCTTGGAACACAAAATGGATTATGTTTGTGGGAGGTTTGTGGGAGGGATGAGTACATCAGTATTACCCGCATCAGTACTAGTGCAAAACATATAAATACTGCTTATGAGCACTAAGACCTAACTTTAAAGTTTTTATTTATTTATTTTTAGGATCTTCATAGTGCTTCATAAGACAATTATATGGAGTCAGATATTTGTTCAGTTAGGTTCCCCAAAAAAACTTCACTTAGCTTGAGTTTCTTATACTTATGTCACTGACATACGTTATAATCCAAAGTATAGAAAAATACTCACTGATTACCTATATGTTAATTATTTTAAAAAATATAACTTGCAGAAATAATAGAATAATATTTTAGAAAAAGTATTATTCACTTAAAAGAATCGGTGCACCAGCCTTTCATTTTGATTAACAAATGTAACTTCTCCTGGGGTTTTGGGTCTCCTTCAGAAAGTTGCATTTACTCCCAATCTTCAGGAACATTTTGAACTGATTCTTCCAGAAGTTGCATTAAAGTTGAGGTAATCTTTTATGGTGAAATTTGTAGCATGCGTAAAGAGAAGAAAGTTCTTGATTTGAACGTTTCTTCAGTATACCTATAATTCAGTGTTTAAGAAAAATAGAAATATTTAAGTACAGAAATATGGTGGGCTGTGATTCACCTCTTTTTTTTTTCTAAAATCTGCTGCTAATCTCTTTTATGGTGTTCTCTTCCTGTAAAAATCTTACTGTCTATTCTTTGATTTCTGGATTAAGTATTCTTATTCTGTATTGCTTTCATCTCAATGCTTACTCGTGCCTGTATTTCTTTAACGATTGCTGTCTCCCAGGTGCTTCTCATATGCTCTGAGTCCCAGCAAACATAGTTCCCTACTTCATATTGCTCAAGTGACTTGTAATGACCTGGGGTAAGACATTACATGTTCCTTTTCTCTTCCTTTCGTAATCATATTTTTTTTTAAAAAAAGGAAAATAATTTAGTTTTATTTATGTTGCAAGTATATGCTTTCTGTCTATGCTTCACTAAAAGTGCATAACATCCCTGACTCAAGACCCAGTGGACCTGGGGTCTGCCCCATCTTCCTTCCAGTTGACTGCATGGGCTATGTGCAAAATGGCATTTCAACAGTGGTGTGCCTGTGGCCTGGGAGCAGAGCAGGAGTGACAGTGCTGCAGATCATGGTAGATATTCTCTCAACTCCACTGTGAGCGTGCTAGTAGCGTGATCGGCGAGCCTGACATTTATTTCTGTGCATTTGGAGGACCTGGCAAGAATTGATGTAAAAAGTAGTTGTATGTTTATTTTGTGCAGTACTTCAGAAAACAATTCTGCGTGTCAATGTGCCTTTCTATTTTTTAAGTTTTATTGTTTTAGTCAACAGCAATTGCTGAGTGGTTGCTTTTAATGGAGCGCTGTGCCTTTCTTGTAACACAAGGCGTCTGTTTTCAATATTTTCAGATTGTTCTTTGGCTGTTAATCTTTGCATTTTTACTCTCTGTATGCTATCAGTCTTTTTTTTTTTTAAATCTATCTTTAAAATCTAGAGGAATGCTTTGAAGTACTTTCTCTCCATGCCTTCTGTCAATTCCGCTTACTTTTTTCAGTGGTGAATTAGATTTAACATAGGACAGAAATACAGTGCTCTGCTGCAAATGTCACCCCGAAACTCTCAGACCACTTTTCTTTAAGCTAAAAGCAAACAGCGCTTGCCTCTGGCCTGAAACAAAGCATAGAGAACTCCAAAAGTCAAGTAAATAGGTTAGCAAAGTTATGAACAATTAAATAATGGATGTCTTGAATTCTTCTATAGTGCCATAGTTGAGTGGTGCACACAACAGCAGTAATTTTTTTAATACCATTTTGGGTTGAGTATTTTGGCCAGGAGAAAACTAAATGTCTGATATTTCTCTTTAAGACCATAATGACAGTGGGATAACATCTGTGAACACTCGGCGGTTAGCGTGCGAGACCTCGGTTTGATCCACATCCAGTGTACATACGAGGGCCTGCGTTTGCATGGCTGACACCAGGTTTGTAGATGCTTTAAAACACTAGGAAGACAAGCTACATGCTTCTTGGGACACTGGTGGTTGCAGTGGTTGAGAAATGAGAAACCAGAAGGATTACGACCAACAAAAACATTTGCTGAAGAATAAAATACCAGTAATGTAGAGCTAGAGCCCTATCAGGCAAATTTGGAGGAGAAAGAAGATTGAAACCTGCTGCTGTTGCGTGTCAGGGTTAAACGTTCCTCTTCCAAATGTACATCACTGACTTGCCACAGTGCAACCCTAGCAATGGTGCGTGCATAATGTATATTATAAATCGCCTGTGCACATCTAATCTGTATCCCTTGACACAAACCAGACCCCCAGGCCTGTGATGGGGGTGATGGTTATCATCAGCATGTAGCACTTAACATGTGCAAACTGCTGCACAAATGTATAGCTAAATGCTATGAGTCCCTTGCAAAGCAAGACCGAGCATCCTTCTGGGGGACTTGGGATTGAATTAGTGTCAGGGCTAGGCCAGTGGTCAGTCAATTGACCATGGAGGTCTGTAAAATTAAAGGAATGCCTTCCCAACTCTCCTCTATTATAGATGTTAATTACCTCATTTATCTGCCTTCTTACAGGTTCCGATCATGTTTTGCAAACACTGAAAATACTCTTGTGGAGGTTTTTTTTCCACTTGACTTTTTACTTTCATTATTTAGTGTTGTTCTCCCCCCCAGGCTTGTTTAAACGGCTTTCTGTGAGATGACAGTTTTTACTGCTTTCTTGTATCTTGCTTAATCATGCGCTGGTTCTGAGGAGGTCTTTTTGGACAGGCTGGAGACATGACACTTTACTGTATAGCAGAAAATCTTTCTGCACTTATTTTCCACATCTGATGAGTTACACTTGTGGCAGAAGGTTGTTCCTGTGTCAGACCTGACACATGTAGAGGGGAGGTAATAAGTAGCTTTTCCTCCAGATCAATCCCACAGCTATTGGCAGGAGTAAGACTTCTCTCAGGGTGGTTAATGTTCCTTGAGAAATTATTTGTCAGTTCACTTGAAAAATGTCTCATGACTACTCCAAGGACTGAAATCTTCCATCTGCTACTGTTCTCCTTTACAATAAGACCTTTCTACAGCTGGTGAGTGGGAAGGTGAGTTGCTTTATTTGGCCAGATGTGATCCTCTGCTAACATACATACACAACATTTGCAAATTCTGCCTTTTTTTTCTTTCCATTGAATGCCCTGTAACTTGTCATATACCATTTGCCCTTACCTGTCACTTAAGTATTGTATAATTTGTCTTCATCCTTCCTCCATCTGACTCCTTTATCCTTGTTAACTTTCTTTCTTTCATGTGCAGTTATTTTCAGCTGTGTTCTTGCCTTTTTATCCAAGCCTTCCTGTTTCTCCCATCCTCACAGATTCCTCACACAGACCCTGGCCATCTGTTCTTCGCCCTTTGCATTCTCATCCTATGTTTGTTTTTTTTCAATCTCTCCTCTCATTCTGCAGTTCCTTCTCTTATCTTTTATTGTCATAGGAACACCCACTATGACTTCTAAATAATCCATAAAGACCTGTGGTTTCATTTTATTTTATAAAAAGGATAACTTCTAGAATTCTTGATTGTGAAGACAACGTATAAAAAAAAAAAGAAAAAGAAAAAAGATTCCATAAGATATTAAAATCCATGAGATAAGAAAGCAAAAATCGTCAATAAAATTGTATAAAAATTATCATTGCTTTTAGGCAGAGGAAGATCTTCCAGTCTTGCAGCATGGTAACCTTGCACATTATGTAGGTCAGAATCTAGTCCTGGCAAATAAATTTCTATACTTATCGTTACTGTCTCTTTCATAATTAAATGTTCTGGAATATGGAGGACCAAGAAAATAATGAGACGCCATACGGAGGGATGTGCTTTCAAGCTGGCAATCAGCTTTTATTACTTGATTGCATCTCTCTGAAAAGTTTTCCTGTGCTTCCATCTTAGAGAATGCAGATATATTTCTAAAAAACCTTATGAATATGAAATCAGAGAAATTACCTTTATTGCTTTCATGTTCCTGAGCGCATTGTCCTTTTCTTTGCATGTGCACTAAATAGACCTAGATAAGCTCTTTGGCATTTCTGCTTCCTCTGTGAGTTTAGTTCCAGAGAAATTCTTTGTTCAGAGATGCTGGATGATATGTGTTTTGGTATTTTTCTTCCTTGAGCTTCATAAAATGCAAACGACACCTAATTGCTTGTCCTGTGCTGAACTGTGTACTTCTGCCTAGTAAGATTTAATGTGGGGACTAACACATTTAATTTTATATGAATTTTGTGGAAACCCCAGAAAGAGTACTGTTTAACTCCCCACCAAAATTAAGATGTTGGTGTACTTCAAGCCACATACTGAAACCCACACTACCTAGGTGGTTACTTTCAGTGAGTGCAATGAATAAACAGCTGGATGTATTTTTCCCCAAATCACTTATGCAATGCCATTCATGTTCTCACACATGCAGGAACAGGTACTTATCCAGAAAGAGGAAGCGGTTTTGAAAAATTGAGGTACAAAAGAAACACCCACACACAGACCCTTCCCCAAACCAAGTGAACTGCATTTGGTCTGGGAGCTAATCCATAGAGACCACCAGTATGGGGTTTCTTTTTACCTTTATGTCTGATACCTAAGACTATACAATAAGCTCCGCCTCATATTTTTCACGAATTTACATATAATACCTATTTCTGAAAATGTGTACTGAACATGAATTTAAATAAAAATTGAGCAGTGGCTGTAGCTCCAAACTAGCTCTGTTTGCGTTGTACGAGCAGGTTCAGTTCTTGCAAGTAAGGTGATTATAGGTAGTCCACCCAGAGAGGACAATGCTGCTGAAATGCTTTTTCATGTAAAGACTAACATGGTTTGGCATTCCAGTTGCATGAGAATATAAATATGAATAAATCTTAAGGCAAGGGATTGCAGGAAATGTCTGGGAATGCCCTTCCACTAAGTGTGATCCTCAGTGAGAAAGGGAGCATAGAAGTGGATGCCTTGTGGGAGTTTTGGAGGAAGGCTTTGCCATTGGAATGAGTTTTATTTTTATTTTTATTTTTATTTTTATTATTTTTTTTCTTTTAAGAATGAAACAGAGCCACCTCCATATTCCTTGCAATTAATCTGGTATACCAGCTTTCTTCCCGACTGATATGCAGAACATTACAAAATTAAGCCAAAGAGTTAGTTCTTACAAAGAAACCCAGTGTTTCCCTTTTGTGTGTGTGTGTGAGGGGGTCCAAATTAAGGAATTGGTTTCCAAACTATATATTTGTTAGAAGTTTTTATTGCATTCTCCTTCATCTTGTGTGGTATTTCAAGAAGCTCTGGCTAATGCTGAGTACTCTGTCCCCGAGGAGCAGAGGGTGAGTCACACAATCCGGCTCAGCTTCCAAAGTGCACCTGGAAGACTTCCAACTAAACTGGTTGGACGTGGTTCAGGATGGGCGGCAGGTTGAGAGAGATCTCTCGATAAGTGATGTGTCCCGAAGTGACAGGACCGTGCAGGGAGCGCTGTAACAGCCTGTGAGATGCAGCCTTCTCTGAAAGGTGCCTCTGACTTGGGAAGGAGGGCAACTCAGAAATCTAGCCATACAAAAAGGGGCCATGGTTTTACATGCCTTAGAGCTATGGAGACTTCTATTCACCAGTATGCAAAAAGGATTGGGGCAGTGCCAATGGCATAGCAAAGTTGGGGAAGGCTGGTATCAGCAGCTGAGCAGGTGGATTTGCTGCAGCTATTGTCACCCCATCTAGGGAATAAGGGAGTGGCTATGGGAGAGATTAAAGGGCTGGAAATGGATGAAAAGAAATCATCTAGTCCAAAGCCTCCATGTCATGGAGGCCTTTTCATAGAGATCCCAAGCTATAGTATGAAACAGGATTTTGGTCCCATGCTGAACATGCAGCACATAACAAGATTATGTGGTGTAGGAGTAAAAAACTTGCTTCCTGTAATTGTTTTCTGTGGATCAGAGCCCCAGACTTGTATTTGTGTGGTTCTGTATTTATTTTGACTTTATTTTTATTACATATATTATAAATACACATATAAGTTTATGTACTTGAAGTGTATAGTCTATTAGTTTAAATATTTTCTCTATATACACACTTTTATAAGTATGCTTAATGTATGTCACTGAAATAGGCTGTTTTTGTTCGTTTCCTTTATCAGCTTGCTGAAAGCAATCAGAAAAAAGAGGCTCTACAGAAAAGCATTGAGAAATCAAAAATTGGACGTGAAGATACTGTAAGTTGGTTTGGGGGTGGAGGTGATCCTTTTAGGGAACAGGGATACAAGTATTCCCAGTTGGCAAATAGTATGAGTTGTTGGAAATCCATTAAGATTTTGAAGTACTGAAGATGAGGAAGGGAGGGAAAAAAATCAGATGTTCCTAAATATTCTTCCTTAGTTGGTCATGTACTACTGAGGAAAATATTGACAACTGGTGCTCCAAGGATGAGAAAATGAGACTGCTTGAAGTGTGGTAGTTTTCCGGCTTTTTTAAGATTTAAAGATATCGTTAAAATTGAACTACCCACCGTTATGTGCCAAAGTTGCCAGTGGCTGCTGAACTGCTGAATCTAGTAGCCACAAACTTAGGTGTTGGGGATCTTTTTTCCTTTTTAACTTAGAATTTAGATTTCTAAATTATTATTCTGAGAAGTCAGTTAAGCTTTGTGTTCTTTGTATGCTGAAGCTTAAAATAGACCGTAAAATAATATTTAGGCTTCACATGCAGATGAAGTAGTATGTTAGAAAAATTTCATGTGGTATTCTAAGCTGCTGATTTGTTTTGAGATGCTCAGTGTCAACTGGTTTAAACCTCAGATATATAAATACATAAACAGGGACGGACAGAGGTTTTCATATGGGATGGAATTTTGTAGGAAAGAGCTGTATCTTAGAATCCAGAATGTTTTGCAGGTCAGTCAGTGAAACACAGGCAGGTTTCTCATACAGCTGTGCTTGCCAGGTTTCCAGATGGACTTAGAGGCTTGGGCTTCTCCACCATGCGGCCTGATCTTGTCACAGGAAGCAATTGGTCCTGGAAGTCCTGTTTTGACTGATGCTTCCAACACCTTGGTTCCAGATTAAACATCCGGAAAAAGTCCTGAGAAATCTAGATCACAATGTATGTCAGAGCAGCTGGCCTCCATATCCCAGTGTTTGGAAGCCTTTGATTTCCATTCTGCATTTTCAGAATGGGCTGGATCCAGGCAGAAGCTTTGAAAATGTGTAAATTCAAAAATGCTTCAGATTGTCAGGCTGCTGTGGAGATAGTAAACAGTCAGGTTTTTATCCAGTGACAAACTTGTGTTACTTGTCTGTCTGAGGCTGTGTGGTGCCCTGGCACGAGTTCTTTGAATATCCCAGTCTTCAGCCAAGTCCAGAGGTTGACCATAAGTACAGGCTTGAATTCAAAATACGTGCTGAGTTGGCCATGGGAGTGTTCATGCTGAGTCAGGTGTCTGCAGAGATTATTAATCAGTAGAATATTTGAGGTAGATAGGGTATACTCTCCCTGGAAAAACTATCATGTCATAAATATTTGAACTTATTTTTGAGACTACTACAGTTGAACAGTGTGGAACAAACAAGAAAAAAAATACATTACCACTACATTCATACACAATATCCAGATACATCTTTAATGACAAGAGCAGTGATCTTAAATGTTCTTTAACCTGAGTTTGTTAAAACATTCTGAGTTCAAAGACAGTAGGAATTTTTTCTTTTGCTTATCCATTTTAACCTTATTGATACTGAATACAAACAGGAAGGAAGAAAATTGAATATCACTAAGAGTTGTGTGTGCATAAAATGCTCAGTTGGTTCGTTGATGGAAAGCAGTAGTGAAACAGCTTTTAAATTTATATTTTTTTTATTTTTGAAAAATGTTCACTGCAATAATTTTATTCTTTTTTATATCTCCCAACATGCTTTGAATCCTCAGGCAGAACGTGCAATGCTGACAGAGGAACTTGCTGCCCTTAGGCAGAAAAAAGAGCAGCTAAAGGCAGAAATAGACAAATACAGAGAATGTGATCCAGACGTTGTTGAAGAAATGCGTAAGTCAATATTGTTTAAAGTGTGGAAAATGTCTGTGTGGAAAATGTCTGCAGTTCTTTAGCTTAAAAGCTGGTGTGCAGAGATAAGCCAATGAATAGCTGGTTTTTTTTGTTTGTTTGTTTGTTTGTTTTTTAATCTGTAAGCAATACAATACAGGTATACTGACTATTTATTTTTGTGTTGTCATACTATATAGGGTGATTTATTTTTTAATTGATATTTACTCTGCCAATAACTGAGCTGTTAACAAACAATCCTAAAATTGAAATAATTCTGATACTTATAATTAATGCTAGGACCATTCTTTCTGGAGCCATAATAATTCTGTAACTGAATCTTAACGTGTGCAGGACATGTATTTACTGGTTCCTGCTTACCTTCAATCCTATGCTGGCACAATAAGATACCACTCTATTTCCTTTGTCTTTTCCATTTAAAACAAGCATTTCATTAGAGACACTTAATTTGTATTTATACTAAAGTATGTCTTTACACTATTGACTTAATGTTTGTACTCTCTGAAATTGTGGGGTTTGGTTGAAGTTTCTAATTCAAATAGAATACAAGGAATAATGAGTGACTGTAATAATGCAGAACTGAGCAGTGACATGTACTTAATATTCTGATCCTTAACATGAAAAATGAAAAGCATGCATGAAATTTTATTGAATTTTCTCTACTTTCATGTTTTATTTATTAGGCTGTTAGGTTGCTACCCAAACACCACTGAATATTCAATTGCTCTAACTCTGAAATGCCATTACGGAGTGATGAGAAACCGGCATAGACTTTTTTTGGGGAAGATACATGACTGAATCTTTTGCGTTCATTATTCTTCCTCCTCTGTATTCTTAAAGTCCAGCTTTAGAAACATGCTGAGAGAAAGCCAGGAACATAAACAGAATTGGCAGCACACCCTCGAATTGGACAGATATTCTTTCTTTAGAGGGGCTGTGACATTTTTCATCAGCTGCATTATCTTTCCCCAAGGATGTAATGGTATGAAGAGGAATAAGCAAACTCGAGACCTGAGGTTACAGTACTGTAAATCCTTTGCTGTGTGCTCTCCTGAGGAGAAGTAACAGACACGTTCCAGCTGTGGAAATTAGTAAGTTTAGACAGACACCAACAGCAGAGGATTCGTAGTGCCAGGTATTGAAAGTGCTGAGATATCCTCACAGTAAGCATTTCACTGAAGGTGTTCAAGAGCCTTTCTTTTGAAGCAGTTGCCATGAGCACGTTCCTAAATACTAGGCACAAGGGAACAAATCACAGCTTGAATGGCAGGACACAACTGCATTAGCTGGTAACACGAGGACTAATATCTGAAAAGAGAGGAAGAAATGTAATCGTTAATCACTCCAGGCACTTCCTTCTCTTCTTTGAAGTGTGTGTAAGGTCCACATGAGCTTCTGCAATGGAGGGATGAGCGTTTAAGGGAGCTCCTGATGAGAACGTG
Organism: Nettapus auritus; assembly: GCA_011076525.1. Classification (NCBI taxonomy): domain Eukaryota; kingdom Metazoa; phylum Chordata; class Aves; order Anseriformes; family Anatidae; genus Nettapus; species Nettapus auritus. Next base: position 52,348,107 of record CM021768.1, on the reverse strand, counting down.
GTAGGGTTACCCAGGGAATGTGCAGTAGTGTTCTGAAAATAATTTGTTCCTGACCTTCAGTTAAAAAGTTGATGTCTTGTTGTACGTTTTATCAGTCATAAATTTGCTAGCAGTGTATAAATGACTAAGTGTCAGTCATGTTGTCAAAGCTGAATGGAATTTCACAGGATTTAAATAATAATGGTAATAATGGGTGGGGGATGGGGATGAGACTTCTCTTGTTCTAGAGTGAGAGGAATTGCAAAGGCAAAAAAAGATGCAGGAAGTTATAGATTTAGTGTAAGAAGATGTAAAGAATTTCAGGCGACTGAAGGTATTCATCTAGCTGTTGGTATTCATCTACCACTGCTGTTTCTCCGAGCAACCCTTATAATCAAAGTTATTTGTTCAGAGATTTTTAAAGCATTTTCAAATTGCACCAGTAATGCATATTTTTCCACTAGCTATACAATTCCAGTAACTTAATCCTTGTGATTATTTTCAGTTGGATCAATGAATGGATTCCTAAATCTAAATTAATTTATTTTCATTTTAAGTCAGAAATGGCTGTTAGGTTACATAATGCACTCTTTAAGAGTTGGATTGTTCAGTGTAATACGTTTTGTAATGGGCTGTTGTCATGTTGTACATTTGGGTTTTCTCTTTCCTTGCTTATATGGCTTTAACCTCTAAGGAAATTTTTCTGATACTTAGTATAAAATTTCACACTTGTAACTTCCCATCCTGTATCACAGAGCAGCTTTGATTTTCTTGTGATGTTTTAGGAGTATGTTAGATTGTCTTCTGATTTCAGTGGCCTTCCAATTTGGTGAGTGCTTTGCTGTGCCTTCTTAATTGCTCTTTCCCTCAAAAAAAGTATTGCAGAAGCAAACCTAGTGGTGTGTGTTAGCTTTACATACTACAGCAACTTGTGCTGGCTTGTACATGTGCATGTACATGTGCTGGCTCATTAAAACACAAGCCAGCACATGTACATGCACAATAATTCCAAGGTCAAAATGAAATTTGGATGATCCATAGTAAATATCTGAAGATAGTGAAAGCTGAACATCTGTCTTGCTTCCTCAGTCTTGTGATGAGAAAGTCATGCTTGACCATGTAACTAAATATACTAGAATTCACCAGGGAGCAAATGAGAGAACTAAATAATAACTCTATTTTTTTGCTGACTTTACCACTTGTCCTTTTAATATAAATAGCAAATGGTTTGTTATATGTTTTACCTTAATTTCCTTGGCTTTTGTATTGGAACACTAATGCCTTCCCAAGTTTACAGTGTTTGAACACATTTGTGTTTAAACAGCTACAGTAAATGGCAACAGAAACAAGGTTTAGGGACTGGCCACTAGAGGAAGCTACATAATAGTCTGGTCTTGAGGATGCATTCGGGTAATTCCATTTTACAGGTAGGGTATTGTAAGAATATATCTAAATTTGCAAAAATACAGGAATTTTTTTTTAATGACTGTTGTAGTTCATTGCTGAAAGCTTGTGTTTGACCCTTGGAAAAGTTGTTTAAGCAACCTAGTGTGATTTAGGATTGAGTTATATATCCTTCCTCAATACTACAGGCAGTAAAACTGACAACAGTCATTGGAAGTAAAAAACAGATATTCTGGGATTTTATTTTTCTGTGTTGAACTTGTAATCCTGCTTCAGCTGGCACAGGACTGAGCCATTCTTTCTTAACCTAGAGGCAGATTTTTGTAGGCTAGAGGATATTCTCATGGGGAAGCAGACGTCGTGGGAAGTTTCCCTATTCCTCCAGCAGAAGGACTATATGGCAAACATGTATGTATACAGGTCGGATGTGTACAGATGTGATGCTAGTAGATTCCCTAAAGCTAATGGTAGAGAACAGAGACATGAAGAATGCAAGATGTCAATAGTTCATTGTTTATCTAAATTTTCATAAAGCTGACAAAGAAAGCTCCATGTGACATCAAGATTAACCTGCTGCATAAGTTTAATTCTTTCTGCCCACCAGAGGGTGGTTAGGGAGCTAAAAAAAAAAAAAATGAAAATCTAACAATTAATTTTATAGAGAGCTTTGGCAGCTGAAGTATATAAATTATACTGATTTTGCTCTTAGTTGTCAACCAGTTTACAAGCAGAAACAGACAAACATTTTCATTATTCACTGTACTATGAAAAACATTTCTAGAATTTAAAAATTCTTCTACATTGATGAAAGGAATGTTAATTTATACTATGTTAAAACGTAGTTGGGTCTAAACAAAACTTAGTTATTTTTTTCACAGTAGCTGTGCGTTGCTTGCTTTGTGCTTTTGGGTAGGACAGTAACCTCAGAAATAGTTAGGCACCAAGTGAAGTGAGTGTGTCCACTGGGGTATGAGTACCATTATTTATGTGACTGCCTTCTACGTGTTGCCTGTCAGCATTCCTGTTTTATTTAGTGTGTTTTAGAATGTTCAGTTACTGATAATTTTTATGTATTACACTTTGAACTTCAAAAAAAGTGTTTGGACAAACTGTATTCTAACAAAGCAGCAAACTACCAAGTAGAGCACACGTAATGCATCATTTCTGATGTCAAACTTTTCTCTTTGTTTATTTTTAACTTGTAGCAAGGGGCATCAGTGGATTGAAATGGACTGCATTTCTAACCACAAATATCCACATAGTAATCCTCTTGAATCTTCAAAAGTGTGATCACAGAGTTATCAATCCAGTTGAGGTCTAGATTATTTTCTAAAACTAATGCTTATGTGGCTGTGTAAAAATAAATGTTGGGAAAATAGCCAGTGTTTACTGAATACCGTAAAAACATCATGTTTTATTTACTTGAAAGTGACTTTTTTTTCCAGTGTTGATAGCAAACTTTGTAGATGCTTCAAAAGTTTCTAATTCTGATTTTTTTAGACATGGAAAAAATCAGATTTGTTGGGTGAGTGGTTTAGACTTTGTTTGTTTGTTTGTTTTGGATTTTCATTGTTGATACACCCAGGTATTATTTTGTAATTGTTGCATTCAGATTGTTTTGAAAACACATTATGCATACAGATGTATTTGACATTACAGAAACAAAATATCAAGTACTAGATTCTTTTAGGGGTTTCTTCCTATTAAAGTCCCTGTTCCCAGACAGATAACAGTACTGAAGAAAATGAAGAAAAGACTGTCCTGGCTAATGGAGAGGCTTTAAAATTATTTGCATCAGTTTTACTCAAAATTCTCCAGAACACCAATTATTTACAAAGTGGTTTAATGGGCAATTTTATGGCAAAGTCTTTCTATTGTTTGGAAAAGGTATCAGAAATATTATTTAAACTAAAGAGGATTACCAGTGCTTACAGTTCACGAACTGTTACTGATATAGCTATTTTTATAAATGCAATGATTCATGTAGAAAAGTGAACGTCTCCAAATAATTTTAATCACAGTCTAGATCCCACCAAGGTCAATAGGATCAAGCCTACAGAGAGTGTTTTTTCAATCACCTCTAGATCCAATATGTTCAGTTTTCAATTAAGAAGATGTTTTCTAGCTACTGACCCTGAAATATGCACCTGGCATCTGAGAGGCAAGCTGTGCTTTTTATGGTTTATGCGTCAATACCATTAACAAAGAGCCTGCAATTAGAAATTAGTCATTCTGTTGAAGTTAGATTAGAGTCTCCACCCACACTTATGTTAGCCTTAGAGGGTTAAATTGAGCTTTATTTGGAGTGAACCATACACTTAAAAATGAGTAGAAAAATAATAGATTTAAAAGCAGTCCCTCCTCTCCCCAGTATATATATTATTTTTTTTATTACTTAGTCTCAGTTTTTGTAGAATTGCATATTCAATGCATTCATCTCCTGAAGATCTGGATGAGGTTGTTACAGGAAATAGATAATGCCTGCTTTTATACCTATCTGGCAGCTATCTACTACCAATAAAAACAAACCCTAATAGACCCCTTTCCCCCTCTTTTCTTTTTTTCTTTTTCTTCCTTCATGGAGTACAAGAATGCATATAGATAGGTACCAGTAACGTACGAACACTCCACTAACTGCATCAAGCAGTTTAAATATTTCCCCCACTCCCTATCCTGTTCAGTTGGAAGGCTGAAAAACTGAATTACCCACTCTAGAGCTACATTAAACGACAGAGCAAAACTCTTTACTGAAATTAAAATATCTTTATTCTTGATTTTCTTTTAAAAATGATAAAAATACTTCTGTGTAATCATAATTATACACGGTACCAATAAAAATAGACCTTAACTGCTAAGTAAAGTTAAAAAAAGGAACGAGGTACTAATGAGTGGAATTGCAAATGTATATTTGATCATGAATGCTCAAAGCTCCTCAAGCAATCATAGCAAGCAAGAAGGCATTGCAGGTTTCTGCAGTACTTCTCCTTTATCTTCATTCCTTCAACTTTTCTTTATCTCTTGAAAATTAAGGGAGTCTGCAGTTCAGTTATTGAAAGTGCTGTTCCTTTGACAGAGCAACCAGTTGCACAGCAGAATCTGGTTGGGATTGCTGGAGGCTGTAAAGTGCTGCTTTAAGGACCTTCCCTGACAGAGGTAGATTAAAAAGTTCCCATCTTGGCTCTTCATTCCTGCATTGCAGTTGCCAGTGGTAACAGCAAGTCAGTCAGACTTGTCAGCTTGAGTTAGGAACCAATGGTGTATACACATATCCTTGTCCTGTGGTAGAGTCTCACGAGGTCTTTGAAATCTCCTTTTCCACTAACTAGTCAGCCTGATGAACGCTTATGCCTGCTTCTTCAGAAGGCTTTCATACATGTGGTAATTTGTCAGGCGTTTCCCAGAATTGTCGTTCTCCTGGTAAATGTCCTGAAGACCAATCTGGGATCCTCTGATAAGCTAGGAGGGAGTATATCAGGTAAAAATTTTTCAAAGGGCATCTTCCTGAACTCTCAGTGAGTTGGACAGTGTAGAAAATTGGTTTGGAAAGGACTAAATGACAGAGGATCTGGAGTAGATAAATAAGCAGCTACTGGCACTTAGAAGGAAAGGAGAATATAACAGCCAGGAAGAATTTGGGGCCAACCTGGTCTAGCGGGTTGGCATCCCTGCCTATGGCAGGGGGGTTGGGTTTAGATAACCTTTAAGGCCCCTTCCAACACAAACCATTCTATGGTTCTATGAATTATGAGCATGGGACCACCAGGACAAACTGCCAAGGCTTAAGATGCATCTGCACCTATATTTCAAAAGTGCAAAGCTTGAAGTGACATGTGGGGCTTTTCACTGAATCTGGGAAACTGAAGTGCAGAAGGGCCATCTGGCTTTCAGCAAAAGGCCCTAATTCTCCATATTTCAGAGTAACTCTGAATACTCTGCATTTGACCTAAAGTTTGGACTCCAGCTGAGGCTACTCTGCTGTGAAAAAAATGTCCTAGATGTACAGACACAGGCATATTTATGTTTTTATACCTCAAACACATTCTAGCAAGATTATTATTCTTGCAGAGCTTGAACTTCTTCTGACTTGCTTTAAAATGGAGCTGCAGCTTAGCTGGCTAAGCCAAAATAAAACATCCAACCAACCAAAACAAACCCCAAACCAACAACAACAACAAAAAACACAAAACAAAGCGAAATTTTAAATTGTTTGTGTTTTGTCAGTGGAGTTTTACTTACAGATTCAGAAAAGAGGCAGTTGGAATATCAAACCTTTAGCTAGCATTTGTAACACGCTGCTTAAATAAACTGGCTACTCTGGCAAGTTCCATGTTCTAGAAATTAATTTAGAAAGCTCACAAGGTTTCTTTTTGTTCTTTCTGTTTGTTTTCTTTCTTTTTTTGTTTATATGGGAATGTCAGAAAGAAAATGTTGTGTGAGGGGCAGACAGGTGAAATATATGGGAATGATTTTAATGTCTGAGCCAGTAAATCTTTATGGCAAAATTTGTTAAGCTGCTTAAGTATGGTAGACACTTGATAAAATTTGTGATGTAGAAAATGGCTGCTTGTGACTACATTTATGATCTTCATTGATTTAGAAATGGACTGGCAGCAATCCATTTGCCTGTGTTTTAAAACCATGAAAACAGCTCCAAATGGAAGTAATCTATAGATCATTCATAAGAAACCACAAAAGCTTTTGTGAAGAGATTGTTTTGCTTGTCTCCCAGTGTTTGATGTTCGAGGTTAGTTTATATGATACCATTTAATCAGTCTCTTGATAAACTTATGATGATATTCAAAGGAATTATAAATAAATATTTATACCTTTTCAAGTCTTCTGTTGGCAAAATGGTGTCAGGAAAGGTATTTTTGATTTTTAAATTGTTGTGTTCAGTGCAAAGTCAAATGTGGTCGTCCCTGGCCTTGTTTAAAGGCAAAAAAAGTGTTGCCAATCCCACGTTAGAAAATTTTGCATGTGTTTTTGTATGCTACAGTATGTTTCATTATGGAGTTATCTAGATTAGGACTGCATATTAGCAGTGTATATTCCTCATGTAGCTACCTCATTCAGTGCTATTTAACTGCAGACATTTTGCAAGGCAGGTTGCATCAGTGCAAAATTAATTACAGTACTGGTGGTGTATTTGAGAGTATTTCTGTTTCTTTTTCTCTTCCTCGTTTGAGCATTTTGTGAACTAATTTCAGTGGAAAAACTAGGAAAAAATAGGAAAAGTATGGAAAAGAAACAATTTGGGAATACATAGAAGAACACAAATTTTATCTTTGCTAGTCTAAGAGATCTTTGTAATATGTGAGAAGTTTTGCTTTGCTGTTTTGCATGATGTTGTTATGAGAAAAGAAGGGAAACACAGTCTTGATGAAACTGCAGTAGTGTGAACCTCAGACTGCTTTGTTATTACACTCATGATTTACTCACTAGTAATTCAGCATCAGAATCTGAGGTTCATTCAAAGACCTTCTAATAGGGTCTGTTGTGTCTGCTCAGTATTTATATTAATGAGCTGGATAATAGAACAGAAGATATGCTTTTGTTACATTAGCAGATGATGTGAGACCAGGACAGCCTATGTGGACAGAAGACAACGTGAGCGTGACAAATTCCTAAGATAGTCAGAGAAACACTGAATAAAATTCAATAGTGGCCAAGTGCAAGGACATATATGCATTTGAGGATATTGTGTTACACACAATCTGGAGCGATTGGCTAAAGGGGGTGGGCTTGAAAAAGATGTCAGGATTACAGTAGTTTACAGGTTGAGTGTAAGATATTCATATTGTGAAGCAAAATCACCTTACAATGATACAGAAACAGAAGTGTAGCCAGCAATAAGATATATGGAGTAATCTTTCTACTCATGTTGGCATTAGTGAGACTTCAGCTGGAACACTGTGTTCAGTTTTCCATATCTTACTTTAAAATATATGACTAACTGGAGAGAATTCAGAGTACAGCAAAAAGACTGGAGGTCTAGCAACCGTATTGTAGGGGAAAAGATGAAAAAAATAGGGCTTGAAAGAAGATACATATTTCTGCTTCAGAAAAGGAAATGAATAGCTTATTGCTCAGGTTCATGGAGAACTGAGCAATAAGTAATTAGCTTTAAACGGCAGGAAAAAGAAGGATAAAAAACTTCTAATGGTAGCAATGATCAAACACAGAACTAGATTGCCTGAGGAGGTCGTAAAAGCTCTAACAGTGGAAGACTTCAAATGAGGCTACAAACAACTCTGAAATGGCATAGGTAAAGCTGGGCATGTGTAAAGTCATGTGTGCAAAGAGTAGATGCCCTCCTGAGACACCTTGCAGACATTTCTCTACAACTCTTGTGGCACAGGAGGTGTGCAGCACTGACAAGAAGCCAAGTGCTCTGGGATGAGCCTTTGTGTGAAATGCAGTTCAGCAGCACAGCTCAGCTAGTGAGTGAAGAGAGGAAAAGGAGCCCTGAATCAGAAGGCTGGTGTGCCTGTTTTCCTTGTGTAAGAACAGTGCTTCCTTCTGTTCTGTTAATTGGATAAGAATGGATGCATTTTAGTTATGCAAGTAGGATTTCATCACGGGCTTTCAGGTAGCGTATTTGAAAGGTAAGTGGGCTTTTTCTGTGGGTACATAAATACAGTAAACTTCAGCACAAGAACATCTATTTCGCATAGAGGAGTCTTTTGGTAGCGATTCTGACAAATTCTGTTGGACATTTTTCAAAGAGACACCGTGTACTTACTGATGAAATTTGACAGTGTGACCTTTTCATATAGGACAGAGGGAGCTCTTGCTGATGAGGCTTGACACTTTTTTCCAACAAAGACTGCAGACCCTTTAAAACCATATTCTCATAGATGTGGATCAGCATATTGGTAGCTTTACTATGCACTGGTGCGTCTCACTGTATAAATGAGTAGTGCTATCTTATGCATGTGCTCCGATTTATTTCCATTTTATATATATATATATATATATGTACATACAGCTGTTAAAACAGAAATGTTAATTTAATTCATTCGTGTGTTAAAATTCCTTGAATGTTTTTCCATCACAATGGCTTATTGTGTTGTGTTCCATGCTTTTAAAAATAATTGTAGATCCGTAGGTAGGAATCACAATAATTGACGCTTGTTTTCCTGTAGTTCTGATTTTTTTTTACAGTCTAAATGTAAAAAAGAGATATTCCTCAATATTATTTAGTAATATGTCAGTATAAATAGTTCTATTGAATTTGTGATGTTATGAGAAGTCGTATCTTTTCATTGACTTGAATTCAGTTGTTATGAATTCTGAAGCCTTATGATTTGTTGCTTAATATCATGGGGATAACTGTTATGTGGCATGCTGAAGTATGGGGGAAGAATGATATGTTATTTTGGATTCAAAGAAGCTGACAGAATTCTGATGTGCTCTCATTCTTCTAAAGAACAGCTCTTTATTCTCCTTATAGGTGGAAACTCCGCTTTGGGAAGCATGTGGGAAGGTGAAAATTGCATATAGCATTAAACAAGGATCTCCACCTAACGCTTGGTTACAAAATGTTCTTCTAAAACCACTCTTGCTATGTTTTGAGTAACCCTATTGACAGTGTTGCGAGCTACTTCCTCTCAAGGATGCTTAGCTTCAGGCGTTTAAAGAAGCCACTTGATCACATCATTGTGCGATCAGGGGCTCTGGTCTTGGTTTGTGGATGGATGCGTCGGTATGAGTTGTTAGGTAATTAGCTTTTGTACTCGGTGGATGACAGGTGTGTAATTCTTTACTTGGGTGGCAAGGCACTGGAACAGGGTGTCCATAGTCATGGGAGTGTTTGAGGCCAGGCCAGGTGGGGTTTTGGGCAGCCTGGTTCAGTGGGACATGTCCCTGCCCCTGGCAGGGGGTTGGCACTCCATCATCTTTAAGGTCACTTCCAACCCAAGCAATTCAATGTTTCTGTGAATTTCTGTGTTCACGTTCTACCCTGGGCTTTAGAGACGGGATCTTTATTTGCATGAGACATTTTCTTTTATGGGAAAGGTTTTTGCAATTGTGCATCATGGGGTGTTAAAAAGATGCTTCTCCAAGGGGCAGAGAAACATAAATCTGTTCCATTGTGATAGCAAGGTAAACAATGTTTCTGGGAAGCGAGGGTGGCCCGAGAGCATGAGAATGAATAACTGTAGACTGCAATGAATAATCAGTCATTGGAGATTCACGTTCATATAGTTTTCTTCTGATTGTTGCAGTTTTTCATATTTAAATTTGGTGTGAGTGGATGCAGGGTTATTACTAGAATTTAAATCCCCATAATACAACTTATTTACCCTGACCAGTTTCATGAGAGAGACTGGCAATCTTTAGGCTAATAATCCTCATGGCCTGTGTGAACAGTTGCAGCTGTTCTTTGCATTTCATACACAAGAATTGCAATTCACACTGTGAAATTACTCCCTCAGCCACATGCAAAATACAACCTCAGACTTCAGCATGTATCCGCTTAACAGTCCCACAGGTTGATGGGTGGCTGTCTCCTTGAAAGGGAGCTAGCTCTCTCTGCAGTCGGGCATCTTCCAGGTGGGAAATCCACACAGTTCCCTTGTGACATTAGTTCTGGTAGGTCAAACTGCCACCAATTTGTGCTAGTTTTACAAATGTAAATAGCTTTTGTTTTTCTGTAGATATTAAGGTTCCTGGCTCGTCCTGGAAATTTTGTTTACGCATAAAAGCATTGCTTTCAATGAACTTTAACGTTATCTTGAACATGTCAGAGTAGAAGCGAGGAAGAAGAGAAAAGAAGGCTACAGCTCTTTCTTCTTTTTGAGGTCTATAGGTGGTTGTGAGCCAGATGGGGCTGTGTTGAGAGCTTTTTCTCTATAGCTTTTGGAGCTTGAATATGTTACCTTTACAGTCTGATTTTTGAATACTCTTCAGTTACCGCTTCCATAGTGTTACTTTAGTGATAGATGCAAGACTTAAAAGAGCCTTTGGGAAGAACCTGAAAGTAGGTTTGGAAATATTTATAGTGTGGTTGTTATTGCAGTTGTGTTTCAGCCATGGAAGTATCCCAAGTCTGATAGAAGGAATAACCTCGTCTCCTGGAGCATATTGTGTAGACAAGGCATGTAGTGGATTTCCCTGCCTGTGGGAATATTTGGGGTTTTAAAAAACCTCAAGTGGCCATTTCACTTTGGAACACAAGTAGGACCTTCAATTCCCACCACCATCCCCTCCAGGGAAAAAGTGGGTGAATCTGGGGGCAGGAGCAGGGATGAGAGGAGAGAGGAGGCTGTGGTTCTGCAGTATGCAGAGAGCGGCTTCCAGAGCTGAATCAAAACCAGCATGGCCTGACCACGCTGTTTCTGAGCCAGTACATGCTGCCAGCTCAGATTTGTTTAGACACATTGCTGCACTAACGTTTTGTGCCTCTGGACGTCACTCCAGGTTGGGTGCTGTCCTTTTGCCTCAGGAGGCTTTTTGCTGCACCTCCTGCCACTGTTCCACATGCCCTTTCTTCGGGGCGGTCTCCTGGTCTGCTCCTTTACCCCTGTGGTCACCATCTGATTGTCACTTGCCTGCATTAAAGAGTGTTTCCAGCCCTCCTCCTCTTTCTCTTTAAACATTCAGGCCTCCCTTTCTCTATCTTTGCTTTTCTTTAAGAGGATTCAGAGGTTGTCCCTGTGGTAAGGAAACTGCTTAAGAAAATGGTTAATTTCCCAGAATGTGGGCCTCCTGAGTTCCCTGCAGGTTTCCAGAGACACATGGGGTTGAGGGCAGAAGAGAATTCTAGAAGGACTGGTTACTGTGGGTCAATTCTTTGACCCATAGCCTCTCACTATTTAAGGCATATTTCCAGGTGTCTTGCTAACATAACCGTCTAGTGTTGCAAGAATCATAGAGTCATTGAATCATTTAGGTTAAAAAGCCATGCAAGTTGTGCTGCCCCGTGGTCCTGCACTGCTGTGTGTGCAGCAGTTGCTTTCGTTCAGTTCAGGAGAGAGAATCTAAGATAGAATCTGTGTTTACCTGCTTTACCTGCTTATTAGAAAATGTTGAGAGTGCCTGAAACTGGTCAGCCGAGGACACAGGTGTGTGCCTCAGCCAAGCAAACACCTTGTGTCCTGCAGGCAAGTCGATCGATGAGTTGTCACAGGAACTGAAGTAAATACATACTTCACCCAGCTGTGTGGGAGACCGATGGCTGTACGATCCCGTGGAGCTAGAGAATAGGCAGTCCGAAGCAGCACAGCTTTGACTTGCATCAGCACGTGAAGTAGGTGGGGGGGATGTCTGTTCTGCTCCTCCTCTGCTCCCTTACCCTTTGTGCACACACGTAGAGATGATGCAACCACTCAAAGTCCCAACAAGCAACTACAAGAGGTTTCCATAAAGCAGTCCAGGTGCAGATTCCTTCGTGCCTCTCAGTTCTCATGGTGGAGTCAGGCCCTCTGGAAGATGCTGGCGGTAATGCAGATGCAGCTGGTGTCTTCGGGTGATGCAGCTCCGTGACTGTCAGTAGCTGTTCCTCCTTTCTCTTTCAGGCGGGTGAGATTCTGCAGTGGAATCGTAGGCAAGAACTGAACCACGTCCCAAGGCATTTTAGTCTTGACTTCAAAAAGCTAAATGCTCACCCAGCCCATAGCTATGGTGAATGATACGGTTTCTGGAGATGGATGAGGTGTGTTTTCCCCCACCCTAAATTAAAAAAAATAGAAACGTGAAGGGCCAGTCTTGCTTGAGGACAAGAGGCGGTGCAGGCTGTCTTGTTTGCATCAGCTTGGTCAGGCTGGACGTGAGGAACAGGTGGCTGGCCTGTAACTTGCCAAAGTAGCTGGCATTGCTGCCGATACAGTATGTCTCTTAGCTTAAGCAACTTTAGGCATGGCAGAATAAACCGTCTTCATCCGTGTGATGCTCTTGCATGCCAGCCAGCATAAATGGGAAATCACAAGCAATGAGAATTGCCCCAGCCTCTAGTGGATGCATTTTCTGGAGCTGTCTTGTGCCTGAGGCTTTACAAGAGGCCCTTGTTTCCCCAGCTCCGAGCTCACTGTCAGTAATGTGGGGGATGTGTGTTGCCAGCTTCCAGAGGACTGGCACAGTCTTTTCTTTGATATTCAGCCAGATTGTTTGAATGTCACCTTCCTCATCCTGAAGTTCTGCCTCCACTTGTCATCTTTCCACACTTGGAGCATGACACTTTGCTGTCAGTCTGTGATTAGTCCCAGGTGGTGCATGGCAAGAATGACGTGGTTAAAATCTTTCACCATTTTGTTTGTATACTTTCACTCTCTGCTTTCTTTTGTTGTTACTTTTGTTATTTCCTGCTGTTTTAGTCATTGAAGGTGCTGCCCACTGTGGGCTTCCCCACATAGCTTCCTGCTCTTGCTACCACAATGTTATTTCTAGCCACAGCTCTGTTACAGGGAGCCACCACCATTCTAGCCACACTGTTGCCCAACCTGCATCTGTTGGTCACCTCAGCCTTTTTTGTCAGAGGTAAAAGTCACATTTTAAACACAATTGTATCTGTGTATTTCAACAGGCATAAGCAGTGTTTGAAGGGTGAGGAAGCACCATGCTGCTGCTATTTTTTCAAATTGGCTGTACCAATACAGCCACTGTGCTTTATGCACAGGGCTGTGTGCTGAAAGCTGCAGGAGCTTAGAGCTGCTGTGCGATGCAGAAGCACAGGAATCAGCTGCTTAGCTGCTTCCAGCAAAGCAGAGCTTTCTGCAAAGCCCTAGCAGGTGCCGTGGAGGTGGTCACTGCATCCCAACCTTGGGTGTTGTTACCTTGCAGCTCTGGATCCAGGGAGTTTGATACCATCCTAGTTTTTGCCACTCAAACTTTGACTTGGAGTCAAATACAACTTTACGGTTGTACTCTAGCATTAAAAAAAAAAAAAAAAAAAAAGCTGAGTTAAGTATCACTGCTTACGCATTTAAAGTCTTGACCAGCAAAAGCCCTTACTCTGCAAACTTGCTCTGTGTAGCATCAGGTAAAGTGCAGTTCAAAATGTCCTTGGCTGCCAGTGTGATGTCATTGCTGCCATTCATGAAACTGAAAAAGTGAAGGTGGCAACAAGAAGTCAAAGAAAATAAGGAGTATATCTGTTAAGCAAAGAATAACTTGAATTTCTGATGTATGCAAATGATCCAAAATGCCATCTTCCCACCCACTCCCTTTTCTACCCATCTTTCTTACTTTTTCTTTATGGTATGTCCAAGCTTTCTAATTGTATACCATCTTCAGAAGCTGCAGTTATTGAAACTGTATTTTACTGTCATTTAAACATTTTCCACATCACTTACTGAGGTATACCGAAGGGTAGAATAAGGAGTACTTACTTTATTGCATGCTAACAGATGATTTTTCAAGATAATTTAACTTTGCCTGAAGTATAATCTTTATAACAATGGATACCTGATCATATATTCACTTTTCAGTACCCCTGGAGACAAATTTCATGCTGACCATTCAAATGAATATTATCATGCAAGTACTAACAAGACTGACTGGGAATAACTGAGTCATGTGTAGGCGTGAGAACCATAATGATTCTGATAAATTCCCACGTTACAAACCAACCTGTTTGATTTGATTCAGTACTTATTTTTAATGGGAGCAAGCTGATCTAAGAGAATTTTTTTCTTAATACAGTTTTGCCTCATGGAAGCTATATAAGAGCTATTTGTAGTAATGGCAATTTACTATTAGGTATTTAAATCTGAAGTTGTCGTAAGTGAGGGAAGTCAAAGCTAATAACCAGGAGCATTATTTTACCTTTGTTTCAAGGAGGGGGTTCTTAAAGCTCAGGGGACTTTCCAGAGCTATGTGATATGTTTGCAGATTCCTGTGATAGACTGTTACCCGTGTCAGTTTCCTTATCTGTATAGAGTCATACATGCCTATGTGACAGATAGTTTACATGCAGAGAGGATTATAAAATATTTTCAATCTCATTTGCCTCTAGAGCCTTCAGGCCATGTATCTAGTTCCAGTCTGGATACAGACAATTAAGTCCCCAGGCAAACCAAACTAGGATTACTTTATTTTAAAACACTCTTTGAAAACTCACAATTGTTCATATAGTGTCTTTTATACTCCTTTGCTTCTGATTTTAATTTAGCTTCACGCTTGATGGAACCTTAAAACTGTAGAGCAGAAAAAGGGATTGGAAGCAATAGAATAATTTCCTTATATTCTGTGGTTCCCTAGAAATGGCATCAATAAAAATGTAATCTCTTTATCTTGAAACTTTTGTATGATTTCACTCTGATTTATGCTTTTTCTTTTTCGTTTTCTTCTATTTCAGGCCAAACAAACAAAATAGCCAAGGAGGCAGCCAACAGATGGACTGGTGTGTATGCATGTATCTTACCTAGCACAGCTTCATGCTAGAGCAATTTGAGTAAAAGACCTACTTGATGTTAAGAATTTTAAATTTTATTAGGACTTGATGCAGGATAGCTCTCACTTTTAAAAAGCATACAGAAGTATATTTTGTGTATAAATCATGGTTCAAAAAAGAATAAATTTTCTCAGTTTAATTACTGGATGTACTTAATGGCGCTTAACAGATCTGTTCTTCTGGTGCTGTCTTGCACACCATGTTAAAATTCACAGCTCATTTTTTTGGTTTAGTTAAAATCTCTTAAGATGAGGGAAACTTTAATAGAAAGAAACCAGAAATGGCAGTGTTTAGTTTGACGCTGTCATAATTTTAGGTATCCAAAAAGTTTAATTCTTCTTCTCTGAATTCTCATCTGTTTCTGAAGAATAGAATGCTCTGTGGAACCTTACTGCTGCTACCATATGATGGATGCTAATATAAAACAGGGATTTCTTAACCTAATTCATCAGCTTTGACATGCAGGAGAAATGCTGCACAGTTTTGTAGAAATTTACTGCGGTAATATTTGTATGGAAGTCTAACTCAATTTTCTGTTGTTGCTTAGCTTGGCTATGTTGCTTCATATTTCCATTTTGCAGAGCAAGCAATATGTACATCCATACTTTTTTTCTTTAATTATTTGGAATATAGTTTGTAATTTTTTGTTTAGGATTCATCTACCACTGCTGGACTGTTCGCTGTTATCTGTTATGCCAAGTGCAGCAGTCTATAGTAGTCATAATCTTCTGACTATTACTATTTTCTATCTTCATTTTCATTGTGTTGTTTACTGCTTATGAAGAGACAAAGTTATGAATTCTGAAAGTGACACCTGGGGGTACAGTTGTCAGGGCTTTCTATTGTTGATGACAGGCTGTTGTTATCAAGATGTTTAGAGAAGTGAGGCAACTATGCCTCAGCCTACAGAAGGTACTTTGCTGTTTAATTGCAGAATTAGGTTAGATGTTGTAGTCTGTGTGTATATATATATATAGCATATATATGTTGTTAAGAGAACATTTTAAAAACAAATGTCTGATGCTTAAAGGAAAAAAAAAACAACAACAACATTTCCATGTTGTGCAAACACAGAGAATACTTGCTATCTTAAATGAATACCGCATTTTATACTTGTTAGCAAATAGTGAGTTTCAAGCACATGCAGGACTAGGAAGGACCTTATCGTTAACTTGGGACTGATTTTTGCAGTTGTAGACAATCACACATCAGGTGACTAGTTGAAGAAGGACCTATAGAATATCTCTTATATTCACACTTTCCTCATCACTGTATGGCAGACTTTAACTGTAACTGTAGTTTTCAATCCTTTTATAGGAGAAGAACAAGAAAAGACCGAGGTAACCTCCAAAAGAGAAGACATGTTTTTCTTAATATTTAGTAAAAATGTCATTAACGAAAGGCTCCGTTTTTTTTGTTCCAAATCTACACAGTAGTGATGTTCTCGGCCATGTACCTTTTTCATATATGTAGAGCTGGTGCAAATGGATTTGGTGTATGCAAGACCACAAGTCACACTTTCTTAAACATTCTAAACTGTATGTTTTCCATCCTGTTTACAGATAACATCTTTGCAATAAAGTCCTGGGCCAAGCGTAAATTTGGATTTGAAGAGAGCAGAATTGATAAAAGTTTTGGAATTCCAGAAGATTTTGATTACATCGAATAGTTGTTCGGCAGTTGATGGCTGACACAATTGTACATAGTTTGTCAAATATTGCTCACCTGGCATTTAAATGTGTGCTTCAACCCTCACCAAAATGACTGATTGCCCTTTAATTTGCCGTTTTTGTTAAAGCTAATAAAATTCTAAAAATGTTTTGCATTTCATTTTTCTGCTCCTGTTCTCTGGACAATAAATCACTTGGTTACTCATGTGAGACAGACTAAGAATGGAGAGAAGTTATTGCGGATAATTACCCCAAAGTCCTGAGACTGCTTTTTTTTGCTTAACTGAGAGCTATAAGTACTAAGAGCTAGAAGACTGAGAGATTTATGTTTAAACAGGATGAAATGGAATGGAAAAGAGGCATAACCCATTAATGTCAAGCACCGAGACAGTAGCAATGTGAACTGAAAGGATGAGGTTAGATTTCAAGTTTTTTCTCTATTGTATTGCTAGAACTGCTTGGGAGTTTAACGAATAACTTTTGTTTGTTGCTGGAAAAGACTAGTTCATCAGAGTTGAGTCTTCTCTTGTAAACGTACTGGATTAGATAACAGTCATGCTGAGAAAGCTTCTCTGGTCAAGATCTTTACTGAGTAGAAGATGAAGGTAAGAGAATCTGTGCATCCATTCACACCACAGTGCGACAAGATTTTGGATGTTAACCTGGAATGTAAGAGACCAATTCAATTGGCTGTTCAAAACTGAGCACAGTAGGGCTATTTGGGTTTACAGGCTTTTTGTTTTGTTTTGTTTTTGTTTTTTCTTTCTTTTTTTTTTCCAGTTTTCAGCTAAAGCAACCCACCAAAATAATATAAAGTTTCAGATTGTCTCGTTTTTGTTAGGTGAACTTTCACAAGTAATTCAGTTCATATTTGCTTCTGGTTTCTAGCTCTCATTGGTGCATGACTACAAAAAGAAGGTTTGAGACCACATTTCTGCTGTGCAACTCCGGAGGATATAAGCTACACTTTTCAGAAGGCAGGTATGCCTGCTGCAAGGTAGATGCATGTATCACTAGATAGTGTCTGCCTTTTATGTAACCACAGATGAGAGTATTGCTGAAAAGGTGACATTTAGCGAGAGAGATGCTCAGAAGCTTGTCTCCTGTGATTTTTCCACTTAAAGAGCTTTCCATTTCAGTGTATGTTTAAATCCAAGGATTTCAGGTATGCCCCTGGCTATTGTCATCTCACTTCTATAAAGTTACTGGGAAGATACCGAGTGGAAAATTTTTCTCATATAGGGGTAGCATGGTAAGGTATCTGTTGCCTAAGGAAAATGTGTGTGATGCCTGGCACGTAGTAAAATGTCACTGCTTACAGCACTGTTGCAACGGAGACATTTCCTTCTCTGCATTTGGAAGGATTTTATTACTAATATATCAATGTGTGCACACCTGCCTTTGAGAGCATGGATCTGCCACACACAAGGTGATGATAACCCAAAAAGCTTACTTGTGTTAAGGAATGCTGAGCACGTGAACTCTTTGATGGTGCTTACCTTATAGAATCGTTCCTATGTGGATGAGCTTCTGTTCACCAAGGAGTCACAAGTCACTTACGGTCTGGAGCTGTTGGTGTGCGAAGACTTCCTATGGTACCTGGAACAGCTGGCTTACACTGCAGGAAAAAGGGTTTCTTAAGGAGTTTCACTGTTTTGGCTGCCTTCCAAATTCAAGAAGGAAATGAAGATGACCAGCTATGTAAGTTTAGCTGCAATATTGTGGCTTCCTGTCTGTAGGGTGAAAGCTCTGTGGACTGCAATAAAAGCCATTGAATATAATAACAAATATAATGGATAATGAATAAATGCAATTGAGATAGACTTGCTTAGAGATGCTCCAGACAGCCAGCACGAACAGTACTTCTAACACATCAAATGCAGCTCTCATGCTTTGGACTCAAAACTTTAGTAGAAGCACAAGAAATTTTTAGAAATATATTTTTGTAGAGTTTTTGTTTTGTTTTGCAGGTACAGAACAGAACTCAGAAGTGCTGTCATTCTCCTGTCTTCTACTTCTGATGCTGGTTAGTAAGCATGTAGGTGAAAAGGCAGTGAAGAAGAGTTACGTTATCAGAAACTGATGCTTATTCCCTTAGTGGAAACGACTTACTTCATGTTACCTTTCTCATGATTCTACATTTTTCATGCAGGTGACTTTCAGTGGGAAAAGGAAATGCAGTTCCCTTCTGAGACAGTTTTTATGACTTGAATATTCCAAGACACTTTGCTGCATTACTTTTAGAAGCTTTTCTTTGTAAAATGATATGCTACAGGCTTCTAAATCCCACAGTATGGAACCATTACATTATGTGGAGATACGTGTGTTCACTTGGATTTTTTAGAGATGCAGAGAATTGTTTTCTAATGAGTTAAAAGTTACCAACAGTTAAAATGATTATCCTTCTGTGAGATGCTTTTTGCTATTAGCCTATTACCAAAAATGTAAACAATCAATCTAATCTTGTGCCCTGGTTTGTTTCTTCGGAGTTTTCCTTGAATCTGGGATATTTCTAAAGAGTCTAACATGAAAGTGGTGGTTTTCAAATGCTCAGTTCTGCTGTCACTCTTGTGGTTATGTCACTGCTATATTATGTATATGTCTTCCTCTTTTTTTTTTTCCTGCCTTGTAGGTTTTTTGCCCATGTAAGGTAGATATTTTCAACTGTTACAGCTAAGTCAGGAGGTCAGGCCCTTACTAAAATTCAGGCTTATAACTGAAACAGACACTAATGTGCAAAGTGTGCAAATCAAAGGCAGTTGTTTCTAGCAGTCCACAGCTCTTACCGGAGGACTGTCAGCTTCAGCTTTTTCAAAGTATTATCATGATAAGTTTATTGATACAGTAATAGGCTAAAGTGATGGGTAAACCTACTGTTTGGGACTGGTGTTGATTACACACAGTGAGGCAAACCTAGACCCAGGATAAAATATTTGCTTACACCCACTCTACCTGCAAATCTCACCTGTATAAAGAAAGCTTGCTGATTTATACCTGCCCTGAAAAAAAACTGTTCTTCTTCAGCTTTCTTTTAACTAGCTATGTGCATGCTCTGTACACCACCACGCATGAATCCTAGAGCTCCTCTCGTGGTGCTTGCACAGCGTGAAAATGTCAGCAGTCATAAGGGTCTGGGCTCTGACGTAACTCAGCTGCTAGATCTTTCATTAATGCGCCCTCTGAAATGTCATTACTTTTGCTTTCTTAAGCTTGGAGTGCAGTAACCTATGTGTTTTAGATGGGAAAATCCAGGTTGTGAGGCAAATGGCATGGTGATGCTGTGACTAAGCAGCAAAGCTGGAAGTGAAACTTTCCCAAAGAGCAATGGGAAGAGAAACCTGACCTGTCATGGTGACTGAGGTGCTGAATGCAAGAGCTCCTTCAAGCAGAGCCCTCCTGTCACTCGAAATGTTCCCAGCAGCCGGATGATCTGGCTGGTGCTTGTCTTTACCTTGTTTCTTGCAGAGGTGAGGTCTGTATTATTACATGTGCTGTCATTTCTCTTTCTTTTCCCTACAGCATTCTTAAACTTTGCACTGGATTTCGGCCAAATACAGTTGGAGGGGCTGCAGTGCGAGCTTGCAGTTTATCTGTTCTGCTTGGCCGGCTGCCTGATAAATAGAGGCTTTCCCTTTCCCACCCGCTAGTCAGGGACTTGTGAAGGGACGGAGCATGCTGAAGGCTGGAGGAGGAAGGAGAAATGTCGGTGATGGCTGTAAAAGACCTAGAAGCTTTTGGTGCCTGGTGGTGACTGAGTTCATGGTGAGGGTCTTGCAGTGCTGCCAGGGATGAGGTTGGACATGGTACGTGCATCACTTTGGCGGAAGGAATGGGCATCTAGGAAACTGTTCTCTTGGCAGCCAGACTTGATTACTTCTGCTGCTTATGGAGCTGTGGTTACTGGGCTGGGCTTCTGTGGTGCTGTAAGTTTGCGGGAGGTTTTACTGAGATAGTGATGGGATGTCTTGCCTGCTTTAGAAAATCAGTGTCCCCCAGAAGTGTGCATGTCTGGTGGCCTGAAGAGCCGGGTCCTAGGCTAGCGCTCAGTGTCATGCAGGTGGCTGGGTTCTTCAGTCTGCAGTTAGCTGCTAATAAGATACAACATTTGAGTAAGTATTCATCTGCTCTAGGGATTTACTTTTGCAGCAGCAGCAGCCTTAATCTTCAGGATCCTTTTTCCATGTTCCTTTTGCTTTTACTATTCCATCCCTCCACTGTCATCTCCCTTTCAAATGTGCTTACAGAAATGACGTAGGCTGGACAAGCAAGGCACTGCAGTCTGTACATACAGATGGCTGTCTTATCCTCTTGCTAACATGCACGTCAGCACATACACCTTCCCCTGCACAGCCACACAGGAAAGCAGGCACCTGCAAGTTAGACTTGCCTCTTTTAAGTTGTATATGCAGAAAGCTGTGTCTCAAGAAGAGTAGAGGGAAGAAACATCTGTGAACACCACCACAAGTACTTCTAAACCTTTCAGGGTCACTTCAGAAGCATTACAGCGCCTCACAAATACCAAAACAATCTTCACCCTGTGGATAGTTCAGTTATCAGTCATTACTTCTTTGTCCAACCTAGTCAAAAACATTTTCCTTTTGGAAAAAAAAATCATTCCCGGTCAAATATTTACAACCAACAGCTTTCAACCCAAATCTGCTGGGCAATTTCCTGTCTTCATTTTTTTTGCTGAAAACCCAAGTAATTCTGAGAAAAGAAGAACCTTTCCACGTGAGAGACTTCATTTAAAGCAAAATCCAGCCTTTTGTTTCTAAAAAATCTTACTGGTGTATTAGCAACCAGCTCTAAAGCAAATCGTCTAAACAGTCTGAGGGGCACCTTTGTCAGGTCAGGCGGTGAAAGTGGACTGTGATGGTGAGGAAGTGCAAAAGGGATGCTGTTAAAAACGGTGGCCCCTAAAGAAAGCCAGTAGAGGAAGGAGGTGTGTTAGAAGTGAGAATGGGCTGAGCTACCGCCTGCACGCTGAGTCAGGGTCCTACAGGGATTCACCTGCAACTGGGCTGCTTTGGCCCTCACAACTGTCTTCAGGCTGAACGTCGGTGGTCTCTGAAGACAAAATTTTTATGCTGAGGTGCAGAAAGTGTTATTTCTTTTCTGGAGACTACAGTGGCGAAAATTTATTTTTTTCCTTCTGTCCATTCAAGAAAAGTAAAGGGGGGGGGGGGACACAGACGGACAGAAGAGAAGGCAATTGCATCATGTTTTCTCAAATTACCATTACTAGCCATGCAAAATAACTCCTCTGGCTGATTCTAGCAATCTGGAGGATTTTTGAAGGAAGATAAAAGTCAGATTTCCATATCTTGTTTTCAGTTTTATAGAAAATTTAATTGTCTGTTGAGTCAGATTTTTTTTTTTTTGCCTGCTGTACTTGATAAAAACATAATCCCAGTGGCAAAAATGCTTTTTTTTTTTTTTGCATGGACATCAATTAATCATCATAATAAACTATATTCCTCTGTATGCTTTTTTCCTCCTAAAATATGTTCTAAGGAATATACATTTCAGTGTTCTTAAAAAGCCAGTCAATTCCTGAATTAGTAAATAAAATAACAAATAAAATAAAAGTCAAGGATCTATAGCAGACCTGTTTGTTATTCCATGGTTATTAATATTGTATCTGTGTGAGAAGGATATATAAGAAACAACACAGCAAAAAGTGATACCAGGAACTACAAATCAACAATTAATCTGGTGAAAGGCAAGTCCCTTCAATTAAAGGTGTTATAGCAATGTTGGTTTACTGTTCTGTGCTTGGGTTGGAAGAGGTAAAAATGAAAAGAGTTAAGCAATTCAAAATCAAAGCTTCAAATCAAAATGTTGTATTAAAATTTGGTTATTGCAGCTTAGAGGCTGTCTATTTTTATTTATTTTTTAAGAGAAAGTGTAAGAGCCCTTTCCTTATCATTGAATGCCTAAATGATAAGAAGATCGTCTAAACTTAGGAAAAAGCATGGATAGGCCATAAGTACTCATTCTTCTGAGAAAGAATGATATAAAATTGAATCTGAAATGCAGATTCACTTATAGGTCTGAAATGTGGACCAGCCTCTCATCCCACAGCCTTCAAAGCTCTCAGAGAAGCAATAAAAATAGAAAGCAAATACAAAACAGAGCTGAAGACTAAAATGAGGGGGCGAAAAAACCCTGCTGATTTCTACCCCAAGTCAGCATTTTAATGTTATGTGTAGGAGAGAGACCCTAGAAATGCCTTTTCTTATCTCTAACTGGTGCTCGAATCCCAGATCAGTGTAAAACAGACTTTTTACTCACAGAGGATATGAGTGTTATCACTCGCAGCCTCACATGGCTACTCCCCAGGACAGGAAACCAGGGGACAATGTATATAAGTTGCTTTTATTTGCTCACATTTCCGTGTAACAGGAGTGAAAACTTTGGGTGCTGGTGGCTTCATGTTTGCAATGCCCATTGCTGTGGGCCCGCGTGCAGCAGGCCTCACGGGCATCCTTGGGGCAGCCAGCACCTCTCGGCTTCCCTCGTCCCTGTGGCAGCAAGAGGAAGTGAAACAGGAAAATGTGACTGTAAAAGTATATTCTTAGCTAGCTTCGGCCTGCAAAGCGTGTCCTTTTGTTCAGCCACAGTGAATTTTCAGTCATAGTAAAATGAATGAAACGAGAGGAAATGGTAGGCTAATCGAGCTGTGGCAGAGAGGTGCTCGACTTGCGCACAGGCCTGGTGTGCAGCCAGGCCACCCGGTAGCAGCTGTGGCCTGGGAAAAACCTTCTTTCGAGTTACCCACCCGTAGTTTTGGAGAGCATGCAGACACAGCGATAGATGCTGCTACAGGCCCATTTGGCGTTGCTGCTTTGAAATTGATTATTGTAGTTCTTTGGGCTGTCTCACCAAGACATCAGTCTGGTCAGGGAATGAAATGCTACTGGTTTGCTCTTCTTTAAAATGAGGTTTCTATGATAAATGCCTTCTTGTTATTCTTAAAATCAGTTTCCATGGTAATGCTGTTACTGGAAAAATCTTTTTGTCGATGAAAAGGATGAAAATAATTTCCTTTAGCAATCCTATGCTTAGCCAAGTAAAACTCTTTTCGTTTGAAACTTATCTACATCTGGGGGACCAGGACTCTTCCCTCCATTCCCTTCCACCATCTGTGTCCTGGGGTTCCCCACCATTCCCATGTCCCTCTTCCATTCCATTCTATTCTCCAAATTGAAGTCAGTGCTTTTTGCTTCAGGGGCAAAAAACCCATGCAGGTGCTGCATGACTCCTTGATGTGTCTCCGCTCTCCTCCATCTGACCTCAAAAACACAATTTTGCAGAAGGTCTGGGCTGTTCCAACATGTTCCCTCCCGGCCCCTTGGAAGGCTGCTGGGTATGCTCAGCATTTGCACTGGAGTCATGCTTGTGCTGTGCACCTTGCTGGTGGACCTGCCTGTCTTCATTTCTGCTGAAATCTCTGGCAGCGTAGAAACCTTTCTGAATTAGTCTTGGGCCACTTCCCCAGAGTGCTGGATGAATTTAAATCAATAAGAGTGATTTTGTGAAATTTTTATTCACCTCAGCTTTCTATTGTCAATGGCTGCAGGAGAGTGAATTGCCTTTTTACTGCAGGAGCAATTGAGCCTGGTTCTGGGTACAGGAGGACTATGCAGTCTAGAAGAAAGCCATTTTGCTTACTACTTGCTTGCAGAGCCCGAATACCTTTGATAGGATGAAGAATCTTAAGGAAGATGGGCAGGAAAGCAGATTTCTGAATAAGTATTCTTGGAATTGACAGAAATCTCATCCCTCTTCAGTTTAAGAATCATCATCTTCAGCTTTCAGTGCTTTTGAAGGACAGATGTATTACCTTCAACTACTTAAAACAGATATTGAAACAAACCAAGTTTCAAGTTTATTTCATTTTGCTTTGTTTGTTTTAGGACGGTAACATTTACCATTAGGTTTAGATGTTCTCCTTTTCCTTGAGCAAGTCACATCAAGCATCCTCTGTTTTCTTTGCACGTGTTGGTCATGCTAATAAAGTCTCTTCTGATTTTTTTTCCAAACAGATAGCCCTGATGTGCTTATATCTGTATGAAGCAAGGAAAGATAATCTAGCTCTTTTGCTGAAGATGCACAAGATGGCATAAAACCTAGATGTAACCTTAGATTAAAAGTTGGAGTATGTGCATGCCAACTTTCTACCTCTGGCTTCTGGGACTATGGATCGTGGAATACATGGTTCCCTTATTTTCACTGCTGGTTACTTTCACACACAAAAAGACCTGTTAGAAGTATCGTCTTCTCCCCTTGCTATTATACATCATATTAGAATATAAATGTATAAGTAATTTTAGAACATGTTCTCCTATGACTCTTTGGCTTTTCAGTGTCATATATTTTGTGTTGGTGAGATCATTACTTAAAGGCACGTAATTGTTTTTGATCATGCATAATTATATGGCCATAGATAAATCCACATAGTGAGGCACCGATTCACAATTGCACTGAGCAATGATCTACTTCTTTATATGCTCAGTTAAGAGAAAATAAAATATAGTGCCATCAGACAATATAATTCCTTTAAAGAGTGCTTCTAGCTTGAGTGGTAACATGCTTTTACATCCATATGATTTACTGTCCTTTTCTGTCTAGTCCTCTAGTTCATGCTCTTCATGCACGGCAATTACCAAGTCACAAATATATTTTCCAGCTAAGACTTTCATCATTTTCTCCTGGAAAAGAGCAGTTACAGCCCTCCTCTTTGTATTTCAGGGAATTACAAGTGATAAATCGCTGCTCAAGTGTTCTGTACTAGCAGTGTCTAGCACATCTGTAAGAGAATATTATTAACATCAACTCCACTTAATGATTCAATGTATTTAACCTGATTGCAAACAAACAAAAAAGGTCAATAGTATTTTTCTTTTTATTGTACTGATGAATGTACGCTTGTGTAGGACAGTAAGCTAAACAAACCTGCTAACCTGTTCCTGGAGCTGGAGCGTTTGGAGACTGAGAACACGACTATCAGTGGCTCCTACGTGTGCACTCTTTCCCCTGTGCAGAATTTGTTCAAAATCAGCAGGCAGCTTCTGTGAGAGGAGCTTACAGGGGCAGTTCAGATTGAGAAATCAAGGCAGGCATGAGGTGTTGGCCTGAGGGCAGGGGCTGGGGGAACCGGCCCTCTGCTCCCTGGAGGAAGGAAGGGGAGGCGTGGGGAGATGCCGACTATGGACTGTTTGGCCTTCTCCTCCAGTCAAGTGAAGGGCCTTGAGGCATTCAAGGAGTAGCACAGGAGGACGCTTGTGGGGAGCCAGGCTTACCCCACTGGATGTCATGCTGATTTTTATTTCTTCCGGGATTTAGATGAAACTGCTGAACTGAGCCATTGCAGTGGCAGCCAAGGAACAGGCAGATGGAAGCTCACCACCCTGCAGAACTCGGCACGCAGCTTTAAGCGCACCATATTTCTGGTGGGTTTTTCTTTTTCCCTCAAGCTTGCTGCTTGATTGTAACAACGCATCTCAGAGCTGGAACAAACCCAAGCGAGGGGGTCCCTGATGCCCCCCAGAGCTGGTCTTCAGCTGACCTCTTCCAAAACAAACTTGCTGAAAAAACGCTTTAGCCTTAGGGATATGCTGTAAATTTCCTTCATTAAAAATGAGCTGGCGCTTCAGTGACTTGCAGGGACTGTATCCCTAGTTGGGGTGAAACAGGGTTTGTGTTGCCTGCGCTTTTATAGCTGGGAGTAAGCTTGTGGCTTGTAAACAGTACCTAGCAAGTGGGAGAAGAAAAGTGGTATTAAACCCAGCTCTGGTAAAGAGAAAATCGAATGGAAAAATATGCATTTTTAATATGCCACTGGGTAAGTGTATAAGAGCAGAACAACATTCGTTGTAACCTGATATCCCTCAGGAATGAGGGAAAAGCTGACTGCTTGCTCCAGTGAGCCAAAAAATAAGAAAACATGTAAGTGCAAGTGTGCATAAGGAATAATGCTTCAGAAAGCCACATGCAAAGCTGCAATGTTGAATGTTAAAAAGTGAAAAGTTTTGCACTGAAATTTGACCTGTTATTATTTGTATGATGGGCTTCAGTATCCTAAAGAAAGCCCCAGTCCTTCTACATTTGCACAACTGACAGATGGCCATTTTGGCAGGTTCTAAAGGAAATTTTATACGTTAGAGATCTTCTAATTTCTTGTTGGAACCTAAACAGATTTTGGGTATAAACACGTAATTTATTAGAGTAACCACCACATATTTTCTAGAACGGATGCATTGTTTTCAGAGGTTTTCTTGTTTGGAAAAGCAGCCCCGCATGGCCATCGGGCATGCTGCAGAGCACATTTCCAACACAGTGTATGGAGAATGAGGCAGGAGGCCGCCGCAGCCGATAGGAACCGGGCTGTTTGCTGGCCTGCAGCACCTCCTGCCCAGCTGCTGCCACTGGACAATGCCTGTACGGAACTGCAAGTACACACAATTATTTGGAAGGATGCTGTCTAAGTGACAGCGACGTTTTCAGAAGAAAATGACAGCACTTAAGACTGCAGGGAATTGCAGATGTTCTTTGAAAAACCACCACCAAGTCTAAAATTGCTCTCTGGGAAGTCAGATCTTCAGTGTCCAAATTGTCTGATTTTTCTAGAGCACTTATCTATGTGACATCTGAAAGGTGATTAAGAAGTCTTAATTACCTAGACTGCTGTAGGAGAAAAAAGCTGTTCTTTTGGTGTTCCTTTGGGTGGCTTGGACCTCCCTGCAGCCCCACCATGCTGTAAGAGTTCTGGTGAAGACTCCTGAGGAAAGAAAATGATATCAAGCCAGCGGGGCTGGCTGCGGGGGGCTCTGCCTGGTGTGTGCCAATAGAGCCAGTCTCAAGCCTGTGGCATGAAAAAAATCCCTGGTACTTCACGAACCTGGCTCCTTATGGTGTTTTTCAAAGATTCCTAAATTCCCCCCTCAGTTTCAAGTGGAAGTGAAACCCAGCCTGCTGCCTAAGCTGGGGGGGTTGCAGCTTTGCAGAGCAGCACCTTTTCATCGCATCAGTTGCTCATTCGCCTAACTGTAGCTTGCAGCTTTGCAGTTTCTCCTGTTACACCATGAAGAAACAAACACGTTTGGCTCCTTAACAGGAGCACGTCTGGGACCCATGAATGTGGCATCCTGGCTTGCGGGGCCAGCTTGAGCAAATCCTTTGCACACTTAGAGGGAAGCCCAGGGGTGCTGTTCTCTGGTGTCATGTCTGGGATAGCAGCACCTCAGGATTTCAGACAAGAGCTTCAGAATAGTTTTTTGATATCAAAATAGTATTTTTAACAATAGTCTTTCCAATTTGAATGCATTTTGAAATCATTCTTGGTTTTGTGCTGTGTATTTCCATGCGATCAGCATATCTTCCTCCCTCAAATGCACCTACATGGCGTTGTTGGCACCCTGGACAGCCAGACTTTTCCCCTATAACTTGCAGCATTAACTGCTTCCAGTTGCTTTATGCCTCTGTCAGGGTTTAACACTTTGGACTAACGCTTCCCATGCCCCTTATTTTTCCCCAGCTGGTTTATTTTATTAATTTTTGGTCGCAGTGAAAAATAGCCCAGCTGGGCTGACATTAAGTAGAAATGCATTTCGCCCATATTAAAACCATCTGAAGCTGAAAATTAAACCACATGGCAACTCCACCGTGGTTCACGCTGTCTCCTTTTCCGCTCCATTGAGCGTTTCGCCTGCAGCTGAGCCCTGAGGACGGTGATCCTGGGGAAGCAAAGGCAGCCTGCTGGCAGTGATGGTCCTCCTTGTGAGGGCACTCTGCTTTTAGTGACAGGACTCGGCGTGCAGAGGGGAGGCACTTACTTATTTCCAAACCCACGTGCATGGACTTGGTGCCACTGTGGGCTGAAGACTGGCTACTGTTTGTTTTTGGAGGAATGTTTTCCTCCTGGCTCAAGCTATGGTCGGGGTGGTTACACAGATGGCAAACCCTCTTTGCAGGGGGTGTGCATGGCACCCACACAAATCCAGCATCACAGGGCTGAGGAGTCACCAAAGCCGGACAAATCCTCAGGTTTCAGCAGCTCCCCTGGCACGGCTGCTGCATCGCGGGCAGTTTCTGTCATGCACGCTCTGCGAGTTGTCGTCTGTTATCCTTTGCAACGTAGAAATGTACATGGCAATGGCTTGGAAATCGTTACAGACCCAGAGAATAAATATGTATGTGTGCTGATCTCAAGGGCACGAACAGTTCAGACCCATAGCTACATGAACTCAGTGTGCAGTCCACATTTTCTGTTCACTGCCGTCTCCTTCCTCGGTACCGCAGGGCTCTGAGCCCGGCGTGCAATGCTTGCTACATGATGCCGTCTCTTCAAAATGTGTCCCGAGCTCGTGGGCTTCGGCAGCCCAGCGTCATTGTCTCTGAAGCTTTCAAAGCTTCGCTTTAGTTTTAAATGCCTCTTTAAGCACACACAATGCTCTGACAGGCTTTCTGAAACTAAATGAAGCTTATAAAGCTTTGAACGCTATTGTAACGCGGCGGGTCCCGCAGGAGACTGCAAATCCTGCTGTGTGCAAGGATCCACCACGCTTTCAAGTGGATGCACTGTATGTGCTAAAAAATGTAGGCAGAGCAGGGCAAGGAGAGGACAGAGCGTGTCAGCATTTTTTTTTTTTTACCTTGCCGTTGGTTCAGTTTTTTTTTTTTTTTTTTTTTTTTTTTTTTTTTTTTTGGATACTCAGGGAAGTTTGGGAGTTGCTTGTTTGAGATGTCAGAGGAAGTGCCTCTTTTTGAATGGTTTGCCTAGCCATAAAATGCTTTTTTTTTTTTTTGGTCTCAATCATTGATGGGCTCTCCTATGGAAATAAATGAGTGTTGTCCTGTATTCCTGTATTGACTGAGTTCTCTGTGTGATTGTACAGATGTGTTTTGCTGGGCAGCCTCCTATGAACCATGCATTGGAGGGAAATGGCAGGAGTAAGGTAGGTGAGTGTGCGGATCCCCTGGCCGTATTTAACGAGGCTGGGGAGGCAGGGGGAGCTGGCAGTGACTCTGTTCAGAAACAGGAGCGCGATTTTGGTCATTCGTGGCACGAAGTGGGCTGCCAGGAGCCGCAAGCTGACGATGGACGGGCTGCCAGCCCAGCTAGCGCCCAGGGGACGTGAGCGGTGCCTTGCCAACAAGCCTCAGCAGTGGCTGCCGGTCGTTGACCGGGAGGCTGGGACGGAGGCTGCTGGTGCCCGTGGGGCCGGGATAGAGGTTGCTGGTGCCCCTGGGGCATGGACGGAGGCTGCCGGTCCCCCCAAAACGCGGGGGGCCAAGATGGCGGCGCCGCCTCACGCCATGCCAGCACACGGCCGGGGAGGGGGCGCGGCCTCTGCGGCGCTGGGCGAGCCCTGCCCGGCGCGGCACCGCCCCCCGCCCCCGCCCAGCCGCAGCACGGCGCGGCGCGGCTCGGCATGGCGGGGCTGCGCTACCCGCAGCACGGCGGGCACTGCCGCGCGGCTGCGGCCATGAACCTCTTGCTGGGTGTCTTCCACGTCCTGCTGCCCTGCTTCCGACCCGGGGAGGCGCAGGGGCAAGGTGAGCGCCGGGGACGGCCCGGGGGGGGAGCCGCCGTTGTTGCCGCTGCTGCTGCTGCGGGGGGGAGAGCGGGGCCGCCGCCCCCGTCCCCGGGGCGCTGCCGCGGTGGCAGCACGGGGACACAAAGGCGGGCGGCCGCGGCTGGCCCCGCGCCCCCCCGCTGCCCCCGTGTCCCCCGGTGGTGGGTACATGTGCGGTTTCTCTCTCTGCCCGCAGCCATCGAGCCCATCCCCGGCGTGGTGGAGCTGTGGCAGGCCGAGGAGGGCGAGCTCCTGCTGCCCGCGCAGGTGAGGGGGTCCGGGGGGCGCTTATGGGGTCGGGAGGGCGCGTATAGGGCCGGGGGGGTGCTTATGGGGTCGGGGTGTGGGGCCGGGGGTGGGGGGCCGGCCGGGGCCGTGTTGTCAGGAGGCGTCCATGTTCCCGGGGGCTGCTTCCCCTGCACGCCTTCCGCCCCTGCACCCGGGGGGGGGGGGGGCAGCTTTATTAGCTTTATTTTCTACCCTTTCCTTTTTTTAAAAAAAAATATTTTTCCCTTTATTTTTTAAAGGCCGAGCACGCCTGCCCGAGTGCGCCTTTGCGTGGCAAACGCCAAATGTGCACGCCATAAATATGCATATATTTATATTTCGTAGCACCGCTCAGGTGAAGCCATTTTTATTTTATTTTTTCCCCTCAAATGACACATCATTTACGGTGTCACTCCCCCTGTCGTGGTGCATTTTGGTTTTGTGCAGCTCCTTTTGTCGAGCCGTGGCGAAAATTGCAGAATTCTGCATGGGGAGAGGAGCTGGAATGGTAAAAATACACGGCAGAGCCTGTGCAGGAGGAGGAGTGCTGGCAGCAGTGGCCTGGAGTTTATGGCATTTGAGGCAGTCATTTAACTCGGCAGTGACGGACTCTGCCATATGTCGAGCTGTGCCTTCCTAGACTTCAAGGCACCAGGCTCATAACTGGGGAGAATCAGTCCGTAGGGAGGCCGTCTTGTGCAGGAGGGAAAGCAGAGCAGTTCCTTTCTTATACCCTTCTGCGTTCAGTGCCCGACCACCGATACCCACTGATGTGGGGGAAACGCAGCACAAGCGTTAATTCTAACCGCAGCTAGCTGCCTTCCTGGGGCCCAGCTTTCTCTGTTCTAGCATTATGGAAGCATTTTCTGTTGTACATTTCATATTGCCCCTCCCCCCACCTTTTTTTGTCTGTTATGCTATTCTGAATTTGCCTGCTGCTGTTCACAAGTGTAGATATGATAACAGCTGGGGGAAGGTGCAGAGTCTCCGTGGCCAGAGGTGGTCAGGGAAGTCTGCCTCTTGCTTGTTAGCCTTTACCTTGAAGACATTAAGATGCATTAGATGTAGGACCACGTAATGCAGTTGTTTATAGCTGCTCCTCGTAGCAGAGAGGTGATTACGTAATGTTTACTTCCCGAGAAGATTAGGTCCTCTTGGAAAACACTTTGTTCTTGAGCATCCTCAAAAAATGAGCTCCGGTGTGGCTGCAGCAGACCCAGTCATGAACGGTGCTGGAACTTGTTGTCCTTTAGTTTACGGTCCTGCTGAACCCTTGTAGCGGCAAAAAGGATGAGGCTGTTCGTTCGTTTCTGTAGATGCAGCATTGGGTATGCAGGAAAGCAAACAGACCTAATTTCAGTTGCAACAGAGTGAGAAGAAATCACTATAGGCTTGCTGAAGTAAAACGTTGACGTTAACAGACAGATGAACCAGTGTCTGTGAGCACTGGTGGTGCAAAGACTGCTTTACATAGCTTTCTCTTTGGAGTTTGGAGGTGCAAACAGCATCTGCCTAGCATGACGCTGCTCAAGCAGAAACGGGAGGTTCTGCAGTCAGGTTTTAAAACCAAAGTGTGGTTCCAGGCCCAGCCCTGGTGCTCAAATTTCTATTCCCCTGTGGGCTTTGGCTTTACTTAGCTCTTTTCAGACTTGTGGCTGGATGACCCATTTGAAGCTGCCTTTTCCAGTTAGCAGGAAGAGGAAAGGAGACCTCTCAGTGTGCCTGAGGATGTGGTGATGGACCATCTCCTTAGTGATGGACTCCTCCTTTAATGAGGAGCAATACCACTGGTATGCTATTGCTATTTGTAGCTTTTCTCCGAGCTCCTGAGGGACCAAGCGTTGGCCTGTTTCGATCATCTTTGGTACGTACCTATTTTGCTACATCTGAGCTAGTGAAAACAATTCAGCGTTGTCACCCTGCTGCCTTCTGGGTCAGTGAGGAGCTTGGCATGGGTGTTAGCGTTAGCTCTTGAGGTTCAGAAAACCACCTGTTAATGTTTAATTTCCCTTCCTGTGTTGGAGGGATGGTTAAACTCACAAGAGATTTACTGCTTGTTGGTGGCCACACTCCACAAAAAGAAAAGGATCTGACTTGCTGCTGTAAGGAGGTTGTCCATGTTCTCTTCCTTGCGAGAGCAGGCTTACCCAGGTAGATACCCAGGTGGTTATTGCCAGTGTTGCTGGACCAGAACAGTGGTGATGTGATGGTAAGGATCCTAGTAGGATGAATAGCTTCCTGGCTCTTGAGTGGGTAAGGAATGCTGTTTGATAGGGAATACTCAGGAGTAGCTTCATCCTTGTATTTAAATATGGGTCCAGGGGAAGGTGTTGGGCACAGGAAGCATCTTGGTTCCTTGATTGGGTTCTTCCTCTTCTGTTGAGGAGAGAGGGAAGGAAGGACAGACGGACAGGAAGGAGTGCAGCACAACAGCAAGGACTTCCCATGCAGAAAGGAAGAATCCCAGGAAGGACCCATGCGTGCCACTCTCCCAGTGTACCTCCGCCCTGCCCGCATGTCGCGAGCTCTGAGCGGCGTAGAGATGAGCTTGTCCTGTCTGTCCAGTCCTTTTGCCTGGCTTTGGCAGGCTACCAGCACTGTCTGAATGATGCTTTTCCCTTTCTGTAGTGGCTTTGCACTATTATCTTATTTTCCATGCATCATCAACTGTCTGTGACATAGCAATTTTGAGCATTTCTTGCTGCATGCAGCATTTGAGAATGGGAATTAGATCGGCCAGTCGCGCAGTCAGCTGCCAAGTTGCCTATGCCTGCTTTTGTTTTCAAGATCACAAGCCGAATAAAGAAATCATGTTACAAGGAAGGGGGAGGTGTTTTCATCTTTGTAGTCGTTCCACAGGCCTCTCGTAGCATCACTCTGTCTGCATGCGCTCTGCGAATGCGCCCGCTGGAGCAGAGCCGCCGGCGGCCTACACGCCTCCACCCTCGTCACTCTACCTTCTGTTTCCTCTTGCTTCCCTCTCATTGTTTGCAGGCCCCCTCCCAACTTCCCTCCTGTGTGTAGCTTCACGCCTTTTTTTTTCTTCCCCTCTCCTTGGGAGCATTCCTCTTGCTTTTGGCTCCCTCTGAAAACGCTCTGACTGCAGGA
Source organism: Nettapus auritus (assembly GCA_011076525.1). Taxonomy (NCBI): domain Eukaryota; kingdom Metazoa; phylum Chordata; class Aves; order Anseriformes; family Anatidae; genus Nettapus; species Nettapus auritus. The sequence goes on along the minus strand of CM021768.1, from coordinate 52,314,706 downwards.
GGTGGTGGCTCACCTGCGGCTGCTGACCCATGGCCGAGCCTGAAGGGTGGCTGGGTGTCGCAGGCTGTGAGGGGGTGCGTGGGCCCCTGAACTCAGGGAGGATAGCATGCTTCCATCAGTCTTCCTCCAACTTTAGTGTTTCTTCCTGGGTCACCTTTTTGCTTGGAAATGGGCTCAGGTGGTGTCAGTATTCCCTTTGGGCTGAGTTCCTCTTTCTTTGTAAAGGTAGCGTGACCGCAGAACTCCTGTGTTCTCCTCCTCTTCCTCGTTTTCCTCAACCTCCTTTTTATAGCGTCATGACACAAGACATCTCCAGGGTGACTGGATTTTTGTTCTGCTTCCTGATACATGTCATTGATGCTGAAGAGTACAAAGTCTTGCCTGCCTTGATGGTTGGGAGATGAATGGAAAGCCAGTGGGATTTTGACATGGAGGATGTCAATTGGGAGAGCCTTGATTAAAGCAATTGTGTTTTTTATTCAAACTATTATTTTGTGGTTTTATGTAACTTGTTAATACTTACTAAAGTGAAATGCTTAGGAGAAGAGCCCTTTGGGTAGGACTTGACACTCAAGCCCTTTGCCATTAAAGGCTGAAAAAGCTCCAGATATAAACAGTCATACTTAGTGCAAAACTGCATTGTAATTAGTTAGGTGTGTTTTTTTGTTGTTGTTTTTCCTCTGAAGAGGAGAAAAAACTCAAGGAGAAGCTCAAGAAGGTAAGGGGATCTGGCCTTGTGTCTCTCATTTTTTTGTGGCCGTGGTTACAGAATTGTCATCTGCTATTTACGATGGACACCACTTAAAAGAGGTACTGGGGAACTGATGTAGTGTGATTATCTCCATCAGAGACTGCTGTGGTAATTACCCTGAGAATCTAAAGGCAGGGCCAAGCCAATTAGGTATAAATGGAGGAGGACATTCAATGCTTTCCTTTTAGCCCCTTCAATTTAAAGTGAAATAATGAAGGCTAAATTCGAGGCCTTACAATTGAAAATGACAGTAAGGCATCAAAGGTAATATGTACCAACCTTTTTTTCCCAGGTGTCTGTTTGTGTCTGTCTGATGTAATGGGTTTTCTCCTCTCCATGCATGTTGTGTGTAGGACACAAGCAAGATGTTTCATTAGAGGAACGCCTTGAGTACATTTGAATTTCTTTGCAGGCATGTAGGAAGTTACAGTGACTGCTTATTTCAGATTATGGTGATAATGTTTCAGGTATTGAATTTTGGAGAAAAAGAAAGATGCCACAATATTTGCTGTATTATAGTCAGTTATAGGCAAGGGGCAAATAAAGAGCTGTGTGAGCTTTCACCATAAAGATTCTGCCTAGGTCTGAAAGATAGATTTTTTTCTTTTCCTTTTGGCCCATGTAGTAGAGACTTGTCTTCAGTTCCTGTTCTTCAGTGCTGCTCAGGGGCTAATAAGGTTAATTAGTCTGCCAGTTGTGAAAGCTGATGAAGACCTTGATCTTGCGTATGTATCTGAGATATGTGGTGCTGCAGTATGTCATTAGGAGAGGCATATCCTATCAGCCATGCACAAATTGAATATACAGTCACCTACTTCAAAGCAGGGCTTGTCTGAAGGCACAGAAATTGTGTGAAAGCCTGAGACAGGGTGGGATTATGTTCTTTTTTGGGCTGTTAAAAGGCTCAAAGGCTCTTCCAGCCTCCCAGTTGAGCTTCTGGATGGTGCTGATATGACTTAAGACAGGCTGGCCATGCAGATTATGCAGAAACTGTCAGACCAGGCTCTCATGCCTTGTGTGACATGAGGGAGGCTCTTTCAGGGCACAAGATAAGCACCTGCCTGTATTCAGGATGAGGTTTGGAGAAAGGTTTTTTTTTTTTTTTTTCTTTACTGTCATGGGTAGGCTGCTGTGGCCTGCGTTTTGGCCTCAGGAGCTGTTTCATTCTACCTCCTTGTAGTAGTTGTCTGGCAAAATTGTAGCTGGATAAAGCTTGCTGGCTTTGCTTTCTTTTTCTTTTTTAAATCCTCAGTCTGTGCATAGCATGACATACGCGTGACATATACAGAGGAGGGAAGAAGGTAGGAGAATTCTGGAAATGGAGCTGTGCATGTGTGCTCCTAAGTCAAGCGTGGTTTTATTTTTATATATATATATATTTCTTGCACAATGGAATTTTCATGCTGTGGCTGCACCATAGATTGGGAATGTTTTTCTTCGTCGTTGCTTAACAAAATGTGAAGAAGAATGCTAAGATAACGAGTGTTGAGAGTGAACACTGTGTAATGACGGTCCCAGGTTTCTAATGCCTGGCAGATGTTAAACCATTTAAAGGAAGAGTTAAGTCATTTAAAATGAGGATAGATTGCCAGCCTGTGGTGGCAGAAAAGCTGTTCCTGGGAGAGGTGGATGAGGAGCCCTCTGATTTTGTGTGTTATGGTACCAAGGTTCTGGAAATCTGGTACGAGCTTGGAGAAACTGGCAAATGGGTAGTGCTTTTGTGTTGTGCCTTTCAGGTAGGGTCTAGCAAAGCTTTGCCTGCTTGGTCCTTGGAGGAGGTCGGCAGGCCTCCATGAAACACTGGCCACAGGACCTCCAGATGGGTATGTGCTGCAGGTCCACACCAGGGACCTGGACAACGAAGCGATATTTTTTCCCCCCACTTTGTAGTGAAAACAAAAGCTGGTGAAAGCTAGTGTCTTGTGGCCTGTGGGTGATGCAGTTAAATGGAAAATGTGTGGGAGGAGTGGTGGAAGGTACTCTCTCTTAATTTTAAAACTTAAAAAAATATATATATTATTATATTTTTCCTACTTTTTCATTGTTACAGTCTCTATCTGGTGTCTTGTGGAACCATCACCTGCTTCTGCAGGGGCTGGGAAAGCTTACCAGCTGTGCTTGACAGGAGAACCGTGACCTCGTCTTGAAAATGTTAATTTCCCCAAAGTTGTGCCTCATTTCATCAGAGCAGATTGGGCTGTTGCAACACGCTCTGCTTTGAATTATACCTACAGCTCTCCTGGAAAATTCAGCCAGTCCAGAACACAGCTACCTGCTTGTTTTAAATGGATTTCCTGCAGGGAGCTCGTTGAACCAACACTTGAGTTCATTTCTGTAGACAGTTCAAAGTGTTTAGTGGTCAGCTGCAAGCTGCCACGGTTTGTTTCCTGCACGTCTTGAAAATTACCTTTGTCCAACAATTGAGCTGAGCTGCTGTGCTGGAAGCTTAAGCTCTGCACGATTTTTGTACGTTTTGCTGATTGTTGGTAAGATCTGGGTTTGGGATCTTGCTGCATTGCATTTGCTTTTGGCGTTACCGTGTGACCTGAATTTCAAGGTTTTACACTTCATGCTTGCTCAGATACTGGTGAATGACATTTACTTACACAGGGCATGTAATTTGAAGGTGGAAATAATCAGCCTTCCTGTAGCTTGAGGACAGTCGATGTTTTCAGATTGAAATTGTGTGTATGAACAGAATCTTAGATGCATTTGTATAAATGGAAAGTGTGTTAAATCAGCTTTGGAATAAATAATGGAATAGCCATGATAAGACACCATTTATTTGGCAAAATGAGCTGTAACCGCAAATGGGATGGCCAACATCCACCTTACTTGGACCACAAAGGAATTGCTGGAGGAATTTTAGATTTTTTATTTTTTTTTCCAGACAAGTTAGAATGGAGTCCAGCTTCAGAGGGGTTAGAAATGGTGCGTATGTCTGGTGCATGCTGTCGCAATTCTGAGATCCTTATGCGGTGTTTTCTTTCTTTGTTAGGCTGATTCTGAGGAGGATGTGGAAGAACATCCAAAAGAGCAGAGGTAAGCAAAACTTAAATGAAAATGAGTATTGAAATATTGAAGCTTTTTTTTTACTTTAGGAAATACTGAAGTGTAATTGGGGAGATTACTAAAAATTATGTTTTTCTGCTGCATATTAAATAAATTTTCAGTATGTGTGACTTACTAGTTTCTCAACAAATGTTAATATTAATTTGTTAGCAGAGCCAGAAAACAGTGTACAGCATATGCAAGACCTAAGTGCCCTCTTGCATCTGTTTCTCTTTATTCCATCTCTAAGCTGTGTTTACTTTTCATTGCTCTTACACAGAAAAAATACTGTGTTCATCAGTTCTGCTTTATAGTATATTTTGTAAGTAGTTTTTTTAAACAAGAGGACGATTTTCAGTTCCAAAACTTGCAAACGTAAGTAGTCTTGGAGTGTTAATGTGTACTGTGGGGATAAGGAAGATTTAAAGCCAAAGACTTATTAATGTGTTGCTGTGGAACAATAAATAGCCTGCTTTATTTTTTATTTTTTTAAAATCAGATAAGTAATAAAGCTGTTAAACGTAGCCTTCAACTCTGCTCTTTCCTTTAATACCAGGCCTCCTCTGTTTTGGAGGGTTGGGTAAATAGCACTGCAGATTTTATATTTTGAACACACATTTTGTTTCCTCTAAGTGTCCAGATTAAAATGCTTGGACATCTACCAGTGAAACACTTCCTTCCTTTGATATGTGTTAATGTGGGTACAGCTTTCCATGCCATGCCAGTCACAAAGATCACAAGACTTAAAATAAACACGTGTAACACCACTGTGTTCTGACGGCTGTAGTTAGCCTGAAATGCTTTTCTCATTTATCTCCTGTCTTTGCCCTTAGCCAGGGTTTGAGAGTGAGTAGATCTGATAAAAGCACAAGCAGTGCTGGGAATTGGCAGCAGGGGTAAGCATGGATGTAGAAAGGGGATGGTTTTGGTCTGCTGGCCCTGTGCTGCAATACTTCTTCACAGAGCTTTTTTTCTCCCTCTCACTACCCCATCAGGAACCCTCTCTTCTGGACCCAACACCAGCTTAGGGCTCTCATGCCTCATCTACGTGGAAATGACAAAGGTGGTGTAGAAACAGGATGGCAGCGTTATTGCTGCCTCTAACAGGTGTCGCTGGCAGTTTGTGCTTACCTACATCCTCTGATTCGTATCTGCACAGAGAACAAAAATCTTTTTTTCTCTTCTTTGAGAAAAGGATTGGGAGGGGGTAAACTGTTGAAAGCTGGCGTCTTCCCTGCACAATTACAGAACCTTCTGTCTTTCAGCTGGGGATTACTATGGTTTTGGTACAAAATTTTCACTGCATGCCGAAGCATGCTCTCTTGCTTGAGACATAGTCAGAAGACATTGTTTTCAAATGCTGTGCTTAAGGTGGTTACTGAGACTCTTGTTAGTAGCAAGAGATGCCTTTTAGGGAAAATAACCCCTACACCTGCCTCTCTCTCAGGAGGTGGATGGAGTAACTGGATAACATGGCAATGATAGTTGAGAGATAGATACAGTTCTTGATCTTCAGATAGGAAATAGGAAAAACGTGGTTTGATTTCTTTTTGTCATTCAGGTGCTTAAAGATTGTCTAGTAATTACTCATTTCCATTAGTGACCTTGTTTTCTGAAAGTAAAGCTTCTAAGGCTCACTGTTACATGGATGGAAACATCCTTCTATTGTCATGTGTTCAGATGCTTCAGGAAGCTTGTCTAAACACATGCTGATTTCTGTGTCTTTTAAACTGTTGTAGTTTGCTGTAGTATGTAAACACTGATCTATGTGTATCAAAGGACTGTTAGAGTGTAGGCTGTAGGTAGCAAAGATCTTTTAGAAGGGTAAGAGCTTCTTTCCAGATGAGCTTTCATTCCTTTATGTTACTGTGTACTGAAATGATGGGGATTTCCTTTTCCTATAGCAGCAGAACCTGAAAGGTTGCATTATCTCCATCTCGTCGTCTGCCAGCATGCCCTAGGGAAATCAGCTGAAGATATTGAGGCTTGATGTGGAGCCCCTCGAGCACCAGAAGCAAAGCACCTTAGAGCAGTGGTGTGAACAAATGTTAATGGCGACAGAGAAATCAAAATTTTCCCCAGAGCCAAAGAAAGCAGAGAGAGTTCAGCATCCTGGGGCATAAATGAGACAGTCTCTTCCCAAAATTATTCAATTTATTCAATTTTTAATTCTAAGTTAATGGGCTCTCTTGGGAGCTTGTTAACCTGCTTTAAAAAATACTAAAGCATTATGTCTGTTAACTGGCTTCTTGTGTATTGCATGTGCATCACAGGATCTTCCATTTGGGGTGGTGGTCTTCTGCTGTTGTTTCTGTGGTGAGTGCTCTGGAGGGATGGATGTTGTCTCATCATTTCTGTCTTCTCTTGAACTTGATTAAATTGGGAAGTTTGTGTGGAAGTGACAAGCCATTGTCAAAATACCATTTTTTTGTAAAGAACTGGTTCAGAGGTGAATGGGAAGTGGTTGATACGGAGATCCATAGGTTTCCTGTTACCTTGAGTGAAAAAAGGGTAATTTGCAACTCCTTAATTTCCAGTCTACAATTTCTGCCTTTCTGATTGCTTGTCTGCTGCCACAGGTTGCTTTCCTCTGCTTTCTGTCTCTCTGGATCAGACTCTAAAATAAGAAATGATGGACAGTAGATAATTGCTAGATGTACTGCTTCAGGCCACAGTCTTTAACGTGTTTAGTCATGCTTATTTGGACTAGACTCGAAAAGCTTCTTCACATTTCCTTAAAAAATGTTTCTTGCATTTGCACATGGTCAGTGAAAAGATGCTTTCCAGAAGAATGGCTTTGGTTCAGGGTGTTAGAAGAAAGTCAATGACAGATGTTGACTGAAAAGTCTTTTTTTTTTTTTCCTTCAAGCTGGTGAATATTCACTTGCCACAGCGGGAAGTTAATAAATTTTTGAAGGATTAAGCTTATTACTGTGCTTTTGCTAAAGCAGCCGAATAAGTCAAAAGGCACAGTTAAAGGTACGATACTGTTCAGTGATGTATTCAATGTTTTTGAATTGTCTAGCTTTCTGCTTTAAAGAACTACATTGGACTATCAAGAGCACAAAGGAGTTTTGGTACATACGACATTCTTGATCTGTGGTTTTGAGGACTTTAAGGGGGGGGGGTGGGGGGGGGGCTTTGAGAAGCCAGTTTCCAAGCTGATGTGTTAAATAACACTGGTACCAGGTTGCACTCAGTAAAACACGTGGAGTAAGTACTTGTGTATTTACTCAATGGTTGTGTTCTCTTAATGTGGCATGTATTAATAGCCTGTGAGGAAGGAGAGAGAGACAATAGGAGTATGGCATATAATTAGTGAGAGGACATTCTGCAGCCTTTACCTGAAGCATATTTTGCTTTCAGATAGGTATCAACTAATAGGAGAATTACAAGTGTGATCCAGTGAGTGACGTGCATTGCTGCATTTCTTTGATCTCCGATAATCTGACCAGTGGACAGTCGCTGCTCACTGGTGATACTGGTCTCAGGTGGGTTCCTGCTGCTGGGATGCTCCAGCCACTGGAGTCACAGCTGGTGCCTGCCACTTTCACCTTTCCTGATGGTGCAGTGGGATTGCTCCTCATCCCACTTTTTTGCTGTCTCTGTGGAACAGTGCCTTAGACATGGAGGAAAAATGAGAAGGTAAAGATACAACACACTGCCTTTTCCTGGTGTTGATCAGTGAAATGTTTTAACATCGCTGATGAGGAATAAAGTTGGTAATCTGGAAAGGTTTGAACTAACATTTGGGAAGTCCAGCGTTTACTGTGAAACAGCAATGCAGACGTGGTGCACAAGCTGCAAAATTACGCAGGTGGTCAACACTCCTGCAGATACTTAAGAAATGTAGTGATAATGTTCTCTCCAGGAATTAGCCTGCTTCACCTGCAAGTTTGTATGTGGCAATTTCTCACTGGCCGCAACTTCATCCCTTCTGCATTCGAGAGGCACAGATGAGTCTGGCACTGAGGGCTGTCTGTTAAGTCACTTTGGAAAGCCAAAAACTTCTGTGAATGACTCATCCTTCAATAAAGCCTGTGATCTTAGTGCCATAATATGACAGTCCGGTTCTTGGAAAGTAATGGCATGGGACTGGTATTAAGGTTGTGAACCAGATAATTAGCTTTGGTTGTGGCTAACTTGGGAAAAGAACATTTGAGTTCCCTCTAGGGACTGCAGAGGATCACTTGAAGCTAGAATAAAAAAGGCTCGCTGGAGAAAATTGTTGGAAGGTTGACAAAGTTAAGGGATCTCTTGTAGATGAAGAAACAAATTGTTTTGGAAGGAGCTATCAGCATTATTCCTACTCTGTTAGACTTCTGCCAGGCATGGCCAGGGTGGCATACTGAACTCTTGTTTCTTTGATCTTTTTATCTCTGATGTATGTGTTGTAATTCATTCACTGATGAACTTTGCCTTGATGAACTTCGCATTACGTGCTTTTAGGGACAGCTGTGCTCCTTATGTGCATTGCTTCTTCCAAAATACCGGTCCTTTTGCAATTGTGTTGCTTGTCTGCTCACACAGGGAGTAAAAGACCTGTTTTTTTTCCCCCACTTTATTGCATGCCAGTGCTGTGTGCTAGCAAATGAGTCAGCTACCCGTTTATTTATTTACTTCAGAGTCACTTTCAACCATTTCTGAAACGAGAATGGCAGCCGGGCCAGCTGCACTGTTTCAGACCAGGCTGAGGAGCTGATGCTATGGCTGCTTCAGAGCTGGAGCTAGTGGCAGATAAGGCACTCCTGCTGCATCTTGCAAAGATCTGTCAAACTCCTGTCTGTGGCATGGGTCCTATTTGACCCTCACTGGAGTATTTTAAAGGTGATGTATCACTAGATTCAATTTGTCTTTGATACACTGCCACAGTACACTGCCATACATCTCAAACATACACTGTTTGAATTTAAAACAAAAACAACTGGTGGGGGTGAATTTGAGCCTGCTATTTTGAGCCCTATTGGCCTGAAAGATGCACATCATCAGGACAGTGACAGCTTGACCTATGTACATTAGGTTGTACACCGACCTAGAGGGGACTTCCCCATCTACGGGTGGCAATTTGACTTTGAGAAATGAAGGCAGTCTTGGTGTAGCAATTGAGGATTAACACTTGTGCTCTCATATGGGTTTGTGCTGCTTTGAAAAGCCATGCAGGCTGTCTCTACCCCCGTTTCTGCTCTGGCAGTGATGGGTCGTCTCCCAGCTGGGGCCGTGAGGTTACTGTTTGCACAGAGATCAGTATTTGTGAAGCAGCTGTATTTGTGCTGCTGGAGGAAACTTTCTCGCTTGTAATGACCCATTTGAAACAGAGAAATGAACATTGTGGTGACACATCTCTTTCTTTCTTTCTCTTGCTCTGTTAATTTCTTCCTCATTTTGTCCTCCCACTTTCTGGCTTTCTGTCTCTTCCACAGATCTTTTGCATATCTTACTATGACAGCATTTCTTGCTTCTCTTAGTTCCTGTCCGGGCCATGCCTGAAATGGTTATAGTCTCAAGCCTGCACAGCAAGAGAAAGAGGTTGTCTTGCTGTCTCTGTTTTCCCTGTACTGTCCCCTACCTTGTGCAGCTCTACACATCGGATCACAAGACGGCTCTGGATTCAGAATGCTTCTTTGTCTTAGTTTTTGCAAGGTTAACGTCAGCCTGGGATCATTCTCCGCTTTCCCTTGCAGCCATGGCAGAAGGGTGTGTATGGCGTGGGAGCTGCTGGGGGCTGTTCATTCTGCAGCAGTGTCAGCTGCAGATGTGCACAATGCTCCTTCCTTGGGCTCTTCCTCTGGCTGTGCAGGACCTTTGAACCAGAGCTGCATGTGGAGGTTGCGTTCCCCCAGGGGATAGCATCACCACTGTGGTCCTCCCAAGGAGAGCAGTTTTTTTGGCAAGTTCATTCCTCGTCCAGGCTCTGGACCTGACCTCGTGGCTTCCATCTGCAGTCTCCTCTGTCCTGTCTTCCTCTTTTTTTCCTGGTGCCTGGGCGGATGGTTTTAATTTTTTTGTAGGCTTTTGCTAAGCTACGCATAGCCTATGTGTTGGGACAAGAGTGTTCCCCAAATGCGCTACTTTGTGAGTGCTCTGTGAGTCAGCCTGGTATCCAGACGTCCTTCTTGTCCAGCCTTAACCTGCCTGATTTTGGAGAAGGGGATGTAAGGGCACCGTGTGTTTAGAGAGGGGGGAAAAAAATAGTGAAAGCAAACAGCTGCTGTGGCACGTTTGTCATTGTCTCAATCGTAATCTCGGTGTCACCTTCGCCCATGCATGCTACTTCTGTAATACACATAGTTCAGAGTAGGAACTCTCTTCTTATCCTTCTGCTTTTACATTTTAATACACTAATAATGAACTTCGCATGAGTGTTAATCTCAAGATAATCCTTCTGATTTGTGGGCAGTGGGCCGCAAAAGATTTAGCTTTATATTTATAAATTTATTATTACTAAATAAGTTTTGCTTCTCTAATAGCTGCTGTTTAGCTCTCCTTAAGAGGGCTTAATTCTCAATAATTTTAATCTTAGCATTATGCAGTTTAAAGATGGACATCTGGAATAATAGACCATTGTCAGCAATCTGAAAATTGACACCCTATAAGCATTTGGAGTCTTAGTTTTCCTGCTGTTACAGATTTGGCAAATCATTACAGAGTAGAAAAAATAAAGCAGCTTGTTGGCTTTTGGGAATTTGCAAACAATCCACTCGTGAATCTTCAGTGCCAGTACGTTGGCTTGATTTCAGTAAGTTGAATGTGGGGTTACTGGAAATGTCTCTGAAGCAGTGTGGTAAAGTGTTAACGGGCAGTGCTGTTACCTTCCTCCCATCTTCGTAGAGAATCAGAGGTGATACAGCCCAGCTTGTAACACTGGCATATTTCAATTTGAATAGGAAATGTGCCCTGGGAAAGCAGAGTTCCCATCCTGGCTGTGGGTCCAGGTGGTGACTTGCAAGCAATCAGATGAAGGAGCCTTTTTGGCCATTTTGGTGTTTGCCACACTTATGTAGGTAGAAACATAGACAGGAAATAAAAATAAATACCTCATCACTACTGCTTTCAGTTCAGTCTTGGTTATAAATTCAGGCCTGAGTTCTGAACAGTTTCGGTTGTGTTGTCTTAACGTTAATTTTGATCCACTTTCTTTGGCAGCTGTTTAGGTCAGAGACTGCTTTTGTTGTGGTGGTTGTTAAGGAATGGCCAGCTCCCCCCTTCCTCATGGGACAAAGCACTCCTGTCTGTGTCAGGGGCAGGACAAGTCTATCAGATATGGTATTTGCATGTGGTGGTGATATGTGTTGGTGCTTGTGCAGAACTTGAGTACTCACTGCAAATACTTGCTTTGTGTATGTACAGGAGCGTGCTTTCATCAGGTAAGCCAAGGAGAAGCGTGTGGGCAGTGTGATTAATTTAGGCGCCTGTCTTGTCCTCTGAGGGGCTCGCCATTTGGACATGCGCAGGCTGCTGTCTGAGGTACGGAAACTGGAGAGCAAAGCCAGGTTGTGTCAATGGTCACTGCTTCTCTCTCCCTCCTGCAGTTCCAAAGCGATGTATAAATAATGCTTCATTTTTTTTTTTGTCCTGGTAAGTTGTAGAAGGTGCAATGGAAATGCAATTAGACAAGGCCAAATTATTTTTTTATATACTCTACAGACGTTTTTTTCTGTAGAACAAATGGGCTTTATATAAGCTTTAAACACAGTAATTTCTCAGTCAGAACCTATCGCCTTGAAGTTTTATGCTGAGAATTCAAAATAGAACAGTGTTCTCCAAGAGGATAGTGAGAGCCCTCTTTTTTTTTGCAAACCTCTTGACTTCTGATAGCTCCCTCTCTAATACAAGGTATCTGCTGCAGCACCCAGTGAACCAGTAGTTAGCAGTTTCCTATCTAACCCACCCATATACCTGAAATCCACAGACATAAAAATTAATACATTTGGAGTGCAAAATAATGGGTTTTGTTACTGCCTGATAAAAGCTGACTGTTACAGTAAAACCTTGTGAAGACAGATGAAGAAGCTGTAAGGGCTTGCACGTAGAAAGGAGAAAGTGAAAATAATGCAAAACATTCAGTGTCGTTGAAAGCTCAGGGTGTCTTTCCCCTGGTTCATGATTTTCTTGTGTTTTGGTTAGAGGTTGAACTTTGTGAGAAAGAAAAAGTTATGTTAAATACTTGTTCCACAACAGCATTGCTACTTCAGGAAACAGGAAAAATGCAGAAAACAGCCCCACTTTATAAGCCTAGCTAGTTTAGAAACTGTTCTTTCAGATCATGGGATGGTGGCAGATGATGACACTTCTAGTCATGTAGCCGAGCCTTCTTTATGCATGACCTCAGTTCATTTGCATTCCTATAATTTGAAGCTTATCTGGACTTTGGAGATGCTAGTACGTCGATGGAATGATAATTTCACCAACTTCACTCTTAACTTCACGCTACTTAGGAAGACTTTCAGAAACCCAAATGGTATATGTAAAGAAGAAAAATTGACCTTAGGTTAAAATTGATCTGACATGCATTCTTGATATTTCTTCTCTATATGTAAAGCATTATTTGTTTTATATATACATATATATATATATATATATATATATATTGCTGTTCATTGTTTTAATACTTCTCTCTGGCACCTGTTTTTTTTCTTTGAGAGGCTGAAGGGTAATCCCTTTGTCACGTATCTCAGCAGTGATGAAAATAAGTTATCTTTGAATTAAAATGGATAGGTAGTCTCAGCTTTACAAAGTCGATAAAACAAAGTAGTAAGTGAGCAGTACATACTCTGCTTATCTGAGTCTCTGCTACTGTCTGCCTTGTTGGTAGCACATGTATATTTATCTTTTGAGTGGGACTTTCCCAGCTTTTTTTATGTCATGCGTGAATGCTGATGTGTAATCTAATGGAAAGTAAAGTCTTATTTTACTGCTCTTTATTCCTCTTTATGTGCTCTGAATGCTGTCATGTTTTTACACTGCATTCCCCCCCGATTTACTGGGGGTCTTCTCCCTCTTGCAAGAGGGTTTTAAGTGGAGTTGTTTTTAATAAAGATCCTTAGACTTCCAGTAGCTTTAGGGACCAGGTTTGAGCCACTTGGAACATCTGCTGTCAACTCCTGCAGGATTCTTTCAGAGCTGACAGTGTTTGGCAAGCAGAGGATCCAAATGTTGGTGCCTGATGCCTTTAAAGTTTGTTGGGGCGTTGAGGTCTCGACCTTCCTTGTGAAGCTGCTTCAATTGTTTCTGCAACTTCTGCTTCTCAGAATTAAGCCATAAATCTGCCACCGGGCATATTCCTTCCACCGGCGCCTCCTGCCCCCATGAGCACTTGTGAAGAGTTCCTCCACAGGCAGTACATGGGTTTGGTGGGATCAGGCAACTCCTTGCAGTCCTAGAGCTGTAGCGATTTGCTTCGTACTAGCGAGAATGAAAACATGGTTGGCAGTCACGTATCAAAGCAAAATTTAGGCCATATGCATGCAAGTGTATGGGCTTGAATGCCATCCCTAGGCATTTGAGACGTGGGTCCACATTTGCCTGAGCAGTGTGTTGCTTTGCCGTTGGGAATACCCCTGGAACAAAGAGCAGCTGTGGAGACTTCCTTGACACTGAGCCAGTGGTCTCAGTGCGATGTGTTTAGCACTGGAGAGAGAGAAAAAACAGATGTGCTCTTGTTTTTGTATTATTTGTGAGGAGGTTCCTCTGCGTGATGGCCAAGGTCTCGAGGTTCCTACGTATTACACTGTTTTAACTTCATAGCCCTGGTGCTCTTGGATGAAAGGTGCAGTTTCCCCAACCAACTGACAACGTGCTTGTGCACGCTTTTCAAGGCTTGGACATTCTGTCTGGTCTGTGGCCAGCTCACTATACTCAGAGCAACGAAGTGGCACCACGTCCTCGATGACTTCCTTGTAGAAGCTGTTAATCCCTCATCTATTTCAGACAGAGCATCCTGCAGACAGGTGGGGTCTGCATGCACGTCTCGTTCGGTTTGGAAGCCATCCTCACATAGGCTGTGGTGATATCAGCAGTTGTTGCACGATGGGGCTGACACCTGAGAGAGCTGGAGGATAAAAGACAAAACTGGATGGCTTCTGTTAGGCGTGATACAATAGTTTTATTCACGGGTAAATTGCTGTAATTCATTTAAAAAATGGTTGCTATGTTTTGTAGAAGATAAAAGCACTAATTCTAAAGTTTAAAGTAGTTAATACTTGCCTGAGCGTTGCTGCTGAGGCAGTGATTAGACTGTGAAGATGTACTTTGGTGAAACTTTGGAGCTGTGGATGTTAGATGTTGTTCTGAAGGGCTGGCTTGTCTTTTCTGGGATTAATGCAGAAATTGCCGTGTGAAGCTGTTTGCTCTCTACTTGAAAAGTAGAATGGTCCACAAAGACTATGTATTACAAACATCTGGAATGTGAAAGGTTTGTGTTTTTACCCAGTGTGAAATTAGGGCCCGGCTGAATCTATGGGCCAGTGACTGCTGGCTCCCGTGGGAGCTGGGCTGGGACATTTTTGGCACATCTGGGCATTGGCCCCAGCCCCTGGTCCTGAAGCAACAGTGGCTGGAGCAGGGCCTTAGCAGCTCACCTCCTGCACTGCCACAAATCCTCAGTGTTTTGGAGCAGCAGTGCTATCAGTGTTAGTAAGTACTGCTCAGCATCCTGAATGACCCAGGAGGTGCGAAGCCCAGGGGTGCAGCAGGCCTGTCCCTCTCCAGGGTTTCTCTGGAGCTGGTGCCAGAGCCCACGGGGCTGCACGGAGGTGACAGCCAAGTAGTGGCTGATGGGGTAATCTGCTGTGTTACAGGGGGCCCAGGACACCATGGTATTGCTGCCACTGATTATAGTGTGGTGTCCCATATGCTTACAGTGCCATCATGGCATTGCCCATCTGCTGCTTGAGAGGAGGTTGGCGTAGGGGGCGTTATAGTGACCAGGTCACACCAGTCAGGATTAAAAACAAAACAAAACAAACAAAATAAAAATAATGCAAGAACTCTAAGGACACAGCCAGGCAAGGTTCTCCCCCGCGTGACCTGGAGCTGACACTGAGGAAGAGGCAGGACCTGTCCTGCCTTGGCCACAGACTGGGGACAGAGCTTGGGGTATTGGAAGGCTGGTCTCCTCTGGCTCCTTCTGTAGTGTGGGGGGGAGAGGTTTAGTTCAGATTCTTTGAGGTGCCTGTGGAGAAGCCTGTTTTCCCCATGCCAGCGGAGAGAGGTGGAAGGGACAGGTTTCCCAATTTCAGAGCCTGAGGTGAGGGAGCGTTCCCATCCTGGTGGAGCTTTCCTGCCTGCTGCTGTCCTGTGTGGATTCCCATTGCAGGACAGGACAAGAAGCCAGGTGAGGTTACAGCAATTTTCCAAACCCTCAGCATTTCTGACTGGCCCAGGGAGCCTGTCCTGCCCACTTGGCTCCTTCTTTCTGCAGAAGCTCCTCATCCTGCAGCCTCCAGCTGAGGCTCGGAGCAGTACCCTCCCTCAGGCAGAGCCATATGGAAACAGGAGGCTGCCGTCCACGCGTGGCTGCACAGCCCAGGAAGGGCTGGGCTACGAGCCGGTCACACGTGGTGCTGGTGAGATGTCCTGCTTAGTGCACCTCTGGAAGCTGCTTAGATGTGATGGTGAGCCTGCCTGGGCTGGAGTATGGCAGCGGGGGAAAGATTGGGGGTGATTGCCAGAAAGACAGGAATGAAGAGTGTTGTGACAGAAGAAATGATGGTGAAGGTTGTGGAGGGGGAAAAAACTTGAAAAAATGTCTAGTGAATGAAAATACTGGTAGGAAGGGGAAAGATGAAAGTTAGCTTATCTAAAGTGATAGACAAAACTGATAAGGCACAACAAGAGCAGATAGCAATCTAACGATTAAAGGAAAGGTAGACAACAGAAAAGGGGAAGTGAATGAAAAAAAAAGGGAGTGACTGATTCATAACTGTTTATACCTTGTGTAACCACTGCTGTTCACATACATTAAGTGTGAATCCATGCAAAACTGAATCGAGCCTCCCCTCTCTGGCAGTCAAAAGTGTGCAACTTCCCTGCTGTGTGTGCCCTCCGTGTAGGTTACTACACAAGGTATAAGTTGGACCTCATGAGCGACATCATAGGTCACCTCTTACGTTGTGTCTGCAGATGTTTTTTTTACATTGAATTGCATTGTCTCACTGACTGAAGTTGTGGCGTGGCATTTTACAGTTAAGGTCTCTGCAATAAACATAGCACCAATAAATGGTAAAGACCTAAACACAGATAATGAATGTGTTAACCCTATAAGCATAAATGCATAATTCCTGTTTTTTTTTTTTTTAATGAGATTGGAACAATGAAAAGCATTGCACTGCCCTTAGGAAATGAGTAGTCATGCAATACTGTAGACCATGTTTTGCAGCTCCTTTTCATTTTGTGGCTTTAATGAGCCCTTTCTGGTTTTGTGCCTGCTTGCCTGCTAGTGCTGTGTGCCATGTGCATCGCTGTTTTGTGTCTAAATCTTGATTCCTGGCAACTGGAGGAGGGTGGGGAGTTGAAGGGCCTGTACTTGACCGACTCCTTGACCCGTGCTTTACGTGCTTTGTTGCTATTAACTGCCTTTCTTCAATAGCTATTGTCCCATTTCTGTCTTGGTGTGCTCTCTTATTCAAGTCCTTTGCTGCAAGCCTGCTGCCTGCAACCCATGAGGTGCCTGCTGCATGCTTAGGTATTTCTTTGGCCTATTGGTGACCTACTTTCTGGAGCATTTAAGCTCTTCTTTTGAAAAGGAGGCATTTCTGCCTTTTGTCAGTGGTCCCAGTGTTGCTGGGATAACGTGCCTGATCCTGCAGATGCTTGTAGCCGCTTTAAAACAAACACCACCACCCCCCACCACCATCCCCACGCTTTCAGTCTTGCACAGACTTTTTTTTTCCTCCCCCTTCACGTACATGGTGAATGCTTTCTGGTCACTGAAGCGTTGGGCTGCGTTTTGTTGGATGAGTTGTGAACAAAGCTGAACTTTTTTTGGTGTAAATTGTCACTGCTGAGTGACATGAAGAAGCCTGTTACAGGTTGAATTTGCTTTCGTTCACTTCTCAAAGTGGTCATAATAACGGGTCAAATGCTATGGGTCCCTCGGACTTCTCGGCCCGCTGCTGCTGTCCCCCTGTCGGCAGCAAGTCCTGCTGCCTGCCGTGGGCATTAGCTCAGGTGTGGGCTCCCAGCTGGGACCGGGATGTTCACATCCCTGTTACCTTGCAGGGAAAGGAGCAATGAGAGGAGCACAGCCAAGCATATTAAACACATCTTCAGGCTGCGGGGAAATCCATGGTCTGTCAGTAGCAGCTTTTCCTGACACAGGGAGCTTGAGAAGCTCCATATTAAATAGATTAATTTGTGGAGCATGCAGCAGTGAAGCACATCCTTTCTTTCAGTTGAAACAAATTTCTGTTTTTTGAGGATCATTACGACACGAAGAATAGCTTTACTGATTCTTTGTCCTTAGAGACAAAAAAAAAATGCTGTGCTTTCTGAGGCTTGCTCCTTTTCCCTTCTTGCTGACCATAAGGAGTTAAAAGCAATGGGTTGACATTTGAACTCTGTGAACTCCGATTAGCTTCTTGGCTTTGAAATACCAGAATCTGAGGGGGGGAGGTCTTAATATATACTTGATTGCAATATATATTTTTTGAACTGATACAAAATACCAAAAGCTGACTTCCTGCTGTGTGTTTTTTTTTTTTTTTTTTTTTTTTTTTTTTTTTTTTTTTTTTTTTCCCAGCTTATTTTTCTCCTCTTCCGTCCCCTACCAGGTATCCTACTGAAGGCAGCAAATGTTAGCTTAAAGGCTCAAGGTGCCTGTTGCTGGACATCAGAGCTCCAGAAACATAGCTGAGATTTTTGGTGGTAGATGTTTCATTAATAAACCCGTGAAGCAGGGTGTATTTCATGTAGTTCTGCTTTCCTTCTTAGTAGAGTGTTGCAGCATTTTATGCATCAGAAGAAGCTGGCTCAGAGTATGTGCTGTGTGTTGACTTCAACGCATCCCAGATGTTTTTTAAGGACCTGATAATTTCTGCAATAAGCATTGTAATTACTGATCCTAGTAATGGCCTTTTTTGGGCTAATTTGGATTTTCTGTTGTATTTTTTTTTCATATTGTGTGTTTCTAAATTTTTTAACAACATAATCTAATAAAGTATAAATATTTGTTAGTACTTAGGAGTGGGTCACAAATACACTGTTGAGATTGCTTCCTTTTATTAATAGCACTAAATCATGCAACTGTCTTTCCATTTCATATGCCATGACCGCGAGCGCTGAGTGACATAAGACAGACCAGCAAGCTGGGTATTTCAAAAGGTTGCATCTAGGGGAATTCTGCAGGCTGTCTGCGTGGTGCCCTGCCACTGCCGTGGTTTATTTGCTTTAGGTCAAAATGTGGAAATGATCTGATGCTGCGGAGGATTCCCCCTTTTTCTGCCTGCAGAAGGGGGTGTCTGTACTTGGAAGTGTAATTGGAGTCTTATATGGGGAGCTGGAAAGCAGAAGCTTTTAATTTGATGGTAGCTATAGATGACTGGAGCGTTGAGGTATAGCGATGAAGATGAAATTGCATAGTGCAGTCAGTTATTAAAATATGAATGAACATTAAAAGTAGTCTGCAATTTTTTTTCACTATTGAAATTTTAAAAGGTACTTCATGAGAAGAAAATCAGTGTTGCTGGAGAAAATACATATCAAGCATGATAAATAATATCATGCAGTGCTTCTGTCAGATGCTGTAGAATCCAGTAGGTTGCTGCACCAGAACAAAAAGCTTTGTCAAGTGACGTCAGAAGACGGAGAGGGAAGCAAAGATAAAAACGCGTCCCAGCTGGGAGGAGTGAAGAACAAGAACAGAATGATGCTCTGGGAGATGGAGAGGTGGTGATTTTGGGATGAAGCTACTTTTTCCATGTTGCGGTCTGATTATTGGCTCATGCTTATCTTTCACTTTTCTCCCCAGTGAGGTATTGTAGTGGCCCCTAGGGTGGGGGAGCAGCATTTTCAGCTGCTGCTGGAGCCTGTTGTGAGTGGAGGAGGATTGTGTAATCGCACTTTCACTCTGAGGCACTGTGCTTAAAGTACCTTTAAGAATAGTGTAGCCTTGTTCTTTTAATTTCTTTCTCTTTTAAATTGTATTTCCACAGTCATATAATACAGCTTGCGAAAATGCTATTCGGTGAAACAAAAAATTAGATGTTCCTAGAGAACTAGTGTATGCTGTTTAAATTCTGGATAGATTGCGCATGCCTGAGGAAGTCTTGCATGAAGTTTCCTCTGCTGGAAGATAAAATTAAGATTTTAATAAGTCAGGCAATCAGTAGCAGCTATAACTTTTCCCTTATGAAACTGAAATTAGCACAGCGCTGAGAAAGCTGGGCTTGGTTTGTTACTCTAGCAAAAGCTTGGTGAAAAGGTTTTGAAAGAGGTGCCTGTATTTGTTTTCTGTACGGACTGTCCAGTGTCCTAGGAGTTTGTAAACGTTTGCTGCCTAATCCATCTGAATGGGGTAGTGTTTGTTTTTTCCACAGTAGTAGCATTTGAAGCTATCTGGTGAAATTCTATGTAGATAACTTGCACAGTTCCATACTGAGCCCATGATTGTGCATCTTCATATGCTGGTTTAAACAAGAAATAGCACTGGATGTTCATAAGGAAGATACTGTGCTTAATGTTTATGCTTTTTGTTTAAGGATTTGGGCTGTAATTCACGAAAGATAGGAGATGTGCAGTCCAGGTTGATGTTTTCCACTTCGGTGTCAAAGCTGGATTTTGCGGCTTTATCTGGCATCTCAGCCTGCTGATGTTTCCATGGCTTATTTTCAGGGGCAGGTGGTATCAGTTGCATTGCCCAGACCAAAGGCAATAAATCAAAACCAGTTTGTTTTTTAATATTTTTATTTCTTAAATCTTAAGTCTGAGCTTGCTTGTATTTGCTTAGTTTCCCTTTTTAGTTAATGTTCTTTTTCTGCTTCATGGGGAGAAGAAAGGTGAGGGGATTTTTAGTGCTTACCAGGTACGGTGTAAAAATTTCTTATGGGCCTTAAGATTTACCGTGCAAACCTTACTTATCTTGAAGGCTTGTGCTCGTTCATTATAAGAAGAAACTAAAAGGCTCGAATTAATGAAGAAACAGTGAGAGACAGCTACTGTAGGAAGATTATCACTCTTAAATATTAAGCAGGTCAAGCTTATCAGATACCTCAGAGCTCTTTCATGAATTTTGCTGAACTATTCTAACTTGAAATGGTTTCTGTCAAGATGGAAATTTTTGGCTGCAGCTGTAAATAGAAAAAGGAAATGGTTGGGTGCAATGATATTTAACAAGAATGTAACTTCCTATTACTCTGAGCTTTGCAGCCCCATTGTGTTTCCTGTCAATAACCTCCCCCATTCTCTTAAGACCAGAGAGAGATGTGCTGCTACGTGGGATAAATACTGCAGCACCCATACACATGAAAGTGAAATGCTTTAAGTGGTGTTGCTGCTGAACTGACAGAAATTGGCCCTTTGCTATTGCACCTAGGGAGATTTTTGAGTGAGATTATGTGCTTGATAAAAATGATTTTTTATTTTACTCAGTAAAATTGGAATTGCAGTTGATGTATTCAAAGGCTGGACTGGGATCTCTTCCTTCTGTACTGTTCATGGTCCCTCCTTAATTTTCGTTTTTGAATTTCAGCATCTTTTCTCCCCTCGTAGACACTCCCTGCAGGAAGAGAAAATGAGTTCATTGTTATTTTAAAGTGAATTAATTAAGGCAGGTGTGATATAATCAGTACTTTCTTTCTCTTGATTCTCTGTCTTTGTTAGATTCCTAATTACGTTGGTACAGGATGATGCTTAAAAGCAGTACTTGCCACTAAAATCTTCTGCCATGGTTTCAGTGTTGCAAGGGCAGAATTCAATATTTAGCCTACCTGGTGTGCAGAAGTGTGTGGGAAGAAATATGCTGCCCTTAGGTATAAGGTATGTGAGTATGTGGTCGACCTTTTGCCTTTTTTGAGAATTTTTTGTTCTACCTCCTTCACAGGGCAGGGGTGTGCTGTGAAGTTAGTTTGCTTCTAGTGAAATGCTTTGAAAACTGGGTAGGAAGCAGCCATTTCAATTTCACAGTATTTCCAGTGCAAGACTTGCAGCTAGAGTGGCTCGGCTTTTAGCCTGAGAAGGTGCTGTGCTGGCGTTGTACAGGCCTTCTCTTTTTGCTAGGTACTTCTGTGTACTCTTTCTCTCTTGAGTTGTGTTTTCAGATGTCTGAAAGACTGTGAGCAACACAGCTTTAAAATGTTTCTTTTTCAGTTTAGAGGCTCTAGGTAGGAGCTTGGATAATCTGTGATTTTTCAGAGGCACAGAGTCTTGTAGTTCCTGTTGAAACAGTTTTGGGTTGCGAGTGGTCAGTCTTCAGGAAGACATTTATTTATACCTCTAAATCAGACCAGGGTACTTTCAGCTTTGTCTTCTTTAATACTTCTTCATTAAGTCAGATGGACACAAGTTAGCATCTTAGAAATGGTTTGTGATCTTAGTGTCAGGTTCTGAAGAAAAAAACAGGGTTGTGCAGGCGGTTTTAGGTTTTTGGAGGATTTGGCAACTGCAGGGTAAGCAAATTACTTGGGGGGGGAGAGGGAGAGTGAATTTGGCTGAAAAGCTCTGAGGTTTAAAAAAACCAAACACACATGAACTGCTTTGTGCCTTTTGGGATTTGTGTTTTTATTTCACATACTCATGGGCTAGAAGCATTCTTTGAACGGAACTGAAATACAGCATTTTCTCATAACCCCTGAATTCCAGGACCTGG
The DNA here is from genome assembly GCA_011076525.1 of Nettapus auritus. NCBI lineage: Eukaryota > Metazoa > Chordata > Aves > Anseriformes > Anatidae > Nettapus > Nettapus auritus. The sequence goes on along the minus strand of CM021768.1, from coordinate 52,293,104 downwards.
TAATTCAGGATAAAACGTCAAGAATGCCTGGGCTTCTAAGGGACCTTAAGTTTTTGTTTCATTAGGCAAGTGACTCTTTTTTTTTTTTTTTTTTAATGTTGTTTTGTTAAGAGCTTAAGAAAATGTGGAAAAAAGGTAAATTAAAGGCTTTATTTCAGAGCAGTTACCATCCTCTTAGGTACTTAGAGATCGCTTTCTGAAGTATTGCAAAATAAACAAGCAATTATTTAATTGTAAGAAGAAAAAAGGAGCGTGAAGGTAGGTCTTCTGCCTGCCAGGATACTCAGGCTTTGCTGGCGGTGGTGGAGATGCTTCAGAGGAAAGTGTTTGATGTGCATTTTGAACGAGTGGGCCCATTCTGCTCATCCAGTACAAATAACTTCAGATAGTTCTTGGCCTGGCTGATACAAGACATCTTTTTTTTTGTATGTGTCCACAAGTGGTCTCAGGTTTAATTTAGGCCCCACAGGTACCTGAATACCTGATTTGCATGCTAGATTTGCTGACTGCATGCCAGGGTGACCCGCGTTGTGCAGGAACCTATGTGGTGGTCTCAGTGAGCTGAGCTTGGGGCTTTTAGGATTTTGTGCCCTTTGTTTTTAAAAACAAGTGGGAAGCCAGGCTTAATGAAGCAGCTCTGAAGTGTTGCTAATGCTCTCTGCAGCACCACTTTGCCTTTTCCAGAATCTCTGCTCTTATTTAGTTGTTGAAACAACTGTCCAAGATGCCTAAAAGATACAAGCTCCCTCTGGACCATCTCTACAGAACTTTGGTTGTTGCTTGAAATCTGGGTGGCTGAAGGATTTTGAAAGAAGAGGTTTCAGAAAACAATTTCAAATGAACTGAAGTCATTGTAAACTCATTTCTTAATTTAGTACAGATTTCATTTATTTCTGAAGTTGAGGATTGATTTATGGGATAGAATAATTCCATTCTGTTGTTAAACATGCTTTATTGTGCTGCTGCTGCTAAAATATAAACCACATAGACATCTGGAGGAGAAAACCTTTTCTTTTCACCAAGATACTCATTATAAGATTTCATGTCTAACTGCTCATCTTCTCTGTTAAAATTCTTCACAGGTCTTATTCTGATTTTTATCATGGTGTGCATTTTGGACACTTTTCAAGGAGTCTGTTTGGGTGTGAGGACAGGGAGGAAAAAAAAAAACAGATTTATCTATGTCCTTATTATATTCGTATCCTGTTGAGAAATGAGACTTTGTAAGTGCTTTACCATCAGATCCTATGAACTTGATATTTGTGAATTGGATGCAGTTGTGGTTTTGTAATAAGTGAAAATAAAGTACTGCTGGCTTGGCTAGCTGTTCTGCTAAGAGCTTACATAAACATTATTGCAGAATTTCACAGGAAGGGGACGCCAGGTGGCGAGGTGTGCGAAGGTTACCCAGAAGGACCACGAATGGTAGTGAGAACCAGAGGCTGGAGGAGAGGAGGCTGTGCGCAGGGGCCGCTTGGAAGTAGTGAGGAGCGGCTGGTGTCTCACGTTTCTCTAGGCTTACCTACCTCTTTACCTCAGTACCTTTTAAAATAAACCAGATTGCAACTTTTGGCTCTATGCTGTTTTGCCAACTTTAAAAACAACAACGAAAAGGTTGTTTGACCTGTCTGTGCCCTTAAGTCATGACTTGTGGCAGTAAATCATGGGATTTGTTTTTGGAGAGAAGTTGTCTTGTCCATCCCACTGATTTATTTTGGTTTAGCTCCCCTTTCCTATTTTTAGCCAAGATAGGCAAAATAGCAGGCCTGCACACAGTGTTTTTTGATGGGTGACGCCATTTTGGCCCTTCCTGCCTTCTGCGCTCTGACGTACGTGGGGTAGCTCAGAGAATAAGACCACCACCCTTCTTCCATAGACAGCACAGCGCTCTTGTAAAGTATATATAAATGAATTCTGACGACAAATTGCCTGTCCCCAAGCATTCAGAAGCAATGAGTCAGTCCTCCCCCTGTTCCCTAAACAATGCAGCACTAAGAATAGCGGAGGCTATTTTGCCTTATGGGTTCTCAGTGCTTAAAACTCATATGTTTGTTCTTTTATCTGCTAGGCATTATTTTATTTAAAAAATAACCCGTGATTTTTGAGGTGCTGAGAAGAGCAGTGGAGATCCCACATGGTGGTGAGGACATGGGCAGCCAGGCAGGAGCAGCGCTGCTCCAAGTGTCACAGCCACAGAGGACCTTCCTGTTGTAGCAGGGTAGATGTGTTTTCTGGTGGTTCTTTCTGCCGTTAGGAAAGATGTTAAGTTTGGTGGTTGCAAAAAAAACAAAAACCAAAAAACAAACGTTGTTTAGGAATGTTCCAGTTCTTTTTTTTTTTTTTTTTTTTTTTTTGACATTTGTCTTGATGATAAATGTAAAAGAGAAAAGAGGGGCTAGGTGACCTGACAGACAAAAGCTTTGCAGAAGACTTTGGTTCAGCTGTTGCTGGGATCTGTTTCTGTATCTGTGTTAATTCTCCGTTAACAATTTTATTCATTTGTCAACACAGTCTCTTTCCATAAGCTGTAGTCAGCACTATTGAAAGTATTTGGGTTCACTTGTTTCCGTATGTGTCAATCTCCTCTTAGTCTTTTTATCAGGTGTAGTGTGGAGGAATTAATCTAAAATCAATCAGTGAATGAGATTTTTGTATTTCATTTTTGTTTCAGTTTACATATAAAAATTATGCCTTCCTATACAGTATGTATATGCTTTTGTATCTCAAAGCCTCATTCAGTGGGTTCATTAGTATTCATCCATTGAACATACAAAGTGCCAAAATGCCAAACATAAAAAGTTGGACTTCGTTTTTATCAATAAAAAAACCAGCATAATTCTACCTAAGCAGAGTCACTTAAAATGACCTCTTGCATGTTAAAAATCAGTCCCTTTTGACTGCTGCTCCCAATAAAACCTCAAAGGAAAAAAACAAACAAAAAACAATAAAATGTCCTCCCTCCTTTGTTTTTTCTCCATATGCTGTCAACAGAGAGCACAAAAAGGAAGGATGGGGAAAGTTCAGAAAATAAAGGTTACGATTATTCCATCTACAGATGTTGCTATATGAATCATCAGGTAATATGGATCCTAAGGTAGTCTGAAGTAATCAAAGAAAAAAGGGTAAAAGGAAGATTTGGAGGAGTCAATGGAAGAAAATGAGACATTGGGGTAAAATTATCTGTGCTTTTGCTTAGCTGCTGCTTATTCTGCAGTGCTGGGTTGTTTTATATATATATATATATATATATATATATATGTATAGTCAGAAGGATTGACTCAGTTTTTTGAAGTTTTCTAAAAAGGGACAACTTATTCAGAGTAGTTTGGGGCTTTTGTTTGCATTTTTTTGGGGGGGGGGGTGAGAATAAGCATTTTCTGATTTTGGCCTGTGAAATGTGAGTAATACTGCTATAAAGAAAGAGGTGAACCTCTCGGTGGAAGGAGAGGGTGGACCTGAGGAGAGTGCCTGCCTCTTTCCGTTTGCCCTGGGTGACCATGCTGTGGTCCCTTGCCCACCTCCCTATCCCTTCAGCTCTTCCTCTTCCTTCCTTTGGAGATCGAAGGTTCAGAGTGTTGGCGTTTTCAATATGTATGGTGAGGTTGGACGAGCAAGAGAAGGAGGAAGGATACTGAATTGTTAATGGTGATGGAGGAAACCAAACTACTTCTTTGATAACTTCTTTGATACAAAGATGAGTACAAACCTAGCTGAAACTGCTCAGGTGCCAAGGCAGTTTCCAGGAATTCCCTATCCTCTCTTTCATTTTCCTCCTGTTTCTCTCCAATTCTGTTCACTTGTGCTTAGAAACGTCCCCTGAAATTTTAGAATTGGCCTGTTCTGTCAGAATGTATCATGTGGAAGTTGGTGTTCAGGTGGTGAGCCTGAAAAAAACAGAGATGGCATGAAGTGGGGCATGGAGCTGAGCTGTGCTAGACAGACTGTTCAGCATGATGCTGGCTGCTTGGAGATGGTAATGGAGGAGATGGAAACCAGGCTTTCTCCTCTGCAAAGAGGATACTGTTTCTCACATTTCTTGTTTCAAGACTTCCATTCTTAGGCTGGTATTTGTGGGTCTTTCCCAGGGCTGTAACATTCTCGTGAAATGTTCCGTGTACTTTTTTGGACATGTAGTCTGCAGCCAAAAGAGAGCTTTTTTGGCATAACTTGAGGTGAATCCATTTGTGAGATGAGGTTCTTTAAATGTTCTATTTTAAAAGTGACTTCAACTTTTAAGCATCTTGATAAATAGTCTTTGAAGCTTAACTTCTGTGTGAGTTCCTCTGCAGAGGTCTGGATGCGTTGCATTGTGTTGGAAAGGCAAGGATGCAGAAGGGTGTTGTGCCAGCCTCCAGCTGGCTTTGAGAGACCACTAACACGTTGGAAAACAACACTTCTGATGTTGATAGACCTGTCCCTTTCTCTTCACAGCTGTAGGCTTTAAAATGCACACTGGAGGCTTGGGTGTGGAGGGCAGAATGGTCCCCTGCCCATTCCTCCTATTCCAACCTGTTGTTTTCTCCCTTGGGGGAGGAAAATAAAAAAAAATAAAAAATCCAGAACTGGAAAATGATAGATTTCTCTTTCTGCAAGTCCTGCTGTCAAATAAACTCGGCTCTCGAGTTATGTTCTGGCACTGCTTCCAGCTGCTGATAAGTGCTGCAGACGCCCTGGAGCTGGCCACTGGGCAGGGTTATGAGCACAGCGCCGCAGGAATGTGGCTGTTCTGCTTTTGGGGCCAGGATGGGGCTTGGAGCACTTCAGCAGCTCTTGTGGGGTGCAGAGCAGAAGCTGGGTGTCTTGCAACTGGGGTCCCATCCCCGGGGCTGCTGGGGAGCAGTGTATGGAGATGCTCGGTAGCTCTGTGTAGGGATGGCTCTCTTCTGCAAGAAGAGCGCTTGTATGCTTGGAGCTGAGCTGTTCCCTGCAGAGACGCTGTGTGTTAGGGGTGAGGCTGGGTCCAGGACTGCTCCCAGCTTTTGGGGAAGATATTACCTCCATGGTGATGTGCAGAAGCCAGCTCAGGGCCTGCAGAGTTTGTTAGCTGGACCTCCCAGGTCCAGGCTGCCTTCTCCAGGATGAATGGGGTACCAGCACTGAGATCCCTGCTGCTGCTCTCATGGGGCTTTTCCTGTTTTGTGGCTAGAGGGTTGGCTGTGGTTGTTGGCTGAACAGCAACCTAGTGCATTTTGAAGATCCACTGATATGTCACATCCTTGTTCTCCCTAACTCAGTGAAATGCAGTCTACTGCATCCCCAAAGCACTGGGTGCCTGTTGCAGAATTGGGGTCGAGGAGAAAAGCTGTTGCTGCCTGAATTCCCCAGAAGACAGATTAGTAAGTCTTAGAGAGCTGCTGCTGATTGCACAAATTGGCACAGGGGAGTACTCAGCTTCTTGTTCTTCTTAGCAGAGGTTTTTCATGTGGGAAAAGATAATTCAGCAGTACCTGCAGGGTGCTAAAAACCTAAGAAACGTGATGAGGGAATTCAACGTGATACTATATACATATGCTGTATGGCTTAACTTTTATTTTGATATATATGCATATAAATATATATTTAAGTACCTTTAAGGAACATGCCTTCCCTCAAATGTCTGGGGCTTTTATTTAAGTGACAATTTTGATTTATTTATGTTTACAACAGTCCTCAGACTTCCCTTCTGGGAATGTCCCTGAGGATGACTTTTGGAGGCCTGGAAGGTGCTAGTTGCTGTGGGAGCGGGACAGGAGCTGGCTGGGGGTGGTTGGAAGGAGACTCAGTCATGCACTTGGACTTCATAGTTCTGCATCATTTGCTCTTACATTATTTTCCAGAAACTCCCCAGAAGCAGCACCTGGATGTATAACGTTTCTCCTGCTAAAATGACTCCCTCCTCTGAGAAATGTTTTCATGAAAGTTGTGGGTTTTCATGGTAATAAACCTAACTTTCCCTGATTGGTAATAAATTACTTGGCTGCATTGGTTTGGAATATAACAACAGAATTATGTAGGTGCTTGAATATATAAAAGGTGTAATGTTACAGAACTGCACTTTTAAATTGGAAACCAATTAACTGCACTACCACATGTTATGCAAAGCAACTGGATAACAAACGAAACCACAATCCTTCCCTCCCGTCTCAGACTCACCCTTGTTAGGATGCTTATTAGCATCATCCAGCAGTGACGAGCCTGGCTATGGAACCTGCACACTGCTTCTGGGGAAGTTTTTAACAGCATGGTGCACTGGGTACGTAGCTGTAATGAGCAAGTGCTGGGCTTGTTTTTCCACCATCACGGCTGTTTAGACTTGTGGAGAACACGTTTTAATTGAGAAAGTGGTGAAGATGCCCTGGAATTTCTGTCTACGTTAAGGGCATCTCGGCTCATGTTGAAATAAGCTAAAAATGTGCTAGAACCGATGGGAACTTCATTGTAAATGTTCCTAGGGCCATGCCCTTTCTTACTCTCTTATATTTATAAGGAATGAGGTGGCTTTTGTATTAAAGCCAGCTAGGCAAGCACTTCCTTTGATGTCAGTTTTTCACAAGCTGCTATTTGCTTTTCTACCTGTGCATCTCTCAACTTTGCTAGTACAAGTGCTTGTCTGAATGCCAGGTAGACTAGACTGGGGATCTGCTCCATGCTGACATAATTTTCATTCCTCAGGACGCTCTTAAATGACTTCTCCATGGCTCCCTACACAACCTGGTAAACAGGTGCATCAGTATGACTGAGGGGCTGTGCTCAATGAAGGGAGGTTGTTCATTGCATCTAGAGTGAAACCCTTATCAAGCTGTGCTTTTATTAGCATGAGCTTTCCAGCGTGTGCTATTGTACAGAAACCTTTTTAAAAGGTCATTCTCAAGACAGAGAGAGGAATGTATGAAAAGGTTTGGAAATAGCATATTTACAAGGAACTACAGCCTGTAATGTCGTCTTTGCCTACTGTCTATGGTATCACGTGCACTAAATATTGTCATCTTCTCCCCTTTTTACAGCTTCTCAGCAAAGATGCCTCCAAATGGGAAGGCCTTACATTTTCACCCTTCAGTCCTGCATTTTGGAATGCAGTAAGTGTCTTGTGTTATCGTTACCTCAATTAATAATTAAATGGGGAGGAACAGCTCTGCTGGGCTATGTTTGGGTGAAGATCATTAGCTGAGATCATTCCATCCTCGGAAAAAAAAGAGAAATAGTAAGTAACTGCCACGGAGTTGGAATCGTTTTGTACCTTGAGGCACTTGGTAAATGAAAATTAATGTAGTTTTAGAAAGGAGGAAAAAGGAACAGGGAAATGTAACGCATTCTGGGTAGACACTGAACAGAAGGGCCTTCTCAGGTGATTCTGCATGTGTGTCAAATCAGTTCCCCATGCTGGTTGTTCCTTTCTTGGGTTGTTCCTTTCTTGAAAAGTTGCCTTTCTAGAGGGGGAAGAGCTTGTTGCTTCCTTTAGCTTTCAAAAGTAAAATCCAGAAAACCCAAGGCAAAATATACTGGTAGGTTACTTGAGATTTTTAGCTCTCTTCTAAGAAAAAAAAAACGCTTTAAAATGATTATCTGTCTTCCGTCAATAACCAAAAAGAAAAACAGTACCCTTGTGAGTTACAGGAATGTTTAAGAAGGTGTATAATATATACGTTGCTGGTTTTAAGATGTATTAGCTAACTCACAAGCCTTAAGAGATCATTGTTTTAGCTGACAAAACACAACAAGATTTTGGTTACTTGAATTTTCTTACTTAAAGCTTTGTGCTTAGTAAGGGTGGCATTTAAAAAAAAGAAAAAAGAACTAACTCCGAGTGACCTAACTGAGCTTTGGCTAGGTGCACCTCTTGCATTGCAGTGTTGTTAGTCTTTGTATGTTAAAGGGCAAAATTTGTTTGGTATTTTTCCAAAGAATAATCATATCTGGGAAACTTTCATATTGACATGTTTTGATGTGATTTGTTTGGATGCTTTTTGTACGTTGCATATTCTTATAAATTGAATAATTTCTTTCTTTTTCCCCCCTTTAGATTACTGGGGTTACCCAGAGCTAAAATGCTGCATGCCTACAACCCTAGTAGAGATAGAGAAGTTGTGGTGAATTCAGTGTTTACAGCTACTAGACAGTTTCATGTGTCTCCTGTTCATAGCCGGGTGAGTGTTGATGTACTTTTGGAAACTATGTAATGGCCAAGTGCCAAGCCTTCATGCTTCCTTTGGCCTAAACTTTTCGGTCTGTTTTCTCTTCATGCTTTTCCTTAGGACCTCCAACTTGTTTCTGTTTTTGCTAGTGCTTTTTGATCGTTTTTACTTAGATTGGTAAGGGAGAAGACATCCAAAACCTACAGTAGGAAATGTGTTTTACAGTAACTTAGAAAGAAAAGAATTTTTCAGTGTTAAATTAGCTGTTTAAATCTCATTCTGTTATATGCAGTATTATGCAGTCATCCGCAGGCATGTAGATGTTTACAGCCTTGAATGTTCAGTCTTTTCAATGGTCTTGCATATTCAACCAAAAAAAAAAAATTACAGTGAAATGTTTTATGCATTTTTATATTGCAGTTATGAGCATAATTGCCATAGGGTTTAAGACCATTATTTTAACTCAGATTTTTTTATGATGTATAACAATATAACACATGTTAAGAATGAGTCACTGGGATCTGAGTTTGATGAAGCCCAGATTTTACCCTCTGCTGATGTGCAAAGCATTTTATTATGCTTTTGTCTGGTGTTGGGGGGGGGGGCCCCCCACCATACCTGAATGGATATTACTGTGCAGACAAACTTTATTGCTCTCTTGGTTAGACAGGCCTATTTGGTTAGAGATGTTTTGCCCAAGTTCTGCTTTGACTCGTTTAGCTATTTGTCACAGAGGCGATTGACTTGCTTTGTGGTAAGTACCTATGTGTGAGGAAGAGTTTTAAAGGATGCAGAGGCTGTTAGTGCTGCACGATGCGCTTCTTGTGCAAAAAAAACATTGATAAGGCCTGAGCTAGCTGAGAAATTCCAGCCGTAATACAGCAAGTTGCTGAGTGCTCCCAGTTTTTCTGCATTGCAAGAGATGAGATAGAGTTATGGACAGGTGAAACTTTGTAGGGCTGAGTTCCTGCTAGTGGGATCTGTGGATACAGAGGAACACGTGAAAATGTCTGTGGGTGAATGGTGGGTGTTGTGATTAACTGCACTGAGCAAGCAAGCTTCTTTGTGGTCTCTGTAGGTGATTCCAGCGATGGGAAAAATTTCATTCAGAGTGCTTTTTCTGCCAACAGAAGAAGGCAATATTGAAAGCTCATTATTTATAAATACCTCATCTCATGGAGTACTTTCATATCAGGTAACTTTGCTTATTTTTGGTGTGAGTTTTGGATTTGTGTTTTTAAAAAGTGCTATTCATACATTTCAACTCAATGTTTATTGAATTCCTGATACAAGTCAAGTGGAGTAACATTTTACAGTTCATCCCTATTACCAGATATAGCTGATCTCATGATCCCTTGTACTCGTATAACTACTGTTAGCGAGACTACTTGTGATAGTTGAAATCACTGTGTTTGTATGTAGCAGTTCATGGTCCTGTCAGCACTGGTTGGCTCCATATAATACTGTTGTCTAGAATGCACTGTGCTGGAATTTGTTTGTGATGAAAAACATATGTAGGAAATATTTGAGGTGGTCATCAACTACTATTTTATGTAAATACATTGGGGATACAGCACACGTGAGAGCTTTAGGTCCTTACAACGTGAAAGTAGAAGTTACAGGCTTTGCGTTGAAGCCATCTATTGTCTGATTATCTAGAGAATTCAAACGAATCTTAAGTTACTTGATTTTTGTAAGGGATGTTACACGTTTCAAGTTCTTCACTTTCATTAAGTTGTAGAAGAAAAATCTAAAGCTGAATTCAGTGACTTAAAAACAATGCCAGCTTTAATCAACCATTCAGGTCCTTCATTCTCATACTTTGATGCTGTGCTGGAAGACAGACCTCCATGAAATGAAGCATAGATAACTTCATTGAAATACACGTTCTGGAATACAAATATTGCCATTGTCTAGCACATACTAGGGGTAATGACAAATTTTGTGGGAACTTTTCATCAAAGATAGGGGAACATGGAGTGTTCGACCTTCTCTGCATCTATCCCCTCTTTGCATTCACTCCTGACCCCTTGTTTTTTGTTACCCGGTCAGCTCAACCAGGGCCTTTTGTGAACAAGTTGCAGGGAAGCAGTTGTCAGTGTCACCAGAAAATCGGTTTGTCTTCTGTTGGACTGCTGCTAAAATTGGTAGCATACTGTTATTCACGGGCAGTTCAACCAGGCATCTGTAACAGAGCAAGTGACTGTCCATGATTTCAGCCTGCATTAGGTTTAAGAGCTTCAAAATTGGGCACAACTGTAGTGGCTGATGCACAGCTACAGCACTTTCGAGACCCCAGAAGCCTTGAAATATGCTTGTTTCTAAGGTGTTTATGCGAGGAGTATATGTGGAAGATTCTCCCAAATGGAGGAGTACCACTGTTACAGTAAAATGTACTTTGTAAATGTCTCCATTTAAAAAATAATTAAAAATTCCCCATATTCCCTTTGATTGGATATTTTCTATCTAGTGCCTGAGGGTCTGCAGTGAACACTGTTATTCTATTAACTTAAAACATGTTTTTTCTTCTGTTTTAAAGATTTATTTTCATACAAGTAAGTGAAAAACCCCAATGGGTTTTTTCTTGAGAGGAAAGAATAAAATCATCAGAGGTTATCTTGCATCTCGTTGTCTTTAAATTAATTTTGGCGGAGTAGAATTATAAATGCAGTTAAAAATAATTAACTTGCAAATATTGAGTGCTCTGAAAATTGCAGGCTTTAAAAACCAAAGCGATCAAAAAATAGTTAATTTTGAAGTCAAAGCCATTGATTTCAGTATGCCTTCAGGCTAGAAACATAGTTTTCCAGACATTATCACACAGCCAAATGGTGACCGTAACACGGTGTATGTGGTTTTAGTCTCCTCTGTTTTACTTAGTAGCCTATTGACAACAAAGACTACATGGTATGTGTAAGTATTGCATGTAGTTTTGAAAAATAGTACTGCTTTACTCCATCATTTGTGAAGAAATTTTGAAAGATACCTCCTGTTTACTTGCATTAAAAAAAAAAAAAGTCTAACTAGCTTAGCTATCATGGTGAAAATACGAATTATTGCCAGATTCCAAATATTTCATATATCCAGATATTACTTGTATTGTAATTGCTTGAAGAATAGTAAGAGTTTAAATGCTTTCTTTTTGAGACAACCTCATACTCCGCTGATGGGTGGTTTTCTTTTGTAATAGAGCATGAGTAAAGATGCTAATGTGCCACTTGTGTGTATATTTACTTTGCACAATGGAAAATGTTTTAATATATAATCTTTAAAAGAATGTAATCTTAAAAAACAGTCTGTTCCTTGGGATTCTTATTAGTAAAAGAATTTTCTCTATTACAGTGATAACTGAAATACTGTATGTTGATGTAATGACCTTTTTTTTTTTTTTAATGAAAGGTTTTTGGAGTGGGAACTCTGACGTCTACTCCAGAAGAACCTAGAATGCAGCTAGCAAATGCCTATTTACTGCTTCCGCATATTCAAAACATCCAGACATCGCAAACGCTGGTACAGTATGCATTTCAAACAGAAGCGAAACACTAATCTACTTAGACATAAAAGATTTTTGTCCTCAGGTTGTTGGGATACAAGGAATGTTAACAGAAAATCCAAGTACCAGTGACAGTGGGAAGGGGGTTACAAGATACAAGGGTGTTGTGATGAGCTGCTGTTATGGCTCTGTTGAGACAAAAGCCTTTGGCCTTAAAGCTACTTCCACTTGTTCTTGAGTGTTGCTTATGTGCTGTGCTGTCGTCTTAGTTGTGCCAACAAAACTTTGTGCCCTTGCTCCGAACTGGAGTGGAGAACTGATATGTCTTGAAAATAAATAAATATACTTATAGGTTTGGGGGGGATGGCTTTAGAGGGGCTGTGTGTGTTTTTGTTTGTTTTTTTCCCTCCGTTTTATTTCAGACCTGTTCCCCATGCCAGTTCAGAGCTGAGATGCGTACAGTTTGTCAGAGTTAAAAAGCATGGTGTACTGCATGGATGAGAAATGCTGAGAGTCAAGCTGGTGTATCCCCTTCTATCTGTCAATCCTGAAGACATTAGCTTTATTTACCTCAGCTTGACTAAAGTAGGGAACTGTGAAGAATACAGCAGGATGGATTTACGAGGCCTGTTTAAATTGGAAGAGAAGCTTTAACAGTTTCTTAGGTTTAGGTGCAGTTGCAGGTATTTTCATAGTCGTCCAGGCCATGTAGTCCTGCTCAAGTGAATAACTGGAAAATTGGTCTTTCAGATTTCCTTCATATTTTTAATGGATAAGAACTTTTGTGTAATACGTGTTTTTAGTTTTGTTAAACATATTTTAGAATATTATAGCACATAACAGAATTTAATCTTCTATCTAAAAATAACCTGCACCAATCTTTCCAGTATACATACAAGTATGTATGCTTGTGGGTGTGTGTAGGCAGACAATTGTGAAGGAACCAAAAACCTTTAGGTTTAGTAATTTGTGGTGGAGGGAGGGAAGAAGCTATTCATGACATGTTGTTTTACATCTTCTCAACTAGCTTGATGGATTGTCATCAGATACTACGTGAGGTTTGAAAGGAGACTGCTGTTCATTCAGTTCTATCTGAATGCCTGAGTTAGACAAGTTGTGGGGAGTGTTTGACGTCTTTTTTTATATGGTGAGGAACATTTTCCTGTGCTTTATTTCTCTAGAGTACAAGTTTGAGGTGGTTTGGCAGTGAAGGATGGTACCATGTGGCACCCTTCTTGTCTCAGTACATGAGATGTGAGAAGGTGTTGACTCAGTTCTTCTAGCTCTGGGTGTAATTTTTCTGTGCCTGGCTATAACTGGGGAATTATTCTTCAGTTCACTGTATGTTACGGATCTGGATGCAAGTGCTGCAGTAATGGTACAGTCTCCTCAGCTGTTGAAGGTGGTAGGTGAGATTGAAGGACTGAAGTGGAGATTGTGCCTCAAGTTTGGGTCCCTTGGTGCTTTAAAGATAGCTGTCTGCTCCAGAAGTGTCTCTCTCAGTTTACCCCACTAATGGTCTGGTCTGGTTCCCAAAAAAGTTGGTATGATTCCTTCTCCAGTTTATATAATAGGCTTAGACCTCTTCCTCACATAGCTTCTGTGACATTTGAGTGACTACACACACACGAACTTAAGGACACACAAATACTAAACAGTGGAGTTTTTTAGTGAAAACGCATTCAAAACAAATCAACCATACCTATCTAATTGTGCATTTACTTCTGAAGTTTGTTTTTAACTGAAGTGAAATACTAGTGTAAGTTCAGGGTAGCATAAGCCTTACTTGCATATGTTAAAGATACCCTTGCCTCTAAAGTCTACTGATACTGCTTGGAAACCTGTGAGAACGGTCAGTGAAGGCTCCATGGCTTGTTTTCCCCCCCCCCCCCCCCCATCTACTAGCTCTTCTTTTAAGGATGGTTGTATTTAAGCTGCTTGCTAACACTGAAGGTGGCATCCATCATTGTCAAGGCTGGAAAGGTAACATCACGTGTAATCCAGTGATGATGAGTAGAAAGGCTTCTCACAACTGCTGGATGCGTTGTCACCATAACTCAAGCACCTGTTCTTACTTCTCTGCAGTCAAAACCCACATCTGACTTCCAGTCTGAATATTTCTGTGTTGCCAGTTTCTATTTGTTTATGATGCACATTCAGTTTAGATAACTACTCATGCTTCTGACGCTTAAACCCAGAATGATTTGTAGGTGGCATCACATCTTTCAGCTTTCTTTTAGCTAAGCTGAGCAATCCAAGCTGTCTGGTACCCTTTCCTGTGATGGGCTGGCCATTTCTTAACCAAGCTGACAATGCCTTTCTGCAGCTTTTCCAGTTAGTAACAACTTTGAAGATGAGTGGTCAGAATTGTGCATAGGCATGTGGATTAAGTTTCCCCTCTTTTGGGGGAAAACGAGTTTCCATGCTGCCCTGAATTTGTGGCTTTTAATTGTTCTTAAGACAGCAAAATTACCCAGGCTTTTCCTGTCACTCCCCCATATTTTTAACCAGAAGCTCTTGTGATTAATGAGGATAAAAAAGACAAAGTTGCTGTTTCTGCTGCTGAATTTCACCTTCTTTCTGCTGCATTTTTCAAAGTTTCAGCTTGTGGAGGGTTCATAATCAGCATGCTCTGGCTATGGTCCTGGATTCTGGTATTTCTGGCTCAGGAGCTGGGAGGAAGCAAGCTGTATCCAACACTGAATTCATAGTGTGTCCACATGGCCGTTCAGCAGCAACTAGTTACCACTAAGCCCTGGCAGATGGCAGAGCACATGTAGGTCAACTTTGTTTATCCCGCTTCTGGATACAGCCTCTGCTCCAGTTGCCTATTGTGGGGCGTTGTTTAATATTTGCGTGGCACTTAGCAGGCAGCTATATCAGTGCCTCGTTGTGTTCAAAACACAGTACAAACAGGCTGGAAACGTCAGTGGAGGAGTGAGCTGCAGGGAGGGATGTCTTATCACAGGAGACACAGGCATAGCTTTCCTGGCTTCCCAAGACTCCTTAAGTTATGTTTTGTGCAGGTGAACAGAGGATGACAGAAACACATTTGTGCAGTGTGTTGTTAGGGTGTGGAGAGGGACTGTGGTAGGATAGTAGAGTTTTCTTGGTGTGCCATTTTGATAACTGCCTGCAGAAAACTGATGAAACTCTGCTGAATCATTGTTACAAGAACAGCTTATTAACAGTGCTTCACTTACAGCAGTGGAGTGGCTCTTCAGGTCCAGGGGCTGTCCTGGAAGGAAACTTTAATGTATCGATGTTCAGAAAGAAGGGGAAGCTCGTTCTGTGTTTGTTCGTTTCAAATTATAATTCGGTCAGACTCCAGGAAGTGGTTTGAACTCTACAAGTCCTGATATTAATGCAAGAATATCTCCGAAGGTCTTATGTAGAGCTGTATCTGACTGACTGGGTATCTGGGGCAGAATGAGGAATCCATCCCTTAAAAGCAGCCTCAGTTCTGCAGTTGTGTGGTGGTTGTTGAGGTGGCCTGTGCCAGCAGGCCTGTTGAGGCTCTGTCTCTTTTGATGGGTGAATTATTTCCTGAATAATTGCCAACTGTTCTGTCCCCCAATGAGAATCCTAGACGTTGTCCAGCAGAATGGCACTCTTGACACATCAGATGGTTGAATTTATTTATTTTTTTTCTTGAAAGAGGCATCTATCCCTCTCTGGTTTTTAATTGAAGAATGTACCAAAATTGGCCAGAATTTCATCTGAGTGCCTTCCACTAGAGTTGTCCATAGAGTTCCTGTATGCATATTTAATACAAAACAGAAGCACATCTAACTTTCTGGTGACTGAAGGAGTGGCAGTGTTTGTGTTTGTTATGCATTGCTTTTTCTAACTTTTCCCATTGTAATGTGCCTCTCTTTTGAATTTGCCTCTGGTGTGAACATGCACTCTAAAATTCATCGCTCTTCTGATTCCTATGCCGAGTTGCTCGCAATATAAATGAAATGCTTCCACCCCTGAGAAAAGTGAACGTGGTCATGGGCTTCTTGTCTGGCAAACTTGATATCTTGACAGCTTGACATCTTCTTCCAAGATTCTTTATTTGTCTTTATGGTTAATGCAATCATCCTGCCAGTGTGAGACAGTAGGCACAACAGTTGTGCATCTGTTGTCTGGCTCAGATAAATGAAAACACTTTTCCTTTTCTGAAGATAACCTTTACAAAGAGAAATAAAGAATTGCAATAGAGAACAGGTCAACACTGAATATACCCCAGTAATGTTTTTCCCACTGTGCATTACATTAGCAGCTTTGGTCTCTAAGGGAATAGCATATTCTTGTGTAGGCCTATTCCAGGTCAAGAAGAGAAGTTCAAATAAAACTTTGGAAAAACATGATTTAACTGAATGTTTATGGGGGTAGGGGTCTGCCATGGCATTTAATAAGTGTTAACACCTCATTGTTTATCGTCATGGATTTTTTTTTCTAAAACCACTGAGAAGGGAATTTTAAGTAACGAGGTTTGTTTGATCAAAAAAGCGACCCCAAAAGTTGCTGTTCATGTCTGACTGCCTTGTTAAAACTCCATTAACAATAGCGGCTGTGAGACATTGGTAAGTGGTGCATGTTTTGGAGTCATATGGTTTTTACTGCTCTCAAAACTGATTCAGACAACAGAGTTTGCAGGAAGAAAAGAGCTGGTTGGGATTTGTACACCTCCAGCAAGCTGTGCTGGAGGCCTGTTGCATGTGTTTTGGTGCTACTAATGCAACGTTTGCAGAGGTTGGATCGCCCCCTTGTGTTAAGCCTAAGTCATTTCGGTATGAAATCCACTTGAACGAAGACTGCAGATTTTCAATTGGCTTCCTTTGGGCTGTGCTTTTCTAAACCCATATCCCATCATATAAATGAAATGCAATAAATCTCGCTGTTCAGATGCACCCTGCTCCCTTCTGTCTGTCCCATGGAGATACGAAGTAGACTGTTGGATACTTTAAAACCTTTTATTCAGTTCTGCCTCTCAGCATCAAATTATTTAAATTCTTTAAAAGAAGTTGCATTGGCACCTTCAGGAACTTGAACCTGCAGACACCCCATTAAGATTTAGTTAGGTATCAAAAGGCAAACTGAGTGGGGTTCCACATTGGTCTCAAAGTTGTCAGGTAATTTTGCTGTAATTAAGTTACAAGTAGAGTGACAGAACTCTCATAATGTGTTTTTTTTTTTTTTTTTGTTTTTTTTTTTTTAAGTAATTATTATCTAGAATAAACATACACTGGTTAAGCAGTATGTGCAGTTAGGTTGGCAGTTCAGATTCCCAAATAGCTTTCATGAACTATGCTTGGCTTTGTTGGTGCTGTTGCCCCATTAGATTTATGAGTGCTTTACAAGCTGGCACAATCACCGACTTTTCCCTTTCCAATCAATAAAAAGGTGAAGCAAGCATTTTCTGTCCGTCCATTTTGGCATGAAACCTACGTACAAGACCATATCCAAGAGGCATTACATTCTTGGCTTAGCAACTGTATTTCAGTATACAACCAACAGAGAAAATATACAGAAAATAAGAAAAGAAGCTTTTGTATTAAACAAAAAGGCTGTGTTGGGTACAGTTTGTGGTCTTATGAAAGTTTATAAGGATTTTTTGTGTTGATGCTGTATAAATATTTAGTTATTGTGTATAATAATAGTTTGATAAGTCAGTAATAATGGATTTCATTTCTTGAGAACTGGATTTTGCTGACCTACTGTACAGAAAATATATATATATATTTTACAATTTTCTTACATTGCTGTGTCATGCATGTGTGGAGACGGTCTTACTATCTTTATAAACTGTGGCGTGTGAATCAGATTTGTGATAACATCTTCTAAAGCAATCTGCCTGATTTTTTCTTCACTTTTCTTTCTTATAGGCAGAAACTATAAATGCCAGTCTCTTACGTGTTCACCTTGAATGCAGTTTACCTAATGATGCATATCAGCAAATTAAGGTATGTTTTATTATCATGTGATGTCTACTTAAGTTGTCTTACTTTAATTCATGTTTAGAGGGACGCTTTCCAGAGTTTTACAAGCTTTAGCAACAATGCAGTTTCAGATGTCTCAGTTTAAAAAAGAGTTGTGATTTTTAACTATGATTCTATAAAACTGCGCCTTATGGTATAAATGAAATGTTACACACACCACACTATTACAATTAGGAGAAGGTGAAATGGTAAAAGAAAATACCCTTCTCTTCCTCCAAAATTCCTATCTAGCTATGAATTTTATGCATTGTAATGCATGTTACATTATTTAAATAAAGTATTAGAACAATATATTAGTAATAGTTTAGATTCTTTGCATTTTCTTCAGAAACGTTTTCACAAATTTTTGGTTCATACTGGCAAAAGAGCAATGAAATGGGAGTCTGAAGTCTGGACTGCCTGAGTTGTGTTTCCAAGAGGCTTTGAAACAGGGCTTTGTTGTTCAGCAGAGCTGAGGAGGGGCAAATCCTTTTGCAGAAAAGCCCTGAGCAAGCCCTGAGCTTGCTGAGCAAGCGCTTAAGGCACTAGATTTCCTACTCCTGGGCAGTGCCAGCAGAATATCATCTTCCCCTTTGTCTTCAAAAGAGTTTACGCAGTAAATAAGTAATGGTTCACAGTGATGCTGGCACTTGATCAGGTATTTTGTTGGATCAGATCTATAGGTTGGAGCTGTGGTCTGCAGCATCTCTTTCATCAAGTATGACTAGGTCAGAACTCCATAGCTGTTTTTCTGTACGTTACAGATCATAGTGGTCCTGTACTGTTTTATTTCCATGTTTGAGTCTTACATTGCATGGTAAACAAGGCTAAGCTTGAGATGCACCTGGAAGTTTAAGATCACATGTAGTATAGCTGCCCACTCTCCAATACAAGCTTCCCAAAGGCACATCACCCCTATGCTTGAGTCTCTACAGCAGCATCCTCTGTGCTTCTGGTAGCTATTACAAGTACTGAGGGTTTCTTTGATGCAGTACGAGGGAACCGACATCCACAGATGCTTCCCCTCGTGTTACAACTCATTGTGGAACTTCAGGGTAACTGAAGGTGTTTGCTACCCCTTCACTAGAGCACTTCTTGTGTCAGGTGTGGAAGTCTTCTCTTCTACCTCCAAAGTAGTCCTTGTGGTAAAGCAGTGGAGTCTGAGTTTAGTGACCTTTCATCATGTGATGCAGGACAAATTTGTTACTCACTGTTGATTGTCTAGTTTTGTTTTGCTTGTTGCATTTATTTTTTTTGCAAAATGGTGTCTGTGTCTTTGTAGTTGCTAAGACTCAGCTGTCTTAACAGCAGCCACTACTTAGAAAGGAAATAAGATCCTATTTGTATTTATCTGAAGTATTCTAGCCAGACGACAGTGTTTTCTATTAAGAATTGTACATGTATGTTTGTTTTTTTAAAATTACTTCAGTGAGAAATGGAGACAAAAAACACAGGATTTGGAAAAATTAACTATAAACAGACCAGTGAACATGAACTGTCTTCCTACCATTAAGACACATGCATCAGTCTGTTTATGGCACATTTTATTGAAGGCAGAGGATTTAACAAAGGAAACTGTTTTGCAGTCCCTGAGGTGAGACTGACTAAGACAGTTTATAAATTTGCATTCTTTCAAGGTTCAGTGTCCTTTTTAGTTGTTTTTCGTCTTTGTTTTTTGCTGTGCTGTCTGTATCTGCGCTGTCTTTGGTTTCTGCTGAGAATTTTAGCAGAGGTCCTAATTACCCTTGTTTATCAGCACTTGCGTGCTGAAGACCTTGTCTGTTAGATAATGCCTTTTGATTAACTTCTCAAGATACCTTACTGTAATGATTTTTTCCATTTCATCCCCCACCACACACACACTGTATCCCCTTGTCTCACTCCAGAGTTGCTGTTTTATGTCCGATGACCCAGTGCTGCTAGAAATGAGCTTAACGGTAAGAATGGAAAATGCCCAACAAGATTTTGTGGAGCACAGACAGTACTTACTGGAGAATCTTTTTGTAGTTTATGTAGCAATGGAAAAAACAAAGACCTCAGGTAAGTCCTAAATACCACTGTTAATTGTAATAGAAATCAGTTTTACACATACATTTTATAATTTGATGTGCTAAATTGAATCAATTTCAGCAACACTCTGAAGTTTTTGCAAGTAAGGAAAAACAGTCAGTTAAATACAGCTTGTCAACCACTTACTTAGGGCAGAGCTGCACTAAGTGCAATCCTCTTCATAAAGGTAACAATTGCTAACTACGTCTGCTTCATTGCTGTTTTCCCTATGCTAACACATCTGCTTAAATAGTATGGAAAGATATCGCAGTCCTTTGATTTCTACAACTCTGTGTCTAGTTTCCCAGGAATTAAATTAGTCATAATAGGACTGCGAAGGCAAAATGGTTTGTACAGTACTCAGAATAGTGGATATTGTCGAAAGTGGGGTAATGAGGTAATACAGATGTGTGCATCATTTGTTCTTCTAAGCTAAAATGCCGCAGGCAAAACAATCAGCTCCTTACAGATTCTTTATGCTACGTTTATTGGGTGAACAAATCTAAATCCGAAGGGTTTTAAATTATTTATAGAGCTTTGCGATCTGTTTGGTTAGTTTTTTTAGGCGTTTCTGCCAGTTCTACTTTTTGAAGAAGGAAGGACTTCCTAAGAGTCTGGATTAAAATAGTAATTTTTAATGCTAATAAAAAGAGCGTGATCATCTTTTGAGAAGTTCAGGTAAAGGTCTGGTCACAAAACACTATGTGCCGTTCCCCTGTGCCTGTCCTGTGATGTGATATTTACACAATTGAAACTGAAATAGCCACTGTAAACCTATTTTCCCTGCCCATGGAATGCCGATACTTGAAGTGTGGATGTACATTTATTCTGGTGCTGGCAGAGAATTGTTCACATCTGTCATTTCAAGGGTATTTGCTGTTGACACTTTTGATGGGTAAAGTGCTGGAGGTATGTTGTTAAGGCTGTTCTCTACTAAATGTAATGCAGTTACAAATGCTTATTGGATTAGAGGTTGATCATATAATCCCTTTGGACTTGCTATCAGTGGGAAGTTCCACTTTCTGCTCCATGAGTACCAGTTCTGTACCATATCAAAACAGCAGCATTTGCTCGCTTGCCTTCCATTTGTGTAATTAAACGAGAGAGACGGTCTTGAGGGGAAGGTGTAACAAAATGGAATGTGATGCTGTGTTAGTCTCTTTGGTCAACACACGTTAGAGTGGGACAAGCAAGTAGGCAGGATCTGCACGGGGGAACTTGACAGCTGGAAAGGTAGTAGAGGAGTGTGCGCTTTAAATCTCAAAGCTGTGAGAATACGGAGCATCTGCATCAACATCCTGAACTCTCTTTGGGAAGGTGTCATCTGTAGTCTTGCTCTCAGGCAGCTGAGTAAAGCACACTCATTCACAGAAATTCTACCTGATAAACTGGGAGAATGATGCACTGTTAGCCTCTACGTACTTCAGGTACAAGCAAGGGCAAGAACTCAGGTCTCCTTCCATCACTGAAGTGTTATGACCACCGTGGTGTCTTGTCTGTCCTGTGGCTCTTCTTTTGGTCTTCCAGATCTTTGTAGTGTCCAGTGACTAGGAGTGTAGCTTCAGCAGGGACAAAGGGTGGTAATCAAATAGACCTTACCTGCAGGTGAAAGCTGGCTTATATTCATTTCTTGATGCTAAGGTTAGAAAATTACTACAATATCTGGTGATAAAGCCCCGAACATGTGAGGCACCAAATCTAGCTTTGTGTTGTCTCTTAAGAATGTTCAGAGCAGGTGACCCAGGATCTTCTATAGCTGTGTACTTACACAGGCTGGTGTTTGTTTTTGTTTGTTTGTTTGTATTTAACTGGACTATCACGTGCTATTGATGCTTTGGCCCCTTAAAAATTCATAGCAACATCAGCCACCCATCTTTCCTTCATCTGAGCCTCTTATCTCCCTGCCTGCAGGAAAGAGGAGTTGTTCCATATTGGATTTAGGAGATAATTAAGTAAGATATCTTGTTGATGCTTGCCTTCATACTTAAGGCCAAAAATCTTAAGTGGATTTCTGCTCCTTTATAAAGTGGTCTGAGAGGATTTCCAGCCTCAGATGCGCATATCTCCATTTTTACAAGGGCAGCTGTTGTGCAGAAAGCTTTTTAAATTTAAATTGATTGCTTCTCATATGAGTGTCTGGCTCAGCAAGAGCGCTTCAGTCCTTGGTGAGCTTACCTTGATGTTCATTCTTTTGAACAGGTGATTCCACAGTAGATATGTACATCTTGCATTCTGGGAACAGCCATGTGCATATACAGGTAAGTATGGGCTTTTGGGAAGCCATATTTTAGGCTGTTTAATTTGATTAGGGAATTAATTAACCCACTGGCTTACTCTCTAATTGTAGATGGGATTTTGCTGGTAGCAAATGTTACACATCTGTATTTCTACATAGTACCCAGACATCTTAATATATCTTTTAGAAGATGAGTTGTACTTCCAGCAATGGATTTTTTTAAGACATAGGAGCTGCTATCTTTGAATAAAAATCCCTGGGTTTATTTAGAAGTTGTGAGAAAATTGCAGATAATTGGCTTGCAAATTTAACAAGAAGATACACTAATATGAGAGCTACATGATATTGATGGTAGTGCTACAAGGATCACCTTATCTTGTCTTCGTGCAGGAAATACAACAGTTGTCTCAAAATGGCAGATCACCTGTGGAGTTTGAGCCAGTACTGCTATCTTCATCATCTACTAACTTTACAAAAGTTGCTTCTATTTCTTGTAAAGGTACAGCATGCATATACTTATTATAATCAAACCCTGTCTAATCATCTATACAATGGTAGCTTTTTTCAGCAGACAGATCTTGAAAAATCTCAGAAAAAAAACTTACGAATTTTTTGAAGAGGAGGATGAATTCTTTCTGTTAATTATTTCCATCATTTTTGTGTATATATGCTTCCTTTTACGCTGATCTAAGGCTCTAAGCTATATATTTTTCAAAAGGAAGAAAACATACACTGAAATTGTTAGCTGATTTTAAAATAAGCATAATTATTGAATATGCTTTTTCAACATCCTTTTATAATTTGTGGTTATTTTTCTGTTTCCAATATATTTTCTAAAAGGCTATTGTGCTTGGGTGGCCATTTTCTATGACATTTCTTGGCAAGATCATTGAAGAGGCTTGCCCGAGACCAGGCATGTTTGTGGAAGAGCAAAGATTAAAATTTAGGCATTGCTGACTCCAGCTTGTTTCCTGTTCTGTCCACTAGACTGCAGTGCATAGATTTAAATGTTTC
Organism: Nettapus auritus; assembly: GCA_011076525.1. Lineage (NCBI taxonomy): Eukaryota > Metazoa > Chordata > Aves > Anseriformes > Anatidae > Nettapus > Nettapus auritus. Next base: position 52,270,235 of record CM021768.1, on the reverse strand, counting down.
TGAAACAGGCTGCTTTCATAATGACATGGGCACTCCTTTTTCCTCAAAAAGGCAAGTAAGGAGAAAGAAAGGAACTGTGTTAAGTGGTGTTTTTTATTTCAGAATGCTTTCTTTTATTGAAAGGAGGCAGCATGTTCTGATAGATAAGAATGCCGTGTTGATGAAATGCGGTTAAAATTGGTCAGGTTGCTCTCAGCAGCCTTGTTGTGTGTGGTGTGTGTATTATGAAAATTTTTAACATTCATAAATTCTTTTAAAATCAAACCTCTGAAAGTTAGGACGCTAGCAATAGATGCTTTCTTTGTTCACCTGTGTGAGAGGTGGAACAGCAAATGTTCCGCTTGGTAGCGTTTCTTGGAATCCTCACATGGAAATCTTTGCTTTTGTTCTTCCGGCTGATGTGTTCTCCCGTATGTCTGTTCTTATCCAGCTGCATCCTGTGACAGTGAAAGTCCATACTCTGATGACAAGAAGAATAACCTATTAGAAGGCACTACAACACTAAAAGCCTGTCTTTCTTGTCCTGTGATGGAAGGGTATGTTAATGGTGGATTTTTGTTAGTTAACGTTCATTGATACTGTAAGAATATTGCAGCCTACTCAGAGAAACAGCCTACTCAGAGAAACAGCCTACTCAGA
>CM021768.1:52251175-52269586 GCA_011076525.1 Nettapus auritus | reverse complement strand
ACTCAGAGAAACAGCCTACTCAGAGAAACAGCCTACTCAGAGAAACAAATTTAGCTTGCATTGTCATGGAGCAATTCTAAGGACAGTGAAGAGTCTTCTTCCTGTTGTTTTGTCATTTGCCAAAACAGACCCCTGACATTTCAAGTAATATTTATACAGTAAGACTTTCAGGAGTCAGTAAAAAAAAACAAATGCAGCTTACATCTTATAAGCATTGCTTAGAGACTATGATAAAACTTCCACCATCCTTGCTCCTCCAATGCAGAAGCAGTGTTGTGACAGAAAAATCACAAACATTTCTTCAGTTTTCTTTTGCCAGTTTTATCCAACGTACCTTATCACAAAGCCGTAGGCAGTGTGCTATGACATAGCGAGAGGGTGGAATGATTACCTGCCTACCTCTTTTACATTGTTCTTGTCAAGTTTTACTCTGGTATTATATGTACGTATTTTAAAGGAAATTATTTTACTTTCTCCTTAAGACCTTAGGAGAGAGACTTCATTGTATTAGAACACTACAGTTATCTGTGGACTGCTCATGCATGCTCAAAGGCAATTACAGTTGTATTTATTTTTATTCTGTTTTTACTTATAGGTATTTTGATGTCAATCCTTCTGCAGCAATGTTTCATATAGAACCACACCATAATACTTCAGGATTTTGGTCCATATGGTTTACAAACAACTTTGACTTCAGCATTGAACTGAACGAAGTCTACATAGCTAGAGAAACAAAGAACATTTTAAAAGTAAGTTTTATTTCGGCTTCATACGTTGTCTTGTCCTTGATTTAGGGATTTGCTCCTTTGACATACAAATAGATTCTTTCACAGACCTTGTTCTCAGTAGTGACTGAAATCAGTTAAAAAAAAATAAAGGTAGCTGTGCACCTGTAACTTAAGCACTGAAAACCTTGGGCTCTATGTAGGCATTATTTACTGTCTGGTTTGTTTTATTAGCAACTATCTTTTTTCATTTTGGTTGCAGCTACAGATGCCTCACATTATAGAACGTTGCTTAGTTCTCAGAATTGTTGTGTGTTGTTTACGCTCTGTAAGATTGAGTGTTTCTTCATCGGCTATGATGGAAGTCTTCAGTACATAGATGAGCTTTGAAGTTTGGAAGACGAAGCCAATAGTTTACTTCCACATTGGCTTGATTCAAACCAGGCAATTCAGTTTTATGAATAAGCACATGATGTAAGCGTCTAGTTGGCCATTCATATATTTAGATGGGAGATTAATATGTGCACTCTATGGATCAGTTATGGGCACATACATGTGTGTAATAACAGCAAAACCACAAAGAAATTAAAAGTGTATACTCTTCAAGGTACAGCTTGCACTAAAAATTCCGTTCCAGATTTAATTCAGGTGTCATTTGATTCTTCCTAGATTCTGAACTTTGCTGAACCTTTGACTCTACCTCCAGGCTGCTGGAATGTATTTTCTTTGAAACTCAGTATGAAAGACACTGTAACAAATGTGCTTTCTAGTATTTGTTTGGCTACCAATGTGGGAGTGATGTTTGAAATACCTCTGCAGATATATTCAACTGTGTCCAAGGTATTGTATTAGGTTGCGCTGAATGATTATTATGTACTGACAACCAAACTGCAGCAGCTTCCTTTTTTGGTCAGAAATTTGTCCCTTAGTCCTGGAAAATGCTCAATACCAGACCATTCTTTAGCTCGAAAAGTTAAGCACTCAGAGTTAAACAGTGATGGAATTACAGATCTCTAGGCAACCTTAGTTCCTTTCCTTGACTTGTCCAAATTATGCACTTAAAAAATGCAGTTTTTCCTGTTGTTTTGTCACATGGAAAATGGTTGGTTTTTTTTTTTTTTTTTTGGTTTTGTTTTGCCAGCAAGGAGATCTTCATTTTGAAGCTATTGCCCATTGTGATATTCAGTGTTACCTGGGAAAATCTGATTCAGGTAGGCCTGTCTTAGCTTTTTTTAGGCATCTAATGACAGTATTGTAGAAAAATCTATGTAATGGGACTTGTAATGAGAATATTGAGATTGTTAATACAACTATTTAATTTTGTCTTTTAAAAACATACGCTTTTCTGAGACCATTACCAATATAAATGGCTTTGTACTGAGTATAATGTACAGTATTTCAGATCTCTAATTCCGTATCACTTGCTAAACATTGTTCTGTTTTGTAACATAGTTTTGGACAAAAACATGTTGACCGATATCTGACCTTTAGCCAGAGTTAATAATCTTTGTACTGATATAAGTCCTGGAAGTTTAGCTTATGTAGAATTTGAGAAAATAGCCAGCACCTGGAAAAGAGAAAGTAAAATGGGAACACTATTTCTGCAAAATGGAGATTTGTTTTGCTGCCTGCTGTGCTATAATATTATAATTTTGTACTGCTGCACAGAGAAGAGTATATGATCTCGATACTTCATTGATATCAGTGGACAGTTCTGCATAAAGACTACTGATAGTGTAATGACTTCTCAATAGCATCCTTGAGAAACAGCAATAGTAAAAAGTACTTACCAGAGCATATCAAATCTATGCAATTCCCATATTGCTGTTGGCATGTAGAATTACAGCAGTTTTGAGAATGTGTGTCTTTATTGCCCCCATCTGATTTGCTTAGTATGTGTACCCTCACACGTGCTTGCTTGGGAGGGAAAAACTTGTTTGCCTTACTTCTTTTTGTGTTGAGACCCTTCGTAGATACTGATTGCTCACATTCAGAAGTAGATGGAAGGAGCAAATGTTGCCTCTTTAAAATATGAAAATTCTGTTACCATTTTAGCAAATCTGCTTTGGCAGAAGAGTCTCTCTCTGGACCGTTCTGCCTGGGATGTGGATTCTGAGCTTGCAAGTGAACTTTATGAAAGATGGCAAAAAATAAGACGTGGGGAAGCCTGCAGGTCTGTACAGAATCTGTTGAGGTTCTTAATTCAAGCCAGTACAATGTTGTAAGGGGGAATATTTCTATTCTGAAGTATTCTTAATTAGAACAAACATTTTTGACCTTGTTGCATGTAAGTTAGTTATCCTGAAGCATCTGGAATTTCAGAGCATCCCAAACGCTTCTAACTTCCATTTCAAGGCACTGCCAGTGATAAGTAAACAGTTCAGATGCCTGAATTTTAGAATGTAAATAATGTTTTGACTGATCCCCACCACAGCTACCCAGTTTGAAAGCAGTCAAAGCACATTTTACCAGATCAGTTAGGGAGCTGCACAAATCCTTTGTCAGCGGGTCCCATAGCAGTCTTTTTGGGATCAGGAGCGCTGAATAGCTTTCAAGGTTTTTAGTCCCTGACCTTAATGGATGCTATGTACTGGGGATGCAGGGAGGGAAGCAGTCACTGTGCCTGAGCAATTGTAGAGACAGTGTTATCAGTGATATTACCCAGTTTCCAGAAGAGAGAAGTAGGACTGCAAAAACTAGTCACTGTGTTGCAGGTGGAAAAGTGGGAGATTGAATTACTCTCTATGACTAGATTACATGTTTGTGAGTTTTGTGTTGTGAAGAACGTTTTCAAGGAAGGATTAGTTGGTGTAATTAATAGGTCCTGGCAAATCATCATCTCTTGTTCTTTGATTTAAAAAAAAAAAAAAAAAAAAGAGAAAAACAAATCTTTCTGCTTTTTTGCCAATAAAGCAGGAGAAGTATTTTAGGATCAGCTCACTTTATTCACCAGAAGAAGCCTGAAGAGGAGACCCTTGCCTTTTTCTTGCCACGGTTAACTGTGGAGCCTGGCCTTACACTCAACTTCAGTGCCACAGCAGTTAAAAGTAGTATGGTAAGGATGGTTTTCTTACACTTCTTTTGAGTTGATAAATGTTTAGTTTCTTTAAAGAACAGAGTCTGCATTTTATATATGATGATGTTTTCATACTGCTTCTAGATTGGTGTTTTGAAACCTTCATACAAGGCTAATACGAGACACCAATTTCTTTTTTATCCCTTTGGCTCTTTGAAAAATTCTCTAGCTATCAAATTGTAGTATTTTTAGTACAAGGAGAGGAGTAAAGCAGTGTAGGTATTATGCAACCCTATCAACTATTCATGGTTATTAAAACTTGCCTCACATTGTGGTCTAAGTTACATGCTTGTGGTAAAATAATTGAACAAGGGACTTGGGATAGGAAGTGCTGTCATTAATGATGCATCGTGCGTACAGGATAGCCTTCCTTCTGCCACAGCCTTACATAACAGAAATGTACAAAATGTTGAAGATAGAATACTGAGAGATCAGTAGTGCAGTGCATCTTGCAACCATGCTGACAGTTACTTCTTCGTCAGATTTTGGTTGGTACTAACCTAGTCTGTGCCAGACCAGTCATACAGAGATGCTTCTCATATGCACGTGTTTTGAGTTACCTTGATATTCCATTTATGCCATTTGATTGTCATTATAGTAATGTATGTAACCTACTTGGACTTTAAACTTCTGTATGAAAGGGTGGCACCTTACTATTAACTGACCTTTTGAGGAAGAGCTTTGTTTGTCTGTGCAAATCAAAGTACAAATGAAAGGGCTGTTTTGAGGGGGAGAGGTCTATACTGCTGCACATGCAAAATCACTCTTCATACACTCTTAGCTATTTTTGCAAATGATGGCATTGTGATGGTATGTCATGCTGTTCCATGCAGTTTTGTATGTACATGGTTATATTAAGACTGGTGAAGCCAGGCTGAATATCCTTGAAAATGCAGCTCATATTACCAATGCTGACTTATTATCAAGTGTGTAGTTTAACTTTTATTTTCCTCTCCAAACTATTTAGGTAAAGTATTTTGTACTAAGGAACCCTTCATCCTTCCCAGTTGCATTGCAACTTGTGCCACTCTCTTACTACCCTGATCCCCAAGCTTCACTGAGTCTACTCAGCAAATGGTAATTAGTATAACTGTCTCAGAATACTCTCTTCCCTTTTCAAAGTTGTATTTGCTATGTCTGATGATTGCTGCTTATTGTTTGTTCCAATTTCTCAAAGCATAACTTAAGTGGGGGCAACATTTTGCTCTGTTTTGGAAGATCGTCATGTTCAGAGCAGCTGTGTGGCACCTCACTGTGTAATGCACCTGATCTACAATAAAAAACAACCTGAACGTATTTTCAGCAAGCTTATGTATGCTAGCCACAAACTATGTCATCTGTTAAGATCTGAGGCCTAGTGCAATCTTGTGCAGGCTATGCCGCTGTGGGGAGCAACTCACACAAGTGGGGATGTGCTACTCCCAGCAAAGCTGGTTGGGAAATACCCAGTCTGTAGGCTGCGGTCTGTGAGGAGGAAGGTAACTGAACCTAATTTAAGAAAAAGTTTGGTGTTTTTTTCTTAGCTTTTTCTTAGGTAAAACCCCTGTCTCTAAGAAGAGGAAATAGGAGCTGGGAAGAAAAATTCAGCAGGTCTGGAGCCAGGAAGCCCACCATAAACATTTAGGGGCAGCTAAACAAATATTTCTGTGTTGTTTTGAACTTCCTGTTTTACAAGAAGATTAGAGAAGATCTAATGAGAAATCTAGATAGAGTTAGATGGAGAGGATAAAGGGACATGAAGTTCACCAAAATAAGCCCTGACCGTCACGCCTAACTTTGAAAAACTGCAATACATGTGTAGTTGGTAGTAATTATTGGCTTGTTTGGAGTCTATGGGACTACTCACATGCTTAAGTGTACCTTGCTTATTTGGGGTACCAGTCCCTGTATAACTGCTTCCTTAACATTATTTCTTGACAAGTCTGTGTATATGTGTAGATATAGAGATAGGCACATTAATAACTACATGTGTTTGCATAATAAGTATCATTTCCATGTAGACTCTTTCAAGTGGTTTGAAATTAAATTTCCTCCTTGTTTTCACACTTCTGTTTCTGCAGATCTTCTAGGTTTACCAGCAGTCATATTCACTAACTGGTTCTTTTCGAACTAACGTAAAAAGTTGTGACAAGTGAATTTCCAGTTCAGTGGCTGGAGGTCCATTAATCCTCTACGACCTAAATTTTACTTAGTGGTTTTCTTCTGTCCATTCTTAAAGCCTTTAGTATCATATGTTTAAAATTTGCTTTTAGACAAATTATCAGTTTCTATAAGGAATTTTGATTTGCAAAGTATGTGAAAGAGAATATGAATTTGTCCCAAACAAATTATGAGCAGAAAGAGGGACATGTGAGTAAATTATTGAGATATGGTAATGATTGTTTCTCAACAGGTAAGTTTCAGAAAAAAACTGTGGGATGTTTATGTTTATATATAACTTAGAAGTATTTCTTGATTGTTATCTTTTGCAATATTGTATACTGAGAGATCTAAAATGCCTAGGCATTTTTCTGTTTTCCAGACTCATGGAATCCACAAAAAACTGATTTGTAGTGTATTTTGTTAAAATGCAGTTCTGCATTTCCCCATTATTTCACATATGCCGAAGTGCAATTGTGAAAATATTCTTCATTGAAGAATAAATGCAACTATGTAAAAATAAGTCAGTATAGTTCTGACAGACTAGGTTTGAAATGCTTATTTTTTTGTTGTTTCGGTTTATTTAGGTTTGGCGTAAATGTCCAAGCTATTAATTTCACCACAACTGAGTTCAGGCTCATGGATGAATGTTCTCACAGGGTAAGATATTTAATTTTGATGGAGGAAGCAATCTGACACACTAGAAAAAATCTTTTTTAGCTACATTACATCTGAGTTTTTACTAAGTACTATTTAAAACAATGTAACCGTGTTTTCTTGATTCTCTGTCAAGCTTGTATTATTGCAGTTAATTTCTTTCCAGAGTTTGTTGTTTTATAAATTGAAAACAACTGTAGAGTGTGTGTGCATGCCTGTGTGTGTGTCAAAAAGGCTACAGTTTGCTTTCTATTTTGGGACTTCAGTTTAGCCCTATGTTGACCAGTAGGTGTAAGGCTTTTGTTGGTGACCTCAGAAGTTAACAGTTAATATTTTCAGTTGAAGGAAGTGCTGGCCAATAGTTCAAAGAAGGTTTCACCTCAGTTTCACTGTATCTCCTAGATTTAGGTTGGAATGTCACAGCTGTCTGTGGTTTCCATTACCTCATTTTTAACATGAGTGTGATGACACTTAATTGTGCCATATCCTAGTGCTGAGCTTTGATTATACCCTCAGGTGTTTTGTTGTGGATAATGGAAAGAGAGAAGATGCACTGCCAGGGATGTTGGCACAGTCTGACAATCGGAGTACTGTCCAGGGTACCAGTGGAGTTCATTCTTACATTTCTAGTTTGCGTGAAAGCCTGGAATTGACAAATTTTCTTTGCAATTTGCACATGCTGCAGCTGCATCATTAATGCTCTCTACAAATACATGTTTCTACAAACAATCCTTAAGATCCTATTGAAAGATTGGTACTTTATAAAAACAAAAAAATATATTTGCTACACTTATCAAAGCTGACCTTTGTTTTTTGTCAGCAGTGAAGGGTTGTTGTAAAATTGTGGTAGATCTTTACCACCGGTGTGTGTATTACCTGTATTTCATGTAGTGACTTGAAGAGCTACAGGAGCATCTATGGTTATGTAGGCGTTCAGAATGTATGTATATGAGACCGACCTTGGCTTGTTGGCCAAACTACTAGTCGTCAGTATTTACACTTTTGAATGTCATTTTTCTAGTCACTTTATATACATGTGTAGTGAATAGTTAATCTCACATCTGTGCGTGTGCATCTTTGTAGAGAGTGACCCAGAGAAGTTTGCAAATCCATACATGTGTTGCTTTTAATGAACATTTACTGTTGAATGAAGGTTCTGAAACCTTTTTGTATGTTCTTTTTTTCATAAAATAGACTAAGAATAAAAATATTTTGGTCCAGAGAAGATCAGAAAAAACACTGGGACAACAACTGTGAATTTAAAAACAACCAAGAAAGAGCCCACTTTGAGATGTTTATGGTTGTTTTAACTGCTATGGATGTCCAATTGTGATTTTCTAAGAGGAGACCCCCCCCCCAGTTCTGATAGAAAAAGTTTTAGGATTGTTTTATTTCTGTCTTTTTTAAATTATGTTAATGGGGGGAAAATATAAACAGCAATATTGAAATTTTAAAGAAATATATATATTTTACATAATTTCCAGACTCACCAAGCTTCTTGTACTGCTGGTCTTCAGTTAATATGGTAGGGAGATCACTTTGGCTTGTTTCCAGTGACTCAAAATGATCAACATATTTGCCAACAGTCCCTTTCTCACTTAAATCAATTTGCAAGTCTTAACGCTGATGGTGTAATGGTTGCCACATTTCCCCGTGCAATCAGTATACTGTCAGTTCTAGTTGTGTTGTGAAGTGTTTCAGCATTTCTTGAATATGAAGGACAGAGTGTAATTTCTTTTCCATCTGAACAAATAAAATCTGTTTTAAAAAACGAAGTAATACATTCCTCATAACAATAAGTGCAGTAATATGAACATTTGCTCAAATAAACAACCTTATCTGATGTTTTACGTTGTCAGATTGAAAGACTTTAGTGTAACAAGTTAGTTAGGAGTTATTGCACCTTGCCAAAAATATCTTACGTGCTGCTAGGAAAGTGCTTTCTTTTGTTAAGATCTTTAAACACACATTTTCAGTGAGTATAAATAAATGCGTTTTTGTTTAACAGAATGCACGTCAAGAGGATCTTATCAAGAAGAAATGCAGTTCTGAGCTGCTTCGGTTAAATTTACAACCACTGGAAACCAGAAGCGTTGCTGTGATTTTTACACCAGTTGACTACAAAAGAGTAGCTTCGCTTATTTTAATCAGGTAAGCCAGGTTTCAGTTGTGAGAAGCAACCAACAAAATGTGAAAATGAATTTGCCAAAACTTGGAGCAAAGTCACATAGTCAAAATTTGCAAGTCAGAACACCTCCGGTTTAATAAAAGTTGCTTGAAGGTTATTTGTACTTCATGCCTACCTAGGTCATTAAATCTGGAACTTCAGTTGGTGTTTTTTCCTTGTGGCGTGGATCACTGGGTTAGCAAATGCATATGAATATATACTGTATGTATGACTGAGGCACTTCTTCAGTCAGCAGATCAACAGCCTTTTCATGTTGGGTGGCTTTGCTATTTTAAACTTAACTCCATAGTGATAGGATTTAAGAATCCAGTGAGTCAAATTTATAATTGGCTATCTTTGGAGAAGAGAGTTTATGGAAGGAACAACTACTTTTACCAGGTAGCACCATTATCCAGTGGCAGTGGTCACAAAACTTGTTCTTTCACTGTGTGAAATGCAGTGGTGAATGGTTCCTGGGTGATCCTGCCAGTATTTAGGGGAGGCCTTTCCAGATATGGCCAGTGATTCTGTTACTGACACGCTGTTGTCTTGGTTTCCCACCTAGATAGCAAAGCCACAGAGTTGCAAACTTCATTTGTGTTTTAATGGCTGATGGTTTGATATTTATGTCGTGGCAGAAACAACCTGACTGTTTTGGATGTGGTCAACGTAGAAGGCTATGGAGCCAGAGAATTACTTAAAGTAGGGGGAAGACTGCCAGGTACAGGAGGATCTCTTAGATTCAAGGTGCCAGAAGCTACACTAATGGACTGCAGACGACGTGAGTAAGAAGAAACAGGTCTCTGATTTTGTAGCTGGCTGCATTAGTCCATAGCGGTAATGATATCGTGCAATGACGTTAACAGAATATTGAAGTAAAGAAACTAAAGAACTTGGTAGTAAGAGGCGTAGGTTCTGATGTCTCAAAATACTGGCTGATAATAGTTACATATTCTGGAAATACACTGCTGTAAAATAGTCTGTATTAAAATTTTGGTCACTTCTGAATATTTAATTGATTTGAAGTAAAATTAGCTATTTCTTTCTAAATACTTTAAGCACTTTTTAAGCACTAAAATAATTGTTCTTTTTTTTTTTTTTCTTTTAAGAACTGAAAGACAGCAAGCAAATTTTGTCCATCACAAAGAACTTCAAAGTAGAGAATATTGGGCCTCTCCCTATAACAGTTTCATCAATGAAAATCAATGGTTACAGTTGCCAAGGATATGGATTTGAAGTGTTAGACTGTCAGGAATTCTTCCTGGCTCAGAACTCATCAAGGGAGATCAGCATTGTGTAAGCACTGACAAATTTGATGACAAGTTAACTTAAGTGGAAATTTGAAATAATTAGTTGCAGTAACAGACACTCCAGTAATACACACACACACAAAATTTGGTGAGCTTTGAAAATAAGCTTCAGTATGCTTTCCAGTAAGGGTAATAATCATAAATTAATTGTATAATAATGTTTCTTTATAATAGCCCATTATTTTTAAAAAGCACTGACTGCTTTTATCTGTGCCTTATGAAAGAACAAACGAAAGCAAAAGACTACTCACAATAAATAAGGAGTGCTCTGCCACCAGCTTTTTTCATTCCTTGTTTTGCTTTCCTTTGTTCCAAGTAGCCTGATTGCCATCTAGTCATGTTTACCTAACATTACACATATGTCTAAAACTGATTTTTTTTTAATCCTGTTGAGTTAGCCATGATTTGGACATAAGGAAAGTTAACATTACCGTATTACAGTAGCTGTGATTATGAACACAACCAGTATCACCTCTCCTGATTGGGAAGGCAAGTCACACCTAGCAGCACACGTGGCAGTCAACTAGAATAATGGAATGAGGAAGGGAAATGAATGGAAGAGCCAAATCTGATTTTTTTTTCTTCTGCTTTCCCTGTCTTTCTAGCCTTGTTCTAGACTTACTTTGGAAAGGGTCAGATTCTAGGGTAATACTGGCTTTATGCTCAAAAACTGTGCTTTTTATAAGCATCTCTCGTGATTTGATCATGTTGCACCTCTTTGAGATACGAAAAATGAGTTACAATAATGTGTTGTGTGTGCACACATCTTACTGCTTGAGGATGACCTCAAAGTCTTAACATCTTAGGTGCTACTGCACCTGCATAGTCCTAAGCAGACAGTGATCACTTATTTCATTGTTGTCTTCCATGCTATTAAATCAGAAGTCATGCTGTATGTTTTTTTTGTATCAGTATGAGTTCAGAAAATGAAATTCAGCCTAGCGAATAGGAAAAATAACACCAGCTTTGTCTACTTTCCTGACAGATTCACTCCTGATTTTACATCTTCATGGGTAATCCGGGAGCTAACCCTGGTGACTGCTGCGGATCTGGAGTTCCACTTCACTCTCAACGTGACTCTTCCTCACCATTTGTTACCCCTGTGTGCAGATGTGGTGCCAGGACCCAGCTGGGAGGAGTCTTTCTGGCGGCTCACTGTCCTCTTTGTAAGGTAATGTGTTCAGAGCTTCTGGGCCAGGTTGAAAGAGACCCAACGTTGAGAGATCAGCATGCACTTCTGGCTTATGGTAGATGTGATGATAGGACCTAAATCTGCTGCATCTAAGTCTTTTGGGAGTACTGCCAACTGTCTGCAGAAGCTTGTGTGATCCAGTAGCCTGTGGTAGAACTGACAAGCATTTCATGCTCTTCCTGCTGATAAACTCCAATGTTAGGCTTGGAAAGAAGACAGGTATTCCCGCAGGAAGAGCCAGTGGGTGCCCCTTTTCCTAGAAGATTTACTTCCCCACCCATAGAGATGCATGTGGAACCTGTTAGTCCCTGAATGTCTTCAGCAGAATAGAGTGGATTGATGGCTTATCTTAAAGCATTTCTGGAAAATTAACATATTCATGAGATTTCAGTCACCTGAGTAAGGACCTGCTTTTCCTTTTGCTTCCTTCTTTCATGTATTTAAAAAATATTTATCTCTTATTGTTGGCTCTTGTTAGGAACACCGATAAAGATGCTACCACAGAAAAAGTTGTCTTACTTTAGCTAACTCATTGCTTGTACATGGTAAACTGTTTTAGGAGGCCCGTACCTTTGTACAACAGTTAAGGGTTCTGCTATTAATTATATGGTTTTTTGTCTTCCTTATTAACGTTTCATACTGTGAGTGTGAGTTGAATGCTGTTTGTGGCAAACGATTTCTGATGTTTTCATCACACTGAACCCTGAATTCCTGCTATCAGGACTAGCAAGGAGTGAACACAAATGTCATGGTGTTCCATATGCATGCCAGTGCATGCATAACTGAGATCATGACACATACTTATTCTGCTTGCATTGTTGTTTTGATGCTGGAAACAGCACAATTGAACAGTAAGAGTAACCACATAACGTGGCTCTAGATGCAACAGAGAGATACTACAGGGGTTTGAAAAATCAAGGGTTTTTCATTGTGTTTTCCAGCTGACAAAATTTATCCAGTATGAGAAGGTGACTTGATGAATTACAGAGCTTTTCATTCTGATTGATTTATATTTGGTGTAATTAATGTGCTAGAGAGAAAGAAGAGGTGTTTTGCAGCTTCAGTTTTACCTCAGGAGAGCAATGGCATTTGTAGCTCATCTCATGTCAGCATTTTCTCTAGGTAGCAGAAAACAATTGTAAATAAATAACAAAATAGTGATACAATTATCATGTACTCAGTAGATGTGTCATGCTGTGATATGGTGTCATTGTGTTGAGTGAGATTTCTTTCTAACTGATTTTTAAACCAAGTGTTATTTTTCTTTTCTAAGATGTTTTTTTTTTCTTTTAGATTTTTCTTTATGAAGCTCAAGGCTGAGTTACTTTTTTTGCCAGACTACAACTAGCAGGGGCTATGATGTTTAATAAAAAGGGGGAGGGGGACCATTAGAACTGTTACTTACTTTGTGTTTTCCTATCTGCTATTTTTTTTCAAATTACGAACAAAATATTTGAAAAGTGCATCTTGTTACAAGCTTTGTAACTTTAATTGAACATTCCTGAAAATTGTAGACACTAGTGTTCGTTGTTTTTCTTTGACAGTTTGTCCCTGCTCGGTGTGATCCTGATAGCCTTCCAGCAAGCCCAATATATTCTAGCAGAGTTCATGAAATCAAGACAGAGGCCAAATCCTAATTCTTCATCACAGCAGAACAGCAACTCTGTTGACGTAATCAGCTCTGATTCCTACAAGTAAAAATGCTTTTCCTCTTCTTTTGATTTGCAATTTTTGCACCTGTTCAATATGGAGTAGTGCTTTCTGTCTGTTGGTACTTTGACACTGCTGTGGACTCATTTAGAAGAGGAGGTCTTGTTCAAAGCAACCTGCTTCAGAGAGCTTCAGTGTTGCAGCATGTTTTTTATCTCTTCAGAAGAGAAATGGGAGAACTCAAGGGTTCATTCATCTTGTATATATATGTCAGTAGTACACAGGATAGAAGTTGTGTGATAGAATTAATGAATACACCATACACAGCAGCCTTAGAAAGCTAAGAATGAAAAATAATGTTAATGTCTCTCAAATCTGACCTCTTGGTTGGTCAGTTAGGCTTTTGTTCAAGCATTTAAGTGTGTTTGAAGTCTAAGCACATACTTAGTTTTTCTGAACTAAAATCAGAATGTGCTTAGCTGGCATGATACACTGAAGACTTAACACAATCTCTGCTTGTGGATATGCCCCCCCCTTCCTTTTATTACAAAAACATCCCATAAAACAAGTTATGATCGCCTCATAGATGTTTTAAAAAAGAGGCAACTTAATTTGCCTTATTTTTTTTTTCCAGGGGAAGCTGTAAGACATTTATGGATTCCTATAGCTCATCAGATAAAGGCAAAGGGAAGGGCTTCCTGTCTGTAGGCACTTCATCCAGCCGAAGTCAAAATGCAGCCAAGAGAAGTCCTGCGACCTACAGCCACTCTCAGAAGAAACACAAATGTTCGGTTTACTACAGTAAGCAAAAGCCAAACACAGCAGCTGGCAACGCCATTGCAGCTACTGATGAGAAGCAAAATCAGATTGCGGAGAACCAAATCTCAGCACCAAAAGAGGACATTTGCACTGATGTTGTCAGTGAGAACTGGGTAACTCTAAAATATGCAAATGGCATAAATGTTAACAAGAATTTAACTCTTCCAGAAAACTTTCTGGGTAAAGAAGAAACTGCACTGAAAAATACAGTTCTCATTAAAAATACTTCTTCAGAGTGTGATCTGAAGGAAGATCTTCAAACATGTATGTTTCCTAAGGAAACTAACCTTAAAGCTTCAGAAAATCTAGTTGAGCTTAAAGAACAGGAGTTCTGTCTTGTGAAGATGTCTAAGAAGCTATCTGAAAGTCACTTGTCAAGAAGTTCACCTCTGCAACAGCCAGAACTGCAAGAAATTTCTAGGAAAAATAATGGTATCTTTTTTCTTTTTAATTTCTATCAGGTGAAATTGAGCGAAGTCGTCTTGATTTCACTGTGGTCAGGAACTTCTTTTGTGTGAGACAGGGTGTGATATTACTTACGTATCACTGTGATATCTCTCTTCACGTTCCTAAGCAAATGGATTGCTGTAGAAGTTGTTTCATAAATCATAAGTTGGCCTTGGATTACAGATTTCAAGGCTGTGCAGTGGTACTTTAATGGTTAAAATCAATGTCATAGATCTGCTTAAAAGATTTCCCCTCTTAAGTATACAGAAGCATCCTAGTTTGCTAATTTCAGGTCCGCTGACAATCTGACACCTTATTTTTAGAATCACCAGGCACCATTCATACCAAGTATTCGGAATGCCTATGATAACAACACCTAAAAGAGCAAATGTGTTCTGATATGTTTGTATTTTGCAGGAGTCTGCCAATTGTCATGCTGTCATTAATTGGAAAACAGTTTTTTTTTTTTTTTTTTCTTTTAATAGTGGAACTAACCTGCCTGGGAAATCTTACCTCTTAGCTTCACAGCTAAAAATGTTAAGAAAATCACAAGAGTACTTTGGGAGGAAAGTAGGTTAGGAAGATGTTTCTTCTGCGGTTTTGGTTTTACTTAGGAGCTCAGCGAATTAGTTATCTGCTGAAGACTGGCATTTGCTGAAGCTATGGTGTCTCTGGTCCGTGGCAGTTTTAGTGGATGAGCTGTATGTAACACAGGGATTTAGGGCCCTGCTGTAGTGTGTCGCTGTTGGCCTGCACTGGTTGCTTACCCTTTGTGTCCTCACCTGTTAGATACGACAGGTACCAGGGTGCTATCTCAGGAGTGGAGGCAAGGTAATTTTATTCTTACTTACAGAATTTTCTGAGATTCTTCATAGGTTCCTAAACTGCAAAATTTTATTCCTTCTTTGTTTTGAATTAAAAAAATCAGCTGAAAAAAAAAACAAACCAATAATTATATCTTAACTGTATTTATGTACATAGCAAAGTAACTTTGAGTACAGACTGCAGATACCGTGTTCATACATAAACGAGCTGGGAGATACTACAATTATTTTCATTAGCACAAATTCCACCTTGAGAGAGCATTTAAAGAGTACTGACAGCTACTTTGTATTCAGTGGTAAAGCACTAAAGGTAATCTGCTGAAGAGTCTGTTGGCAGTTGTATTTATATTTTTGCACTATTGGGGTTTTGATTATTTCCTTTGGTAGGATAAGTGAAGCCTAAAAAGGATCCCAGCAGAGGATTGTGTCTCATGTAGGGAGCTCAGCCAGCTGTTGAGAATGGCCTCCTCATTTTTTCATCTCTTTGTTTTCATTACACAAGAGTACTTCCTCATAAGCCCCTCAAGAAAAGAAACTTCTGGTGCTGCACCCATCCTAAAGAAAGGATGACTTCCCTTTGTCTTCCCAGTGGATGCAGAGGATGCTTCAGATACTTGAAGACCCAAATAAAGGCTGGCCTTACTTTGATTTACCCTTCTTTCAGAATTTTTCTCCACAAGCTTGCAGGGTTTTTCTATTTGTTTTTAAGCCCAAATTTTTCTGGCTTCCAGTTCTACCCTCCAAAGCCCATGGCTGGGACCCAAGTAGCTCAAATTTGGATGAGATGAGTAGGGATGGGGTAACCTATGTGTGTAAGAATAGTGTGCCCATGAGCATGAATCAATACAGAGGTGCTTTTTGTAGCTGCTGTCAGAATGCTTACACAGCATTAGCTATTGATTTTGAAATTTTCAGCATCATCAGCTTAGCTGTTAGTCCCCTAGTGTTTTGGAAAACAACCCAAGTCATGCTTTTTAGTTTGCTGCTTTTGTTTGTATTTTTTTTTAAAGAAGTAGGCCAAAGTGAAGGTAGAAAGTAAAGTGGTTATGATTGGAAGCCCATTCGCTTCCCAAGCAAACTTGTGTTACTTTTTAATTGTAGGGAATAACCAGCAAGTGCCTCTCAGGAATGAAACAGAAAACTGTGAGACCTTAAAAAAGCAGATCAACCTAAAGCCTTCCACTGAGAAAAAGATTAATAAGGGACCTAAGGAAGAGACTCTGTGCTGTGCAAAAGAGGAGGTTACTTCTGAGGTTTGTATTGCGGTCTTTCTGCTTTTAAAATTTAAAATCACAGAATCACAGAATGGTTGAGGTTGGAAGATATCTCCAGAGATCATCTAGTCCAACCCCTCTGATCAAACAGGCTCACCGAGCACATCACAAATAATCTCCTTGTTACTTATTCTCATGTGTAGGTATGTTGTATGTATATGTGGGGACTGTTATGTACAGTCAGAGATACATGTCTAAAACCCTGTAAATCAGATGAATGAGGAAGTATGCAGTTGTGCTGTTCCACATCCCATGCATACTAGTGATGTATAGAACAGTGAGCCATTTGGGTAAAAGTTAAAATAGCCCTTATACTGCGATACTGGCTGTATCACAGCCAGACATTTTCTTCCTTACCAGAGCAGGCACAGAAGGGCTGGAATCTAATGCCAGTTGTTAGCCATGATAATGATGTGGGAGCAAATTCTAGAGAGGAAGTGGTCTAGATGGGTGTATTTCCCTTCGTTCACAGACCTGATCTCCAAATATAGGACGTTGTGTAAGAAATTTGCATTTAAGAGCAGAGTAGGCAGAAGCCCCATAACAGATTGTGAAGCTGCTGAGAAGTGTCATTCTGTGTCCTTGATTTTGGAGCACATGATAAACACAATGCATTGTGTGTGTTATGGGCAGTGTAAAACGCTTAAAGAATTTCATCTGGTAGTTAAGAATCCAAGAATTTGGTTTGTGTGTGTGTTCTGTCTACTGGATAGGAGTTGCATCACAATAAAGAGTAATGATTATTTCCTTACAGTGCTCGAGGAATATGTATGAGAAAAGATGGGGTACAGTCTTTTAGGAATTCTTACAGACTCCTTTTTGTGTGTGGCTGATGGTGCTCCGTTTTTGTTTCCTGAATTTCTTAGTCACTGTTCTTTGTTGGTTAAGTTACCCCATAATTTCCTCAGTTGTAATTCAAATGAATGCCCCCCCCAGCTGCTGAGGAAAGGGAGGATTTATTGCTGCTGAACTTGCACACAAACTGATCATAAATTTGGCAGATGTTTTTTGTTTTTAGCACATTGGGGATTTTATTGACTGCCTTCCTTTTTCTCCCTGTATTTTTTTTTTTCCCCTGGAAGTCAGGGCTAGATGGTGTGAGGGGTGAAATGCTAACATTGGGAATTCAAAAATTTCTCTCTCATCATCTGTTGGTGTCTTGAAGGACAGAGTCTTGGAAAGACTGATCAAGTGGATGGTGTTGGAAAGAGGAAGTGCTGTGGAGAGACAGTAAATCATATAGTAACTATACAATTGGGGTTGAGTTGATTTGTCCAGTGAAATTTAGCAAGGAAGTCTGATAGAGTTCATTTTACTGTCTTCAATGAAGTTACTTCAGTATGTATTCTCATCTTTTTTTCTTTTTTAAACCTTCAGCAAGAAGATGCATTTAGGAAGAAGAAACCTCAGGAGAAGAAGGAAGGAAATGCATCAAACATAAATTGGAATAGAAACAGAACATCTAGAAAGAATAAGAAAAAGAATGTTAATATATCTACAAGGTATGTATTGCCTCACCAAGTCATGAAGAAATCCAGAGCTGCTGTAATGTTTCCGCAGGCTTTTTCTGAGTTTTGCATAGTACATTAGGCAGATTGCTTTATCTTGTTAAATAAACACTCTGTAGTCCTGGCTTGAAGCTTTATTGTTAAGAATGTACATGACTAAATATCATCAGCAAAAGAAATATTTATCCATTTGTAAATCTGTATGTATATAGACGCACCCCATTCTGCATGGCAGTGGTTGCTCTCTGCTACAGTCTGGAATTTGCTGTCTCTGAGGTTTGGATGGTTAACTTCCTTTCCGTTATTGTGTTGTGTGGATAAGATCCAGTCGTGTTTTCTTTTCAGTGAAAAAGGGAAGATAAAATTGTTAAAAACTATTCCACTGTCAGGAGAATCATCTGCTGTATTGAGTAACTTAGGGAATATTCTCTTCTGGTAGTTTTGAAAGAGGAAGACGAGATAAAGTTACTTTCGTTTTTGCCATAATGATTAAAATTTATCTACCTCAGGGAAGCAGATGTGTAGTATCACTGGGGCTTCGTAGATAAGCATTAACAAGTTAGAGCAGCATTAATTTCAAAAGTATATTGAGATCCCCTTGGAAAGTTGCTTTCCCCCCCCCC
>CM021768.1:52223247-52251075 GCA_011076525.1 Nettapus auritus | reverse complement strand
CCGAGGTTCAGGTAAATGCATTTCTGAAGTCAACTGTAGACTACTATATTAAATGTTTTTTCATATTTTTATAATTTTAAGCTATTTCAAGTGTTGTTAAAAATAAAAATAGTACATCAGTGCTAGAATAGAAAAGCTTATTAGGAGAAGATCCCTTTCTTCCTTCCACAGTCCTTTGAAGTAAGGTCACAATCCTACAAAGCCTTCACTGAGTTCATTTTTATTGTGAGTGGTCCTGTTGAGGTCAGTGGATTTAACAAGGAGATTGCAAAATCTGAAGAGGTTGTTATAACCCATTATAACCCAATTAATATTAATTGTGGGAAATCTGCTTATATGTAATTCTTTGCAGCATGCAGACATTTGCAGGTAGGAATGATAAAACATGCAATTACTGAAATTTTGTCTGTTCCTTCAATTGATTCAGTAGTTGCTTCTTTCTGAGTTAAGATGTAGCCATATCCTTCCTGTAGAAACTTGACAGCTGGATTTTATTCCTTCTCCCTTAATATTCTGATTGGATCCAGATATTTCAATTTTACTAGCAAAACCTTGAGATTACTTCAGTTCTTACAATCAGATTATTCTGGTTATAATTATGCCAATGAAACAGATGTAGGGCACTTTTTTCCTGTGAACCTAGATCTCCATACGGTGCTAGACTGCGTTTATTACTGTAACGTATGAATGCCTTCTGCAAGTGCATTAGAGAACGGAGTTAAACATACACATGCAGTTTTGCTCCTCCCGCTGAGAAGTAGCAGTCCATATGATGGGATATAGCATTTTGGGAAAGCCTTAACAGATGTTTCTTTAAGTTTCTATAAAGTTGGGGAATAAAACTCCTCGGCCTTTTCCTTGCCCCACATTCTGACTTGGTAGCCTTTTGAGTTAAAGTATTTAATACCTGAAAAAGGAAAAAGTGCGATTGAAATGTGACGTGCAAATGTTTTTCTTTTGGGTGTGGTTGTGTTAGGGTCCCCGAGCAGAGTGAGTTGAAGCACATGTGCAGCGAATATGAAAGACCGGATCTGAGAGCTAATATTGGAATAAGAGCCTGGTGTCCTCAGGGTGATGGGGAAAACTGCAAAGCAGACCAGAAATCTGGGAGCTTGTCTATACAGGGAGAAACAGGTACGCAATCTTAATTGTCAAACCGGGGAAGAAATATAAGATATTTCTTTGGCAATAGAACTGTTTTCTTTTCCTGAGACTTTTTTGCCCCTCTTGACTTCAAACCCTGACACCGAGATGGAAGGGCTGGCAGAGGGACCAGTGCCAGCAATGATAATACCTGCTCATTTCTTAAGGGTTCTGTGTGCTTCCTCACGGCGTGGTTCTTGGTGCAAATCAGCAGATGCCAGTCTGAAAGCATAACAAATCATACCAGGGTGAGGGACTGACAGTTGGCTTGTGTGTCCAGGTTCTGCTGGTACTAACTGAAGCAGATGTATTGCTGAGGCTACCTCTAGAATAAGCAGGCCGAAGGAGGTATAAGATAGCATCTCATCAGGGAGACAAAGGAAGGAGAATCTATCACTTACAGATTCATTGCTTATAACTTACAACTTTTGTCATTACTTTTAGCGTGCATGTTCCCAGAGTCAGAAGAGTGTTTCCTGTTTAAAATACTAACCGTGTATTTCAATAAGCAGTATTGCTTCCTATTCTATAACATTGCCTGTAACTGCACTGTGCCCTGACTTGTTTTCATTGTACTGGGGATATCATTCAGGTCATAAGCTCCTCGTGTTGTAGGGCCTGGCGTGTTTATCTTGGTTAGGCTATCAGTAGATACTGTTTTCTGTCCTGCTATCAGGAAATTTAGAAAAATAATGTAAATTCACGTCTCAGTAGCTTTTCACTTCAACTGAAAGACTTTTTTTTCCAAAACTTTTTTAGAAAGCTTTTATCAACGGTCTAAAAAGAAGTGTTTGGAGAAGTTTTGTTCCGATTCAAGCTCGGATTGTGGAAGTTCATCAGGAAGTGTTCGTGCCAGTCGTGGGAGCTGGGGTAGCTGGAGCAGTACCAGCAGTTCTGACGGAGATAAAAAACCCATGATTACTGCCAGGCATTTTCTTCCATCTAGTAAGTTCTGCAAATATCACCTCTGCACAGTAGTGGGGAGAGTTTGTCTTCCTTCTGAATGGAAAGGGCAGCTGTGGCATAGAGCATGTAAGTTGCCTTTTATAGGGAAGAGTACCTCTCAGAAACAGTAGGACAGATGCTTGGTACTGGGGGAGGGAAGTACCACAAGTTTTGTGGAGATGAGGATGAGCTGTCCGGGCTACAGAGAGTGTCAGAACGATACAGAGTTGTCCTCTGTGCTGAGGAGCTACCCAATTAGTTTCCATGGAACTGAGAGTCGCTAGTCAAAACAGTCTGTGTCTTTGACTTGTTACATCACATTAATCTCATAAAAATAGAGTCTTCTTGTTGGAGCTATTTAAGAAAGTTCACAAATGAGAAATGTGTGAAAGCAGTTCAGAATGGATCTCAGGGTGCTGGGATTTGAAGTAGAAGTAGCCAGGAGGGCTGAGCCACTTTAGGGTCATGTGAAGTGGCAACGATGGTTCATCACTGCATCTTTTTGAATGCCTGAATACCATTTATGTAGTTGAAAGCCCAAGATTCTGTCACAGTCATTGCTAGCCACATTGATGTAGTGATAGAAGTAAATTCAAAGTTCTGAAGTGACACCAGTAAAAATCTCTGAGTACCTGAAAAAAGTTATTTTGAATAATCTTAAAAATGAGCATACATTTATATGTATATTTGTGTGTATAAAATTTCAGAACCTGACATTATGAAGTTTCTATTTGATGGGTCTTGAACCTGCGATGTAATGGATAATGATTTTTGTGCGCATGACTTTACTTTCAAATTGTATTGCCTCTTTAAAAGTCATTTCAAATACAAATTGAATTTGATAGTAACAAGGAATCTCTCTATTAAAATTAAGTGTGGTAATCACTTATAAATCACAAAATACATTTAAGACCATGGAGCAATAGCACGTTTTGCAGTTAGCGATACTACAGTCTGAAAGAAAAGTTGGTTAAAACCATTGAGTCCATCTGTGAGAATGAATATTCTGTGCATACTTCTTTTTTTAGGATCTTTGATTTTTCACAGTCATTCTTTTCTTTAGGAGAGAATATTTCACAAAATGATTTTCCATCTGAAACTCCTATCACTTTAAATCTGTCTCATAACATCTGCAATACCAGGTAAAAAATAAATAAATTTGTATCTACACCTGTAAGACATTAAAGAAACTCCACCAACTTGAAAACTTGTCTCATTTTGATAAATCATACCTATCTGTTGTCTTACTAAATTTTGTGATCCTCTAACTGGACTTTCTCATTGAAAAAGAAGAATCTTCTTCAGTATGTGAGAAGATCTATACAATTGTGACAGAAAATGGATTGTGCTGGGGTAATACGATAAATACTTCCAAATGTAAAAGGAAATTGGGGAAAAAAGGAAGTGATTTTTCCCCTCTAATTTATTCCAGATCTTAGCAACTTACTGCATTTCCTTTGGCACTTAGTTTTATTAAAGTAATAATTGTTTTTAAAGAAGTGGAAGTGAGACTTTCAAGTTGATGTTATTCTTTTAATGAAAATAATGTTCTATAATATACAGCATGAAAATTGATTTCCCCCTACCCTGCATTCCTTTCCACTTCTTTGCTGTTGTAGAGATAGCATCTATAGTTTTTATTACTATGAATCCTCACTTCACTTCTCATTCATGACTGTCTGTTTTCACTAGCAGAAATAATTTAATCCTTTTCCTCTGGGATCGTGGTTCTTAAAAATGCTCTTTCCACTCATATTAACCAGTTTCTTTGGCATTCAATGAATATGAAATCAGTGTTCATATGTGTCTGTGTGTCTTCATGCACATAAAAGTAAATTTGTCTGAAAGTTGTTGGGAGCATTGAAACATCATATGAGATCCCACGCATCTTAATGGAATATAGCTTTGTTTCCAATTTCAAGAGGAGAGGTGTTGAATTAATTTGCAATAGGTTGATACTTGAATAATAAAAGAGGGATAATTAAGATGTATTTGTTTTGTATGTGTAATTAGTAGTTGGCTTTTAATTTTGAACAATTGCTCAGTGGTAATTTAAGGAAAATCAGGAAAGAAACTGGGAAAACAATGGCAACCGTGATATTCACTAGAATATTTTTTACATCTCTGTATCTTTCCTCTGAAATACTTTGGACTATGAAACATGAGTGCCTTGATTTAAGAAATGAAATTTTCTTTTCATTTAGCAGAGACATGAACAGCATTCCTCAGTATCCTGAAACCTTATGTCCCAATTTCACTGACATAGCTGCAGATCCTGACAAGAATAAAGGTCAGTTACTTAATTAACAACTTAAGCTGGCTTTGCACACTATTTGTCAAGCAGTTTCAATGATGTTGCTAATAACCCATGTAAACACAAAATTCATAGAGATGTTAGAATTTGAATGACTTCTAAGCCAGTTAAGATCAAAGTTAGCAAACGGTCTTACAGCTTTAACGTTCTTTTGAATCTTCTCTGTGTTAAGACAGCATTTAGCTTTCAGCTTACGTTTTAGGTATTCTTTGTTTTTTCTTCTCGTGCTTTGCATAGGTTTATGTCTAAAAGTAACGTGGTTGGGAGGTAACACTGATCCTTACATTAAAATGAAGTTCAGCATCAAAGCAAATTTGACCATTTTTCTCTCCAAATGTCCACAGTAAGGACTTGCCCTTTTTGAAAGGAATAAAGAAGACTGGATCAGGCTTTTAAAACTCTTGAGGTTTTTATTGTTTCTGTTTTATTTTTATTCAATACTGACTTGTTCACCGGAGTTCGTAACAGCAAAAGGCTCTACACAGTGAGGTGCAGTTTGAAAACTGTTTAAAACACACAGCTCTTTAAGCAGCAGAACTGCCTGCTTGCAGCTGTGCCTTTTGCTGTAGGATTAACGTGTCTGGCAAGGTACAAAGGCTGATTAAGCTTCTGTGGTAGATATTATGAATTGCTATCCTGTGAAATAATGCAATTGAGCTAACTTTGCAACCATTGTCTCATAAAGACTGCTAATTTGGATCTTTTTCCCTTATCCAGCTATGTTTTCATAGTTGATAGGAACAATGTGTCTTTGGGCAGTTAAGTGTTCAAACTGTAGAGAGCACCACAGTGAATATCTTCTCTACAGGCTAAATGCAGCCATAGGAAGTTCACATAATGTTTGCTCATGGACAGCTCTAGCAGCACTGCCCATGCATTAAAAACCTGACTGTTCCTGCTGCATTCGTGTGGCTGGACTTCAGAGCTGCTTACCAAATGAAGGGTGGGACAAAGGAGAAGCTGGTGGGGATCATGTCCAAGTGTTGTGCCATGAGGAAGGGTGCTGTGTTGGCACCGGTGATCGATGACTTGAGATTTCTGCGTAGGAATTTCTTGCCCTGTTTTGTGGAATTTCAAATTCTTGGTTCACATCTTTTCTTGCATTTCTTTAAACAAATAATAAATCTCAAAAATTTTGAGATTTGTTTAAAGGTTGACTTTTTTTCACATAAGTAGATTCATTGACATCTCTGGATTCTCTTTATTTCTGGATTCTCTTTTGTGTGGATCTGAATATCACAAATGACACTTGATTCTCAGAGCTTGTGCAAGCTTCCTTCCTGTTTTCCATTTCATTCCCATTCCCCTGTTTAGGTCTTTACCCAGCGGGAGACTTGTGGCCTGCCCAGCCAGTCTGCCTGACAAACAGCCTAAACTACAACCTTGAGAATAATATACCGTGCATGATCCAAGAAACGCCCTCAGTCCACAACAGGCAAGTTATGTCTCATGTCAGCAGTATGGCTAACATTTTGTTCAGGTTTCTGTGATACAGAGCACTGCACTTAAGCCTATTTTATAATATTTGTAAGGCAGATGATAGAAGCAACAGCACAAATTTGATTTTAACTATCTCCTGTTTTTTTATACTTTTCCATTAGTACATCATGATTAATTTTGTTCAGACAAATTCACTGGTGTTCCTATTTGTGTGTAGATATTCCAGAACTTCTTTTCAAATTTAATTAAATACTTGCTGGAAAATTTTTTAATTTCTTCCAGTTCTTTTGCATGACCAGGCAGAGGGCCTGCCTTTTAGGTTTCCTTTCCTCTTGCTAAACACATGGTTTCTGTATATCAGAGGGAGTGTTATGCAGTATGTACTCATGTTATATGGCATAAACAGACATGGTTAAATAAAAGAAAACAGCCCAGTGTGAAGATGGTATATGAAAGAAAGTTGGTTGGGCTATTTGGTCAGGCTCTGTGTAGATCTGAGTCGATCTTCCTACAACAGTGAACTTGAGTCCTTTTTGTACTTGAGACTTTCTGCACTGTAAATTTTACTAATGCAAAATTCACGACAAACTAGGGAGAAAGAAATACTCTGGCAGTGCAGTGCTGTCAATTCTTCAGGTCATGTCCTGTCATCCAAAATGACAGAGTGGTAATGCAGAAATCCCTAAGTGACGATCTTGTGTTTCTAACCAGGCTGCTAACCTCAACTGTAAACAGGTGTGTCAACAAACTGCAGTCCTGCTGATTTGGAATAAGAGAGCCAGACAGACTGCTGGCCATAAGTCGGATCTCTAAGAATTGCTCTTGAAAGTCTTCTTGAAATACTTGAATTATTTTAATGAAAATAAGTATAATCCCTTCACTAAGCACGTGTAGTTTATGAAACATTGTTGAACAGGACTCTCATGCTTGTGGTGAGGATGGCAGAAATCCCCATGTTGAGTGCTATTCGTAGAAATGCTAGAAAATACATTACATTTTCTCTTGTTTCAAATCATTTCACTTTCTATCTATTACTTCTGTGGCTGTCGAAAAGAAAGAAAAGTATTTTCTTTTTATGGAGGAAGAAGTTGAGCCCCACTAGGTGTTGCAGAACTCTGGTAGCTGTCATTACAAATTGTTCATCCTCCCAGGGGGGAAAAAGAGCTCAGCAAGATAATCGCTCTGATTACATACTGGCAGAGAGTAGTTACTGGTAGGATTTGTATGGCAAGTGGAATGTGAAAAGCCTAATCATGAGTTACAGGCATTTTACACCCAATAGCTTTACAGTAAATAAGTATGTCTAAATAATTTTCAGAAGTTCTGCAAACTGCTTCTAACAGTAGATTTTTCCTTTTTCTTGGGACAGCTTCATTGACTGGAATGCAACTTGTGACAGCCAGTTTTCCAACATGTATTGTCCATTAGAGATGAATGAATACGGTGCTTTCCCAGAAGGTGAGATGAAGTAAAACTGAAGCTATCACTGAACATATTTTTATCTCTAGCTTTGTTGTTTAAAACAAAAAAGCAGAGTTTGTCCATAAGCATCTCGACATTCATTGCTTGACCAAACTTTGCACTTCCCAGCTGACTGGGTGCTCTATAGAAAAAAATCATAATCTGCATGTGGTAGATGAGAACACTGATCTTTGTATAGACTTATTAAGCCTGAAAATCCAGCATACAGTACTTACTCTGAGACAGAATAGAGAGAAATACTTGTGACCGCAATATTACACAATTCTTTTTGCACAATTTTCTTTGTTTCTCTTCTGGCAGGCTTCTGCCTTCCAGTGTGTGAAACAGAAGGCCTCTTGTGACCAATTACCTTTCCAGGCTAGAGTTTCTTGGCTTGGGACGCACACTGGCAAGAACCTAAAATTCTTTAGCATTACCTAAGCAATAATTAAAAGTCAAGCTACAGTATCACAGGCAGCACGGTGTTCCCTCGGGTGCTTAGAGCTGAGGCATGTTGGCAGTGAAGCCAGTGTAGGCTCTGCCATGCACGTTCTGCAGCTAATAAAGACTCCTTTCTCCATTAAAGAGATTGCCTACTCTTTACCCCGTCCTCCTGATAGCAATTTGTTAGTGGGTGCCTGGTACAAAATGGTAGCCTTGTTAACAGAAGTTGTTACGCTTCGCTGCTGCATTGCCTGGAAGCTGCCTTAAGTCACCAAAAGCTTAGGTCGGTTCCAGCATGTCTCACTCCAAGAAGATTCAACATTACTCCACAGAAACATTAGCAGTGTTTACGTTGCAAAAGCCTTATTTTGTCCTCCTCGTTTTATAAACTGTAGAAAATATGAACTACCCCAGTGGCTTCCCAGGTACGGCCGCAGTGCAGAACACAGCTTTCATTGACCAGAGCTGCCCCTCCACCTGGAATGCGCCTCCCAACATGCCGCCCGCCTGGGAGCCCGCCAGTTACGTCAACTCCACAGTGAGTATTGTCACTGCCAGGCTGCCTTTGTGTGCACCTCCTCCAAAAGCCTTCACAGTGCATGCCTGTCTTTCCCTTACCTATTGTTTGCATGTTCCTTGTGATTCTTTTAAGTAGCCTGATGTATGTGATTTCTGGTGTTAGTAGCATGGCTTTTTCCCAGTTGTTGGTTGTTACTCAGCTTTGTCTATTAAAAGGCAAGATAGATCATTTTTTGCCTGAAAATTGATGAAAATCATCTTACATATGGAAAAACATTTTGGACTTATGTAGTCTACTGAGATTTTCCCTATCAAAATCAACCTTTCCAGATGAGGATAAAATACAGAAAGTGCTGACAGCAAAACCCAGAGAGATTTGAAAATGGTGGGGCTGAATGGACAGCTGCTCTCAGTGTCTTTGACAGTCTTCTTTTGCTAGGAAATCCCAGTGATTTAAGCTGGATTTGTGCAGATTTCTGAATGCTGACTTTGACCTGTTGCGCTCTGGACTAGCCATGCTTATGTCATCCCATAGTGCAGTGTATGGCTGACTTCAGTTCAAGGTGGTCTTTAATTGCAACCACCTTCTCTTCTGCTCATACTTCAAAAATTTTATACATTAGAAGAAAAAATTGTACTTACAGTATGTTTTGAAGAAAACTAACCAAATAAAGCAAGAAATATTTCTGACTGCAAAAACGAAAACTCAATTGTATTTAAAAAGTGGCAAAAAACTGGTAGAATTGTTTCCTGAAATGTAGCTTTGTGCCATATTTTATTCAAGAATGCCAGGAAATACAGAAGGTAGAGATTGGAAAATACATTAGATAATTCAGTTAATTTCCCTGTTGAGCTTTTCCCCACAATACTTTTCAGTGTTTCATTCAGTTTTAAAAGTCCCAAGACTTCCATGACCTTCTCCAAGAGACTTCCTCACAGGCTAACACATCTTGCTCTCCAGGAGGTTCTTTATAAGCTTTCGAAATTTTTCTAACTGAATTCCCTAGCTCCCAGTTATATTCTCTTTTCCATGCTGAATATCCCTCTTTGCTTCTGGCGTGCATAATCTTTCAGTACTGACACATACTTCAACCCTTTAATTTTCTTTCCTTAGTTGTCCTTCTCTTTTAACTCCCAAAACCATGCATGATGCTCTTCATGTGTCATCTATTTATTCCTTAAATTTCTTAATAATCCAGCCAGAACCGAGTATTGTATTCCTGTTACAGTGGTATTGGTGCCATGTAGAGAGGAGCTCATGCGGATTCATTTCATGAAGTGCCTTTCCATATGCACACTAATTCTGCTATAATCTTTTGGGCAACCATATTGCTTTGCAAACTTGTGTAATTTTCTATTTGTGTGTTTCCCAAGTTCTCTGCCTAAGTGCTGATTCCTCCGATTTAGTACATTCCCATGCATTCTTTGGCAAACGGACCGTTTTGCAGTTTCCCATGATGATTTTATCTTGCTCTACAGCCCTACCTCTCGAGCACCCGAAGCTTGTCTCCGATGTCTGGACTTTTTGGTTCCATCTGGGCACCTCAGAGCGATGTTTATGAAAGCTGCTGTCCTGTCAGTGCCACAACCCAGCACTCAACCCATGTTGAGAACCAGGCAGTTATGTGTAAGCAGGAATACTATCCAAGGTTTAACCCGTTCCGTGCCTACATGAACTTGGACATATGGACTACAGCAGCCAACCGAAACGCAAATTTCCCACTTTCAAGGGACTCGGGTTACTGTGGAAATGTGTGAAAGGAATTTGATTTGAAAATGTGAATAAAGATGCTTGCAATTTTGATTACTAGAGTAAGTTGGTTGTTGAATAGATTACAATGTTGGTGGATATTTTGGCACTTTTATATTGAAAATAAATTTTTTTTACTGAAGTCTGAGCATTCAGTGCATTTTAAAAAGCAAAATGTTCAGGACACTGTTATTGTCAGGTGAAGGCTATAAATTTAAACCCCAAAATTTTTCAAGAAAATAAGCATTAGGTTCTTAGAAGTGTCTATGACCACATACTGCACAGGTTTCTTCTGGAGTTTGCATTGTATGTTATAAACTAGGTGTGTTTTAGCATTTGTAGGTGCATAATTACACCTATAAATAATTGCATGTGTGCCGAACTAACACTAGGGACCTACTTGTTGATGCAGATCAGGTATTTTCCACGTGGTGCCACTCTTACTGCTGACATAGTTCTTTGTGGGTGTAAACTTCTGGCACTAAAGTGAAAATAATGGCTCAACTATGGCTTTCTTATCTGGTTTCAGAATGCAAACTATCAGTCGGACGATGTTACACTTGTGCAGTGTGGGTAAGTGGGCACTTCTTTCAGGAGCTTTTGTTGCCAGTGACTCCCGATATCTTCTGTTTGGATTTCTAGCCTTCACGTTGCAATAGTGTTTTCAGTGCACTTAATTGCCCTCATTTAAAATGCTAGTTCTTGAATTGGAACAAACATTGCTTTGAGAGTGAGTTCACACCACTCTCCAAAACAGAACAGCATTGTGTTAGTTCATATTATGGGACCAAATCTTTGGAGTGGGAAAGGTAACCAAGGAAGGTCTGTGACCCTGTTCAGGGTTGAGTCTTCCATCATGCCGGCTGTCTCTGCTGCCCATCCCCGCAGAGCTTTTTGTTCTGGCATTGTAGACCATGTCTGGGTGTCTGCACTCTTCAGGTGTTAAAGAAAGGACAGCAAGGGGATTGTGGCATGTCTTCTGCAAGAGGACTTGTTAAGTCTGGAGAAAGAGACCAAAGGGGCATCCAGCAGCAGCCCCTCCCCGCTGCTTGAAGGAGAGTTATGAAGAGGACAGAAACAGAGCCTTTGTGGTGGCTGCAGGTTTGGCAGCAAGCAGCAGCAGTCATAGCTTGCAGCTTGGGAGGCTCAGGGGGAGCAGGAGGAGGAGTGGGTTCCCCGGGAGGGTCGTGGAGCAGGAGGTTGGGTTGTCCCAAGAGGTGGGCGCATCTCCATGCTCAGAGGTGTTCACAGTGCTGCCTGCTCTAGTAGCAGTGACAGTCCTGCTCCGTGTGGGAGGTGAAACCACCAGGGTCCTGTCACTGTTCTGAGGAGTTTGCGAACTTCAGCAAGTTCCTTACTCTTTGCTGTTTCACCTGTTTTCCTCTTGCCCTTTGAAGTCGGCCTGACAGGAAGACAAGAACTGTTAGAAAACAAAATGCTGAAGCGTTCACCTTTGTTTTTATTTGAAGGCAGAGCAGCAAAGGCACTGTGAAATAGCTGATAAACCTGTATGCGAGGCTCCTCAGCAACCTGAGAGCCCACACAATTCTGGCTCTGCTAGCCACATCATGGTGCTGAGCTATCAGACCAGCTCCTCTGACATGCTGATTTTGGTCAGAAGATTTGCATCAGAAAATGCCATCCTAGGTCTTGAAGTATCTCCTCAGAAACATCCTGTTTCCATAAGAAGTTTGTTTCAATAAATCAGCAGTTCCTGCAGAACTTTTGTTGAAAGATACGTTAAAGCACAGTAGATAGGGTGTGTTAGAATTAGCTCAGAGAGGGTGATTGGGTGGGTTGTTTGGAAGCTGCTGCATTTAATTGCTTTAGCTGCTCATGTGGAGGTTGCTTCTAAGCCTTTCTTTAGTTTCGGTGTCAGAAAAATGAGATCCTCACTGAATGCTTTTCAAAACCGTGGTGTTTTAATGGCTTTATCAGGAAATAGCACCGAGAGTCTTTGGCCACTTTCCACTGTGTCTTGCTGGATGGGACTCTGTGTCAGTGGAGTTTAATAGTAATTGCTTGTGATTCTGAAGGAAAGTTCACATGTTCATACAAACTTTGATGCTTCTGAAACCAGTGCAAAGCCATGAGAAGTAGGCATAACCGCTGACATGCTTTCTGTGCACCTATTGCCTATGGCAGGAGACTTCAGGAGGAATAGGGTGGGAGTGCGTACACAATAAACATGGCAAAAGAAAAAAAAAAAAAGATCATTTGGTTTGAAATGCAATGAAGTTCTTTATTCCCTGGGTAATGTTGCTCGTTTTATTGTATGTCCATTGAATTTTGGAGGTGCAGAGGCACTGGAAATAACAGAGAATGGGTATGCTAACCAAGGGCAGCTTTGAGCAATTTGTTCTGTTAACTGCATCACTTTAATGGCATCTATATGTTCCCTGCACTGAAGTGAAGCTTTTTTCCTCAAGCACCAGTACAAGGAGATGCTTTTCTTAGATTTACAACGAACTGTAACACCAACAAAAAAACCCCACTGAGTTCTGATCAGCACTAAGTTCTTGTTCTAAGCAATGTGTTGTGTTCCAGGCTGAATAAATTGCTGAGAGAGAGAACAAACACAGTAATGCCAGCAAAGACACTGGAGAGTTCAGGGAGAACAACAAAAATTAGAAATGTTTGGAAAAGAGCTCTATGAAAAACTCTGTTAGAGTGGTTAAAGTGCCAGCAACAGACAAGGGAAATGAGCCACAAACAATTTGAGAAATATTGCTGAGAAAGAAAACAATCATTCTCTTTAATCAAACCAGAACAGATCAAGAAGTAATTCCCCCAGGAGCTGGGTAGTATTAGGCAGAGTATCTCATATAACTTTTCATAACAATAACAAAGGAATGTAACAAGCTTATTAAGGTTACCAGGAATAATTGCTGCCATCAGGAGACATCTATAGCTTAATG
The DNA here is from genome assembly GCA_011076525.1 of Nettapus auritus. Taxonomy (NCBI): domain Eukaryota; kingdom Metazoa; phylum Chordata; class Aves; order Anseriformes; family Anatidae; genus Nettapus; species Nettapus auritus. The sequence goes on along the minus strand of CM021768.1, from coordinate 52,238,141 downwards.
AGCAATCCCCGGCATACAAGTAGATTTGGGCTCAATTAAAAATCATCTTCCCCGTACAGTAAAGGGGAAGGTGAAATAATTAATTCCACTACAATTTTCTTTGTACCAGAATTACTGTAATTCTACTAGAGTAAAACTGGAAAAGCTGCTTAAATGGATAGCTATAAAGACAACTAATTGTCTTGAGCAAAATAATTTCTAATTTCTTGCCTTGCGCCAGGAATTGTTTTAAGCAGGGTCTTGAGTTTTGCTGATCTACGTGAAACTGTTACCATTTTTCTGAGACTCTTCCGTGAAAGTTCTCAGTAAACTGAAGAAATGCTTCAGTTTTCAAAGGGAAAAACAAGAATCATGGTATAAAAGAGCAGATTGCACAGTTCACAAGAGTGCTTGGTTATGGGGGGAGCGGGGAAACCATGGGCACTTGCAAGCTTTCAGTGTGGATTTCTGTCCTGGTGTGAATGCTACATAAAGGCAGGATGTTCAGCATTTTCCGAAGAAGAGACTTGGAGAAGCACCAGCCACAGCTGCTCCCTCTCCAGACAGCCTTGTGGCTTCATGGACGTGCACTGGGAATTGGAGGCACCGAGGCTGAAGTTACCGCTGTCCTTGACTTGTGCCAGGTGTCTTGGCTGAGTCTGCCTGGTGTGTCCCCGGTTTCCATCCTGGATCCAGGGAATATTCTTGGTGCATTTTGTGAAGGTTTATAGGTACTGTGAGTGTCTGTTCAGCTATCCCAGCCCTGCTGGGCTGCAGTGAGCCCCTCCTGCAGGATTGGTGAGACCTGTACAGCGTTGGGCTGGAGAGCTGAGGGAAGAGGAGCGGGCAGTGCTCCCCAGGACCCTGCCGGTAAGTGGGGCTGGTCCCACCAGGTTTGCCTCCTGCAGGGAGGCACCTGGCCAGCCTGGTCTTTGTGGTGGCAGATGGGGCGTTGCTTTCCAGCATTTGCTCTTTTCCCTTCCAGTCTCAGGCAACGCCCGTTGCTTGTGCTAGTCACTGAGTCACCCTGTTTGCCCTCTCCACACGCTTGCTTTGCTGTAAGCTATTTGTGGAACAGGTGCAGGATGGCATGTTCCCGTCACCACAGCCACGTTCTGGTTGCACCTCTGCCCCATCCCGTTGGGTCGGCCTTGCTGTGTTTGTCAGGGCTCAGGGCAGGGCTTACTGTATGCTCTTCACAGCACCCTCAGTGGGCTGAGCGTCCCCGGGACTGCTGGGCTGGTGTCACCAGCAGCTCTGCCCACTCGGTATGGCTGCAGGGGGACAGGCTTGCTCACCTGTCCTGGCAGCAGTGGGTGTCCCAGCAGGCCCAAGCATTTCTGGCAGCAGTTGCCCATTTTTGCTCTGGTGGGCGAGAGTCCTGGCGCTGTTCCCCATCTCCTCAAGCTGGGGGATGTGGAGTAGCACGGGGGAGGATTTATTGTCCCAGCCCTACAAAGAGGTGTTGCAACTGAGGTCCTGGGAGCTCATACCCACTGCTGTGGTCGTCACTAGAGGCATAGACCCAGGCACTCCTCTGCTACTTCTCCCTCCATCCGTGGGGTGGCTTTCCCTGCAGAAGCTGCCTCTCTCTCCATGCCTGCCCAACAGAAAAGCCTCCTTTGTCACTATGCCTCGCACACCATGTGGCTCACTTTTTCCACGGCCTCTGCTTTGCTTCATTTCTTTCCAGTCACTTAAACCACAGCAGCCCAACCCCTCAAACCCTTTTGAATTTCGGGGTGGCTGTGGAGGGCGGCAGTGCCCCAGGCTGCTGGCAGTCTTGGTGGTGCTGCTGGTCCGCCTACCTCTGGAGCTTTTGTTCGGGACTGCTCAAGCACTGCTCGCAGGCTGGTGGTAGCCTGGGTGAGCAGGGACTGAGCTGACCCCAGCCAAGGGGCTCCCTGGTCCGCAAACCGGTGCTGGATGAGCCAGTGACCGAGCTGCTTGTCCAGCACAAGCTGGTTGTTTAATCGTCTTTGGCCGCTCTACCAGGAGGCAGGCCTGGCTCGCAGCCGAGCCTGTGCATGATTGTGTTCACCTCCTGAGGTGAGTGTGCCTTGTCTCGGGGAGCAACCGCAGAGCCGCTCCTCAGCAAGCCCAGTGCCCGGACCCAGCCTGTGGTGTGACAGGCTTGGCCAGACCTCGCTCCTCAAACCGCACTGGTGAAATGCTTGGTTTGCTGGGAGCCGGTTGTTTGTTTTTAATTTTGACTGAATGTACAGTTTGTGGAGGGAAGTCAGCGCTTTCACACGTCCTCCGTAGCACAGATGTGTGGGAAGCCTGCGTGCTGGACTCGGTACGGCTTCCAGAAGCGGCTACGTGGAAGGGAGGCGGTTGCCTCCACGGCATCCGGGGGAAGCAGGATGCGCTGGGTCGGGGCTGTCTCGAAACTAGAAACATAACTTTCTTCTCGCACAGGACAGTAGGTTGGGTGTTGTAGTGAGGCCCTCAACACACCACGAGGCCTGCTGGGGTTTCTGGTTCTGATTTAGTGAGAGGCGGGTTTCGCTTCATTCATTCGGCACGGCCTTGTTAAAGTCAAGGTGTTTTGCAGTGCCATGCGTGAAACACCAGAGCATGCAAGCCAGATGTCAAAACTGATAAGGGAACCCTGCAGAAGCAACAAAAAACATGGTAACCTTTCCATCATACTCCTGAGATGATGATGTGGCCGTGGGAGCATATTGCACACTTCTTGGCTGCGCTTGCAGGAGCAAAGTAGGATGATAGCAGCACTTGTGAGCAAATGGAAAATGATCTCACTGCTGCCCTGTGTATCCTGCAGCGTGGAAGCCCTTGTCTCCTCTCTGCTCTCCTCAGGGCTGTGACCCATGGTGTGCTGTACCTGTCACCTCTTCTTGTTAGCTAAGGACATTACACCTACACCTGCCTTTGGGCTCCCACTGCTAGTACTGTGTTGAGGTCATGCACTCTCCAAATGACTCTGAATGCTGAGTTTCAGTATTTTCTGGTCCGTACATCCTCATCACACAATGAATGCTCTTTCCAGAGCTGAAAGAAACCAGACCATAGGCATCTTCTGTTTAACCAAGGCCCAGTTGCCCAGCACCCTGTCACACCATCACTCTGGTGAGCACAAATATCGTCCAGTCACCTTCTCCCAGTATGTTGCTATTGCTTTCACCACCACTACCTCACAGCTGTCTTCCTCTCTGCAAGCCTGCAGAGCTTGCTTGCAGTTGAAGCCTTGAATATCAAGTGTCTGCATGGCCCAAAATGCCTGCGGTTTTGGGGCTGTGGTGGTCCTGATGGGGCAACAGCAACCTGGGACATGAATGAAGGACATGGTAGTGGGCAGCCTGAGCTAGTGGGGGCACAAGCCTTTCCTGTCTGCCCCAGCCTGAGGGATTGATTTCGGCCTTCTGAGGTATTCGTAGGCAAGGTCCTGGGTTTCTTTTGTAATAGCTGAACTTCGTGATGCAGGTTGATACCCTACAGCAACATGCGACTTGCGGCAGTTGCTGTGCTGTTGCAATTAGTAGGGGTGTGCCAAGCTCTCAGCTCATGATGTCTCTAAGAAAAGATATCTGTGTGCCTTTGAGAGATGCCCTGAACGTTCGTTGGTTGGCAGGTTGTCGGTTTAAGGGTATGTTTTTTTTCCCCTGAGAAATGAAACTTTTTGTCCACTTGAAACATTTTTGATAATTTCTCAGTTTAGTGACTAAAACTTGTTGCAAATAATTGTTTATAAAAACATTTCTAAATCCTTAAGCGAGGGGTCGCAATATAGCAAATCTGTTAATTTCTATTTATTGGTTTTCTCAGTGGAACATAAACCAGTGTGCATCCACGAGAGGGACTTGCACGAAGCTCAGTAAACTGCAGGTTTGGGTTGGGTTGCAAGAATCTCATATGCTGTTTGCTATAATAGAGGAGCCTGAAGCCTAACCAAGGTAGTGTTCTTGCTGAAGAGCTGACTTGAGGGATGAGTGAAAGGTTCTTAGATGGCTTGCTGTCTGACTTTCTCCTTGTTTTCTCATTTTTGCAGTCCTTTGTTTGGATGGCCAGCCCCATCCACAAACCCGTCGAGCAAGAGCTCAGCTGTCTTGGCCAAAACATCACTTGTATTTCATATGAGAGGGCTTGTTAGAGAAGTCCTCAGAGGCTGAGTATTTTGTTCCATAAATAAAAATAGGAAACAGATGGCACCAGTTTCAAAAGTTAAGTGGTTTTTAACTAGTCCAGTAACTAATGTTCTTATATACCTACAAAAATATTACAATTTTATCTTTGTAAAGATCAAAAGAAAAACTTTGAAGCACTTGCCAGGCGCATACAGTCATGCATTTTAATAGATGACAGACCAAATGTATCCGTACAGTAATGGGACTGACTTGGTGATTTCAAATTCTCCCATGTATTCCTGCAGTGAATAAACCCTAATGACTACTCTGTTTTTTGTTTGTTGTTTGTTTGTGTTTTGTTTAATTACTACTACTGTGGACTCAGTGTTGCCTCAAAACACACTGAAGATATGAAGAGAGGAAAAATCAGAAAGCTGGAGGTCTGAGAGAGCCTGATAATGACTTCTTGGTAGGAAGAAAGAGAGCCTGTAGATCTGTATATGACTCCTCGATATCTTAATTATATCACCATCCCTGTGTGTTTAGGGCAACCCACTTAATGACAGATACCTGTTTTAACTTCAAGAGGTGATGGGGAGAAGTAAGACTGCAGGACGCCTGGCTTAGTTTGGTACAAGTTGGCTCAGAGCTCAGTGTGGTCTCTTGGACAGGTTGTATTTATCATGTCTAAAGTGATCAAACCCACAGGAACTGCAGTGTTGCCCAACAGCAGGTAGAAATGCTGTGTACCAGCTTCAGTAAACTCAAAAAGTGTCTTTCCAGTTGTACAACTTATTTTGAAAACTGTTTTTTGATTGTTCAACTTATTCTGTGAAGGCAGAAGAGGCTGTTTTTCCAAAGCATTTTGGAATGCAGATATTTTAGAGTTATAGTTGAGCTAAATCTTGTTCTTACGAGAGATGCTGACTTTTATTAGTTTGTCTGCAAAACAGCTGCTTCTGTTTTCCACAAACATGTAACGTTAGTTTAAAGTCTGTCTCTTTCTGCAGCCGGAGCCTCGTTGCTCTGCTCTCGAGGCCGAAGCCCACAGTATCACAGGGGAATGCCGCTACATGCGCGATGACTCTTAACTCCTGCCATCTATCTCACTGAAATACTGCCTTTCAGGACATGGGCTTCTGTTTGCCTTGTTTGTACATTGTGTGCACGTTTGTTTGTTTGTAAGGAGTCTAACCTTGTAGTTGGCTTGACTGAAATGCACATCTTTGGCAGTAGTTACATATACAGAGCATGGTTATGAAACCCCTGGGCCTGGTGCTGGTGGTACCCTTCCTCTGCATTCCCCACTCTGAGGATGCTCAGGATGCCTCAGTGCTTTTGGTGCCAGCCACCCCTGCCTGTGTTCTGTGGTTGAGCTCTCCCTCGTGTCCATCTCCTCTACCAATCTTTTCTGCAAGGCTTACTCCAGTTCCCAGATCATGCCTTTTTGCCCTTCAGTAAACAGCCACAAGAGGGGAAAGACTTTGGTGCTCCGAAGTTGCTCTCTTTCATGCCAAAAGTTGCAGGGAAAAGCAGGGATCAGAGGAGCAGGAAATTCACAGGCATGGGGTGGCTGGGCACCCCAGCGATGCTGCAGGTCTTCGAGGAGGCCCTGCTCTGCTCCTGATAGTGTGTGATGGCCTAGATAAGGCTGGTTCCTGGAAGGACAAAGAAAGATCTATTACTAATTTTGATTCCCTTTTTTTTTTTTTTTTTTTTCATTTAAAAAAAAAATATATATATTTCCTGGTTTCGGTGTTTCGCGATGTTTACCAAAGACGCTTAGCCAAAGCAAACCACCCGAATGAAAAATTGTGAGCAAAGAGGTCAGCCGCCCAGCAAAGCTGGCACCTTGCCCTCGGGTGCTTTAGTCACGTCAGATTAGGTGCTCGCTTGCCTCTTTCCTGCAGATAGGCTCTGACTCAAGCCTGCCTCTGTGTGCAGCCACCAGAAGAAAGCTCAGGCAGGTCTGGAAAGGCTCTCTAGCAAGAGAAGGGATTGCCATGCCTGCTTGTTAATTTTGGCAGCGCTCGTATTCATTCTCGTGCCAGCAGCGTCACGGAAAGCAAATGGAGAGGGATTATTTTATGATCAGTTGCGTTTCTGGGGGATGGGGGTTTCTTCTGGGGACTTTCTATGGGGAAGAGAAGGCAGAGCAGGGCACAAAGCGTTTTCTTCGCCACTGGGAGGCTTTTTCTGCTGGAGAAGCTGTGCAGAGCCGGGACGGGTGAAAGCACTCCCTCCTTGCTTAATCCTTGCAGCAGTTGCAGACCTGACCTACCCACAGTGAGTCAGTGGTATCAAAGTTGTCCTGTTACTTGTTGAGACATTACGAGCTCACAGCTTTTTGCCTAGTCGGCCAGCTCTCCAGCTCCTTGCAGGGTTCCCATGGAAGAGAAGGGGCCGTCTGGCCCAGGGACAAGATTTCCAAAGCCTCATCCTGCAGAAAGTGAACAAAAGTCATTCAAAGGCTGTGCTTCGTGCTGGTAAGTGTAAGGAAAACTGATTTTACATAAGAATATAGAACTACGAACAGCAGGGGAGAAGAGTCCAGCCAGCCTTTGCCCTATCCATCCCATCTTCCACTGTTGGTTGTTTTTTTTTGTTGTTGTTAGTGACTGTTAGAAGATAGCATTCAGCTGGAAGGCAGTGCAGACAGCAGAGAAGGCACTATCACAGATGGAGACATGGAGACACCAGAGAGAGGACTGAGGGAATCCTCTCAGTCGAGGATCCTGCACCTTGGTATACTTTGCTTGGCCTTTTGATCCTAGAAGTAAGCTGGGAACAGAGAGTTTAAGGAACCAACCCCAGAGAAATAAGGTGTTCTGAAGGACTTATTCCAGAAGAAACTTGCTGAGACTGTTCCATTAATCATGGAACAGACAGGAAATTAATCTAAAATGATGTCATAATAATAGCACATGAAAGAAACACAAATGTAGCATAACTTCTATAAACAGAAAAAGAATCTGTATGCTGACACTTGGGTAAGTGCTAAGCTGAAAGCCAACCAGGTGGCCGGCCTGCTGGGTGTGAGTTAAGTGTTGGATGCTGGGACCCAAAGAAACAAAGCTCTTCTTGTGCCTGCAGGTGCAAACCTCATCACGGGTTCAGGGTTGGAGGAATATCGCTTGCACTGAGACATGGTGAGAGAGATGCTCTTTCCCACAGTAGAGTGGATTTGAGATTTTGTTATCCTATGGTTACCCCTAAAACAACTTAACCTTCCTTCATAATTCTAGCTGGTGACATGAGGTTTGATTGTTTTTACCACATTTTGGTCAATAGTTCCTGAGGTTTGATTGTTTTTACCACATTTTGGTCAATAGTTCCTGTGATTCCTCTTCCTTTGATATCTCTTCCATCCAAAAGCTGCAAATTAGGCATCAGATTACCCAAAAGAATATGTTGCCATGTGTCCTACACTTATTAAAGACCTGCAAAAGTCTTCAGCATTACTACAGCCCCTGTTGCAACATGTACAGGCTGCCTACTTGATTTCAGGTTAAGAGCAGGGGGGTTGTTTTAGTTTTCTTTTACTCTGTGCTCGTAATCATCTACAGCACCAGGGCTTTGGTCTCTGCCAGAGGTCTGACATCCTAAAGGCCTGAAGGTTCAGCAGTGCTTCTGGACCATCGCTCCTGGGGTAATGGGACATTGCTGAGGTAGGACCAATACTTCACAAGCCCACACCTTCGCTGCCCAGCCTGTGGAAGTGGTCCAGGTAACTGGCTGTTAGAGCCAAATTCAACAAAATTTGTACAGGTGGGTACTTCACAGTATTAGCACTTTGTTTTGGGATTTATCTTCTAGCACAGCGTGTTTTTTTGCTTTGTGGAAACAGTGATAAAGGCTAAAAGGCGCAATGAGTACAGGAACCACAGCTACAGGGCGAGTTGTGACTGCAGTATTACTAGGCTGGTATTGCTATGCTGACGCTTAGGGAAGAGCAAGAAATGCAATCTGAGGATAATTTAGGAGGAATGATTAAAATAGCTGAGTGCGTACTTGAAAATCAGCTTGGGATGTCTGTTTTCAATCATACTCAAGTCTGGAAAGTCAGGGAATGGTCAGATAGTGGAAATATCTAATTATTTGAAGATGTTTTGGTGGCTCTATCAGATTCGATACACTTTTCAAGTAATTATTAAATCATCTTATGATCAAGCTTTTCATTTTAACTAAAGTTATTTTTCGTGCCTGATTAAAACTTTGCTCTATTCAAGCTTCTAAAAAAGTTGGTTAAAAAATATAGAAATGCAAAAGAACACAATAGAACTAATCCTTGCAAGAAACTCATGAAAGATGTCATTTTTTCCAGTACACACAAACTTGGGAAGAGCTATTTAGGTTTTCCCTGATTTTTTTTAAAATATAGTGCTTTGACAGCAGATAAAGCAAGAAAATGTCTGCACCAAAGACAGAGCTTCTGAGGTTTTAAAAGCTGAAAACAAGGATTTGGGATGGGCTGGTTTGCTCTTCCTGAAATGCACTGTCACATCTGAAAGACTTCATAGCATTGGAGACAGAGGGAGGCAGCAACTGAATGCAAAGCCTGAGCTACCTGTGCAAAATATATCCTGGCATTGTCTCTTTTGGAAAAAATACAAAAATCTCGATATTTTTATGGTATATGATAATGACCTGACTCATTTCCTGCTCAGGTTGTTGCTCAACTGTTAAATAGATTTTTTTTTGTGTGTAACAAGCAGTTAAAAATATATCTCTGCATCCCAGCACAGCGATTTCCATCTCCATGCAGGAATCAAACTCCAGCTGTTTCTGTGGCGACTTGTTCCCATTCCCAAGTATGTTTCTCCTCCATGTAAAAAAAAAAAAAAAAAAAACCCCCGGGGGGGGGGGAAGAGGGCACTTTTTTGGTGTATCAAGGCAGGGCTAGGCACAAAACACATGTCTGTGCAGCCATCTCCACTAGGCAAGGCAGATTGCAGTTTGTTGGACATTTCCCGAATTGAAAGCCCCCGGCATGCACGTCCCTTTGCCCAGCATGTTTGAAAAAGCTTTCCCTCAGAGTGGAGGGAAACCTTTTTTCCCTTCATGGGAAATTCCAATGCTGGGATTTTAAACCCTTACTTCCTAACAACAGCCTGCTGGTGATGGCTCGCACCCGGCAGACTGTGACAGCGTATTTTCCCTCCTGGTGAGCTGAAATGAAGCAGAAGCTGTCCAAGCGTAAGAGATGCGATTCCTCTCTCCTTCCTGTCCCCCATGTTGCAGCTTGTTACTTGCAGGGTGCCTAAGGGGGAGCCCAGCCCTCAGGCTGTGTTTTGGGCTCCTACGTCCCGCGGGCTGTTTAGGCTCCCTGTGGAGCACGTGTGGGGATCCTGGGTTACGGATATGGGAAATATAAGTAAGGGTTGATGCAGCCAAGCTAGCCTGTAGGAAAAACTGATGTCTTGGCTCTTGGGCACCTGCTTGAGCATGCGGTCCCCATCCCTGCATCTTCCCTGGGCAGCAGGCCACTTTCTCAAGGGTGCAGGTCATTCCAGGCAGTGCTCAGAGGCAGTCAGACATAACCTGATGTACCTGCACACACACCGAGGGAGTCTCCAGGCTGGTGGCCTCTGGTTTATACCTTGTCTTGTTCCCTGCAGTGTGCCAGGTGAGCTGTCTCATTTTGGAGTAACAAATCTGTGTGACACTGATAACAGGGTCTTAGGCATTTGTCGTGGTGTTACGCAAGGGAAGGGTGTCAAAACCTGCTGTAGTATTTGCTGCTTTAAAGCTGTGTATCAACTGCAAATCCTAATATTCCTGTCAGAAGAAAAATGTTTTCATCCCACTTATTAAAATGCAAAGTAAGACAGGAGCTGAGCTGTTCAGCTGTGCCTCACATGCAGCTGCTTTGTGTTGATGCAAGTTCCTTGGGAGTCAAAAAATCAACAGGACTATTTGGGGAGAAATTCAAATGTTTCTCCTGTTGAGTCACGCTGTTGCAGCTATTCCATAAAGACAGAACTGTCTGTGTTATTAGTGTAAACCTTTGTGTCACAGCCTGCAAATCTCCCTGGTAGCTGCTCCTCTGCTAGGCAGCAAATCAGCTTTGTTTCAGATTGAGAGCTTTCAGAAAGGATATGAGCAAGAGGAGGAGGGGAAAAAAAAAAAAAAAAAAAAAACATCAAAAAAAATACCACGAACCAACAACAACATCACAAACCTGCTTTCTTGGCAAAGACAGTCCTAAGGTTGGCTGTTGTATGTGCAGTGAGTTACACAACACTGTCTCACGCTCTGCCACAACGAGAAGATGAATGAGGATGTTGCAGAAGAAAAGTAAGGGGAATCTGTTCTTCCACATTTAAGCTGCATCTGCAGATCTAACTAGGGTATTTGGCTGCTGTCAGTGTAAGCCTGATAAGGAACATGATGGAGTTAAAATTGCTTTTTCATAATTTTTCATTATAATGTTCTTTTTAATTTTTATTTTTTTTTTTTTTATTTCTTAGTTTGAAGATGAATACCTGAAGTGCTGCAAGTCAGATTAAAGCATAGGCACCAGCAGTGCATGCCAAGGCTCTGCTTGCAGAACCGTGAAGCAATGCCAAGCCTCCTGCTTCCGATTACACAAGCCTCATACCTCCTGCTCCAGAGACTGCAAGCACAGATTTGACCACCGTTCCTCACCAGCCATTTCCGAGGGGGTGGTCAGGAGAAGAGCGCTGTATGTTCAGCCCAGCTTGTGCTGCTGCAGACAAGCTGGTGCGTCCTGGTCACTGGGGTGAGTATCAGGAAGGAGCTCTGCACCGCTTGTAAAAATTCACAAGGCATTTCTGCTAATATTGCTGCTGGCCAGTGGCTTCATGAACTCCCTCCCTGCCCTGCTATTTCTGCGTTTTCTTCGAGGCAGGGGCCGAGGGAGGGAGTTGCCTGTCCTTGATCCTCCCACCCCCGTTCTGCTCACTTGTCATTTCTCAATCTCCCAAGCGGAAAAGCAAAAGGAGAGCAGTTTGGAGCGTGGATGCTGCCATGCAGGAGGAAGGAGAGGAAGGGAGGATCCTCTCCCATGGGACTGTGAAGAGGAAATGACTTAGAGAGACATGGCCGTGGGGGGTGGCACCAGGGCTGGCAGGAGGAGAGGGCTGCAGGGCTCTGGCAGCTGGAGCTTGGTCCCGAGGCCAGGCTCCCTCACAGACTAGTGTTGCTTGGTTCATGGTGTTTGACCAGCACACCTATTTCTGTAGGGTTCTGTCCCACAAAAAAGCATAAACATGTTTTTATGTCTGTTTAGGTGCACACCCATCTAACACATCCTCCCCCCTCCATGTGTGGCTGCCCTGCCCAGCAGCAGTGATTTAATACAGGAGGTGGGACAAGGTAGGAGCCTGTCCCTCTGGCAGGAGCAGTGATGCAGAGCCCAGGGCTGGAGCTGGGTTTCAGGGCATAGCCATCTGAAGGAAATGGGTGCTGCATGTGCTGCTGTCAGATGCACAGTGACATTTAAAGCATCAAAAAGGATCTGCACAGCTCTCCCTCAGCCCTACATATCTTCTGAGAAGGGCCAGTGTGGGGTCTCTGCTTGGAACAGCTGCAGTTACAAGAGCATAGGCTTGTTGTAGCTCTGTGCCATTCTGCTGGGAAAACGTAGTGTGCTGGTCAGCGGAGGCACGCACCCTTGTGAAGCACCGCAAAAGAGGAAGGATAATCACAGCTTCAAGTCAGACATGGAGGAAGAGAGAGAGCACTCACCAGATGCAACTTTGTTCAGTGCAGAACATGTGATTACTCTGGAGAAAAAGCAGATGAGATGAATTTTATTATTGCCTTAAAAGGCGGGACTTTTTTCCTACATTGACTTTGAAAGAAGTTATTCTGAGCCCAGTCTCCAGTGTTTCTGGCCACACTGAATTGTCAGACCTTCTTGACTCCAGGTAACCTGAGAAATCCCAACAAATTGACCTGGAATGAGAGGGAGAGCCCTACAGATGGAAACATGCAGAACACCCATCCCGATTTCTCAGTTTTTTAAGCAGTTTGCTGAACCAAGCTGTTCTGGGAAAGGTCCCAAAGGAAGAGGGGCAGGGTACCTCTGGTCTTCTGTTTCTGGAAGAAACCAGAAACCACATCCCTATGCCTCATTTAAACTCTTGCATGCAACCTGTGGGTGTGTATTATCATCCTATTTAGAAGTTTAGTTTAGAAGTGTGATGAGAGCAGGCTGAGCCTAAATACTGGGAGACGGTGCTTCTGAAAAAAAGCTGATACCTACCTAAAGTCTCCACGAATGCATGATAGTGACTCCGTAAAACAGAAGAAAGAGTGCACGTTAGGCACTAAATGAAGTACATAGCCTCTTGTGTATCTTGAAAGCTCTTCACAAATGTAAGTTCTTTAACTTTCTTGAGAAGTTGCAATTTTGATGACGGAAATCCAGGAATGAGTCATGCCAAACTCAGAATTAACATTTTGAAAAGTTCTGAACACCCAAAGTTTCCCCTGTTTAAAAACAAGAGCTATTCCAGCTGAGAGGTAAACGAGGGAAGAGACAGCTTTAGGGAACTTTTGGCAATTTTTTAACCTTATGTGCGATGCTAATTTTAAGGTAGCAGGACTGAAGCATGTTCTCACACACACTTGAGCTTCTGCCTGGGCCTTGTCAACCTTGAGCAGTCAGATGCGGCTGGGCAGGTGGCCACAGTCAGTGTGTCTGTCTGCTTTCGGGCAGGTACCTCTTGGAGCAAGTGGGCAGCAGACTGTGACAATTTCTGTGCTCAGGAAAAAAAAAAAAAAAAAAAAAAAAAAAAGATAGAAACTGCTGTCAGAAGGTTTGGAGATGGAATTTAATGCATCTCCCTCTCAGTGCTGTTAGGAAGGCTTCCTACCCCTTCATACGTGCAGCCTGTTTGGCCATTTGACCAGATGTTAGTTTCCATTCAGTCAAGCGAAAATAAATATGATCAAGCCTTCCCTTTCAAAACTGTATTGGATGTTTACAGTGGGATACTTTCTTTCAAGCTATGTCTTCTTTCTGAGACCAAGTATTGTTCCAGTTTTATGTGTTTTGTAGTTGTTGATAACTTATGACCACAGTTTCCTAGGAAAGGAAATGATGCTGAGTGTTTCTCCATTATTCTTTTTGACAAAACAGCTTGACTCCAAATTACTTATTTATAAATATATATATATATTTAAACAGTTTATAGAACCTACACAACAAACATCTTGGCTCTGCTGAGATCTTCCATTGCTTGGTCCCGTTAACAGCCCGCAACACATACCAAGCAATAAATACCAAAGTAGAGAGGAAGGGAGCAGAATCCCGTTCTGCCTTGAAACTATTTCTGCACTTTTTGCCTCAGGAAGTGATTGGGAAAGAATGACTTGCGCTAAGTGGTTGCATCAGCCTTCTGAGCAATGGGAGCTGACTGTCAGAAGGAGAGACATCTGCTGCTGAATTTCAGCTTGCAGAGCGGAGGGTACAACAATGTACTATGCTGCTAGACTGTGAGCCTGAAGGTCAGTGTCATGCGTGGCAGACAATCTTGAACTCTTCAGAAGCCATGATTTCCTTAGAAGAGCAGCCACTAAAGAAAAGCCATGCACAGTGATATGCTTCCTTGCCTGAGTAGTTAGTGGAGATTGGGAAGCTGTCAATATAGTTTTGTCTGAGGAGCACAGGCTGAAATATTTTCTAGCTCCAGACCTGCCAAAGGGTTTCCAGCTCATATTGCAATTACAGGGATGAGGTGACTACTTGGACCGTACAAGGTCGGTACACGAAGAGAGAAATGTGATGTGCAGTACACAAGGTAAGTATTTACTCTCTGTGTATTCAGCATTGGGCGATGCTGTTTGTCAGTACTGAAACCATTTAGAGCAGCTTGTGAGCTTTAATAAGTGACTTATTTGCCGGTGTAGCCAACGGTGAAATGTTCTTTGGCACTGATGGCAGGAAACACAGCCCTTCTGTAAATTAAAATCAGTATTGTTCTAATTACGTTCACTGTTTATAGGGTGACGGTAATGTCTAATTCTCATCTATTCCCAGCACTGATTTACAGAAAAGGGTGATAGTTTTGTTGGGTTGGATATCAGCTTGTTCAGCCTTTCTGATAAAGAATGTAAATTGCTTGCAGAGTGTTTAAAAGGGCGTGCCAGAATTGTACTCGCCTTTGCTTTTTAGAAGCCCTGAGGCTCCACTGTGGGAGACCCCAGGGTCTCTTCCACAAAGGTTTGCAGCATAGGAAGCCACAGCCTGTTCTTAGGGCCAAGAGGGCCACTGTGTACCACTCAGATGGTCATAAGCCTTTTCTAATTTTTGGCTTCTGACTTCCTGGTAGTCGTACTCGACGGATGGTTTAATGCTGCAAAGTGTGTGAGTGTTTCTAACAGTCTTACGCTTCTTAGGTTGAAACATCCAGTCGTAGCTTCATTCCAAAGAGGAGGAAGAATGCTGAAGACTTAGGAGACAGGAGCTGTAGCAGATGGGTGTATGAGAAGGCAGGACTTTAAGAGTCATCCTTTATGGCTGTTGGGACACTATATGGCTGTACCTCAGAGATAAGTATGCCATGTATCCAGTCTTCAGCAGCTCAAATAGGACTTAGGTTGCATGATTTCTCGTACAAGATAAAATTTGAATATGGACTTGTTAATAAAACTGCACAGGATTTAATTGTTGCCAGTTGCTGTCCAAACCCAAAATCAATACTGTCTTCTCTCCTTTCTGTTTCCTACAGCAAAATGTTCAACCAAATAAAACAAAAATCAACAGCTACGCATACCTGGCAAGTGTGGGCCATGTATGTGGTCTTGGCTGTCAGTCTCTCTGAGGAACAAGCCCTGAAGCAGGCCTGTCCTTCATGT
>CM021768.1:52097767-52223237 GCA_011076525.1 Nettapus auritus | reverse complement strand
TCCAACTGGGTGGAAAACGTCATGGTGCAGGAGCTGGAGCAGGCGTGTCCCCCCTTTAGGCTGTGCCTCCATAAGCGGGACTTTGTGCCTGGGAAGTGGATTGTGGATAACATCATCGACTCCATTGAGAAGAGCCACAAAACGCTCTTTGTGTTGTCGGAGCACTTTGTGCAGAGCGAGTGGTGCAAGTACGAGCTGGACTTCTCACACTTCCGCCTGTTTGACGAGAACAACGATGCGGCGATTCTCATCCTCCTGGAGCCCATCCAGAGCCAAGCTATTCCCAAGAGGTTCTGCAAACTGCGGAAGATAATGAACACAAAGACCTACCTGGAGTGGCCTCATGAAGAAGAGCAGCAGGAGATGTTTTGGTTTAATTTGAAAGTAGCTCTGAAATCCTAGACAGAGACATTTAAGGCTGAATATGTAGCAAATACCTGCTGGATTAATTTCCCTTGCCTCTTTGCCCATCACCTACCCATATCTTTATAACAAAGGTTTGAGCTACTGAAATTTCTGTTTCTTGCTGTGAAATTATTTTATTTTTGTCACTGCAGTCATGAATTTTCTACGCATTTTAACCAGCATTACTCACAAAAGCAGTTTAGTTTAAATATTTAATGATGAGAAATTATGTAGATACATGGCTATATAGTTTATGTACTTTAATATTTGCAATAGCTTTATGAAAGAGCCTGCTTAGCCAAAGGTGTTTCTGTATTTTTTATATAAACTACTTCTAATCAAGTGCAATAAAGGTTAGTTTATGTGGCAGTTTATTAATGCATTTATTGCATGTAATTTTCATCCTAGCTCCCCTAGTTAAGAGTACATGTTCTCAACAGTATTTCACAATCACTGTAAGTTAAATATCCAAATCTTCTGAGATTCATGGCTGTAAACTTTAATCTAAAAATGCACCTTCACACTGCAGTGCTGGCTGCTGTAAGATACATGTTCTATGGCAGACAATTTTCTTGGTGAAAAGCACCTGTGGATGTTTTCAGTATAGCTTCTTTGTACCGTGCATGGGAATAGGTGCATTAGAGTAGGGTCCAAACACCCTTCTGACTTGCTTAAATTTAGCTCTGTGAGTGCTCACATAATGTGTGGGAAACACTAATATATATGCAGTCTTTGAATTCAAGAATATACTCTTCTCTCTAATCAACAGCCTTGGCATCAGCATGAAAAGGGCATTTCCCACATTTCTGTTCTCTCTGTAAATGTAGTCCACAAAACCAGAATGGCTGGGTAGTGTCCCACCTCAAACGTTTTGTTTGCTGCCAGTATGGCCTGTGTTCTTTCAAGAAGATGACTGGACAAGGACTCTAACTGCTGAAGAAGTGGAATAAATGGAGACACAGGCCCCAGCCTCTTCCTTCAGTTGTGATTGAAGAAGAAAGGGGTATCTCAGGAGATACATGTCCTGCAGATACAGGAAGTTTCAGATGACCCCTAACAGCTTGTCTGACAGATGAGAGGGACAACAGTCTACCTGATAAGGTCAAGGTTTAGGTACAGTGCACTTGCAACAGATGTTTCCGGGTATGTACAGAAGCAGACCTTCAAAACCTTCCCATATAAATGTATACAGTGCTTTTTGCTGTATCTGGGATTAGATCATAAAATCTTTTGGGTTGTATGGGACCTTAAAGACCATCTAATTCTAACCCCCTGCCATGGGAAGGGACACCTCCCACCAGACCAGGCTGCCCAAAGCCCCATCCAGCCTGGCCTTAAACACCTCCAGGGATGGGGCATTCATGGCTTCTCTGAGCAGCCGGTGCCAGTGCCTCACTAGCCTCATAGTAAAGAATTTATTCCTAATGTCTAATCTAAGTCTTCCCTTTTTTAGTTTAAAGCCATTACCCCTTGTCCTACCACTATAATCCCTGGTAAAACATCTCTTCCATCTTTCTTTTAGGCCCCCTTTAAGCATCGGAAGACCTTATAGATCATATTCATGTTATGTTTTTATTGTTGTGTTTTAGTCTCTGGCATCCTAAGTGTACAGGATCTTTGTTCAGTCACCTGAGTATTTGCATCTGACTTTAAACTCCAGAACTCTCATCTCATAGCTAGTTACCTTTTGTGTTACTTATAGGAGGTTCTCTATGCAGACAGTATTTCAGTGAGAGCAGAAGTCCTCTTGTCCTTTTCTAGCCAGATAGAAGACTGAGGACAAACATTCCTCCATATCACCCACAATTAGGCAACTCTGTCAGTGTAACACAAAAAGAAAGATTTATTTACATCCATTTTTGCACACATGAACACAGGCTTAAAGCATTACAAAAATTACTAACCTTGCTAGTTCATTTAAGCAAAAAGCCACCTGCCTGCTATATACTTAATATTTGCTCTCACTTTCATTTACCTTTTTTTTTTTTTTCAGTTGTATTATTTCCTATTTTTAGCATTTAAACCTTACCTTCACTTAGACAGCTTCATACAATCTTTGCTTTATTCTCATACATATCGAGGTGTAAGTAAAGCTAACCTGTATTTGTCACTTCTAATGACACTGTGAAGATTCTTAAAATACTGACCATATTTAACCTGAGTTCAAAAGCTCCTTTAGCAAGGCTGGGGAAATTAGCTTCTAAGACTACTAAGCAGAACTGGCTATTGCATAAACAAACTGAGTTTCAATTCCTTATGGTGTGGCCAGGGTATTTTAGAAGTCAGACATTCAGCTGCTAAGCAGGAAGACTTATACATCCACTTTGATCTGTTTATTTATTTATTTATTTTAAAGCAATAGCAACATAAGTAATTAGAGACTAGAGATCATTACTCCTTCCTCCTGTGTTTGAGAAGATGGTTAAGCTGGTTATTGGAAGTTGGGCCTTTTGAGCATGATGACACTAAGTCAAAGAGGACTTAATCCTCTCCAAATAAAACAGCGCCTCTCTGTTGGAGAGTAAGTAGGAGGAAGTTACTTGTGATGTATTATCTGCAGCATTTCAGAAATCGAGCGGGGAAAACACTTTGTCAATAAGGTCACTAAATGGCACTTTTCTATTTCTGAACACACATTTATTTAAAAAGGTGTATTTGGGCAGCTCAATTTTTAGAAGTTAAGCCAGTTTGTAACTGACTAACTGAAAACTTGAACAATTGTGGGCATAAAAAAGCAAAAGAGAAAAATCATCTGCATCCTCTGCTGCCTTCACAGCACAAGCAATTGGAGCATCTCCCCTGCCACCAGATACGTACCCCCAGTTAACTCTGCAGCACAAAATATATGCCAAAAACTGATGCCAGGGAGGTCTATCTGGCCACCATGCACACCATAAAGATTGCTGCTGTTAGAGCTTTCTATAAATGGCCACTGGAACACGTAGGAGTTACGATACAGCAGTTCTTGCAGGTGGGGGGAAAATACGAAAAAAGCGAATGGTAATCTTGTATTACCTTACATTAACTGAATGATGAAACTGTTTGGGTGCTGTGTTTCAGAATTTGCTGTATACAAAGCCATTATCTGACCTAAAATTCTTCTTGTCTGCTACACTACTTTCTGTAGTCAGAATTTCAACCAGAAGCCATTACCAATATATTTAATAATGAAACAAACTTTAAATATGGGCACAGTTTTTTAAATATTTTTTTAAATTTAATTTAATTTTTATTTTTTAAAATTATTTTTAAGGGATATAAATGGTAAGAAAATAAGTTTTATTTATTTATTTATTTATTTTTTCCCCTGCATAACCTTCTCAGTTTTAATTCTATGAGGAAATAAATAAAAAAAAATGCTGTACCATCTTGCTGTAGTGTAAAAAGAGGCACTATCTTCTAAAATTGTGCATAGCACATCAGAGTTCAACCAACTACTTTCTCTAGTCTTTTACAACTAAGAACATACTATGCATATTACTGTACTCAGGTAAATATTCAATTCTGTGCATTCTCACAAATAATCTGAGTCCTGTTATAGATCCAGGGAGCAATTCATGTCTTAATTTTACCTACAACTACTGGTTACCAAGCCATCAGGTAGAAGAGCCAGTACAGAAGTTGCCCATGCAATACAGGTGTGCATTCCCACCTAACTTGTTAAGAAAACTGGAGATTAAATCTATCAGTAGATAAATCTCGGTGCTTTTCTAGGCCAGAATTAAAGCAAAAGTTTTATCTCTTTGAGTTTACATTATCTCTTCTAGTTTACTTCCTTTTTTAAAAAAAAAAATAATAATAAAATAGAAAATATATATATATATGTTTTAGGGGTAAGGCTAAATTTGAATTTCCTCCTCTGCGTATTTAAAATAGGCTTCAAAGAAGCAAGCCAAACTTTGCTTCAACTCAAGCAACAGCAGATCTCCAACTGTTATTTCATTTGCTAGAGAAAAAAAAAAAAAAAAAAAAAAAAAAGGAAGTTTACTAACTACTAAGAGGAGGCAAAATAAAAAGATCACTTGTTCTGAAAGTGGATTATATCAGTCTTGTTACTACTTTAAAGAGCAAATACCACTGCATGGTCTTTCTAAAACTATGATTTACATTCTTTAAAATGTTCCTCTCATTATATAAATGATATCCGAATGTCTTAAAACCAAGGAGGAAAATATATACGCACTTCTCTCTCTCTCTCTCTTTTTTATTTTTTTATTATTTTTTATTTTTTATTTTTATTTTTTAACTTGCTTGGAGTCTTAGATAAGATAAAGCCAAACAGAACTATCATCTTCCCTAAATATAATTGCTCCTTAATAATAATTGTTTTTCCATTTATTTAATGTGGGCATCTCATCCCTCCACTGCAGATCAAAACAAGAATTAGCAAGTAATCAGGGTACAGTTTAGAAAATCCAAATCAAAAGCACACTTGTGAGGGAAAGGATATGGGTTACTTAACATCCTCTTCAAATCAACTTTCTCACTGCGGTATGGGGAAGTCTTTCTTGCCAGCAGCACACCAACCACGGATGCAGGATTCATGAAACCTGGTATCAGGTGTATTGTTAACAAATCTTTCAGATGTAAACAAGACTCAGTATATTCATCTGCAAACCTAGTCAAACCATCCACAGATAATTTTAGTGCCTGACTATGGATACTGCCTTGTTTTATAACCCAGCAGTTTCAAATGACTTAAAATATTTAGAATACTTAGAACTATTTTAAAGTTGAAGCCAATGGCCTGAACATCCAGACCAGTATTCATATTTTCCAGCACAGAATAAGCCAAGATGCTTATGAACTGCAGAAGGGGGTGATTAGTAACAGTGTTCCAGAACACATGCAGTACCTTCCTTTTTAGTTCCTGGAATACAAATTGCTGAGCTGTTTGGTACCCCTGAGTATCAGACATGGGCTCTTCAGCCAGGCTGCAGCCTATGGATGTGCCATCTTTTGAGAAGGGCTCCACAGCTGCTTTATAGGAACTCTTCAAACACAGCCCAGGCACAGCCAGAGGAAACCGGCTGTAGTATACAGGATCCTGAGTTAGCAGACCTGGCCAATGGGCCAGCACATCTGGGGTGGTCAAATGTACTGCCAGGTACAACCAAATAGGCTGTGCACAAAGTACCTGGAAGGCAGATTTTGGCATAAAACTGTAGGGTTATGGCACTTCTTCCATGGATTTGTCTATCAAAAAGCTGCATGCACTCAATTTGTGTCACAGAACCAAAATATATTTCACAGGCCTATTTTTACTTCTGTGCTGTGCTGTTTCTGAATGTGCTTTTTCCTTTTATTAATTTTTTCTTTCCCTTGTTTTTTATTACTGTTACTGTTAATTTTAATGTAGCACAAAAGAGGAGAAAACAAGAGTTCCATAATTACATGGAAAGGATATAGTAGGTATTTTCAATGATTCTTTCTTCATTTTTAGCCACAAATATTTTCTGCCTGCAGACCACACAGATGTTATTGGACACATTTCTGGTTGGTATGCCACTGATATTGGAAAAATGCCAAGATCAGGTTTACATGAAAATAAATAAATAAATAACAACAAAATCTGCTTGATTTCAAGAAATTGAGACATAAGAGAACTGTGTTAAGGTAGTCACCTGTTTTAGAAAGGGAAAATAGAAGAACTGTACAAGAAGAAACTATAAAAAAGAAAGAACATGATTCTTTCACAGACTTTGGGGAAGAAGCTTGTCTTCCTATGACAATTAAGGAAATTTTGTAGTCTTG
This sequence comes from Nettapus auritus, assembly GCA_011076525.1. Classification (NCBI taxonomy): domain Eukaryota; kingdom Metazoa; phylum Chordata; class Aves; order Anseriformes; family Anatidae; genus Nettapus; species Nettapus auritus. Next base: position 52,217,078 of record CM021768.1, on the reverse strand, counting down.
TACATATGGACCAGCCTGTTTGAAATCCCAGATCAGATCCTGGCATATTTCACTGCCTACTACTTAATGAAGTCTAATCTGCCAATGATGAGATCAACAAGAGAGTTTGTCTGTGGCATAAAAGCTGCTCCCCTTAAGGGAAAGTGAGTTTAGTTTTCTGCAAGAGTATTTGGTAGACCTTTTCCAGGGGCACAAGAGATTCCTCCTGCTTTCCTCAAACCACAGGTTTATTTTATTTTATTTTATTTTTTCAGCAACAAATGCCCTCACACTTGAAGCCTCAGTATGCCTGATAGCAAACAATGTTGAAAGTAGGTGAAGAACTGCTTCTGAAGCCACAAATACTAGATGTTGCTACAAGAAGGTTAAGCCAAAATATTTTCTTAGAAAGCAAGTTTGCTGAGTCTTATCATACACAATGATTAAGTATATTTAATTGTTTTGCAGAAGGAACAAGACCAGCCAAATCTCAGTATAGAATAGGTTGCCATTCAAAGAAATGTTAACTTTCTTCAGCTGAAAATGACAATGACCTCCTGAATAAAATCTTTACTAAATTGCAGTAAGGTGTATTTAACAACCCTCCTCCCCACCCACCCCACTCCCCTCAAATAATAGTAACAGTCTGCAAAAAAGCTCTTATCTATCTATTCTCATTTATCTGAGATTTTCTGTGTCCTGGAAGTCTGAAATAGGGCTTCTCATAAAAATGGATCTTCTCAATGAACATTTAAAAAGGCTTGTCTTTGTTGTAGCAGAGCACAAGGCAAGAAACTTTAATACAGACCTGGCAAATGTTGCAGTTGCATTTTTAAATATACTGGTGGGGGAAGCTAGGTGGTTAAACAAATTACCTCAGTGGCATAAAGCTTGCAGTATTGGTAACACAAGGCTGTTACCTCTCTGCTGGGAAAACGTTCCAACAGAGCTATGTGCTTTTGGGTGAATCAACTGTACAACGTATGGGCAATAAATCTGACACTTAAAAGAACAGCTGATTTATGTACGTGCAGAAAGTATCTCCAATGCTTCCAAGAAGTGTGGGACTTCGAGCAGATGCGCTATGTAGTCGATCTACGTGCTCTTGAGGAATGCCTGGAATTTCTGGTCAGGCGGCACATCAAACAGAGCCCTGCACAGTAGCTCTGACTGAGCTGCTGCAAGGCAGGCAGAAAGCCTTAACAAACACACACACACACACAAAAAAAAAATTACCAAATTCTACCCAGACAAAAATTTTTGCTGGATGAAGAGGTTGGGTCTAGAACCATCTGCGCATATAGTATTGTCTTGGGAAATAGTCAAAATAAAAAGAGGAGACCCCCCTAGCAAGATTATTGCCTGGTAGAATGGGAAAGCACAGTTATCAGAAAAGTGTTTCTGATATGAGTGTGCTGAACTATTTTTATCTTGTATGTTGTCTTTTTATGTCTCATCTTTTTCAGGTACGTAAACAAAGGACTGAGGATTTACTCAGCAGTTAAATCAAGGTATTCAGTTAGTGAACACAGTGGCTGTATGAAGTTCCAGGTTTTTTCCCTCCTCTCTTGACACCACAGACACAAATTGTATACTGAGCAAATACCAAACCTCAGACCAGTTCAGTGACAATAAAAATCAAGGAGTAAGAGAACCTGCTGCCATACAAGATAAAAAGAGATTTCATATATTGAGATAGGTGGTGAGAAGACCAGCTTGAAGCCATCTCACTCACCAAAAAAAAAAAAAAAAAAAAAAAAAAAAGGTATATATATCCAAGAGGAATTCAGAACAGATGCCAATCCCGATTTTACCTGAAGATGCTTACTCAGAGAATATATTAAATCCAAACATGGTAAACATTATGGCTAAATAACCCACAATTCCAATTGCAGGATGAACCATGTGTAGACCAACCTATGGATAAGAGAAAGGAAAGACAGTTTAAGACCTTGTGTGTTTAGCAGAGTGGCACAAAATGCCAATTGTATTGAATATGTGACTCGTGCTGAAGTGTTTGTGTAAATCCATTGAAGTTTTAAACTTCTATATTTCTCCCTTAATGAAATGTGAATAAAAACATATAATACAGGGAAAAGTCCAGGAAAAAAAAAGGGGGGGAACTATTTGTGGTAATGGTGAACAGATTGTTAACATAATTAAAACTAAGCCAAGAGCTGTGAACGAGGGAGACATAAGCCAGAACAGTTGAAAATAGTAGAATTAAGTTAGATATAACTCCAGAGGACTGGAGAAGGAAGGAATGAGATGAGGTTTTATGAAATAAATTCAGACTATTTGATGTGCATTCCTCTCCAGGCTCCATAAGACCTGAGATGACTGCTGTTGGTAAAAGACTGAAGAAAGAAAGAAAACACATGATGATGGGATAGATTTAATTTGAACTCTTGTTTTATATATATATATATAATTTTTTTTCATTTGCATGGCCTGTTTAATAAGCACTGGGTTAGGAGAACTTATTCATGTAAGAAGCCTTTGAATTCAACTGCTAATGGCCCTATTTGTAACCTGTGAAGACTTGGTGCAGGGGAATTCTAATTTGATCTTCTCCATGTACAGGTTTTCTTCAACTAACAAAACTGAGAGAAAATTATATAAATAAATAAATATGAATACCCCCCCCCCCACCAAAAAAAAAAAAAAAAGGCAACATAATAACCTACACAGAGGTAAACCACCAAAAAAGAACAGGCCATGGAGTTTTTCCTGACAGAGGCCTGTCAGTTGCTCTGAAAATGATGTAACTGCTGAGAACTGACAACTCCCCACGTGGGCAGAAATCTCCACCAGCAAAGTCTGATGGTGAAATGCAGAGGAACAACCTACATCTGCAGCGGTGTGACTAGCTGCAGGCAAAACTGAGACAGTCATTTCAAAGTAATGACATCCTACAGCTCCATTTTGCTTGATTAGGTTTGACTAAAAGATTCCCAAATGGCAAAATTTACACAAAAATGTGATTTGTACAGCATCTGACACAATAGGGCCTTTGGCCCCTTCTCCTCATATTGTTAGTCTGTCTTGCACCCCATAAATAATTAGTAATCCCAGTCTAGCAAATGATTATAACACTGACTTATAACTTGCCAGACCCACACATTCTATCCTCAAAAGCTAAAGTGTCTTTTGGACACAACGAATGCTACTGAACCAACCACTGAAGTTTATTTTCTAACTCATGTTTCATACCGTGGTGACTGCAGGGCTAAAGCTTTGGGTGCAACTTCTAAAATCAGTGCAGACATTTTGGCCTCTGAGCCTGGGAGATGCTCCTATGCACTGTCAGAAAAAGGCACACTCCTCTGCATTAATTTGGGATGCAGCTCAGTTACATGACCACACTACTCAAAGTTTTCTTAAAAACTCTTTCTACAGCACAACTGTGGTTTCAATTTTTATTTATTTATTTTTTAAAAAAATTAGGTGATATCATAATTAATATATTTGCTCAAATTGCTTGCCATTGAGAAAATATTCTACTTATTTTCCAGTACACAGGCATTTGAAACCCACTAAACAGTTAAAAGCCCTGTAATGTCAGTTTTCCCCATGAGTTTTCCCCAAGCTTGATGATGAGAAAGACAAAACAAGAATGTGTTTGTAGCATTAGCTCCTGCATTTTAAATAAAAATAAAATATCTGAGGGGTGAGAGTTTTAAATATTGTTTAATGTGGGACGGTGGGATTTTTTAAAAGCAAACAAAAAACATGATCTATGTAGATCATGTTTTCTATGTTATTTCTATGGAAGATAAATCTTGTTTCTTAACCTGAAAAGTAGTATGCTGAAGGAATGTGTGTTTCTCCATGTGAAACCTAGGAGAATTATGCAACTATTGAGCAGACTGGTATTTTATGATGACTTCTACAGAAACACCTGCAGAAGATGACCGCATAGCATCACTAACCTCCATCACGGGTACACACTTCTTGACCCTGCAGCACTGGCAGTACAGGACTAAATTCTGCTGCTTGTGTCCAGAAAAGAGACAGAGCTCCTCCTGTGTCACGCAGCCCTCCTGGCATGCCACAGACCAGCAGGCCCTACTGCTGAGCTGAGCTCTCCTGGCCTTCACCAAGGCCACCAAAGGCTCCCTGTTGCCCACCTGCCTTGCCACTGTCCATCACAATCCCTCTCCAGTGTGCTTTCAGACCCTGGTGTGGGTTCTTTTCCCTGCAGGCTGGTAGTGGAATCAGAATTTCTGTCTGAATGGACATACATCTTCTGTAAATCAGCTACTTTCTAATACAAATCTATAACAGAGCTTTGTTACAGTTGTTAGCTCCAAAAAGGAGCCCTCGTTAATGTAAAGATGGTGTCACAACCTCAGGTGATGCTAAAAGCAGATCAATTGGTATGTGCTATTTGCAATTCGCAACTGTTTCAAAATTACTTATTGAATTTATCTTCGTCATGTTGTTAATTTTAATACTGTTATCCTTCACTTGAAATGCAGGAATATTTTATCGTGTAGATGAGGACAAAGATGTGGATCTAGTCCTACAGATGAAAACCCCAGTATTGATTTATTGTTAATACTTGAAGGTCACCATCTGGACAATTCCATAAAATAATACATATGCATTGCTGCTAAATGGAAGCTTTAACATCTGGATCATATTATTCCAAATTTTCCTCATCCACCCATCATAGCAAGAGGAATTTCCTGACAAATCAGATTGCTGCCCAAAGGTAAAATGTTTTTCTCATTACCGTACTTTAAATGAGCTCAGAAAGACCTAGAAGTGAAGTCAGCATCAGCGTCATAGACAACTTTCCCATTTTCTAATTATGCAGATTAAACAGGTCACACAAGCACTGTGTGACAAGCACAACTGTCCATCTGTACTCTGCCTCCCTTGCAACGTACCCCCACTCTGAGCAAGGAAGAATGTGTATCACAAGCAAACTCAGCAGAAGAGCACTGCCCTACTGTCCTTCCCATCCTATAGCATATGGGGAAAACTGCATGCATAAAGAAAATAACTGTGTAATAATTAGATTTATTGTGACAGACTGACCTCACCAGAACTCGTTAACTTGGCAACACAAGCTAACTGGCTTTCTAAAAATCTAGTTTCTTTTGATGTAGACATATTCAAATACTCAAAAACATATGCATGAGAGCAGTAATAAATCAGATGCTTGGGTTTTCCTTAGGTTTAAATTAATATGCTTATACTTGATAGCACACTCAAAATTGGCAGAGACTTCCATATCAAGCGAATCGCACAACCTTATTTTCAAGTTTAGCCTTGTTGTGGAGGCATAGAAATCAATGCTGTCAGAAGTATGCTGCTTCTTTTTGGAACTGTGTTCCAAGTAAGTTCTCACAACATGATTGCCACATGATAGAAGATAAATAATCAGTAAAATGGGCAATAACCTACAGGACCAGAAGTATGTCTTTTTTTGTTGTTTGAAACTGTTCTGAGACCATGACAAATCTGCCTTTCTACCTCAGATATTTTAAGATTTCTGTTACGCCAGGGGAGAACAATTTTGTTCACATATATTACATTTATTTAATTTTAATCAATGGACAGCTTCCAACAGCATGCAAATTGCATTATAAGAATCAGCTGAGTACCTGATAGTCAGAATTTTCCTTTGGGAAAAGATGGAGTCAGAACACTAATAAGCCTTTTCCTTCCTTCCCCATTTGATATGTTAGACTCCTGCCCTTATGCTGAGCAAAATGGATAGGAGAAGCTAGGATAGGGTAGGAATGGTTTTCCAAGGATCGTAATTCTCTGAGTAGCATTTGTGGTTGCCACCCCATGTCCCAGAGCACATAATACAGCTGCAAGCATATAATTGCCTCCACCTCAGTGTATTATAGGAACGCAAATTTTGTGAGTGAAATGGGGAAATGGGAGTGTTATCTGAGCACAGATGCAAATTATTGAAAATCCTGTTTTTACAATGTGAATTACCAGACCACAGGCTCCATAGTTATTTTCAACAATCTCAGACAACGATGACGAAATTCTGAAAAATAATAGAGGAATGATGATTTTTCTCTAACTTGCTTCCCCATCTTATGGAAGTTAACCCCAAAATGTCACCTATGCTTTAGGAGAGAAAAAAAAAAAAAAAGGCACAGGTGTCAGACTGGTCCACAAACAAGTCTTACTAGCAAAACCTTTTGCTTATTTCCCTCCCCATACTTTCTGCTAGGATTACACCCACGTTACTTTATACCTAGCCATCTGGTGAGGGGCAATCTCTTCCCTCTTGCCAAAATTATCCACAGCTGAGCCTTGGTTGCTTTGCTGCAACTTTTTGCTCTTGCCTCTTTGAAATAGGAGCCTTCCCCAGCATGCCTCTTTTCATCAGGAGATATTTTACATTCTTGATAAGCCTGGATAAGGCTTTTTTGGAAGCTACAGGCTGTTGCTGTTTCTCTTGCATCTAGTAAGTAGTTGCTGCTTTTTATTTTTTGTTCTTTTTGAGCAAGCTAATGAATGCCCTTTCCTTTTAGGGCTGTTTTTATGCTTCCCTTGGCCTTCATTTCCTTTTTCCTTTAAAAAGAAACCAAACTTTTTTTTTTTTTTTAATTTTATTATTATTATTTTTTAATGTTTTCAAAGCACTTTGAAGGGGAGGGAGGGAGTCAATCACTGCAATTCTTTGCTTTATTTCTACTACCAAAGCTGTGCAATTCTCTCTGAGCTCTATGTCGGTGAACAGCATGAGTATCTGGAGCAGGGACCAAGCACCCATCCTTAACTCAAAGAATTTGTCAGAAAGATTTGTTAGCTGCTGTTGCCTTTCAAGCCTTGATATGGAATGGAAGGCTGGCTACTTGTTTTGTTGATGTCCTTGGACAGCAAATCAAAATGAAAGCACTTTTTTGCTCAGAGAACGAGAGTCTTACTTTACCACTATCAACACCCCCAACCAAAAATAACGTTCTACCTCTTTGCCTGATTTCCTTTCTTTTTTAGCTCCTAAAGATTCAAGCGTGTTGTTACAAACACAGGAAAATGTTTGGTTATGCTGTGCATAACCTGTGTGTGAACTATACAAGCATAAACGGAGTGGTTAAAAGCTGGATGGTGAGTAAGAGAAGCACATAAGCAAGCAAAAGTCAAGGGCTGTTTTCTCTTTAGCAAGCATGTGGTTGTTTTTCAAATTTTGACTTATTTAAATGTTTCCCACCAAATCAAACAAAAACGATATGCACATGAACGTAAGCATAATAACTGCCACCTGGAAGAACTGTGCTGCAGAAATCTAGACCTGCCTGTACTTAGTGAGGCAGTAGATTTTTGTTATTGTTGTTTATTTTAATGTCAAATGGACAATTTCCTGTCTGCATTAACCAAGTTGTTTAAATACTAAATGTGACCACCTTTACAGCTTCCCCTCCTAAGTCTGAAGGCTTCACTATTATATTTTCATATAACAGCCTATACTGTTAATTTTTGCATCTACCTTGTGCAAGGACCTCGCTAATCATTCAACTTTGTAACTTAATATTTGTTCTATTTGGTTAGTCTTCAAAATACAGTCGATAAGATTTTAGGCAGTCACAGCACTGGTAAAAATCCATAATTTTAACGCTGCTGACTGACATGCTTTTAGAGAAACATGCTTTTAGAGAAAGTAAACTAATGCAATGAGATCGATGGTGTGTTCAAAAATGACACAGAAGTATCCAGATATGAAACATGAGGGCAGCTATAACTGAATACAGAAGCCTGCAAGTTGCTGAAGTGAAAAACACTCTTTGGGTAACATAAGTGGTGTAAATTCAGTTAAATACCTACTGGCAAAGACCCATTATGAGTAGCATTCTCTTACAAAATAAATTCATAGATAGTGGGTAAGGTGGTAGACGTGAGACTAGATTAGTCTCACAACAGAGCATGAAGCAGAACTGCCAAAATTCAGTCCAAAATTAACTTTAGCTTCTGATGCCACTATTTTTTACAGTAAGAGGCTCTGCTTCACTTCCTCTTTTACTGAAGGAGGCCTCACTGCTGTCACGCAGCTCTACACTTAAAGCTCAAGTCCCAACGTGTTTCTGTTGCAGATGTTCAGCTTTGTTTATTCTCAAATGTACTGCAAAACACAAAACCCATCAGAAGTATTCCTAAGTGTTGCAACACTTGTGGTTGTACTGGAGCATTCCTAAATTAGACTAACTGGACTTAAAAGTATATTTATTTATTTATTTTCCCCTGTAAGTGTTATGTCACTTTTTAGTTCTGACTGCTCCTGTGAGCTAGTGCTTTGGAATGAAGCTTCAGCTGCTGAAGAGTAAGTTAGACAAGAAATATGGCAGGCAAGCACAGGCTACTGGTGTTTTTGTCACAGCTAAGTGGATACAGTGCATATTAAATAACCTGAAAGTACTGCTGTGGAAGGTAATGGAAAAGTAATGCAGAGCACATCCTGCTTAGACTCGCACGGGCAGACAGGAACCTGCCTGGCTGCTCATCATTGCATGCACATTTAGACTGCAGGCGTGTTGTGGCACTGACATGGTGGCAGTCTCATGGAAGACAATGACATGGACTGTCACTTCTGTATTCTGCTCCTTATTCTAAATTCCTGCTAAAATCAATAAGGCAAAACTGGAAGGAAAGAAACATGAGAAGCTCTGCATTTGCCTGAGATGCTAACATGAACATAAAATGGTTGAATGATACAGCAAAGCTGGTCTAGAAGAGAAATTAAAGAGAATAGCAAAGTGAAGTCATATTGCACATGCTTGTACTGTATGTGTTCAGGGTTAGGAGTGTGTGTGCGCACTTGTAAAGGTAGAGTTAGTGATATGAATCTAAAATGATTAACATTGCACCTCTGTTCCTAACTTTGTAACGTGCAGCTGGAGAGTCTGTTTCACAACCTCATCGTTAGGATTTTATGCCACTGTGAACCTCCACTAACAGTAAAACTGTCATATAGCAGGCTGTTTTTATATCCCTTCCTAAAGCTGTTTCTTAAATTGTACCAAGGCTTCATTCTTCTGCGTTTAACAGACCTGTCAGAAGTGTTTGGATTTGAATTTACTAATCTTAAAAATCCTGCAGCATCTGAGGAGCAATTGCCAGCGGATCAAGACAGTCATCAATGTTGCTGCAACTGAAGTTCTTAACAGGAAAAAAATATCAACCTACAGATGGCTTAGGGTGCTCATCAGTTTATGAAGGGGGAAATGCTGAGAAACTGATTGCATGCTTAAAATTCTGCCTGACTCAAATATCTGTGCACTCCCCATTTATGCAGTTGTTTTGTTTTTTTAATGCTTGCTTAAAACCCACATTGCTTTCCAAGGACTGGCCATTTCTAAGGTGCTGAACTTGTTTCAGCTACTGAGTAGGATGCTCAGGGGTGGAAACCATGTCACTCTGGCTTTCTCAGATTTGCAGAGAAATTGTGGCAGGGAAAGGAAGTGAGCTGAAGCACCATAAGCCCCAGTTTTAGCACCTCAACCACGAGACTAACTTTCTAATTTGTTATGTGTATGAATAACTTGATGAATAGGGGCCTCAGATTCTCACGGTAAAACTTCTGTATTGTTACTGTTAGCTAGATAAGGGTAGTGTCTTTGTTTTTCTACCTGGTCCTTTATTAGATAGCTGTTTGAAAGTTGAAAGTTTTTCTTTAAAAGCTTTAACCTCCTAAAGACTGACCATAGCATAAGTATGCACATACAGACAGTAAAATACAAGTTGTTTTGTACAACTGCATAGAAGCTATTCTCCACCTGACTGGGATTCATGGCTTACTGCTTCCCATAGAGGCTCAGTTGTTTTGCTAGATGCAGACCCTTAAGAGTAAGTCATGCCTCCAAACTGAGAAAAAATAGATGCCATAAAGCAATGCAGCTGCAAAACAGCTGTCTTTCTGGCAAGCTAATTGCATTGTATGATTGACAGTGTCTTTGCTTCCACTGAACAAGTAAAATCTGGGCCACAACCAAGGTTGCAATGAGAACAAGAACTATCTCCCTGTGCATTGATTTGTAGCCATGGTACTTTACATGCATCTTCTGATGTTGCAAACGGAGAAGAAAATATGCATGCTATTATTTAAAAAGTAATCATAATTTAAAAAAGTTTAAATTCTTTTGTAAGGCTTTGTATGAGAGATACTTAGTGAGGGAAACATTAGTGTTCTTATGCATGAAGAGGTAAGGTAACAAGCTAGATGAGAACAGTTGGTCTCTATAACTGGAGCTGTTACCCTGAAAAGGAAATGTAGATTAAATTAATGGGCAGACATAAAATCAATGGACAAGAGCTGCCTCGTCTTTTTTTTTTTTTTTTTTTTTTCTCCTCTGTTAACTCAGAATATTAATATAGCCAGAAAAACAAAACAAACAAAAAAAATCATATTTCCTATTACTTTTAAGCCGACATTTTATAATCTCAGATTTGAATTCTTCCAGCCCAAGCTAGATGCAAACTCAGAAGAGGGCTTAAACCCCCCTGTTTCAGCTTCCTTCCCTATAAAGTGAGGGTTGTAACTGGTATTTATCTTCCTTCTAGGGTTAATGAGAGTTTCCCTGAAGCCATAAAGAAGGAGGGGATTGCCTTAGAGCTACAAATCAACCTCTTTCATAACTAAAGCTGACTGAGGCTGCATCCCTGAGCCTTGCGTCCCTTGATCTCCATCTGAGCTTGACTCAAATTCACATGGATATTAGTTTTCCTCTGATCTGGGGATTTCTAGGCCTACTTTCCAGGACTCAACAGCACCTCCTGGCTTCTAGATCTATGCGTACACAGTGCTTGTGTGTGGTGGCTCTCATTTATTTATTTATAAGCCACGCGCGCACAGCACGTCTGTGTAACTCACCAAGCACAAGCAACACATCTTTGCCGACAGACTGCTCACGTTAAGCATCCCGAAGCAGCTCGTCCGTGCCCTGCACCATGTCCTCCCTCCATTCTTCCCTGCCTCCTTTCTTCCCTCGGCCGCTCTTGGGGTGCCCCCTGACGGGCACGGCGCCGGGCACAGCCCTGCGAGCTCAGCACCGCTCCCGAGCCGGGGGAACGTGTCTCACGGGGAGCGAATCGGGGGACGGGTATATAATGTGCTCCTCCTGCTCTTTCACCTCCCCCGAGCAGGCATTAAGACGGTGGTTAAGGGAGCGTTTCTTGGTATGGGACCTGCAAGGGGATGAAGCAGTACGTTTGTTGTACCTAAGGGGAACCGTTGTGCTGTGACAGCTATAAAGCTGTTCTGTATTATTTTGCTGAGGTTCTGATTAAACTGACAAAATGAATAGTTCCCGTAAATTCTTTTCCAAAAGAAAATTCTTTATTAACTGGAATTCTGTGAACACAAAGGCTTCTGGTGTTGCTATAAATGTGCAATTCATCTAATAGAGTGTTTGCAAGTGGTAAGTAAATCAACTTATTTGCATTTTTCTTCCGTTGATAATAAATCATTTTCTTGAAAGACGTTCAAAACAAATATTATAACTTCACGGTGAACAACACCCAGATGGGTTTCCTCATTTTAACCCCTTCTGTCCTGGCAGCTGCTGCACTTGGATGCACAGGCCAGGGGTCTGCAAGTTCCCCCTGTCCCTCTCCCTGAAGATGCTCTGAAACCTGCTGCTGTTCTGAGGGTGATGGTTACACCATTTCAGCTACTGCAACGTAAAATGGGTGCAGCTAATGAATTTCTTCAGGGTGACAGACCAACAGGGATGAGGATGTGCTGCATGGACCTACATTTGTTCCATAACTTTAGTCAAAAGGGACCTGGACAGTTACCTGGTCTGACCTCCAGTGCCAAATGGAACGAGTGACACCAGGTTGCTCAGGGCCAAATATGGTTCATTTAGGAGTATCTCCATGGACAGAGACTTCACCGTCCCCTCCAGGCCCACTGTGGCTGTTAATTCTCTTTCTTAAGCAATACACATGGACTATATCACTGCAACAGAATTAGCAAGGGATATATATATAATATTTTCATTTCCAATTTTTTTTTTTTTTTTTTTTTTTTTTATGGCTGAAATGTCTGTTGTCGAGATGCCACTCTATGCTGGATTTTTTTAGCCATATACATCTTAGCACTATGGGGAAAGTGTATTTGTGTCGTGCTCTGAGTACTGTGGGATATGCCACATTTTTACAATCTGCCTTATGTAAGTGTGTGGCACTTTCTACTAGTCAGAAGTAGAAACTGGGAATCCAACTCACCATTCAAATGGAGAAGAGAAATGTAATATTTTTAGAACTACTTAAGCACCAAAGAATGTAGCTGAACCTAGTGGAAACTTCAAGCATATCTAGATGCCTAGCTACTACTATGCTTCCTCAGCTCCTTCTGCTCTTTGTGTAAGAGAACCTATGATGTGAGTGACTCTTGATCTCTTATATTTGAAGGGCATGAGGATCAAATTGAGGGAATAAAGCAAACTGGGGGAGGAGCAAAAGAAGTCTTCACTATACTTTTGTTGAGTCAAGTAAAGGTTCTGACATTGTAGTCTTAGTCAGCAGATAATGTGAAACTGAGACTTGTTGTTGGAGTTCATATGTATGCTAATGCACCTTTATAAGTATACTGGACCATGTATCTGAAAACTCTAATCTTATTATAGGTGAAGTAAACTGTAACAGTTACATTACATAGCTCAGACTAGAAATGAATTGCAATTTACACTGCATTATTTATCTGTTTACTAGCTAACAAGTAGCTGAGACCCTGAAAAAGTATTCATATCTTGCTAATCAAATCTGATTTCTGTTGTCACTGTGTAATAAAACTGAAGATATGCTTAGGATGTTTCATATCTCGCTTTTCCCAACACTGCTCACATTAACACTTGGTAGTGAGCTGTGGTGCACTTAAGAGGAAGGATACTGGGACTTAAAGTTAGTTTTATTTATTTATTTCAAAGATAGCAGACCATTTGCCAGTATTTCATCATACTACTGTAGCACACTTATTTCCAACTTCTTAAAGTGGAAGAACATCCACAAAATACTGGTATATTTTTCCAAAACATGCTGATAATGGCACTCCAAATATCAGCTTATCTGTGTTAGAATTTGTATATGGTAGCAGCTAAAACATGAAAACAAAATTACAGAGTACAAAAAGTTTTTAATTTCATTTTGGATAATGAACTACCAAACCAATACTTGCATTCCAGACTTCCCTTTTTAACCTCTGTTCACTCCCATCCTACCCTATGCAGGTGTCAATGGCTTGGTGTTGAGGGCTACCTGTATTATGAGTGAGAGTGTGCTGAGTGAGGGAAACACCAGAGCAGCAAGTGAAGGCTTGTCACAGCAGAGTAACTAGGAAGGTCCATAGGGTGAAGGACTGGACAGGAGGGAGGAAGGAAAGTGCCATGAGATGCTGGGTTCTGTGGTTTATGGCACAGAACAAAGGACAAAATGATGTATGTGAGGAAGCAGTGTAATATTTTGATGGTGGCCATGGAATATTATGGGTGCAGGCAAATGCTACTCAGCACCATGAAGCACTGAACACAGTGCAATGCTGTGTGTGCAGTTACCTGTCTGTGAAGGCTGGGCATGTGCCATGGGAGTGGCTGCATGGCAAGGGAGCTTATGGTGGCTGATGGCAGCTGGGAGAGTTCAGTGAAGCCCTGTCTTGGTGTGCAGACAGCTGAAAGCTTTATTTGGCCCCCAGGAAATGGACAACTACATTTTTTTATTATTATTTTTTGGCCCAGATAGCAACTAAAAGGACAGGGAGGACAGAGAATCCAGTTCTTTATTATAGAGCAAATTATTACAGCATTTTTAATGCCTCACATCTGGCTCTATGATGTTTGTTGTAATGTTTTCTGAACTTACTGCTTGCAAACAGCTTCAAGGTTTTGGGACACACTGTAACAAATACACAAAACATACAAAGAATAGATGAATGGACTTTCTTTTCCCCCCTTTTTCTTCCAAGTTACTGGAAGTGCAGAGGATCATGCCTTTATACGTTGCTTTTCCCAACCTCCTCTATTAAAAGATCTGTGCCTTCAAAACAGTCTCCCTTGCTTGGCTCAGCACCATGTAGGTCCCCTCCGATGGCTGTATCCTTTCCTGTTTGGTGGTGTGAGGCCAGGAGGCAAGCAGCAGCAGTGTGGGGAAACCTTGGGTTTGTCCTTCTCCATTTGTGTGGAGATGCAGTGAGTGCCTGGGTGTCCCCCAAGGTCTGAGTGCCCTCACAGCCTGAAAGGTGAGAGGGCCAAAGAGAGAGCTACTTGTTACACAGCTTACACCAACAGCACCTCTTACACACCTGTATCTATATAGTCTGTGTATGTACACACATGGCTGCAGCCAGACATTCCTCACCACAGCCCCTCACACCAGCACTAGCCCCTCTCCAGCCACCTCTTCCCTCCTCCTCTTCCTCCTTCCCCTGGCCCTGCTGCTGCTGAGCCTCCAGCGGCCATGCCCTCAGCTGTGGCTGGGAGAGTTACTGTGGCCCCCCAGCAGCCGTGCTGGTGAGTGGTCATTTTGTGGCGGCACAGCAGGAGGAGTGCTGAGCCCCAAGATGGAGGTGCTGGGGGGTTGGTCTTGGACGGCTGGGCAAAGCTGCTGGTCAGAAGAGGCTGCTTCCCTGGCCAAGGTCTGGTCAGGACAAGGATTTCAAGGATTTGTCTCCTTCCTACCCTCTCACCCAGGGAGTTGATGGCCCTGGAGACAAGGGGCACCCTGCTCCGTCCAACATCACCCTTGACTGTGTGTGTGCGGTCTAGACCACTGCTGTGGGTTATCTCCAATGAAATGACCTTTGAATAAGAGAACGTGTCTTTTATTGTTCTTCCTATCAGACCTCCACAAGTGGCGGGCTGCATGAAGCCTTCCAAAGCTGTGGCAGACTGAGCAGGGAATGGGAGCTGCTTAGGAAAAATGCAGTGGGAGAGGGATAGATGCAACAAAATATGTGTAGGCATATTTTTCTCCCTTACGCTTGCCCCATCAAAAGTCCAAGCACCAAGGTTTTAGCAAGGTTTTTTAATAGTACCTAGGTTGGTACCTCCTCAGTGGCAGCTAACAGTCCTTGGTTGTGGTCACAGCCATGGTTGGTGTGTGTTTGGCAGTGAGGACTGAAAGACCTCTCTCTCATCCAGACCTTGCTGTGCCAGGTGTATTTTTAAAATACAGTTTTTTTAAGTTTATAATAAAATCTTTCAGCTGTTAATGTAACTGTATAGCTATTTGGTGGTACTAGATTATTTTCTGAGACAAGAGACTCCAAAATTGAGGTCTTCTGTGGTCTCCTGGCCCTTTCTGAGTCTGGTATCAAGGATTCTACAGAGATGGGTCCATGCAAGTCTCAAAATGGCTGTAAAGTGTTGTTTCTCTTCTAAGCTGCAAAGTTTCAGGGGGCTTGCACATGGTTCTTCACTTTTTGCGTGATGTGGCAGGAAGTTTTTTAGGATAGCTATGTTGTTTGGGGAGAGAAATATGAGTAGCTAGTCTATACGTGGTACATGCAGTTGACATCAGCCTTGATGTGAAGGGAAGAAGCAGGCTGAGTCTGGTCATGGGTCATCCCCTGAAGACACCCAACAGTGGTCCAGCTCTGTACCTGTACAAAGCAGATTGGGTTTGAGCTTGCAGGTATGGAAGCTTAACATATTGGCCAGCTGGCTGCCACCCCTGCTGGAGGATAAAATATAACCAAAAAGTTGTGTGTTTCTCTCCTTGTGTTGCCATATTGGATGGGCTAAGTGTCAATACATTGGTGACTCTAGCCTTATGTAGTCACTTTACTCTGTTTAAAACTCATGTCTCTAAGTGTGCCCTCATTATTTCCACTTCATTCCTTCTTCAGGATTTTGACCCCAGGGGCAAGTGCTGATTGCTACCCAAACTGAATTCTGCCAGTGAGACCTGTGCAGTATTTGCCACAAACTTCTCAGTACGTTGCAGAGCTTTGCACCCGCTAGTATGTGAGTATGTGCTACAATAATAAAAGTAGTATCAGCCACTGGTGGGAGGGAAAAGCCTTATTTCTAAAAGGTGGTGGCATCTGATTTCCCTAGAAGTACATACATACATGCATATATATATATATATAAATTATATATGTACATACAGTGAGTTACATATTGTACTTAGTATGTAATTTCCTTGTACAGTTTCCATACTGACCATTTAACCCAGAATATGCATTGAAACCTTCACAGTCAACCTAAGTCACTAAAAAACATTCCCTTATAAAGTTAGTAGCTTTGCATTTCTAAGTGCTCTTTAAAATGCAACAGCGGAATCTCTTTTTGCAAAAGTTGGAAGTCTAAAAAGCATTTATCTCTGACAAAGCAGAAATATTCAAAAGAAAATGTGTATATATTTTCATCATACTTTTTCTCCTTCTTTCTTCTTTGTTTTAACAAGTGGGGCTAAGCAGCCAGAAATAAGAGTAGGTAATAGAAGAATGTTTCTGCAGGAACTAAGAGTGCTCATGTTCAGTATTCACATACTATTCCTTTATAACATTTATCAGCAAAGAGGCTCAGAGTACTTGACAGAAATCTAATCAAAGCCAAGCAGCTGTGTAAGATAATGTAAACTGAATCATAGCAATTTACGCGACATGTCCAATTAACATTTGGGGCCCTGCCTTTCAATCTCAGTCTCCTGATGACTGGACAGCACTGTTGGTTGTTAGTTTTATCATGCCATTCAACAGAACACAACGAACTCTTTAAATTTTATTCTTTGAGTTCCCCCCTAAAGACTGCTTTACTGGATTCGGCTGTGTTTTCATAAACTTGATACGCTTAAAAGACTTGCTTTGGCCTTAGAAGGAAACAACTCTTTCTGGCTGACTAGGCTGGATTCTGGGACTCCTGGGAACCAAAAAATAATGGAGGTGTTTTTTTTTTTTTTTTTTTTTTTTTTTTTTTTTTTTTTTTTTTTTAACTTTTGTGGGAATGTCAGAACTGCTGAAGCTCCAGAGCAGGTCTGTCAGATAACTTTGGCAAATTCTCAGTGTGATAACTACAATACAATGCCATACTGGAAAGGAAAACCCATTAGGAAAATAATAGTAACTAGCATACTTTTTTATATCTGATGATGCACGCAATTTACCAAGAAAGTAAAATAACATAAAAATATTGGAAACATTTATGATCAAAGAATAAAGCAAGATGGACATCAGCTGGTTTCACTAGAAGCTTGAATCACTGAAAATTGTTCCCCTACACAGGCAGTAAAATTTTGTATTTCTAAATACCCTGTAAAATGCAACAAAGTGATCTTGCAGAAGTTGAAAGGCTATGGCTTTTAATTGTCATTTGTACTGATTAAAATTAAAAGTGCAAATTTCTGTGCACTGAAATATACATGCACATGCTGTGCTCTGTTGATTGTCTATTTTATGTCCAGCCTCTGGATACTGTCATATAAAAGAGGAAAATTTTTATTTTGTGAAGGAGGTGTTCTTAAAAATCAGCAAAGCACAGCAGACAGGGGAGAAATAGTAAGTTAATCTGCTGTAAAGCAAGACATGAAAATGTGTTTCTCCTCATATCTGCAAAAGTTAGTGCAGTAAACATCTTTACTTCAAATAATGAAAATTCAAGAGCTGATCCCCTACTTCTCTCAGTGATGTGACTCATTTATTAAAAGGAAATCTCAACAATATCATTAAAATTTTTCTTAGTCTCTTAATTTTTTTAGCAATTAGGTTTCTCTTTTTCATTTTTGTTTTCTCTAAAAAAAGTAAGTCTAAAAATGTGCATTTCACAAAACAAAAGCAGTGAGACCTTTGTAATCCCAGGACTCCAGAATTTGGGGACCAATAAAAAGTTTTGAAAGACTTGCAGTGCCATTGTGGTAAAGGCAACACGCGGAACTGTCACAGCAGTGATACACGGCAGTGGTATCTAGCATTGGTCCTGCTGTAGAAGTGGGAAATAATTATTATAGAGAAAACAGCATTGCTTTTTCCTCTGGTAGTGTTTATATTGTCTAAGGCATCACTGCTTTAGAGGATAGAACAGAGTGGGAAGGCTCTAGGAAGGTTGATGGGCACCATGTCTGGTGAGAGCAGAGTGCCATATATTTACAAATTTAAAATCTGGCAACCTAAGTAGCATGGAGCTGCATTTCACAGAAACTCAGAAAAAGGTAGGTTAGCTGAGGGCTGGAGATGAAGCTGAAGCTGGGAGACAGGATGCTGCACAAAGAAAAGATGATAATATGGGAGGGGGTAACTGCTGTATTTCAGTAAGAATGCAGCAAGAAATAAGTGATGTTCATGTATCCTTGGTGGAGTTCCTGTACGGGGTAGGAAGTCTGTCTGTAAATGGAGCAGAGTTCACTGAAATCAAGCTCTTTATGCCTGCTCAGCTTGCAGTTCTATGTATTGTGCCTTTCCCTTTGGCATCTAAAGCCCTGGTCTCGCTAAACCTCGCTGAAATGCAGAGTGCTACTCCCACTAAAGTCAGTGGGATGGATCACCAGAGCAAAGTGGTGAGACTGCAAAAGCCCCTGCATCACCGACAGGGAGCAGGTGGGCCCATCACGTATGGAGAGGCAGCTGCTGAGCAGCATGGTGTGTATGTAAAGCAGCTTCTGGACCTAAAACCTGACAAGTGAATTCACTGCAGGGCCTACAGACCACTGCCATACATTTTATGTCCTGGATCACACGCTGACATCCATACCCCAGAGCAGTTGCATGTGTGCTTGAGCCTTGCTGGTCAAAAGGAATTAAACAAGTCTTCAAAGTTCTTCTTGTGCTCCGGTGTTTTACTGGGCACGGGTAAGCCACTGGGCTGGTGCCTCTGTCTGGGAGGCACACGGTCTTTGTGCTGTCCAGCTGCAGGGAGGTGAATTTCTGTCTCAAAAAAAACAGCTTTGAGACAGCAGCAATTGAGTCAAATGCTCACAACACTCGCTGTTGCATTTTAGCTATATTCAAAAGAGAGCACATTCCCACTTAGTGCTTGCTCGGTTCTGCATCTCTGAGCAGACTGTCCCAAGGCTCCCAAATTTTCAAAGAGTTACATGGGGATTTATCCAGCCAAATCCCATTATAATCAATGGGAGCCGGGTGAATAATTACACTGTGGTTCTTTGTAAGTAACAGGGAAGGTTGCCAGTTATTGCTGATCGTGGTGCTGGCTTTTTGTAGATATAGATACACGTGTCTCTTGGGAACCGAACTTAGACCACCACCAGGTTATTTCACGTATCGGTGTAGTTTCCATGTTTACTGTGCGTATCACTTCAAAGAACTGAGGGTGATGACTTCTGGTCTACT
This sequence comes from Nettapus auritus, assembly GCA_011076525.1. Classification (NCBI taxonomy): domain Eukaryota; kingdom Metazoa; phylum Chordata; class Aves; order Anseriformes; family Anatidae; genus Nettapus; species Nettapus auritus. The sequence goes on along the minus strand of CM021768.1, from coordinate 52,197,847 downwards.
GTGTTAGCGGTCCGTCTCCTCTCCATCTCCTGTTGTTTCCTTTCACAATCCGAGTAACAAAAAATGGTGGTGTAAATAGAACTCCAACAAAGAGGTCTGTTGAGCCTGTAATGCTCCCCTGAAAGGAGGCTGTCTAGGGGATGAATGGGGCAGCCTCAGCCAAGCAGTAGCGGGGAAATAGATGACTTGGCATTGGACAGTAGCAGCCAGCAGGGTGCATATGCCTAGTGTAGTGACAAATAATGGTTAAGCTAGTCAGTTGAAGGACTAAATGAGAGTACATTGTCTAACCCTGTAACCGTAACGAAATTGTAACCTGAAAAGAGTTTATAAACATCTGGCTGCTGGCCCATCTCTAAAGCTTAATAGCTAAATCTGAGGTGCAGATTTATTTATTTATTTATTTATTTATTTATTTATTTATTAAGACTGCAATTTAAATTATTACTTGGAAGTATTACAGTCTTAAGCAGATTAATTGCATTTCAGAGTTATAGAGTGTATTAAATTGTGGTTTGAGCACCTCTGCTGACTTTTCCTGTTAAATTAGTTTTCCTAAGATCAACATTTACGACTGACACTATTTCCATTTGGAAACAGACACTCATTTGGAAACTCGTTTTGGTTTCACAACATCTTGCTGCTGATCTGATAGATCTGTTCAATATTTCACAGAGAATTCTAGTTCAGTGATATTCCTTAACTTCACTAATTATTATATTCATGTCTTTATTCAGATGCTCACCTGTTTAAGCCCAAATGGAGTGACACGTGTACATTTTGATTTCTCACAAATTTAGCAGTGGAAGTGCACATTTCACTGTTCACTCGTATCTTGTTTCAATGTTGTAGTTCAGTGACAATGAAAAGGATGTATCAGTTAGATTAATAAGCATGTGACCTCCTCTGCAGACTAGCTTTTCAATCTTTTTATAGCTCCCATTATTAATAGGACAGCATCTATGTGATCCACATTTGTTTTGCAAATACTTAAAATAGTTGGAATCATTTTCTAATTACTTAAACAATGCACTGTAGCAGCACCAATTGAAATTCCTGTAAGCTACAGGCTTGCTAATTGTTTCCTTTAGTAAACCTAATTTATAGGGCTGTGCAAATAGTTGTGGGGTTTAAAGTATTTTGGCAGCTGAACTGAAAAAAATTGTTATGGACTGAATTGAAACTTCATTTCTTTAGAATTGTCAGCACATCACCAAAGATTGGTTTGGGGTTATAGAAATATTTTTTAACACCTGACAAACTGTTTCATTTGGTTTTCAGGTACGTTTAATAAAAGCAAAGGATTAGATCATAAACATGAGAGGGAAGTAGTCCCAGTTCTCCTGTTTTATCCACTAGTTGAGTGACTAAGGCAATTTACCTGGGATGTTAGTAACTTAAATTTAAGACTCTGAAGCTCTTCAAGATTTTAGTTTCATCTAACACTCACATGAAGGTCTTACCACTGGAAAAGAAGTATGCTGTAACGGAGCTCTGTTGCTTTCCTAGGATGCCTAGATTAAAAAATAACCCCAACAGATCATCCAAGCAAAATCAGAACACATGGATCAAGTTTCTTATGCTGAATTTCCTCTGATTATGAGTCTGACATGGGGCTGTGGCACATGTCTACAGGGTCAAGAGAGAGGCTGAGGGTCAGAGGTGGTCTCTAACCCCCTACTTTACACTCTCTCACTGCCATGCAAGTTGAGTAACCTAGTCATTAGGCCATAGGTATACTCTTTCTCTGTCTGATTTCTTCTATAATTTCATACAATCTGGAAAAGCTTCAGTAGTAAAGGTCAAGAATGAAACACTCAGCACACTCTCCATTCAAGTGTGTAGCCAGCAGTTCCTCTGGTTATTGGTTGAGCTCTTGATTTAAACTAGGATGCAGAGCATAAAGGGAGGAGAGGACAGGTCTAAACCCAGTCCTCCCACAGCCTGGACAGCTGTCTGCCATCTTGTCCCACATATCTATTTGAGCATGTGTGAGTATAGGTAATGCCAGTGATTATTGTGCAAATCTGCTACCAAAATTGGAATTTTTAATTTCAGAAAGTCAACCCACAGCCTTGGAAGTGGAAAAGAAATTCGTGACATGAATTTCTTGAATTTATTTGTGTCATCCAAACCAACAAACAATTTAATGAAAAGAAATTCATCAAGCTGTACTTGGTTAAAGGAACTTCTCATAGTGTGAAGATTGACCAAGACAGACCTTGGGTTTTCAATTTACCTGAAACCCCTATCAATGCTGTAACTACTATAACATTTTTTTTTTTCAAGAAACTTTTGCTCTGGGAAATCTCCAAGCAATATTGTACATTTGGGGAAACTTGTTCAGAAATAGAAAGTAGTCTTTTACAAGCTATTTTTTGTTTTCTAGAATTTTTACTGGCCCTGGAGTAAAAGCAGCTGCTAACAAGTTCCCCCCCCCGCTTTTTTTTTTTTTTTTTTTTTTTTTTTTTTTTTTTTTTTCTGAAGACTATACATTTTTTATAGCCCTCAGGTTTCCCTCCTGCATTTTAGATATCTCAATTAATAACTTCTATTTTTTTTTCCCTTCTATTTTTTTCAGGACCTGGTAGGATTGATTTGAAGACATACCTGCTATGTCTTTGCTGTTGTACTTCGAATGCTATGAGAGGCAAGTAGAATACAAGAAGAGGACACTTGGTCAGGTGCAGACCTAAGCATATGCAAACTTTTGGGTCACTCAGGTTCCCAAGGTCAAGTCCAGCAAATCTGACTCTTCCCAAAGGTATTTTCTTCTCCCCCATCTGCAATTTCCCTGTTAGCTGTAGTATTTATACCGTGACACAGGGAATGAACACGAAACATTAAACTAACGATTCCATTCTGTTTTTAAGGTGGCAGTGGATGACTTAAGGACTGTGCAAGCCCTTGCCCCAAACTGAGGGTTCAGCATTACCTGTTGTATCCCTATCTCTAAAGATAAACTTGAAGAACCAGCTCTCCTCTGCCTTCCCAGAGATCTGCACTCTTATCTCTAGTCATTGCTCACCAACACTTTTATCTGTCAAAACCCTCTCCGCTGCCCTAGCAACAAGCATCCAGGCTCTTTTCCAGCTGACATAAGCTTCCTGCCACCTCCTGATGACAAGTGCTTCCAACATTTCCAGCTGTCAGACTTTCGGCATCTGCTCCACATGTCACCAGGCTGACTTTGCCAAACCTCAGGCAGCGCTGCACTCAGATACTTGCCTGATGCTATATGGTGACAGTGACTGCATCCGGACCACAGTCTGTTGTCCACCTCTGTGTGCTGAGGCAGTGACAGTCAGGGTTGCTCTTTTTTCTTCCACATAGCTTCTGTTGTTTTATTTATGTGCAGGTATATGTTTTATTCAGACTTAGTCAGCTATGCCATTAGCACTTAGAACAGTGGCTTCAGTAGCGATCTATTCAAAATATTTCTCTTCTTATTGGATTTTGAGCAGGAGTGGCTCTTAATGTTAAATGTTCTTAATGTTAAATGTTCTTAATTTGTATATAACGTGACATTTGCAAATTAAATACTGTTCCTCTTGAAGAGTCAGACTCTTCAACAGTCAATACTGGACTTTACTTTCTGTTAACGTATGTAGGATTTTACCGCTGATTTCCAGCTCTAGGCCATCATTTCACACTTCATAAAGTCTACCTAGAAAGTGTGTTGGTACAAAATTCCCTGGCAAATCTTGTCCCCCTTTTTTTTTTTTTTTTTTCCCAAAGCTTTGTTTCTGCACTGTCCTTTCAGTAGTGTCAGAAATGGAATACATCAGCCAGCTGAGAATCTCCCATTGAAGTAGATTATGCCATTATAGTATTCACCAACACCTTCTGCTTATCTCTTTTTCGAGTGCTGCTGTATGTAAAGTTTTCCACAAGCTCTCCTAGATCCTTTTTCGTCTTGAGAGGATCAAAGATAGAATGAGTGTGGGAGGAAGGCAAGCAGGAGGAGCCCAGTTTGCAAATGCAGCAGGCCTGAGCCTCAGCTCTCAGCCTTATCAAGATTACCATAAAGCCAAAAAGGTGTATTCTTCATGTCCAAGATACAAGCATGCTGAGCCCTGCCCCACAGATAGTTAGTAGACTGGCATCTGAAGGGGTCTAAGCTGCTGCTCTCCTGCCCTTTGGGAGCTCACAGAGGTGGAGCAGCACCCCAGCCCTTGCTCCATGCCCCATTTGAGGGACAGGTCCCTGGGGGAAGGTCCCCTTCCTGTGCTGCAGGGACAGGGTAGGGAAACTTGATACTGTGAGCTCTTCAACAGCCTTCACCAGCCTACTGACATCTTTTGGTGCTAGGCAAGTCATAGCAGTAAATTGAGTCTGAGCCTCCTGTTGAGTCTAGCTGTTAGGATGCTCTTTGTGTGACCTACCTGCATCTGATGGTGCAGACTGGCCACGAACCACTCATCGTATTTAGTTGCATTTATTCAGGGCTGGCTTGGGGTTGAGTAAAAACTGATGCATGATCTGCATTGTGTGATTGCTGCATCTGCCGTGAGGAAGGTAGTTGGAGCACACAGGAGCTGGGGGGGAGGGCAGCAAAATGGAGGCTGTATGGAGCAGCTCATGATTAGGTACAATATGTGCACATTAAGTGTAGTTATTTTTAGGTGAACTTCACCCTAAGCTAGGTTGTACCAGCACAGGAGATATGCTACACTGCAATCCATATTCTTGATGTCTTCCCTGATCCTTTGGAGTTTCATCTGAGAGAAAATGCAGTGTTGGTTCCATCTTCCCTTTTGAGAAATCTCACTAAATAACAGACCTTCTATTAATTATAATAGCATTTCTGACTTTTATATTCCTTCTTCTTGCTGTATGCTAGTTAATTGCAGCTGTTACCAAACAAATCCTATCAATGAATGTAATTTCCTGCTGTGTTGTGCTATGGGAAGCAGCTTTTCAAACAAATCTTTTCTTGCTCCTCTCCTTGATGATGAGGACACAGTATAGAGTTGAGAATACTAACCTTCCAGAAAGATTTCTAAATCTCAGTTCCGGTTCGAGGGAATGACTTCAATGCAGCATTTTCTGATGTGCTAGTTTTGGAATTCTGATCTTATGAATATCTGAAGCCTGCTTCTGTGGAGGAGGCCGGGCATCCTATTTCAGCTCTCCCAGTATGTCATATATTCTAGTGAAATAATGGAACAAAAGGATTAAGGTAATTTTAACTTTTCACACTTGTGGATCAGATTATGATACTTCTATTTGCTCACATCTTCAACAGTCTAGTTCCTGTTTCCAAAATCCCTGGGTGCCAACTACACTAAACTCTTTGAGAACATATGTGATGCAGCCAAGTTTTTAAAGATATGTGGATATGTCAAGCAATGGATAAACATTTGTAAGCATCTAGTAGCATTTCACATAACTCTTCTTATACTGCTTCCAACAAAATTGATTTTTGGTCCTTATATTGTCTAACTTACTTTAAAATCAAAACCTAAGAATACTTTGGAAATGGAGCTTATGCTTCAGTTATGTAGACTCTTTTCAAAACCCACACTCTATTTCAAAAATCCCCATTGTGCGAAAAAAGCACCTTGAATATCACTGTGATGATTGCAGTGTTACAGATCACAGAATGTGAGAGTATTGAAAATCTTTCTCTATTGAAGGGTCCAGCACCTGAAGGAAACAAAGAGGCTGTGTGAGGCTATAAGATTCTCTCCAAAATCATTTGCTTCTCTTGTTCAAAGCAAATTAATACCACCACCACCCCCTTCTTAAATTTCAGTATGTTTTCTTCTCTTGCTGATTTTTTTTGGTTGCTCCAGTTCCTGAAACTCTGCCTCTCAAAACTCTTTTGCTTTACCTATTACAATTAAGCTATTGTTTTGCTTAGTAAAGTGGCCTAACTTAATTCAGGTTTATGCCTCAGAGTAAACTGAAATGATTAATAGCTCAGTGTGTGCCTAATGATGTGAGCTCTACAGCCACTAAAGCACCTGTCTCAGTGTGTAACCAGCCAGGGTTCACTATTGTGCATGGCTGGAGATTCACATAACAAAAAAAGGCAATTAGACAGTGCTAGGGGTTTGAAGCAAGCTAACAATGCAGGGAAACTGTCAGGGACGGATTAGTTATCTCTTGCCTGATAAAAGCAGGTATCAATGGAAAACTCTAAATTGTCCTTCCATAGTAGCTCCATATGGAAAGTTTAATGTCTAAATGAAGACTGCCAGGGGTTAACCTCTGGAAACAAAGACCTGGAAAGTTGAAAGCGTTTGTGCTTAAATGAGCATTTCTGCTGCCTTTTCAGATCTTTCCCAAGAGTTGTTGCAAGTTTTGGTTGTAATTCTAATGGAACCCTAAAAAATGTGTCCAAACAGAAAATACTCCATGATTTTAGCATCACCTTCATGGATTGAACATTATTCCAAAATGAGGATCTGAATCATTTAGGTTTCGAAAGAGTTGCATTAATATCATTGTCCTGTCATGTCCTGAAGTCTGGTCTGTAAGACACAAAGCACTCCTCCTTACCTGTGCTGGTCTTTCTTATGGGACCGCTTTTCTGTGTGCATGGTAATTGAAGGTTGCTCCATCAGCTGTGTTGCTGTGCAGCTTTCTGTGTAGGTTTGTTGTTTTGATCGGCCGTGAGAATGATGGGCTGGATGGCTGATTGCTGAGGTGTTCCTCCTGGCTGGGTGACAGCCTTGCTGGCTGACCTTAGACAACCACCTCTAACTCAGGGGGAAGGAGAAACGCTAATATTTTCCAAGGCATCTAGGTGATTTAGGAGCCCACAGCTCACCCTGAAGGGGGTTGATGCATTTGGAAAATGTTACCCTATTAAACTTACCCCAAAGGGATATAGTGTGGTCTAATTTATGTTTGTGAGGCAGCTTGAGGTCTTGGATTCCTATGATGTGAATGTCTTGCACTCTTCTCTTCATCCGGAGGCAAACAAGATCCATTCCTGTGGTTGTTTCATCAGACAGTCAGGCAGTACTGAATCTACATTTGCTGATAAGAAGGCAACTTGTAGATAAATCATAGAGGCATATCTCTGAAGCCTAGAAATGAGAGCTTCTGGCTCCAAAACCAAAAGCTTGGGCTGCCTGACCTGAAGGAGGCCGCCGACTGGTCTGGTAGCAATCAATCCATCACTCTTCCTCTGGCATTGCCAGCAGTGGACATGTCACAGGGATTCACAGGGCTGATAGGGTGGTGAGGGTGGCAGCAGAAGGAGCAACCAAAGGGCTGTCCTGCCACCTTCAAGGGGGTGTCTCATGCTCCAGCAGGCACTGGGGGATGAAGAGGTGAGGTCATGGTGGCTCTGCTCTTGGCTGGTGCCTTGTATGACTACAGAAAGGTAGTGAGGCATCAGGAAGAGGGTTGAGATAGCTGCACTTTGGTCCTGGTGGGGCAACAAGGGTTATAACAGCAGGGCTGAGGTGTGGGATACTGGCTGTGCTTTTATCTGTATATTCTTTATGCAGTCTATACTCTTTAAAAATCTGTTGCAGAATAAGGCTAGTGGCTGTGCCTGCGGTGACTGGTATGTGTCTGTGGCGGTCCTTGTGGCATCTAACCGCCCTCCTGTCCTCGCAGAGAATCATTAATTAAATTTAAATGTCTCTTGCTGGATTTCCCACGTGGGTCTTCTCATGTCTTAAGCTGGTCATTAGGATTTTTGTGGCTTGTGCGTAGTTATGCCGCATGAGTCCTTTAATAAAACATACTGGGGGAGAGAAAGTGTCTGCATGAGAGGGGGTGAGAAAGAGGCTGAGTGACTTCTCTGTGGGTATCTGAAATGAATGAGAATTGGGGGAGAAAGGAAAGGATTAAGAAGTAATTAAAGGATAGAGAGGATGATAAATAAGGAAGAAAGGAAAAGACTGAAAGCAACATTTCTCATGGGTTTTAAATTCGGATTTAGGCAGTCATTTTTTTATACACTTGGGGGGAAAGAAGAAGTTGGAAAGAGCCTTGAATACTATTATGACTTCAAATTATGATCTTAGTGCAGCCTTGATTATATACCATTCTGATTGCTGTGGTCTAGTGATTAGAGCGTAAAACTTGGAATCAAAAAATGTACTTCTTTTCATGACTGCAAAGGACTTGCTGGGTGGTTTTGAGTGAGTTACTTCACCTCAGTGTGCCTCATTTTCCTGATCTGCAAAATTGGGATATTAATGTCTATTTTTGTGAGGGCAGTCTGAGAAACTTAAATGGAAACTTCTGTATAAATGTCAAGTATCATTATTATTGTTCTTAAACTAATTCATTGTAGTCAACTGCTTTTATAGTTTTTATGAAAGCAAATACAATGGAGCTACATAATTGGGTGCCTAACAATGTTTTTTTAGTTAGAGGAAGACAAAAAGTGTCTGAAAAATGCAACAGTGTGTTGCCTGTTTTCATCAATTGCAAACAAATTTCTGCTAGAACTGAACCATACCATACCAGGTAATGAAGCAACTCCAAAATAAGTGCCAAGCACTGATAAGAAGTAACAGGTCCAGATAATTTTTTGTTTCGTGTTTTGTTCACTCTTTGCCTGACACAAAGATTTTCAGTTATTGTTGTGTGAATACGAGTAAGAGTAAAAATATGGAAAATGTCTGTGTTTGTTTCTTTACCAGTATATGTGAGATGAAGCTTCCTCAGGCTGTGACTTTGAAATTCTAATTTTCGGTTGAATAGTTTGCAGTGTCTGGTTTATACAACTTTGGAAATGGATTGTATAACACCACCCCTGATATTCCCTCTCCTTGGCAGGGGGAGTGTTACCCATCTTTTACCACGATGCTGTTAGAACAACGTAATGCAACTTAACTGGGAAAACGCGACTCCATTACTCCTGACATTTGCCTAAATCGTGCTTATCTGAAAGGTAATCCCACCACTGCCAGTTCACCCTGGGGGCGGATAGTCCCAGTGAGTCAGTCCAGGGCCTCCCGTGGAAGGCTTTATCAGCTGGGGTATGCTGCATGGCAGAATGCTCCTAATCCTGGACACTGATTATACTCGTGAAATTGAACGTTTGCTGGTCTAGTGTATTCTTGTTCTCCTAAATTTGTCCTGACAGGAACAGGATTTTGCTGGTGTAGCGGTGTTTATTTTGTGGTGTAGGAAAGGGAATGTTTTTCTAAGATGGAGTGATGTTGGTCATAGATAATGTATTTTCATACATCCAAGCCATTTGGCAAAATTCTGTTATGTAGTCTTGGCCTCAGTATGACCCCAGAGTGAGTAACTTGTGACCTGTCTGTCCTCATCAGCATCAGTACTGCTGCCTTCTAGGATAGCCCAATTAAGATAATTTTATGGTTGCTGTAGGAAGACTTAGTGTAAGGCAGGCTGAGTGGAAGAGTCCTGGTTGTTCGTTTTCAGTCCCCAAAGTGCGCGTTGCAACTGCTGCCTCTTCAAAGTGCTTTCCTCTACCAGGCAGCACAATCTTATTTTCTGCAGGCTCATCTTCAGACAGCTCCTCTTTTTCTGTGAGCTTCTTCCCTCTAAAATACCCAAGACTCATTCAGTGAGAGATACTATGTGCCGAGTGAGATGGGTAGAGCTATGTGACATCCGGATGATGATAAACACGGTACTGATATTAAAATTGTTACTCCCTAGTGTGAAAAGATTCAAATCTGTTTCCCGAGAGGCCAGGTCCATTCAGAAGAAAAGTTGTAAAGACAATTCAGCAATGCACTGGCCTTTAAATAGAGATAGTGCTTCACAAAAGAATAAAGAACCATTTTGGAATGGGGCTTTTTATTATTGTTGTTGTTACTTTATTTCTGAGGATGTTTGTAAGGGCTGATCTTGTCTTGCTTGTTCACGGAGTCCTACCATTGTGTTGGGTGTATGAAGATACTGTAAGAGGGCAAATGAGACTTTTTTTCTAAAACAAATTTAACACAGTGTACCTTTAGATTTTATTGTCTTATTCTAACGGTGAAAAAAAATCACACCAAATATATGGAATTAGTATGACATTTTACTTTTAAAAAATCTACGGTTGTATTTGCATTCAGTCTTTAGTTAGCATAAAATATTGTTTTTGGAAATACCGAGCTTCTCATTCTCTCAGTGAGGGTAAAAGGAATTTTACATGTGTGACAGCACTGGGAAGCAAGACATTTTCAGGGTAAATACAGTAAAGTTCTAGCAGGTAATGCTCTTCCACAGACAACATGCTCAAAGACATTGCTCTGGTTACGCTATTAAGTAGTGCAAATGATGTTTTATTTTCTAAGAATAGTGAGTGTACATACACACAAAACATGCCTTATTCCTACCATTTAAATTATTGTGAATTGTTAGTAGCAAATGAGATTTTTCAGTCTACTCTTGAGCTCCTCGATATGACTATTTCAAGTGTAAGGAACAGATAAATGGATTTGATTTGTAAGCAAATGGTCTCATTGTCATTCCTCTTCAGCAAAGAGCAGGGTCTTCTGAGAAGATGGGATGAAACTGCAGGCAGTCAAACAAAGAAACCACAGAAAACTCTTAGTGTTGAAGAGCTGAACAGAAATAGATTAAGATGAGGTAACTGAAACTCAAGTCCCATGTCTCATGGGTTGGTCTTCAGGGAAATGAGGTCCAATGTTTTTTTTTTTTTTCTTTTCTTTTCGATTATATCACTAGATGTTTCACTGTGCTTCTCTGTTGGTGATTTGGGGTGGAAGGGCAAATTGTGCTTTGCCATGACAAAGCCCAGTTGGTCAGCTTTCTCCCAAAACATGTTAAAGTGAACTCATTCCAAAACAGACCAAGACAATGGGTAAACTATAATGTAAAGTTTATATACAAGAATATAACATTTATCTGGAATATTTACAAGGTTAATTAAAGCAATATTTTACAACTCTTTCTGGTTTACCACTAGGTATATTACAGTTAGGCTACAGATGGTTTAATTTGCAAAATAGTAAGAAAAAAAGTTGCATTCAGATGAACCAGCTCCAGTACCTGTTCATTGTTTTTTCTCTGAGAGAAGGGCTCAGACGTGTGGAAAATAAAACATGAGAATGGTTAATATACTCTTATTGATGCCTATGTATCACATGCAAGAGTCGTAACATGACCTTTATAGTGTTAATATAGATGGCAAGCCATTTCACCTCAGTGAAACAGTTGTACCCCCCTGTGACAAGCCAGTTGCACACATGGCTGTCTTCTCTGCGTCTCCTACTTCTGCACAACAGACATGCATGTATACAGAGAAGCAGCAATATAAATGAACCAGCATTACCAAAATGAAGAGGGAAAACCTCAGACCAAAGTCACATTTGCAACCATAAAAAAAAAAGCTTTAAGTGAGATACTTTAATGCTTCCCAAAAATAGTCATAATTTTTTTTTTTTTTTTTTTTTAATTATTACACTTTCACCTATGTACAGAAACAGAGGGCTCCCTCCCCTCTTGGAGAACGGTCGCTGCATCTCCTGCCCAGGGCATCTCAAGGCTCAGAGGAGCCGAAGCAAGAAGGTGCAGGAGGCCCGGAGAGCTCAGGACAGAGGAGGCTGCTGGAGGCGGCCAGAGCCAAAGCCACTAACACTGCAGTTTGCGGATGCTGCGGGAGAACCGCTTAAAAGCCCTCTGCCCTTTCTGCCATCGCTTCAGCGAGGTGATCACCAGTTCCCCAGCTTGCTTTTGCCCCATCACCAAGTAGGGGACGTTGATGTCATTCATCTCGTCGCAGGTACACTGGAGGCCACCTTTGAGCCAGAGCACGATCTTCCTCAGATCCCTTTCTGTCAGCCCATTCAGCTTGTAGATGGTCTTGCTCTTTGTTTCAGGGGTGATCTTGGTATCCCCATTGATGTAGGCAATCTCCTTCACTTTTATCTTCAAGGCTAATGGAGTGAGGGGAGGGGGGAGTGGGATGAGGGAGAGAGGGAGAGAGATTGAGGGTTTTTTTCCCATTAGTGCACATAAAGAGGACCTGGGGAGGGAGGTGCTCTATTGCTAATTAAACTGTCAGGGCTGACAGAAGAGGCAGCAGGTGGCTCCATTTCTAAAGCCACAAAGGGCATGCAAGTCATTTCAGTTTGAATCAACCTTAGGACTGAGGGTTTTGGGGTTTCTTTTCTCCTCTTCCCCCTCCCCCTCTTTTTCTTTCCTTTCTAAATTAATATTTTCTCCAGCTTTTCTCCTGTTTGTAAACAGAGAGAGGGCAGCTTTGTTACGTTAAGCAGCGCTCTGTGTTTTGTTTTGTTTTCTGGGATAGGACCGTCTTTCTGAAACCCTAGAATATGAAGGGGAGGTGGGGAATTGAGTACCTAAACCTAATCTGAAACCTGATCTCTGCTGTGGCTGAAAACTTCTAAACTTAATTTATTAGGTTGGAGAGGATTTTAGGCAAACCTGCAAGGAAATGATATTTCACATGCATTGTTTTTTTGAAAGAATAGATCCAGCGGAGGGCAAATTGGTCCAACAGCTGCATTCAATTTGGTGAAATAACTAGGAGGGGGATACAAGGTTCTTTAAGAATTTGTGGGGCATGTTTAGCTTTAGGAGGATTTATCTGAGTGCAATTTGCCAGGTCAAAGCTATTGGTTGTTTTAGCAATTATGTCCCACAAGCAGGGTTCCATTTTGTTGTTGTTGTTGTTGTTGTTATTGTTGTTTTGTATTTAAGAAAAGCTTTTGAGTTATTGCAGATATTTATAGTACAAATCTGTCTCCAGGTATAAACACTGACCTCTTATAAAAGGATTCCCCTCCCTATTCCCCTTTTCTGTTGAAATGCCAATGTGTGGATAATGTGCTGTTCAGTTGTCTGCATTGAAGGGGCTTTCTTGTCCTCTTCTAACCCCAGATCTTCACATTAAGTTTATATCCCCAATTGTCTGTGCATTACCTTCCCTGTCAAATGATATATAGAGCTTCATTCTTAATCTGCAGAGAAACTTTCTTGCTACACGGTGAGATTGGTCATGCGGCTCTTTCTCATGTGTCTAAGGGAAGCTTTGCTGTACCTCTCCCCAGGCAACATTCTAGATGAAAGATTCCTTTTTAACATTTCACTTTCTATTTGGCTTGCCTGCAACATCCACATAAAAGAGCACTACTTCGAACCAGCGCACAGAAAAGGACTCTAATGGGGCCACTTTCTATTCAGAGATGCAATTTTACATTTCCTGACTGGAACGGTCAGACGCAGAGGGACAGACGGGTCCATCTGCAGACAAGACAAAGCCCTGCCTTTATTCAGACACTTTGACTCCGCTGGGAGTTTTACATGCTCCTAATCCCTCAACTTTTAACCAATGGGCTCTGCTTCCACTTACCAAAGTCATTTTTGCAGAGGTTTTCCACGATGTCGTTATCGTCCTCGTTTTTGTTCTTGCAGGCGTCGCAGACCTTGGGTGCTGGAAATGCAAGGGACAATGCTCATCAGGCTCGGGGAGAAAGGAACAGCAGGTGGCGTTGGGAACCCTTGGGGGAAACCTTGGCGGTTTTTCCATCCCTCGATGGACGGACGGACAGACAGACAGACTGTGCGCCTTCTCCCACCCTGCGCTGCCTTTCCACTTGGCCGCCCCTCACCTCGGCGGCACGCCGCTGGAGGGAGGCGCACGGGCTGCTTTTAGGGTCACACCTAAACCCAATTTTTTGTTGTTGTTGTTTAAACGTGGAAAGACCGAAAAAGGGGGGGGGGGAGAGAGGGGAACACCGACTTGAGCACCGATCTTTGCGGGAAGAGGACGCCCCCGTTACCGGCTTGGGGAGCTCGTGTGTGGGGCTGCAGAGCTTCTGCCTGGTCTGGGGGCAGGCTGGGGGCTGTGGAGCGGTACCAGCCTCAGCCCTGCACCCCCAGTTCGGGGGCCGGGGGATTGGGCATTGCCGCGGAGCCGAGCGCGTTGACTGTAGGGCTCCCCCGGACCCCTAAACGTGGGGCAGCGCCGTGAGGGCAGGGGGCTGCCCCCGCAGGGGGCTCTTACCTTCCCTGGTGACCGGCAGGATGTGGTCGCTGCTGGCCAGCGGGATGCAGAGGTCGTTGTCCTTGGGGAAGCGGCTGCAGTCCAGCATGTCAGGCCAGGGGAAGCCGAAGGCGGACATCACCGGGGCGCAGCTCTCCTTCACCTCCTCGCAGAGCGAGTGGCACGGCTGGATGATCTCGTCCAGGTCGTCGATGCAGACGGGGGCGAAGAGGGAGCAGAGGAACTTCCTGGTGTCGGGGTGGCACTGCTTCTGCACCAGCGGGATCCAGGTGGAGGCCTGCTCCAGCACCTCCTGCACCGTCTCGTGCCCCAGCAGGTTGGGCAGCCGCATGCTCTGGTACTCGATGCCCCGGCACAGCAGCATCGGGGCGGGGATGGGCTTGCAGTTGGAGCGCTTGTAGGAAAAGTCGGGCTCCCCGAAGGGGAAGAGCCCGGCGGCTGAGCCCAGGCAGTGGGAGGCCAGCAGGAGCAGGGCGCAGAGGCGGCGCTGCATCGCGGGGCGCTGCCGGGGCTGCTCGGGTTGTGGGGTGCCGGGTGCTGGGGTACCGGGGTGTCGGGGTGCCGAGCGGGCCCCAGCCGGGGCTGCTGCCTGGCAGACGGGGACGGAGGCTCTGAGCGAGATGCGGGGGCAAACGGGAGTTTGCTGGATTTTTTGTATGCAAATGGCAGGGGGAGCGGGGGCTGGGAGGAGCCTGGTGACAGCCATCCAGAAAGGATTGGTCACTACTTTCTTGCTCTGCTTTTGCTCAGGGGGATTGTCTTTTGGCAGGAAATCCTTGCGAGAAACGGTGCCGGGCACGCTCGGGGAAAGGGGGGAGAGATCCCCGCGAACAAAGATCCACCAAAGCCCTCGGAGCCCCTCGGTGGGGCAGGGGGGCTGCTTTCGGGTACCGGGTGCCTCGAGGTGAGCTTTACAGTTAACCAGCCTGCCCTGCACCCGCCGGACCCCTCCTCTGTCCCCCGGCCTGCCGTGCCCACGCTTGGTCCCTTCTCCTCCGGCAGAGCCGTGGTGATGCCGCCGGGGCCGCTTCCCCAAACCTGGGGCCGAGCCAGCAGCTCCCCAGCCCCCCCCGGGGAGGCTCGCAGGGCGGGCAGTGGCTGCAGGATGCCGGCTCTTTCGGCACGCCGCCGCAGAGCCCCTCCTTCAAAGCTGCATCGAGCCTGGGCTCCCCACTGCGAGGAGCAGAGGGCTGCTGCTGGCAGAGCCGGGCGATCCCTGGAGGTACAGCCCCTGGGTGGCCTCCACCACAAAAGGAGGCTTCCCCTGGGTGCGAGCGTCCAAGGGCTTTTGACATCCCATCACCCGGCACGTTCTTCTGGGGCCAAGAGCGTGGGACTGGCCCCGCACCCGCAGGCATGTCCCTGCCCCTTCGCTCCTGTCTTCACCTAGAAACTCCCTCCAAGAGTTATGTTGGTGTTGATTTGTCTAAAAGGGAGAAACAACAGACTAGGCACTGGGATAACAACGCAGCTCCAGCGCAGTTTGGGTATTTCTGGGATTTTTAGTAAAATTATTTATGGGATTATTATTGAAGAGAGTAGGCCTGTGTAGTATCATTTTGTGGTAAACCACATTCATTAATCAGCTACTGAATAGATCTTCTTATAGAGACGTTTTATGGGAAGCCAGCCTTCCTGCTGTGACTTCTGTAAATTGCACAAACCCTGTATGTCCAGTGTCCGGCCTGGTTTGGTCACTGCTTTCAGCACAGGAAAGGGATGGGACCCACGGTGTCCCCAGGGGAGGCAAGGGGCAGCTGTACTGAGTGGCCACAGCATTGCCTCAGGCTGGCTGTTGGCACATGCCAAGGCCAGTGCACGCTGTTTCGGGGAGGATTTCAGCATGCTTTCCCACAGGGCGTGCTTATGGGTGTGATCTCCCTGCAGGCCAGCCTCTCTGTTACTTGAAGTTGTTCCAAACCTGGAAAATAAATACCCTGAATATCTAACATCCCTTGTGGAAGTGCTTAAAAGTAGTCCATTTCCTACAGCTCCATATACTTTTGCCATTTATTGTCTGCATTCAGTTTGTTCCTTTAAACAACATACCTGTAGCTCTCAGCCTCAGCTGGCTTCCACAGCACTGAGCCCTACAGATGAATTACAGTGCCCAATTTAAGCCCATTTTGCCAAGTCCTGAGTGCTACCAGAGCTTGTATCTGTTGCCTCTTGCAGGAGGTGTCATCTCCAGCTTCTAGCCCTGGTCCCCAAATTCTTCTTCCGTGAAAGGAGACCTACCAGTATATTTCCTTTTACCCTGAATCAGGTCTCTGTAAATGGACATTATTTTTTTTTTTTTCTCTCTCTCACACCCTCTCACCTTTTTTTCACTGCTTCTGTCATTTTCTGGCATCATTGACAGCTCATCAAGTGGAGCTCAACATGATCAGAAGGCAGTCTGCAGCCCTGCATGCTGCTTTGCACAGACCCAGCTCGCTGTGCAGTGTGCAAGTGAGGACCCAAGATCTGAAGAGACTGTTTAGACAACAATAATAATTGTTTTCTATGGTGGAGGATGAGACATTTCTGACAGAAATCCACTCATTTTCACTAGAAATGTTTTCTTGCTTGTTTGTTTCCCATCCACAGGAAATAAAGAGGAAAAAAACACACTGCTTTTCCTGGCTTAAGCTTTGATTTGAGATACGGCTTTACGAGACCTTGCTATTTCCATTTTTAATGACCCTTGGTGAACTCATTGGCTATAAATCTGAAACGACCTGAGATCATGTAAACACCACCAGCCCAAGCCTGCAGACCCAAGCCATCATTACTGCCCTCACTCTGCTCCCTTGTAGGGGAAAGCACAGGAGCAGGAGGCTGAGCTCTCCCCGCCCAAGAAACAGCCACAGCTTGATGCTTAATTGGGAAGGAACCCAAGCAGCTGCTCCACCCCAGGTGCTGCACCCAGGGGTGGGACGAGGTTCCCCTGGGACCCCTGCCCAGGGCCTGCCTAGCCTAGTTCTGCCCTGGTCCTGCCAGCAGGAGCAGCTAAGGGCACGGTGTGGCCCTGATGTCCTCCTGGGTGAAGCCCCACAGTTCCCTGGCCTGGTCTGGGAGGGAACAGGGGCTGGCAAAAGAGGCATTGCTCCTGAAGCACAGTGGTATGGTAAAGCTGCCTTTTTATTTTTTTTTAAGTGTAAGCTTTTAAGCTCCTGCAAGTTCATCAGGTGGATAGGTTGTTAAGCTGTGTTAAACCCTGAAAGTGGTGTAAGTGTTTAAGCCACCTTAGCTTCTTAAAGGAATGTAAGCCTTTAATCCTGAAGTGTTTAAATCACCTTAAATCTTGGGAGTGAGGTGAGAGAACAAGCTGCCCAGAAAAAGGAGACTACAACCAGGGGCTCCTAAAATAGGGATGCTGGAGTGAGCTCCAGTGAGCTGTCTGCTGAAATCCCACAGGACAGGATGGGACCCCAGGTGTTTTCCTGCTTTCCTGGCCCCTGTGGAAGGAGGATGGGACTGGTGCAGGCTGCGTGTAATGACTGGATAGCCTGGGGCCAGCACAAGTCTTCCCCCAGAAAAAAGAGTAAAAATTGTCTGCGGGGTGGTGGTGAAAATCAGTCGTGTCTTTGCTGCTCATGAGGTGTATCTACTGCCTAAGGAGAATGCATGGTCTGTGCTATCTACATTGAAGCCATGGTGCCACTTTTTCTCTGTCTGAAGCCTTGGTGTGAGCTCGTATCTGCTATACCTCTTCTGGCCTGTCCTGGAAGCTGAGCAGTGGGCAGGGGAGAGATGCATTGGTGCTTGTCTTTGTGGTGAAGAATGACCAAGAAAGACTTGATTAAACACAGGCAGCAATAAATACTATCAATTTGTTAATCTATCCTTTGCATATTTTTTCTGAATCTGCTGCTTTACCTGGCTGCATATGGTATGTGGAGGTCTATATATCTCTGCGTGCCCTATAGTTTGGCTTCCCACCAAGATGGGAGAGCAGGGCGGACGTGCACCCATGGAGGGCAGCCAAGCCCTAGCTAGCAAGAAGCACCCATATTTGCCAAGCACCTGGGGGCTGCTTTCCCTGCTGAGGGGTGTCCAGAGCCACCACAAGCCACTGCAGCTTGTTGCTGGGGTAGCCTGGCCAAGTGGCTTGGCAAGATCCTGACCTCAGGGGCTCTGTAAGCACAAAGGTGGGGCTTGAGCAATTACTCTTTGGTTAGTAGTGTGTAGAGGAGTGGAAAAACGGTGGCTTTTTAGTTTGTTCTCATCAACACATGAAAGGGCAGTGGTGAGGACAAAACTGGCTTTCTCCCCGCGATGAAAAAAAAAATGATGAAAATGTCTGGTTACCTTTAAAAATGTTCTCTAGCATCCTACTATCAGATTATTATTATTACTTGAATCTCACAGTTGTGTTGGGGGGACAGGGAAATAGGATTGCGCAGGTTTTGATGGGAAGCAGGTCGGCAGCAGATCCTTGCTGCCTGTTTAGGTGACTGATAAGGTGAAATTTAACATTTTCCAAATCCGGGACTGGGCAGCAGCCTTGTTTTCTGTTACCGCAACATTTCAAAGGTCAGTTGTCAAAACCTGCTTGTGCCGTAGATACATCTTCCCCCCTCACACTCTGTTCTGAGAGGAACCTTAAAAAAATAAAAATCTAGCTTGTTTTGTTTCCCATGGGAAGCTCCCTGAAGAGGCAGCAGCCGATGCTTGGTGTAAGTGAGCAGCTTGCCCACAGGGTGCAGGGCGTGTGCCTGAGGGCCACAGGTTGCTGTGCAGGGGGTGAAGGGGGAAATATATTTTGGAATATGAAAGAAGAACCTCGTGGTGGCGCCTGTGCACACCACGTAGATTTTTCTTTGCCCAGTGACACCAGGCATCGATCTTTAGCACGCTGTGTTTCTGCCCGCCACTCCTCTCCAGCACCGCCGCGCTCGGGGACTGAAACTCTAGACCGCATTTAATCAGGGTTTGATGTCACAAAGGGTAAGGATCAGGCTGAGGCTGATTGCTTTCAAATGGAAACAAAACCAAGTCACGGCAAGTTTCCTAGCGTTTCTATCTTTATTTTAGTGGTCATTCCCTCAATAGTTTCCTCGCATTTATCTTAAAATCTTTGGGCAAGTTTTTCCAATTTGGAATGTTTTCCATAAGAACATTAAAAAAAAACAAACAGAGGATTGGAATAATATTTGATAATGTTGCATGCTACTTTCCTCATCTTATATTAAATGGTAAATAAAGGTACTTGGATGCTGTACTACACACACACACACGTATATAAATCTAGGTTTATTTGTATGCTAGTGCTTTAGCAAGTTATGATCCTTCAGATTTATCTGACATACATCTATATCTGGCTACAGTTTTTGTCATGGTGAGCATTTTTGCTCATGCAGAAGGTCTGTTTGTGATTACCATTCCCTTTATTATCTATCTAATCTAAGTGCTGGATGACAATTAAAGATAGCGGATACCATGCCCTAGAGGACAACAATTGCGTGGTACCTGGTGTTCCTAGTGTATTATATTTAAAAAGCTATAATGTAATACATCTTTCCTTTCATCCTCCCGTTATTTTTCCGCCCCTGTCCTCCTGCAGCCTGGCAGTAGCTAGCACCTTTGACAGACAGCAGGGCCCCACTGCATGAGCCATACAGAGAGACAGTGTGTATGCCAAAGGGTTTGGGCTCCAGGTAGGGGATGGGTGCTGCAGGAGGGAAGAAGGGAAAATCATCAGTTCCCCATGGGAAGGGTAGAACAAGGCAGGAATACTGCCCTTATCATCCCCAGCAGAGTTTTGCTGTTGTTGCCAGTCATGAGGTGTCTAGCTCCAAATTGCGCTCCCCAAATCAGGACTTAGGCAGGCTTCAGCCATCTGTGTCCTAGGCTGAGCAACTCCCCAGTAGGCAGGTGTGTGTCTCCATCCCCTGCCCGGAGAGCACCCATGGGTGCTGATGTGTGGGCATTTTAGCACCAGACCCATCTTCAAGCTCACTGGTGTGTGCCAGGTGTGGGTTGACTTTTACTGATCTTTGTCTGCCCCATGGACATGCATTGAGCTCTGGCATTGGTCCGTGTGCTGGGGCTCTTGTAGTGCTGCAGGTGCATGGGGGAGAAAGCCATTTCTCTGCCAGAGAAAGCAGCTAAAAATGAGTGTGGGAGTGAGACAGGCATAGAAACTCATTTTCAGAACTGGTCCCGTTCAGGGAAATGGTCAGGTTTGCAGTTAGTTTAATGGCCTCAAGGTTTGGACACATATTAGTTGTCCAGAGAAATAATTTTTAAATAACTTGTAATAAAACATTCTTAAACGAGTAAAATCAAGAGAGGCTGTTGCCCAAAGCTGTGCTGCTTAAGAATATTATTAAACCCAATTTAAAATAAAGCAATGAAGCTATTAGATCAGTTGGACACCATGATGAAAACAACAAATTAGTCTGTGTTGAATTGTAGTTAAATTATGAAATGATTTAAATAATCAATCCAGTAGGCACATACATTGGTAATATTTGCAGACTATAAAGTTGGTGTTTCCATACATTAAAAAAAAAAACATCCAAGTGTTTGAGGCCAGTTCTGAAGAAGCTGACACGGGACCTGTTTGGGTGAAATGGCTCAAGATAACAGTAGTTTTCAGGAAGTTCAGAAGTGACTGAAAAATCAACAACAGTCACTTAGCAGGTAGTCACCAGCAAGGAATATGTTCAGACTTTTGGTCATCATCTCCAATTTCTTCTTTCCTCTACTATTCCCCTTGCAAAGGACAAATCTAATTTCACCTTTCTGAACTTAATAAAGTAAACCTGAAGAAGCTTGTAGAAAAAGCCATCTGAAATGCATTTTAAACACACTCTTCTTCCCCACGTGTACCTTTTTTTTTTATTTCTTTTTTTTTTTCCCTCAGTACAAGCAGAGGCATACAGGTAACTTAGGTAGAAGTAAGTTTTAGAACCACCTGGTACATTAATTTATTATTATTATTATTTATTTTTAAAATATATTTTACCTATTATTTTGTTTCTGTTGGGTTTATTTTCGATATTCTTAGTTCTAAGTTGTCCATGTGACCGATCTATATCTCATCTTCCCTCTGCCCAAATGCAGACTTACAGCCAGTAGAGTGCTGAGCCCTGATGACTGCCCAAATAGTTCATAAGCTAAAACACAAACCACAGTGCCTGGGACCGTGGCTTGGCTTTTCTGCCTGCAGAAGAGGCCACTGTTCCACCCCAAAGCTTGTCCTGGCCTTGCAGCGGTAGAAATCCTACTCCTGGCCTGAGGGACACATCTGAATGAGTTAGTGGGTCTGTTCACATGCAGCAGTCGTGCAGCAAGGGAGGTATGAGGTAGATATTGAGGAAAAAGAAAAACCTTGCAAACACTGTGCTTCCTATCACTAAAACTAATGAGAGAATGCCCCAGAAGAGTGTTGTGCCTCCATCAGGGAGATATGGGGGAGGCCTTATGCCCACCCTTTGCTATTCTGCAAACTGTTCTCAGCTGAGGGTTGCTTACTCATTTGGAAATGCTGGGCTGCTCAGTGTAAGTTTCCTTTGATGACCTGTGTGTTTCCCAAGTACTTCTCGTAAACAAACATGGTACAAGTGTTGTGCTTTTCTCCTACCTCATTATCTTAATTTCCTTCTTGAGAAATTGCAATATGCTAGAGCAGCAGCTTTGCTAGACAGAAATCTCATTTGCCAGTGTTTTCTTTTCTTTTTCTTTTTTTTTCTTTTCTTTTTTTTTTTTTTTCCTCTCAAACCTTTATTCAGATGTTCATGTTTTTTACGTGATATAAAAGTGCTGCAGGCTGAAATTTGACAGTGAATTAAAGCTAGCCAGAGGATCTGACCTTGGTATCCAAGTCCATGCTTGGTTTTCCGGTCTGGTTGAAACCATGCTAGTTTTGAGGGACTTGCAGCCCATGTTCCCAAACTGTGTGTAGCTAGTTTGACTTAATGCCCCTAGGGAAAACTAAGATTTGTGTTTGGGGAAAAAAGTGAGAATATAATTCTCTGGGTTACTTGTTTAATATATTTTTCCCCCATAAGGTTTCAGGGCAAACACGGTTTGTATATTCCCTGTAGGTCAAGTTGCAGCAGAAAGTATATTAGGGTCAGGTTAGAATTAACGTTTATATCTGTGAGCACTGTACTGTGTGTCCATCCAGGGTGCATGGTCAGTAAAAGCAGCTGATTCTAGGATTGAGTCACCAGCCAGTCTGAGTTAGAGCATCCTCTGTGGTGCAGACAGCTGCTGATCCTTCCTCCCAGCCCAGAGCACCAGCGCACACTGAGACCCTCTCTGCCCAGCACCCCCGGAGCATTTTCTGACACAAGTCGTTGCTAGCTGGGATGGCCCCAGACCTGAGGAGAGCTGTCGTTGGGACATCAGCCTTCCCCAACACAGGGAAGGGCCAGCAATGCCCCCAGAGCCTCGCCCCGGGTGGTGGAGGTGTCACGCACAGGGGATGCAAGCCCTGTTAGCCACGCTCCAGGCCCACATCCCATCCTAATCATTCCCAGCAGTGGGGTCAGTGGCCTCACCCCGCCGTTACATCATCCCGCTGCCTGGCTTAATAGGGATGTTTCTCTTCTGCCTCAGTCAGAAAGGTCCCACTGACAGTTCCCAGGAAACCTTTGTCCCCTCCTCGGCAGCTCTCATCCGCTGGGGGCCTCAGCTCAACGATTCCTCCCTCTGTTTTGTGTCATCAGCCAGGCCACGGGTGCTTTACAGCACCATTAACCTCCCCCGGCCCCCAGCGCAGGCAGGAAGGTTCAAGGCAGTTTGCTTTGTGTTTTGCATTATTATTATTTTTTTTTCCCTTTCTCTATTCCCCCTTCCCCCTCCTTTTACTATAGAAATATCGCCTTCCAGCCTTGGCTACTAAAAACTGGTGTGCTGTGACCCACATGGAAAAAGTGAGGAAGGGAATCTTAGGATGAGGTGTGGTATCGAGTAATGTTAACCTTGGCTCAGTCACTGCACAGCGTGTGCTTCGGCCCCGAAGATTATCTCGTTGCGGTTTGCCTGAGGTGTAATTAGCCCACTAAGTGATCTGGGATACTCCAGGAATGTGTGAGATGTGCATCTGGAGCTGCAGTTCCCATGTCAGGGCTGCCCAGGTTTGGGGATTGAAACACACTTCTATGTGGAGAGTGGGGAAGAGCTTAATTCAAACAGAAAATTGTTTTTGTTCTTTGGCCACATGCTGTGTATGGAGAACATTTGACCGGTATTTGGTTGTGTGTTCCCCAGAATGGCTTTTGTACTGGAGCCGTGACACCCGGTGCACTTGTGCTGGTTATTTTAATATCCTTACTCATGCTCCGGGTGGGACGGGCAAGACCGAAAGGAATCCATTTAGCTCTTCAGACTGCGAAGCCAAAATAATTGGGCTTTAAAAAGTAATCTCATCGGACGTACTCATCTGTGCTCTTGAACTGTTTTGACAACAGATTTCCACCCTTTGCTATCTCCCAGGGTTCCAGCCACAACTGAACTCACTTCAGCTTGCCTGAAACCAGAAAACCAGAGTGGGGCTGCACTACATATTTCATTAGGGAGAAGGCAGGGACTAAGTAAAAAAAAAAAAAAGAGAGAGAGAAATAAATATGCATTTTGGTGTTCAAAGCATTCTTTTTTTTTTTTTTTTCTTTCTTTCTTTTTTTTTTTTTTTTCCCCTTGAAGTATTCCTTAGACCAATTATGTGAGAAATTCATTATATGTGAGGATTTTGTAATAGCAAAGTGAATTAGCTGTTTGCAGACCTGCTCCCCTCTGTAAATGGGAACATGCCATATGACAGTGGGCCAGATTTTACTGTTCTAGGCATCACTGATATAGCTGTTTATTCTCTGGGCCTGGAAGAGATCCAGCAGGATTTAGTTTTATGAGGTTTAATGTAAAGGTGTTGTATTTCATGAGATGAAATCATAACACAGTGGGTTTGCAAGAATTCTGAAAGATTATTTTTTCAGAGTGTTGGCAAGCACGATTCTCCTGTGAATTACATGTCTAAAAGAGAAATATAGATCTTCTTTCATTGGGTTGAAATGATAACTAATCTTTAATCCTTCCTAGATGGCCTGTGTCATTAATGGCCGTGCACTTAAATGTGTGCAGGTAACAGCTTTAATTCTGTAATGCTGTGCAACGTGCAGCTGTGCCTATAGCCATAGGAGCTATCCACATATTTGAAACGCCTGCTGTTATTTTTGGGATGTGTCTCTTAATTCAGATTTTTTGCTAGACCTCTTGAGTTTGTGAAGAAGGGAGAAAAGCATCTGGCATCTCTGACCTATTTATAGTTATAGAAGAGTTATTAATACTATTAACTGTATCTGCAATATGCCCATGAATACTTATATTGTGATCAACCAGAAGATTTTCCTTTGACGATGTGATTGTGGAGAATGACTATTGAACAGTTAATTGATGTTTCCCTTCTTAGGTTGCCTCATATATTAAGCAGATCAGATCTCACTGATTTAATGGTGGCAAATTACAGATACTTTTCTCTGCTTTATAGCAGAGTATGCATATTCTCCCTCTTTAACTTGCTTAGTTCTGGGAAAGTTGAAGGGTGGCTCCATGGGAGACACATGGCTGGAAAAAATCTGGATTCTGTCTTCAACTTTGCTTAATTCAGCGTGATTTTGAAGAAATCATTGCATCTCTCTGTTTCTATTAAAGGGGCTCATGAAAATCTGCTTGCCCCAGAGGGGCATTGTTAGACTCAATTCACTAATACCCATCCTCAAGGCCCTTTGAGTCTCCTGCAGTATTGAGCTCTGGAACTTACCTTATTATTTAGCCCAGCATGGGAGCACATTCAGCACTGTTATCAGTCTAGGCAAAGCTCTGTTTTGGCTGGACAAATGTTCACAGGTAAAACCAAAACCCTTAGCTGTGCTATTTTAGTACAATATATGTTCTTCCAATGAGGGAAGTTTTCACCCTGCTGCTTACAAATCACTATTTTTAATCATACTTTAGCTTTTGTGTATGGACTATATATTTCATAAGGAAGGAGTGGATGCATCTCTCTACACAGGTCTATTTTTAGGAACAACTTCAGGAGCATTAACGCTATAGCATATGTTTGATTCTGGGTCACTTGCTGCAATATCATGCAGTTGGTATCACAGATGGTGAGAAGAGACAGTGCATCAGTTATTTCCTTGATACTCATCAGTTCCATTACCCTTTTTTTCAGACTTGATTTGGAGGTGATATAAACATGTAGCAGTGTGTTATTATTTGGTTTAGATTTACATAAAAAAGAGACTGACTTCGTGTGATAGAATGGCTGGGGCATTAACAAGAAACAGTTTTTTTTTTTTTTTTTTTTTTTTTTTTTTTTTTTTTTTTTTTTTTTCCCATCCATGGGCACCAGACTGGGACTGAATTTTCAAAACTTATTCTCTTCCATAGGTTGGCAGTTCATTGTGGGTGATGCCATTTTGTACTTACAAATTAATTCCTTTTGCAGACAGGACCTTACATGCTGTGGTCCTCATGTGGTAGCTGGGAGCTTAAGCTCAAAGTATCTTAAAACCAGCCATCCATAAATCAAGCACTGCTTTTGAAGGTCATTATTCTATATTGATTTCAGTACCGTATATTCTTAATTGTTGGGTGTCCTTTACAAGTTGCTAGTCCCACAGATGGAGTGACCTGAAAGAAAGAAAATGGGCTTGATTATGCACAGATAAGAGAAATAGAACATAATGGAAGAATACTTTGTATTGTGGTAAAAAAAAAAATCACACAAAAACACTTGTGGAAATATTACAGGCTATAAGCTAGTAATAAACTAGTATGAAGTAAATAATAGTTTTAACTATGACCCTCTGATCAACAAGAAGTAGCTGAGGTTCTCAGATGGCTGGAAGGAGCCTGCATTGTTCGTGCCCTGCTTCTAGCTTTTGTTTTGTTTTGTTTTTGTTTTTTATAATAATATAAAACCTGATGGAGGGGTTAATGAGAGGAGATGCTCTGCTGGGCCTTATGCTTGCAAAGACGAAGAGCTGTTTGGTGATGTGAAGGTCAGGGGCAGCTTTGGCTGTGATGTCCCAGAGGTGAAGTTCAGAATCCTGAGGAGGTAACAAAGCAAATAGTAACACAATCCTGGGCTTCAGGAACGAAGACTTTGGCCTGTTCAGGGGAAGAACCCTGTGGGAGACAGTCCTAGAGAGAAGAGGGGTCCAGGAGAGCTGGTATTTTTTTTTTTTTTCCTAAGGATCACTTTCTCTAAGCTCAAGAATGGTTCATTCCGTTGAGTGGGATATCAAGCAAATGCTCAGTTCAGAATATGTCTGGACGTGGCCCTGGGCAACTAGCTCTAGGTGGTCCCACTTGATCAGGGGTTGGACCAGGGGTCCCTCCCTCCCCACCTCAGCCATTCTGTGATTCTGTGCATTTTTAAGGCTGCAAGGAGGATGGCAGCACGGTGCAATTCCAGCCAGCAGTACCTTAGGAGAAACTGGTTCTCAGAAATCTAGAGTCACCGTTCTTGAGCATTATAATTGACTGTGGTTTTTGAGGTTTTGGAGCACCATGAATACACAGACTTGTATTCTGAGAGCACATAAAGCATAGCACTGAGCATCCCCTGATAAAAATAAAACAATCAAACACAAGAAAGCCTGCCTGTCTCATAACAACATGACAAAACATGAAATGTTCTTTTTCCTTGAAATTCCGATTTTATATGATTTATTTTGCCAGTCTGTAATCAGAAATAGCTGTTCCATCAGAGTAGGGAATGCAAATAGTGATGAGGTCAGAGTTCGACACAGAAGTGATGTATGAGCTGGAGTCAAGGAGGAATTCTGAGCTCCCAGAATAGAAAACATGCTGTAAATATTATATTTGCTTCAAGACAAGAGGAGTTGCAAATACTTCAAATTATGTGTTCTAGGGGAAAGTGAAAAGATGATTTCCAGAAGGTAGCCAATATCAGAGCCATCATTTATCCATAGTGGGCATCTAGAATAGCATGTTGACATAGCGTTTGATGCGAATGATTAGGTTTTTCAATTTTCCATTGCCAGTACAAGAACAGTATTGAAAATAAATTCAAATGAAAGGTGTTAGGTATTTTGTTTTGTTTTGTTTTCTCCTTTTTTTTTTTTTTTTCTTTTTTTTTCCCTCCAGTGGGCCTAAAAGGAGAATTTGACTCTCAAAATACCGGGAGGACACAGATGTTTTCAGAAATCGGATTCCTCTCAAAAAATAAAATTAAAAAAATAACTTTTAAAGTATGGAAAAACACTGCAGTTTCATCTACTCAGAGGGATGAAATATACAGGTTTTCAGAGGAGATGAAGCCCCCTGACTGTGCTGAATCCACTCCTTCCCCTAACAAATCTTCAGGCTATTTGTTCATACTGCATGCCCCAGCCAAATCCCCCAACTCCCTGGGGTAATGGCACCCTTTGGACACAGTCTGCCATTGGTTAAGCGCTTTGCTGCGAGGAGCCCTTTTTTATTGCACTGAATTGCTCAAGCTTTGCTGGAAAGCCAAGGTTTTGTCTGTGTGCATGGATATACTTGCAATAATTTCTATGTTTAATTGTTCCCCTGTGTGTGTGTGAACGTATCGGTGTATGTGTGTGCTCTGTGTGTGCATATACGTGTCCTGATCATGTGCATTCCCACACAGAGGACAGGTTGAATGCAGAAGTTGTTTTCTTCCCATTTTACTCAGCCAGAGAAGAAGAATGCTTATCTCGATCACAGTGCATCTCTGCAATAGTTTCTCTTTTATTTAGGGGGGGAAAGTGTGTATTTGTGCAAAAGTGCAGAGACGCCTGCCTTTAAGCGGTGTAACCAACTTTCCTACCAAGCACCCTCTGTCTCTTGCAGCAATCCCAGGCCCTGAAATTGCATGGTGAGGCAGGAAGGTGTGCTGGTATAGGAGGAAGATCTACAGCTTGCGTGAAATACAGACAACAGAGCTGTGTTACTGTTTACATTTTTTCCCTTTTTTCCTTTTTTAATTTTTATTGTAAGACTTGCGTGTTTGTCCTTGCAATGATTCAAGGACAATCAGGAGGTTAAATAAGTGGTATGTGTTTTTCTCCTGTAATTCATTAGTGTTTCTATTGCAAGAACATCACATATTTTTGGAATCTATCTGTTCAGTTACTGTAAACCTGGGTTTCACCATAACAATTCTCCCTGCGTGAGCAATATGAGTTGGAGTGATTGATGAGATCTCATCTTAACCATTCTCGTTCAGCCCAGGAAGAGCACAGCGCTGGGATAATTGACCCATCATTTCAAAGTAGTGTGTAGGATGTCCGGCAGATAAGATATTTGCATCTGATTATAATCTCTTACAGCAATTCTTCTGCACTGACTGGAAGCTAGGTTTATATGGGAATGTCTGTGAATTCAAAATCAGGCTCCTTTATTTTAGCTGACACAGAAAGAAGGGAGAAGTTGCTATAGACACTCAACTCCTCAGTTTGGAAATGTTATCTTGGATAATTTCTGTGGAATAAGGGAGGAGCCATAGATACTTAATACTGAGCAGGAACCTTTATGCTCAATGTTTAATACAGAAATCTTGTTGACTGTAGCTGTGTTAGGCAAATTGGAGCAGGTGCACTCAAGAAAATACTTAATTCCTCGTGTAATAGTCACATCAGAGAGATAGTGGCCAAAATGTGGTGTTCTGGTTATACTCCGTGTAAAAGGAGATGATGAAGAGCCAGCCCTTTGTCATCACCTACATTTTTCTGGCTGTATTATGCAAAATGTATTAACTACAGTGTTACATAAAGAGGAGCTGCCAGTCTGCTGTGATCTCAGGCCTTCGTTAAGACTATCAGCTAGTCTGTTCCTGTTCATTCCCCACAAACACCAGCTAAGAAAGCCCTGTCACTGAAAGGTGTTAAAACTCTGTGTAGAAGTTTACGAGAGGTCTGCTTGTCTAATGTCCCGAAATTTGCATGGTGACACAGAGGCTGCAGGTCCTCTATGTAGTCTAGGCACTATCTGTCACAGCAGAGTGTTGGGTCCTGAATTCCAATATGTGGTTTGATGTATTACAATAATAACCAGCTGATAGGTAAGTTGATGTGTGAAAATGCAATGGGAAACAAAGCATATCCCCCCCCCCCCCGCCCCATTTATTCTCCAGTAGGATGTCACCAGCTACCGTACCTTAGCCAGCTCCGGTATACCCTAGATGGTGACTAATTTCTAACGATTTCAGGACAGGGCTGGCCATCATCTCCATCAGTTCTGTCTCCCGCTTCCCAGGAGAAGTGGCCCTTCTGCTTGTCCAGCCATACCGGCCATCCAAACTGGTAGAGCCTCTGAAGCTGCATATTATGGCTCTCCAAAACTGCTTGGTGAGGATCACGTACCTCTGCAGACCTGCGGTAGCAGCCAAAGAGGCTGCCTGTATTGATTTACTCGCAGGGCTGGGAGAGGGCTGTGGGAGCTGGTGAGAACCTCCACGCAGTAATTTCTTGGACTCTGCAGGGGAATGTGAGCAAGTATCTGCCTGGAGGGAGAGGGAAAACCAGGGTTTTAAGGAAGATCACAATCTGACTTCTCTTCGATCTGTGAAACTAATACACTTCTTATGCAGAGTACCTCTAGCTGTGGGGTTTTTGCTTTCCGATTGCTTCCAGTGAAGAGATGTCTGGAGTGTTTTCTTTATGGTACAGTCTGTACAAGATTTTGTTGATGGATTAGGTAATGTTTGAATTTTATATGAAAATTTGTGCAATTATCTCTAGGAGCTAAGGGGAAGGCCAACACGTCCATCTTTGATCAAATGCACATGGTTTCATTTTCCACTCCTCTGTACACACAAGCTTTAGTACTTTTTAAGTTGTACTCATGTAGAGGCTGCTGTATGTGCCATGTGAGCTTTTCAGTAAATGAAACTACATGATCCGGTGTTAATGAGACACTGAAAACTTCTGCAGTTTCTGATATGGAGTCCAAGTGCAGTGCTTTTGGAAGCCTGGTACAGCTGCATGATTTTAGATTATAATTTCCAGAATGTGCTAATGGAAGAAACTGGCTCTAAATATCAGAGAAAACATAATTTGGCTAGCAGAAATTGTTGAAACTGATTTCCCTTTGCAAATCACACACTAGTGATTCAAACTGAAGAATGCTTTAAGCCTTTTGTCTGTAAGGTACACGTCTTATGTAGGCTTCTGTTTTAATTTACTGCACTTGTATGCAGGTTTTTCAAACTAGTCACAGTGGTCTCTTTTATAAATCACAAGAAATAGTCCACCCTCAATACCCTTTCCAGCCCTACACAATGAGTCAAGGCTTGTCAAAGACCATTTTAGAAATCTTGAATAAATCTGACATTATGTTGAGACAGCTGTTAAATATATTTCTTTGCCCCCCCCAGGTTTCCTTTCCCTCACTATGAACAATGCAATTGGTTTAGTGCTATTTTTAGCCTGACTTTTCATTTCAGTCATATGTATTCCTACCTTCCATGCACACTTAAGTTAATTTATTCTAACATGAAAAATACTGGGAAAATCTCTACCCCCCACAAAAAGATTTTACAAGCTGAATTGAAGGCTGGCTGTTGCGCATACACACTCCAGATGCCCAAGCCCACCATTAAAGGAGTAAAATCAGATTTCAGGGTGCAGTCTGACTTTTACTCACCTCTTCCCTCAAAACAAATGTCTCTTCTAAACAAAAATGTCAGCAGATGTGGGTAAACTAGCCTGTGTTTCTGACAGTTTGCTCCAGTGTGCGGAAGGGACGGTGAAAGTCTGCTGATTTTCTTGCTTGTTTAATAGGCTTTCATCTAGCATGAGAGAGTAGTGATGTTTGTTGTTGTTTCATTTTGGTCTTGCTTTTTAAAGCGTGATAGTGAAAATCAGAGGTGTCCTCCTGTCTGTCATTGGTAACCCAGGCATATCTCTGACATCAGTGGCAGTTTTGGTGCTCCTCAGTGACAGCATGACTGGACCGTGCTTAAGCTGGCAATGAGTTTTACCTTTCCTTTTAGATGTGCTCCTTTCTTCTCCTGGTTTTCACCCATAAGCTGGCCATGAGGTGAGAATTTCATGTTGACTTGGCAAAAGCTCATCATGGGAGATCAGATCACTTCTGCTTGAGGGCAAGGATCCAGGTATTGAGCTCAGATATTTGGGCAAAACACTCAGTTCTCAAGTGATGCTCTGGTTAATGGTGACCATGCATGAGTCAGGAAAGGGACAAATGCGGTGGGTCAACATAACCCGTCTGTGCTAGTAGCTAAATGTATGGTACGCGCTGCTTTGTGTTTCTGAGTGAAGGAATAACATCACTAGCTTGGAGGGAAAAAAAAAAAAAAAAGAGAGAGAACTATAACTAAAACCTCTATTGTTGCTTTTCCAAAGGGGATTAAATGAGACAATAACTAATAAATAATATACAGAGCTTATGGGTCTGTCTTCAATTGGAGTTTAAACAAAGAGGTCTGGGCTTTTTAAGTGCCTTCTCAAATGTGCAGCTCTCTGGAAATGTTCTTTGCCAGAACTTCCCTGGCATCGCAACAGAGGGTGCTTCCTCCCGGGGCAGCAGCAGCCAGGGCGAGCGAGGCATCCTGCGGGGTGCCAGTGACCAACTGTGCTAGCTCTGCGTGTGGTCAGCCCCACCAGCAGGCTGCGAGTCCACATGACAAATCACTGGGGCACCTGTGTGCCCTCCCGTCCTGTTGTGCCTGGGTGTGATGGGATGGGGGCTCAGTCTTCGTTTTTGGACTCCTCTACATGCCGCGGTGCGTGCCTTCTGCAAGGCAGAAGCGAGTATGGGAGATGCAGACATCGGTCATGTTGTGTCTGTGGCCCTCCCGATTATAAACGTCATGAGATCAGAGGGAATGAACCCTTGCCAATTATGAGACCTTTTAATGTCAAGTGGTGACTAATAAACATATGAACCGCAGATGTGCTGGTGGTGGTGGTGTACTTGTACCTGTTGCCTTAAACCTTTTCTAGTATTAATTACTCTGAGAATTTCTGGTTGTGGTTGTGTGCCTTAGCTATTTCTGATGATAAAATAATGCATCTTTTCTTTGTTCCTTGTCCATCAATGGAGCACAGAGATATCAGCCCAGTTAAAAAAAAAAAAAAAAAGAAGGCAAGTTTTTGCCCTATTTTAAGCTGCATGTTAACAACAGTAGAACAATGCCACTTGCCTACTGTATGTTTTTAGAGGTGTGTTTCTGCAGCCATGAATACCAGAACCTAACATTTTGACCAAGAAAAACCTTAATGTCTGGGGAAAATGAAAAATAGAGCCCTAACAATGCACAAAACATAGCTTATGCAGAACTCAGATGTTTTTGGATGCCAGTAGGTATCAAGATCAAGCATTGGTGCTCCTATAATGAAGTTCAAATTCATTATTTCTACTTCTAGAAACAGAGCTTTGGACACAAATAGAAACTCTGCAATCTGAGACTATCTGGCATCAGCTCAAAATGTAATGACTTGACATGTCTTTGTTCACACCAATGTCCCAGGGCAAAGCAGCCCCATATGAAGCACTTTTCACTCCAAATTCATATCTTAGTTTCATGCCTATGGTAATGACTGAAGCAGCTGATTAGTAATGGCCATCCCCTTTCTGTTTCCCCTGACCTTCATTCTCTCTTGACTATAGTTCATACATTTTTTACCCCCCCCCCCCCCCCCCCCCCCCATTTGGCTTTAGAGTAGTACTGCATCAAATGTAACTCAAAATCTTTTGTCCTAAGCATTTCAAATGCTTTTCACAGAGCCAGGACCTCCATGCTGTGGAACTCTGACCCCACTATGGTCTCATCTGCAATGTGGTTTGAGCTCCAGCAGTCTTGCTCACATTTCCCCACCGCCCAAGTTTCTGGGGAGAGGTAGGGTGGGAGGAGTGGATAGGGATAAGAATTGCTTGAAACCTGGCCTTTTCTCACTCTCTTTCTCCTCATCACCCACAAGCCCTGTTCATGCTGACTCCTTATCTGCAAAATTACCCAGAGGAATCCAGCACAGTATAACACCACTTGTGAATTAAAAACCTCTTTATTAATATTAAGTCTTTCTCTTACTATGCTAATATCTGGAAAATATTCTGTAGATAGGCCACAAATTGCTTTAAAATATTTTTCTTTGTGTTATTTTGCTCCCTTTTCCTGGATCAGCAAGAATATGGTTCAAATATTAATTTTATGGTGTGTCTCTCAAGAGTGGAATATAATGTTCAATTATGCATTCCATCTGCAAGGCTCTGGATGCACAATCCTGCATTAAATAAAGAAAACAATGTGTTTTAAAGAAGAAACAGAAAGAAAGGATATGGCACATAAAAGCGATGGAAGAAGAGCCTTCCATTATGCTTTGTGTAAAATCAGAAGGTGTTGTGTAAACCAGACAGAAGTCAACTGTCTTAAAAATTGAGTCAATACATGTCTTAGATTATGTCATGCTATTAAAACCTTCCCGCAAGATACAAGAAGTAGTGATGCCTCAGCTACAGCAGAGACCTTACTAAGCACACTTTTCACACACCCATTCCACACACCCGCATGTATGTGTATGGCTGTTTGTCCTGCTTTGCTCCATAACTCCCTTAAAATCCTGCCTCTAGAGGGTATCCTTCATTGCAGGCCATGATAAGTGTTCCAGTGGCTGTAAGCTATAAAGCTCCAGCTTTCTCGTGGTGCTTTTCCTTGTGGGCTGCAAGAGCCTGGTGGCTGTGGCTCTCCTCACTGTGGGAGCACCTGGGACCAGGACTGGGGCTTTATGTTGGGTAATGAGGAGACCCGGTGAAGCCCTGTGCTGAGCACTGGGGCTCTGAAGTGCTGTTAATTGAGGCAAGGCAAACACAGGGCATTAATTAGCTTTAAATTCAGAGTGTGAAAACATCTTCAAAGTGGGCCTGAGCACAAAGAGAGATGGCTGTTCTTCAAGGCAGATGCCTTGAACATTACTGAGAATGGGTGGGCAAGCTCTGGAGCGGGAGAAGCCAGGAAGAGCCAGTTACCCGTTCTCCTGTGGGAGACACCCAAGGTATTAGCAACCCTAGGTATTTTCCTGTAGGGGTGATTTGCCATCCAGGTTTACTAGAAGGAGCATTTCGAGTATTCCTCCCCAGCATGTTTGCTGCTTTCAGGAAAGTGCAGTGATTCTTTCTTTGGCACCTCACCAAGTGCTCTTGGCGAAGCTGTCAAATGTGTCATTGCAATGGGAGGCCTCCTCGCCGCAGCTTCAGCAGTGGGAACTGGCTGGGAAGCGCGGGGCCAGGCCTCGGAGGACCAGTTGCAGAGTGCTCTCAGCGGAAATCCTTTGACTCTGGAGCTTGTTTGCTCTGGCAAACACTCTGTGCCTGTCTGGACACAATGAGGGTTCAAGACACATGGCTTTTGTTTGGTTTTCCTGGAGGGAAGGCTTTGCTTTTCATTTGGCTGAATTTCTGGGTGGTAGAGAGAGCGAGAGAGCACTTCAGGCTGTGTAGGTCTTTGCCTCATGTGAGGGTGCTTTTTGGTGACCTTTTGCTTTCTGAGTTGGATGTTGGTACCACAGAGACAGGCTCTTCATCCTCCTTTGTAATAGATAAATAGGGGCTTAGGTACTTAAGGAAAATGCAGATTTTCCCCTCTCTGTGCTTGCAGTTGGGATCAGATGTTCTCACTCCTTATCTCCCAGTAGCCTCTAGTGTTTTTTCTACTATTGCTAAATATTCCTCCATTTTATGGAGGGTGGCTTTGACCTCCTTCTAGAAAGCTTGATTAGTTATTGGTGAAACCTTCCTGCATGAGGTGGTGCTTGTAGTTGTAGAATAGTCCTGGGAAGACAAGACACAACGCTTCTTTATCCATGGGTCTACCAAAGACTGTATTTAAAAAAAAAAAAAAAAAAAAAAAAAAAAAAGCCTTGAAACAACACCATATGAAGAATGAAAAGGTGAACAAACCAGAATGCAGGTATGCAGGTTAGCGTCAGGTCTGATCATTTTGTCCCCTTGAATCAGGTCTGCCAGATTCCAGATCATTTCAGTATGCCTTAAAGAACGCGATGTAAGGAAAATATTTAGTCATTGTAGAGGGCACGATAAAGTGGTCTAGCAAGTCATCACAACCTCTATCAGCCTGGGATGTTGCAGAACATATATTAGGAAGTGTGATTTCAGGAGCACCACATGAAAATTGGCTGAAGCTTTGCTATTCCATGAAGGCTGCAAATGTACAGCATTTCAACACTGAGGAGAAGCAGGAGGAGTCCTAGAATATGAGATTTATTTTCCCCCAAACCACTTTTAGTCTCTGGAAAACAGCTTAAAGGGAACATCAACCCTGACCACTGGTGGAGCTCTGAAATTGGCAGGGGATCTTTCACTGGTTTTGTTCCACTTCTAGCAGCGCTCCTCCAAATTCTCAAAAGTCAGATAACAGTGTGCAATAATTATAACTTCCTCCATGTGATAGCTGTGGTAATTTCTAGCAAATTGCATGAGCTGCTTTAAGCACACTTCTGTTTCTCAAAGCTGCACTATGGTTTTATTGGAAATTTGGATGCGGTATTACAGTCCCATCTGAACCAAGTGGGTGCTACCAGTATACTAGCACTTCATCAGAAAATGCAGAAATAACAGAAAAGGAGGAAGAGATTAAATGATACCAGAGAAAGATGCAAAGATGCACCATGCATCCTGTAAAACTGACCCAGGGAAAAGATAACAGCCACAATAGTGTTAATGGAAGTCAAGTTATTAAAAGGGATTGCAAGTTGGGTGGTATAATGCCTGTAATCAGGCTTTGAAAGTGTGCTGAACACAACCCTCTTGACAGAAAGGAAACTATGGGAACTACGGGCATGTTTTCAAATAGGCTGTGGTTTGCTTAACTGTCTTCCCATGATTATTTGTCTGGGAAGTGCATTAGGTGTCTCCCTGCTGCTGTAATTAACTCTTTTCTCCTCTTGCTGTGTTACTTTGCTCAGGTCTTCTTGGGCCAATGTCTCTTGGAAGGGGCTGAGATTCCCAGTTTGGGCACATTCAAGCACTGGGTGAGCTGTAGGTGCTGCAGACCAGCTTCCCCTTGATGAGCAGCGGGAGGTGGTCTTGACTGCTTGAAGCTTATCTCCCAGAGGCATTTTTAATTGCTACAATTAATTGTGATCTGCCCTGGGTGAGGGTGATAACCTATGACATACTCCAGTATCCTGGCTCAGTTCAAACTCAGGTAATTGCACTCGCTTTTTTGCAAGTTCATCCTGCAGAAGCATATTTCTCTTTGGGAGCATATTATTTATTTCAAATCTTAAATTGATGCCTCATGTATTAGAGCAGCTGCAGCATTTCAGATCATTGGAAGGAGAATGATTTCTGTGCATAAAACCCACCACAACGATCCAAATTTGCAAGGCAAATGAGTGTTACTCATTCCAACAGCAGCATCTTTGTGCAAACAAGCATCTTTTATCCAGGAACCTCATGAAGTTCAGCAAGAAGTGCAAAGTACTGCACCTGGGGAGGTACCCCATGCAATAGTACAGGCTGGGGGCCAACCAGCTGGAAAGCAGCTTGCCAGGAAAGGACCTGGGGTCTTGGTGGACACCGTGTTGAACAAATGCCCTGAGTGTGCCCTTGCAGGAAAGAAGGCTAACAGTGTTCTGGGCTGCATCAGGAGGAGTGCTGCCAGCAGGTCGAGGGAGGAGATCCTTCCCTTCTGCTCAGCACTGGTGAGGTCACAGCTGGAGTGCTGGGTCCAGTTCTGGGCTTCCCAGCACAAGAGAGGCATGGAGCAACAGGAAGGAGTCCAGTGAAGGTGGAAACAAAGATGAGGGAGGGACTGGAACATTTCTTCTATAAGGAGAGTCTGAAAGAGCTGGGAGAAGAGAAGGGTCAGGGGAGAATCTCATCAGTGTGTACAAATACCTGAAGGGAAGGTGCAAAGAAGTTGGAGCCAGGCTGTTTTCATTGGCTCATTTTTACTCTGAGCATCACTGAGCCCTGCCACAAGCTGCCCAGAGAGGCTGTGGGGTCTCCTCCTTGGAGATCTCCAAAAGCCACCTGGACATGGTCCTGGGCACCCTGCTCTGGGTGGTCTTGTAGGGGGTTGGACCAGATGGCCTCCAGAGGTCCCTTCCCACTTCGGCCATTCTGTGATCTAGGATAAATCCTGTTTTTTAATATTTTCCTGATGTGCTTTGAAACAAAGCCATGTGAAGAATGTATGTGAACCAATGAGGAGAGTGGTTTGGCATCAGATCTTTTTCTTCCATGTTTTGCCTCCCCAGGTGAGATTTGCCAAATATGCTGTTCAGTCTTGACTTTAAGATCATCCATACCATCAGAACAACAAGAAAATGGGTGCCAAATAACTAAGTATTTGAGTTTGGCTGGCCTCTCCCTGGCATACAGTGTAGTGGAGGCTGCAATGGTCTGTTCAGCTGTTGGTAGAAACTGTGAGCCCTGCAGTCCACCTCTTCACATTCATCTCCTCTGCCCGAGCCTGCCTGAGTGCGCTCGATGGTGTGTTCAGTCACCTGAGTGTTTATTAGCACTATATAATGCTGTTGGGTGTGCTGGATGTGTGGTGGCCTTTTTACTATTGACAGTCCTTGTTGGCTGTGCGTGGGTCCTTATTGTCTATATGGACACCAGATCTGATCCCGATTGTTCCCTCAGAGGTTTTAAGGATAGAGCCAATTAAGGATAGAGCCAATGCATCTTGCAGTCCGTCATTTGCAGGGTGTAAATAAGGAGGCAGCCGAACAACAGACCCTGCTTCAGGGACCACCAGGGCTGTTCCAGCCTTCTTTTGGTGTAGGGGTAGAAGGGAGTCTGAGACTCCCCAACCTGTGTACCACTAAGCAAGGAAAATAACTTCCTTCCTAACTTGGAAGCAGTGAAGGCAAATGCTTTCTAGTGACATGATTCTTTCCTGAAGCAAAGTGCTTTCAGAGCTGCACTGGACATATGGAGCTCTGCACACGCAGCTTTCCATGAGTATTGCATTAATCCATATTTCAAGTTATGAATTGCAATCAATCCATTCTTGTGCTAACCGAGCTGCAGCTGCTCCCAGCTGAAAAGTCTTTTGAACTCTGCCAGACGAAATATTCCAAGCCTTGTTCCAAGGTGCAGTAATTGTCATTGTGGTTCTCAGGCTCTCATACATATTTAATTTAGGATACATATCGAAACGTGCATTCTACTGATGCTGAGGCTGGTGCCAATGCTTGCAGTGATGTTGTATGAAGACTAGGGAAGAGCCAAAATTGTTTCAATACATGGTAATACGTTGATTTCAGCTTCAGTACAGTTAATCTGTATTTGTAGTAAATCATTCAAAACCCAAAGAGAATTCACTGCATGATAAATAAAAAGCATGATGAAAATCATCAGCTGCAAAGTTTCAGGGTGAATGTAGACTTCCTCTGGCTTTGTGGTCTCCAGAGCTAGGAGACAGCTTTCCTCTACTGTAAAGAGAGGAATCGTTTGGAAGTGTGGGCACAAGAACTGGGATCCAAGTTTTTTTCTGATTCCAGTGTAGTCCAGTGGTGTCTTGGCTTGTTTTAAGGAGAGAACATCCTTGCACTCTAGGTGTAGGCTCCAGTGATCTCACAGACTGGAGGGAGTTTAAAACACTTATTTTAGTTCGAGGTCTGGCTTTCCCCCCCTCCCCCCCTTTTTTTTTTTCCCTATCTTTAATATTAGTGGATTATATTCCAACTTTCAATTAATAATAAAAAAAATAAGCCTATTGATGACATAATGTGGGAATTCATTTCAATGCATGTGCGCAATGTTATGTTATTCATATTGAATTCTCTTTCATGTTGTCTGGGACAGAAGGACATGATTTGTTCACTTTATGAGCTAAGGACCTTCATGTTTAGTCCTAAAGGCTGAGTACCCGACCTTTCCATTTTTAGGTCACTTCCTGGCATTGTCTGAGTGCTAGTTTTTTAAAAATTATTTTGCAAAGAAATTATTAATGCCTTATGGTTGGTTACTAGTGAAGTTGTTCAGATTGTATCAGGTTTGAAGGCTATTAAGCCTCAGTCATGTTTTGCCAGTAGCTCTAATTTTGCAGAAAATGGGACTGCAAAGCAGTTTTCTTCTTTTTAACAGAATACAATTATTTAAAAAGGAGTAAACGGGGATTTTATTGGGATTCAAAAGTGAATATTTTCTCTCTGGTTCCTTCTTGTCTTTACATCCCTATGTAGGTAGAAACTAAAAATGGCCTGACCAAGAATTTACACAGTGTTCTTTTTTCTGTAAGGTGTTGCCCATCACTGGGGGACAGATGCTGAGCAGCTCCTGTGGCCATGCCGCAGCCCTCCTCCTCCTCTGTGTGTGGAGAGGAGATAGGAGATGAAGGATGGGCACTGAGGCAGGGCAGAGGTGTGGTTGGGCCCCTGTCCTCTGCGCTGGCCCCGTGCTTTAGTTGCTGGTGGATTAAAGATGCTTTGAGGTCTGGATGCCCAGAAGGAGCTGATGGAGAGGGCTGCAAAGGTGGTGCGACCAGCCAAGGGACAGGCAATGGAGGAGGGTTACTGTTTATCAAAAAAAAAAAAAAAAAAAAAAAAAAAAGAGATGAGGTTGTTGCTGCCATGTTTGTGTGCCTTGAATTCCTGTGGCTGCTCCCAGGAAGGACAGTCCATTTGATCTGAAAGGCCGAGACAACAAGTATTTTATATTTACACATAAAATGACATTTCTAACCATATATTTGCAATTAAGCCATTGTTATTATTAGTCGCAAGGGATAATTGCATCCAGAAATTTCCGAATAAAATGTTATATTGAGCAAACAACATTACACTGATGTTTCAATTATATGAGTAATTTTCTAGCATAGATCAGCAATAAACTTCCCTGAAGGGCCTATTAAAAAGGAAGCAAGAAAACAGAGATGGGGCTGTTGCCAAGTGTCTAGCACTTGTGTGTCTGGTTGTGCCCTTGCTCCTTTTGTCTTTATGCATGTCAAGCAGTCGGTGAAATCCAGCAATGCCTGCAGACAACAGGCACTCACGGGAGGGCTTTATTTTGGAGATGTGGGTTTCCTGGGGCTGGGGACTGGAAGGGAAGGGCCTCTGGTTTCTGCCTTGTGGAATTGCACCAGGCAAAACTGCTGAGGTCTCCTTGGTGTGGAAGCAAAGACATCCTGTCTTTCAAAGGGTTTTGGTCAGTGTTTGAGGGAAGACCCAAAATGTCTGATTAAAATGCCACGCTGGTGGCAGACTCTGGGAGATGACAGGCAAAAGAGAAGGGATTGGATCAGCCACACTGAACAGGGCATCCACGCTCCTTCAGACCCAAACCTTCTGACATGCTATCAGAGGAACTGGATGGGAGCCAAGAGCTGCCTCACATACTTGTCAGGTGTAGCAAATGTGTTTTTTCCATTGTAGTTCTTCTCTCAACCACATTGCCAAACAAGTAAAAGCCCTAGCATAAATTTCCCTTATCCTGCCATAAAAATGCTTTTATTGGTAATAGCTTATTTCACACTCTGAGCTGTTATATGGTATTCTGGAGGAAAAAAACAAAACAACGACAACAAAAAAAAAAAACACCAACCCACTAGGAGGATTTTCTGAGAAGGTCATGCTGGAAAAAAATGTCTCCAAACAGTTCCTAATGCAAAGTCAGGCTGAAAAAGGTCCCCCATTTCCCATTCCCCATGAGGTCCTTGATGGTGTTTTTGTGTCTACGCATGCGGTGTCCCATTTTTGCTCTTTAGTAAAGATCAGGAGCAAACTTTTCTAAAGGGCTGTTCAACAGCAAGCAAGAAAGCCAGGGGTGATTTAAATATGGACACACTTTGATGAACTTCTAGCTCCACTTCCACTTTCTCTTCGGTTCCTCTCAAATTAGCTTCTAATGATCTCAGTTGTAATCACCCGGTGTGATAAAGTTGAAGTAATAATGATTCTTTTTGATAGCACAATGTTTTCTCTATGACTGTTGTAGCTAATAAAGACAGAATGCCAAGCTGCTTATAGGAAACAGATTTTTACAGTTCCTAAACAAATGCCCTGAATAGTTCATGTACAGATAATAAAAGAACAAAGCAACTGTTCTAAGGAAAATTTGTATCTTGATTTAAAAAAAAAAATCAAAAAACAAAGAAACAAACAAAAAAACA
Organism: Nettapus auritus; assembly: GCA_011076525.1. Taxonomy (NCBI): domain Eukaryota; kingdom Metazoa; phylum Chordata; class Aves; order Anseriformes; family Anatidae; genus Nettapus; species Nettapus auritus. Next base: position 52,156,841 of record CM021768.1, on the reverse strand, counting down.
AAACAAAACAAAAAACCCCATCTGTATATTTATTTTCCAAATTATTAATTTTAAAGGCCCAGAGCCTAATGTCAGTACTCCACATCCAAATTCCAGGGGACTGGCAATGACTGCTCAGTGCTGTCGATCTGCTCAGGTTTCTGCACCTCTGGGCAGCTCTTGATGCCATGTCCCTTTGATGCCCAGGTAAGTCACTTTTCCCTGTGGCATTGAGTCCAGCAGGTTTTAGGCATGCCTCCCATGTCACATCTTCCCAGGAGCATGGTGCTCTCAGGAGGGACAGCAATGCTCCTGTTCATGTTGGAGTCCAACTTTGTGACCACAAGGGAAAGGGATGCCAGGGCACAGAGTGGGGAGAATTTCTGCACCCCAGGTGCACTCGGATAACATCAGCAATGCTATTTAAAAGAAGGGCTTGGGATGTCAAGCAATCAAATCTAGCGTGTAGACTCTCTTCTTGGCTTAGAAGAGCACTCTCTATGCATGAAGCATTTCATCCCTGCTGGGTTTTCATAACCCTATGTAAAGAGAGGCTGGTGAAATCTGCATTAATATTTGTCAAGTGTCGCATGACCGGCTTGCTGTAACAACACCAGCATATTACTGGAAGTCTTTGGACAAACTCGTTGTTAGCATCAATGGCTGCAATTAGTAAGTGTGACTGTGTGGAAGCTTTAGGCTAGGCATGTGCTATATATGGGTTATTGTATCTCTGCTCTGTGTGGCTGCAGGGAGTTTTTGAGGGCTGCAATGAAAGGTCCACCAGAGATGGGCATTTTCCTATCAGCAGAAAATATTCATTTATCACAATTCAAAGGAACAAGCAGGGGCAGAAGTGAGATACATATATATGTATATATATGTATATATTTAGATACAGTCTCAGTGGAATAAATACCACACCAAGAAGAGCGAACCTGGAACATAGGGGGCCAAAGTATGTAATTACTCATATAATAAACATACATCACCATTTTAGTGTGATTATCTGGGGTTTCTCCCTCTAGACCTATGAATTTCTTTAAACCAATAGGTACATTTTAATCTCATTTAATGTTCCCAGTTTTACAAATAACTATGGGATCTCTAACTGAAGTACAATCACTGCTACTCTAATGTTACAACATCAGTGATTAGAACGGATTTGTTCCTGACCACCTTCACAAATAGAATAATAAGTATGTCTGGTATCTTATTCTAACTGAGAGAAAATCTTTCCAGCTTATCATCTAGGCAGAAAAATGAACCTAAACAGACCAAGTTTTATCACGAGCAGAGAAGAGGAAAAGAGTATTCTTGCCTTTTATTGTTATTATTATTATTTTATTATATTTTATTATATATATTATATATATTTATTATTATTTTATTATATTTAGCATACAGTAATTTCAAATTTGTGAGCTTTATGTAAAGTGTTTAGGAAAGAAACAGCCATTATAACAAATGTGCTATTAGTTCTGCACTAATGTAACTAATTAGGCCCTCAGTTCCATGTGGGAAAAAATGAATAAAGCACTGCAGTGTGCAGCTTTGTATTAGGCAGTCTTTTTCTGCTCTTGAGCAAACTTGTTCTGTGCGCCAAAGGCAAGAGCATTAATTGAATACAGAACCTGTTTATAAATCTAGCACAGCTTGCAGCTTGACGGGTGCCACTGCTGTTCATTCTCACCTTTCTGCTGTCCGTAATTAACCTTGCATAGCTTGAAATTCTCCATGAAGTGAAGGATAGGCTCTGGTTTTGGCTGGGTTGTTGTGACCTGAATTAAAGCTGCCAAGCTCCTGCTGTTTCTTGTTGGCCTTACCTGGTCATACAGGCCAGCGGGGCCCAAGCCAAATGGCCCTTCTAGTAAAACGACGTTGTGGGCAAGTGGAAGATAAGAGCCTTGTTGGGACTCTATGTAGTTATTAAGTAATGTTTTTCCTTACAACAAATGTGGCGTAAGCCTCATTTCTCCCTAACCAAGTCATACCATGTACCGCAAAAGAGATGGCTGGCTACCAGAAAGAGTTATGTACATAGATGTGTGCGTACAAATGTAGAACAAAGGCAATGATGAATGTGTTCCTCACTTTCAATATGGAGCTATTCAAATACCCGTTGGAGTCAATGGGACCATCTCTGTTTAGCCAAATTGAGCCCACTGTCAAGCTAGGCAGCGGAAACAGGAACACGAACCCTTTCACCAGCACTTCCTCTATGCCACGTGCACATGGTGCTGCCTCTGGTACTTTCTGCCACTCACCAAAATGGCTAAATACAAGTAAAAGAGAAAAACAACCCCAAAGCAGTTATCTTGCATTGGTTTCTGCCTTCTAGTGAGTGGTGGTGGTGGAGGGAAGGGGCAGTGGGGCAAGGCTGGTGCTGGGATAGCCGCAGAGAAACTGGGGAGACAAGAGCAGCAGCCCTGCTGTGGTCAGTGAGCTTCTAGACAGCCTCAGCTGCATGGGAAACCACAGCTGAATTCCTCATGTCAATGTCTTCATTTTGGTTATTGTTTGAAGGAATCTCCTTATATCCAGTTTCCAATCAAAACATCATGTACTCCCTAAAATCCGAGCTTGACTATGAACATGTTGCGCTATAGGGACTGAAGTCTACCAGTCGTGTAATGTGGATGAATGCCTTTGAAAAGCAGATCCTTAATCGAAGTTACACTTCATTTGTTTTTTAAATTTCCATTTTCCATTTAAGTGGCTGTTTCTTTGCTATGAGAAGCATTAAGAGCTATTCGTGTTTTTCTTCTTGAGACTCTTTTAAAACTGAACTTCCCTTGTTGTTAATGTCCTGGCAATGGATATTCTCTCTTATCTGCTCTGTACTCACAGGTTACGTTCAAGATTACCTGTGAAGGGTTTTAGTTTCTTCATGCAGAAATGTGTGTTGTTATTTTAACTATTTAAATGTTTTCATTGTAAAGCACCGTTTCTTTCTCATTATATTGTTGTAATTGTATATTAAGTTAACTGTAGGCAGAAAAAATCTTTTTCTTCTGTTATGTCTTCTTGTCAGCCTGAAGTTAATTCAATATTAACATGCAAAAATAATATGGAGGTTAAAGGATAAAATAGATGCAGCTGTGTTGTAACTTTTTTTTACCCAGCCACTGAAAGAAAGCAAAACAAAGGTGCAAAATGTAGGCAGATCAAAAAGGCCAATTTCAACACGAGGAGTTATAAGAAAAAAAAAAAAAGTTTGTTCTAAGATACAGTGTGCATATTAACAAGCCATCAGTTTCTACACAGGTGCTGTCTTTGGTCAAAAAGACTGAAGAGAGGACTTTTCTGCTCTTTTTCCTTTGAACTTTTAACCAAGGGCTCTTGGTAGGAAAATCGCTGCTGCAAGTTACCTCTAACACTCATTATTATTATTATTAGATAGCTCTTCTGTTTTAATATGTTTCTTACACTAAAGAATCACCATCTCAAATAAGAATGAACCCCTAGAATTATAAGATGACTGTCTTAAAACTTTGTAAGAAAAATGTTTTCGTTCCAAGATGGGCTTCTTCCAAAACAAAAAAATATTTGTGGAAAAGCTGGGCTTCTCCAACACTTAAACTCCTGAAAATGTCAGTGATAATTTGTTCTGAAATGATTATTGAAACATATTCAAAGCATGTTATCAAAATGTTTTGTCTAAAAAAAAAAACTATCCACAGCCACTTCAGATAAAAGATTATTTCAAAGCAGGACTTCTCAAACACACAAACCTCAGACTTCAGAAAACAGGAAAGAAGTTAACATTCAATTTTTTTCCCAATAAAGCCTTTTAAAGAAATTTATCATCACAACCTATCAGCTCATTAATCTGGCCAATGAGGCAGGAAAAGGGCTATCTGTGGAAAGAAGTCCACCTCCACTATGTCTCTGGATTTGCTGATTACCTCTTGATATCACAAGTTTGAGGGCAACTCTGCCCATTTCTGCTCTTCTGCAGCATTCACAGCTCCAGTGCACTCTCCGGTGTAACTTGGTTTCAGTGTCTCCAGCATTCAGGTGTGGATGTGACAAGTTCCTTGTCATCTTCATACTTCTTTCAGCAAGCCAAATGTCAATCACCCAAAGTAATTTTGTACACTCCTAGTCAAGTTTCTTACACAAGATATGCTAAGTTCCCATGACAAATTGCTGTGGAAGCAGGTTGGGTTATTTTGTCTTTTCCATTTTTTTTTTTTTTTTCCTTCTGCACAAGCAAGAATTCACCAGTAGTTTAGCCTGTTTTCTAGAAGTTTAAAAATCAGAACTTTTTTTTAAAAAAAAACTATGTTTCATAGTGTTCAGTCCCATCCTCCTCAGAATCTGCTGGCTGCATGGCTGTGTGCAGGACAATACTGATGTGTCTTTTCAGACAGGCATTAAGACCCGTGTGGTGTGTGATGTAATTCAGAGTTTTAATGTGTTCTGAAAAGGCCTAAAGAAAGTAAGCAGACATTCGTATGTCAGGATAGCACAAAGTTGTGTTGGTGGTGTTTTTTTTCTTTTTCTTTTTCTTTTTTTTTTCTTTTTTTTTTTTTTTTTTCCCTCTCTCTCTCTCTTTTGCAAAGTAAATGTTAATGTCTAAGTACTTCCAAGGCATCACACAGGTCACTATTACATCATGGATGATTTCCATTTTCTGCTCTGCATCATTTTGTTTTCCTGGCGTAGGAAAGCAAGCTAGTACTAGACTAATGCTGTGTGTATGCAGAGAGTGCACAGCCAGGTCCTAATAGCTTCGTGCCTGCTTTCTTGTCCATCGTTTATCATCGTTATTATGCATCTGCTAACAAGGAACTGTTTAGCAGAGTCACACAAGGGGCTGCCTAATGTTTTACTACCAGATTTGTGAAGAAGGAAAAGGATGGAACAGAGGAATAGTTTTAAGAAGTGGGGAATAAACAGAGGCTTTTAAATGTAATTCCTGGCTGTCATCATCCTAATTAGCAATGGTTCTACTTGATGCCTCAGTTCAGAGGGTGTGAATAGTACTGCTTCATGTCTGTCACGGTGATTAATGTCTTTTTTGGTAATAAACCAGTAAAATATACAGTTGTATCATAAATCTATAGAGTACCCTGCCCTAGAACAAATATGTGACATTACCCAATTACATCAATGGTGATGTCCTCTGTTTGGACTGCTGAAAAGTCAGACTGATGACATGTTAGGGGTGTCTGCTGAGCCAGAATATTCAAGGGAATAGATAGAAACAATAGCTTTATAAATATACATTGAATTTAATAACAGTTGTTTCACTCGTTTTGAATTGTTCTCCTCATCATGGAAACCAGCTTTTGCTGCACAATCCACTGCAGAAACGGAGAGACAATAGAATTGCAGCTAAGTGAAGTGCATTCATCATGCAGTATCCCTGATGATCTCCTGGAACTGGTGAGAGAAATGGGGTATATCTCACTGAATTCAAAATGTTATGCTCATTTTACACATACAGTGACTATGAAAGGCAGCTCTTAAAGCAAATCTGTAAATTCATATTAATTTTAGTGGGCTTTCAAACATCCCTAAGCTGAAGCCTGTGGCTTTGAGGAATTTGATAGCTACATTTTTATTTCACTTTTAAGCAATTAAAATTCACTTTTCAGCCTGGAGAAAAGGAGGCTCAGGGGTGACCTTATCGCTCTCTACAGGTACCTGAAAGGAGGCTGTAGCGAGGTGGGGGTTGGTCTGTTCTCCCACGTGCCTGGTGACAGGACGAGGGGGAATGGGCTACAGTTGCATCAGGGGAGGTTTAGGTTGGATATTAGGAAGAACTTCTTTACCGAAAGGGTTGTTTCTCATGCCATGTAAGCCAGAAGGTGACTGGAACTGCAGAAGCAGATGAAAGAGAGCATTATCCTCTGTCTTTCTTCCTAAAGGAGGTATTTCTTCAGCTGACTTAGTCTTGAGGAAACATTCATCTCTGGATTGCAGTGTTTGTGGAGCAGAGCAATCCTAATTTACGTGACAGCTGATGCTAAGATACTATGCAATATCTTAGTTTTTGCTTATTCATTAAAGACTTTAATGCCAAGTTAAATAATCAAAGCATGTTGCAAGGTTTAATAGCTAGTTCTCAGACAATATAGGATACCTTGCACTAATGAGCTGCACCTCACCAGACTTTTATGGTGTAACTTCATTTTGAGAAATGCGGTGCTCTGAAATGACTGGAAGGCGATGCTGGATATTAGTTGCAGTAAGAAGAAATGAAGAAATATAATTTATAAGAGATTATTCTTCTTCTTCCAACAAATTCTTCTCTTTTGGCACAGCCTATAAGTTACAGAAACGTATGGTTCTTACGGGATTTTCACACCCAGACAGTGACTGTAATTCCATGCTGTGCTCATGAAAGTCAGTGCTCGCAGGGAAGTGTGGTTACAGCCATGGAAATCAGTGCTTAAGGTTTGTGTTCTGCACACAAACATCTGTAATGCTCAGCTCCTATGCATCTCAGTGTATAGTTGGCACCTATACCCTCCATTTTCAAAACCTGCAGAGAAATTGGGTACTCAAGATCATAAAATCTATCTGCAGGAAAGTAAAATACAGGTTTGAGTCAGCTGAGTCCTTGTGTGGTAACAACTGCAGAGCACTGTTTCTCATTGGGTTTAAGGAATGCATATGAACCTTATGGTTTTGCTCACTCAGGGATAATTGCTGAACTCTCTTTGCATGGGTGAAGATGATATACATAAAAGGGAGCAGTACTGGACTCACAACAAGGATCTATACTGTTTTCATTTACATGTACAGGAGGCATGCATAGATTTTTGTGTCCATGCCACAGTGGTATTACTACATATTCACATGCCAGTGACTCCTCCTCAGAAAAGATGCGGTATGGCTTTCTGCACAATCATTCTTAAACTTTGTTATGTGTAGTTTCCCAAAATAGTGCCTACCTGGTAGATGAGGGACAGGATTTTTATCTGTTTTTGGCAATGGACCTGCTGGAGCTGGAGATGATGGCACTGGTGCAACAACACTTGTCTGGGAGCAGAATTAAGTCATCTGTGAATGTTTTCATGTGAGCCATAGGGGTGCTAGTTGTGAGATATGTGTCTCTGGTTGAAGGAGAAGAAAAACCCTATAACTGTCCTTTTTGTTTCCTTGTTTGGAAATAGGGGTGCTGTGTACAGCTGTGGGCACCTTCCCTGAGACGAACTCCAGTGCGTAGCATGCACACAGAAAGGTGCATTAGAGCAGTAGTAAGCTCCAGAAGTTAGGTGCTGCTTACTTGAAGACCCATTTTATCAGTTACTGTTCAGCAGAGCTGAGCTGGCAGACTGGACTCCCATTTTTAAAGACTAATGATATATGGCCTATCTTTTTGAGTTATTTTGAAGTCCCCTCCCCTGTTACACTTCAGCAGTGCAAGATATTTGCTTCTAAATTTTACTTGGATCTCTGCTGAATTCAGGCACCATGGCTCAGTCTCACTGTCTCTTTTCATGGGGCTGGGGCAAAGAGTCGTTTGTCTGCATATCCCATACAGAGTCAAAGGAGCTAATGTGTTTTTGTGTATTATTTCACCAGTACTATTAAGTAAATTAACTTTGATTGATAATTCAGCAATGTGCACAGAAAAGTCTTCTCCATGAAGTAATATAGCAAATTCATTACTTGACATCTCACCTGATGTTGTCCTCCTTTATCAACTACTGTTTTTTGAATATAAATTTGAATATAAAGTGAATGCTGTAGACTAGGAAACCTATTTCATGTGTGCTACAGCAGCACTCTGTTTCAGATGGAGGGAATACAAAAAAGTTCAGAAAGCTTTCCATGTTAGATATGAAAGACAGGAATTAGCCAACATGAATCATGAGCTGCACTGACTAACTCAAGAATACTGAGTTTTCATTTGTAAAATTTAACAATAATATTGGTTTTCTGTGAATTCAGTAAATGACCATAAAACTTCCAGTCAGCATTCTCAACTTTTATCATGCATGTTTCTGACTTTCTTTTTGTGTATGCTAAGCTTTCATGCTAAACTCACCTGAAACTCTTGGGCTCCTAAACTCTTGGGCTCTGAGCAATAATAATAATTTAACAAATCTTAGCATGTAATAAAAACAGCATATTTATTTGAAATACCTCAGGATCAACACATTTTACAAGGAATACTTACACAAAGTATTCCCTAAACAAGAAGTAGGGGAGATGTTTAAAGATGGAAATTCTGGTGTCTTTTAAGGCAGAGTAGAAAGCAGAAGGCTTTCAAGAGCTCAGGACTCTTATTTTGTGGGTTGTGTTTTCTCTGTGAGCCAGAGGGTGATCTTGGTTTAAGGTCAAGACAGTGTATAGCCTTTGTTTCTTTGCTGCTGTTTCACTGCAACATGTACTCGTTCCTGGATATTAATGTTCTTCCCTCATTCTGCTGGGTGCTTTTGCTAAGAATTATTTATGGAACAAAACCAACAAGCTGAATCTTCTTCTTGACCACTGGTGGCCCTAAAAAGGAGGATATATTAACAAGCTGATGATATCACTGCCTTTGTGCTGATGAGTACAGCTAGCCACAGATTTTTATAGCTTGGTCGGGAACAGTTTAAAAACTGTTTTGGCAGATCTCTGGGTGCCATTATGAACTTACTTAACTCCTTTTCCCATTTCCAAACCATTTAGTTTTAAGTCTCTCATGTGATGTTTGCTAATCAGGTCATATATAGAATCAGAAAGAAATGAAAATTAGAATAACATTGCACAAAATGAGAAAAGCATACAAAAATCTACAATTTTCTCTTCGTACAATTTCAGTTTTATTATGGTAATGAAATGCTTAATTATGTACTCTTCAGCTAGTAAAATATATCTTGGGATGATACTATTAGCACATATTTTGTAAAACTCCAATGACAATAAAAGGATACATAGTTTTATGACTAGGTAGCAAATTGGCAGTATCACCTGCATGCTAAGTGAAGCTAAAATAACTCAATTAATGAGATAATAACACGTGGGACTAAAAAAACAAAGGTGTTGGATAGGTGAAGAAATGCTTTACGTTAAATCCAAAATATGGGTATAGTTCAAATAATATTAAGGTTCTGACTCAAGCACGTGGAAGTATGGAAAGAGAGAGTTAAGGCTGCCTCTCTATACTTAATATGCCCTGGTGCCTTTCCAACAAATATTTTATTATGTGAGCTCTCCCGGTGATTTTGGAACATGAACAGCATTTTGGACCTCCATAGGGATTTGACAGTGATTTTTTTTTTTTTTTTTCTGAAACCATTGAGGAAAAACAAAATTGCAGAGAAGTGGTAGAGAGAAAATCTTCAGTTCTGTTTTCAGTCTGTTAAAGGTAAATATAAACCTTTCTGTGCAGACTTCCCCTCCTGTCTCATATTAAGGTATGGTTAAAATATTTTGTTTAAAAAATGTGGACTGTGGTTAGAACTTGGGCAGAATTTTATGCCCCCTTCAAATGTTTTACTTGCAGAGAAAGCTGCTTCCACCCCTTTTGTACAGGTCATTAGGCAAACCTGCAGTCAGAGCTCTGCTTTTCTTCACTCAAATCAAAAGCTTCTTCTATTGCTGGTAAAATTGGAAGATGGACTTAAGTCTTCTACACTGTACCCTGATGCTGAGCAATTTTGGCACAAAACCATGCCAAACTTGGTTTTCCTCTCCTATGGGACAGAAGCATCATTCCAAACCTTGAGAGATGGCATAAAATAAAATGACTGGTAGGTGCTTTAGGTGGTGATGGGAACAGAAGATGAGGATTTCAATTTAGGTATCTACATGCTCCTCCTTACCGCAGTATCTGAGCTTCCTGCACACCTCACAGAACTGGTATTGTAGCTGCCTGTTTTACAAGTGGGAATATCAATGTAAGGAAATGCATTGCAGAGCTGGGAGATGATTCCTCTCCACGTGAGTACCTCATCCAGTGCAATACTCCCAGGATCTCTCTTCTGAAGGCTACAGATTTTCTGCGTGCAGCCAAAATGGTTACTGATTCATCCAGTGTTTCCTTAGGTTGTCATTTGTCCCTGCACACTTTGTGTCCAGTTTTCCCATTGATATGGATGGGAATAATATTAAAAATACAATTCACTGAGTTGAATGCTGAGTAAATTATATACAATATTCTCCCTGCTATTGCTGGATGTTCTGTGGAGATCAGTTGATACCTCTTTAGGTCAGCCATTAGTTGTACTCTGAAAACAAATCCTTTTGTTTTTAATTTTTTTTTTTCTTCTTCTCTTGAAACAAAATAGCTTTATAGTCACGACCAATAGCTCCCAAGACTTACGGAAAATTAGCAAGGTTATAAAACCTACAGCGTGTGTGTGGTTTGCTGTTGCAGCTGCACTTTAAAATAAAAGTAATATACTCACTTGTCCTCCTTAGAAAAGCATCTATAAATTAGCACTCTTTGAAAAGTTCCTGATGTCTAGCACAGTTTTTATACATTGCAGCCAAGACGTGGCTCCTCCATTTTTAACACTTCGGTCCATTTAAGCTGTCGTGCTGATATCCAAGGTCTCTATTCTGGTCCTTTTCTTTATAGCATTTTCTGACTATCTTTTCCTTCTAAGAGGTGTGGTGCGGGGCCTACACAGCAGCTCAGCACCTGACTACAGTGCTTTGCTTCCACCCCAAGCAGAAGAATGTCCCTACTGTCTTGTCTGGTGGGAAAGGGGAAGAGTCAAAGCCACTGCTCTGGGGATGAAACACGGAGGAGGGCTCGGGCAACCCTGACTCCTAAGATCTTATGGACTGCCTAGCACCTTCTGCTGTCAGAGCCCTTCCTCCACCTCCTCACACCCTTTTTATCCTCTTTGCCATAGACCTGGGACTGGGGTCTCCTGTGTGTGGCAAGTGGACACACGGAGCTGCCTTCCAAATGAGTCACCATAAGGCCTCAGCCTGTCTCTCCTCCACCCATGCCTCCACAAAGGTCATGCCTGAGAAGATCCAAGAGGCCACCTCTCCACGTGGAAACCATGAGTGTGACCATGGCTGGTATAGTGTCCTCCCAGCTCCCTATGATCTGTGGGGCTGGAGACCAGTGTGCTTTCAGCAACAGCGGGGTTGTCTCCTTCAGAGCACATTGGGAGGGGTTGTGCCCACATTGTGAGGGCCTGCTGACATCTGTGTTTCCATCCACTCAGCGCTGAGGTAGCTGTTTACCTAACACCCTTCAGCAATGAGGTTTAGGGGCGTACCTCAGAAAGGCAGTACGTGGTGCTTTCTACAGCACTGAGAGTGAAGGGGAGAAACTTAAAGCCAATGGGAAGGATTTGCATTAGCTCTGCTGCCAAGAAATCTTTCCTAAACTCTCTCCTTCCATAATATCTGGGTCAAAATAATACCGACTCTACTAAATCTCCAATTTTCTTGCTTTTTGTGTATCAACACTAGGACAAAGCAATTACAGCCCCCAGAGACACACATGAGTGAAGCAAGTGAGCCAGAGATATTAGTGTTGCTGTTGTCCTTCCCTGCCCTGTCCTCTGCCTTTGTTAATCTGCATGTGCAAATTAAACTGAAATTAAACTCTTAATTTATCATCTTGTTGTGGTGACAGCAGGCAGGACCAGAATGCTTTACAAACACGTAGCACCACATTAACATCAGAAACAGATTCTTCCCCCGAGAGAGGGGAAGATTTCAAAGAATGCGGAAAGATACCACAGGGCTGTAATCCCTCTTGCTGTACAGAAAACAACTGATTGTTGTTGAAACCCTTGGAGGGGGGAGGTGGGCCCAGGGATCTGCACAACACATGCAGGCTATGGCTTTTCCACCATCGAGAGTGGAGATGGGAAATTTGAAATAAACAACCTTGGGGGGGTGGAAGGAAAAAAACAACAAACAACAACAACAACAACAAACACACACACACACACAAAAACAAACAAAAAACAAACAAAAAAACATGTCAAAAGAGAAAGGATACTGCATGGTAATAACTCAGTGTGACTGCCCACAAAAGTGCACTGCTCTGAGGACCAGCCCTCTGGATGCAGACCATCTCTGCTACAGGAGGCTGCGGGCTCTGCTCATGTCCCCACGCTGTCTTCACCTGCCTCTGCCCATTGCTGTAGGGCACCGAGCTGCCCCTCTTCCCCTCGTGGGGTGCTAGCAGATAGCCCGAGATCTGCCAGGGCCATCTGTGTGGACACCCTGCAGTCCTGATTTAGCAAAGCACTTAAACACATGCTTAAGGGATTTGCTGAATTGGATGCTGCTCTCTCCGCTGGCTCCCTCCACATCTCCTGGCTCCCTGACCACTTGGCTACGCCACTGCTTTCTTTACTCTGTCAGATGCTCCCACCATCCAAAGCTGGACCCTTCTCCTTCTTCACGGTGCCAAAGGTGCCTCACAAGGTAGGTCCTTTTTGGGTTATTTTGCAGCAGAAGTTGCACTTGCTCTACCCACACAGTTAGGGGCACATCCCATCCAGCTAACAGACCCAGGGAGTGTGGTCTCCAGCCACACTGGTGTGTCCGGGAGCTGTCCCTGCCTGCCACATAGACTGTAGGGGTTTAAGGGATTTAAGACTGTACATCTGGGGGCTTTGGTAGGAAAAAGCTTCAGAGCTCCTAAGCCACTTCTCTGATAAATAAAGCTTCTCCCTTGGACATCTAGAATCTCTTCAAAATGTTACCCTTACTCCTGTATTCAACTTCAGCTTACAAAATCTTCAGAAGTGTTTTGATTCCCACAGAGGCAAGTTTATTTATTCAGTCCTGCTCTGCTCCATCAAAGAGACCCCAACCAGGAGAAGTCATCAGTCATCAGCTTGGGAGGGACTCCTGCCTGCAGTAGCGATGCTCTGCAGGGAAATACAAACCTGCCAAGCTTTACTTACCTTAGCCCAGCATGAGGCAAGGCATGCTGATAGATGCACGGCTCCGACACACTTTGTAGATCGGGATGGGGAAATGCATCACCAGGCAGGAGCAGGGCTCACGTGCCCCCACCACTTCATGTTTTTTCATGAGTCCCAAGCCCCACGGGACAACATGAGAGTGGGAGCAAAGAAAGTTTGCAGAGCAGCCCTGGGTGAAGTATGCACAGCTGGAGGTGTCTCGCAGGGGAAGAGGAACAGGGGAGAGCTGTGAGCGATGATTAACTGTAGCCATTAAATGCAGAAAGCAGTGACATAATTTTGGGAACATGAATGTACCATTTGAACTATCCTAGAAGAATGTCAAGTGCCGTGAAAATAACACCATATGTTTAGAGAGCCTGTTCTGGAGGTTTCCAGACCACAAAGCTGGATTTTTTTGGGCTGGAGCGCCCCAGCGGGCTCCTTTGCAGACGCGGCTCCTGGCTTGGCAGACCTTGGGAACTTGTCCTTTGCGTGGGGCAGCCGTGCAAAAGCCTCTCCAGAGCCACCTAGACTGACAGGCAGGTGCCAGTGTGGAACTGTGTGTTCTCCATACGAGGCCACGCAGCTTGTGAATCAATGGCTGGACTGTTGTTTTACTGTGCTGGCATGTGTCTGGATGGGATCCCAAGGCTTCCCTCAGGAGAACCTGGATTCAGGTTCTGGAGAAGCTGAGCTAGCAGGCTGATGCTGTGCCCCTCCACCCTGCAAACCAAAAATAATAATAATTAAAAAAAATAAAAAATAAAAATAATAAAAAAAAAATACCCCTTTAAAAGTTGTATTTCAGGTCTCCATAAAGAAGCCTGTAAGGAAGTCTGAATTAGTAGGATTGTTTTGTTTGGAGGTTTTCCGCTAGGACTGAGGCACTGTGTATGGGGCAGACTCAGGACTTTGGTATCTCTGTTAAGATCAACTTGCAGTTTGGGATTTTTGATCAAGCAGTGCTGGGCGGCAGATGTGTGGAGCTGGGTGCCATAGCTGGGCACCAGTTTCTTGCATGGTGCTGCCATTTGGAAGTGGGGGAGCAGAGGAAAAACCATGCCTGCCACCACTGTTAAAATCAACATTTCTGCAAATTCACCTGCAAGAAGCAAACCCCTTCAAGTGCTGCATTTGAGAAATAAGTATTTTTCCCATAAGAGGCTTTAAAAGAAAGGGCCCTGCTGAAAGAAAAGAAGTTCTGGTGATTCAGCTGAACAGAGCGCAATGTACTCAGCAAAAATAAGAAAGAAAGGAATGAAAGTGTTAGCAGAGACTTGGTTATTGGCAACAGAGGGATATTAGCCAAGTTATAATGGATTGTCAAACTAGGTTCTTGTTTGTGTAACCTCCCAAGTTCCTTGCACTGAGTCAACATCTAGCCATCTGGGATGGGGGGCAGGGAATAACTTTTTGTTAAAAAAAAATAAAATAAAATCATGTAAAAATCAGTTAAATTTATGTTTCTATTCTAACGGAAGACATGTTTGAAAGGAAAACATACCTTTTGGAGTGAAGCATTTGTTTTTATTCTTTACAAGTACTTGTTTGAGGTCGTGTTTGTTAAATGGCTTGTAGTTATTAAGTCATGGCGGTTTCCCCTGCTAACATAAAAATAGGTGTGATTGAAAAATTCATAGCAGGAAAATAAAACTGCCTTTCACCCACTTGGACTTCACTTGACTTGGTGAGATATTTGTAAACCCTGACTAACTAACAAGCATATTTCTTTCAGAAAGGAGTACAATTCAGATAGAAATTTGTCAAGAAGACCCACAGAGGCTGCAGAAATAACATCACAAATCATGAGTCTACCCAAGGGCACATCCGTTCCCAAGGTCTGGTGCTTCCTGACAAGGGAAACGCAAAATACCTAAATAAGAAAGCAAGACAAACTTGGTTATCAAAGATGGATTTTCAATAGCAAATATTTTCCAACCTGCCTCCCTCCAGATTCAGTCGTATCTTATGGTTAAGACCCCTTGGTTTTGGTAGTCACAGCAAGAGTGTCTTTAAAACACTTGTGACCTCTTGTTGGTATACTGGTGTGTGAAAAATAGTGGTGCTGTGTTTTGCGCCACTCTGTCTTTAGTCCCACTCAAAAGCCCAGGGAACTGAGTGGATGGATATCAGTTGGCTTGGGATGACTTTGGGTCAGGTCCTGCTTATGCCTTGTGCTAGTGAAAAACAAGGATGATATGTCTGAGAGCAACTTTCCTGACTTTGTCCTGCTCTGCTCCATAAGTGAGCATAAAAGGATAATTATTTTCATACACAATTATATTAATGAGTACAGAGGTAAGAGGAGGTGGCAGCCCTCTGATCTTACCATGGTTTTTTGAGAGCGGGGTGTGACAGTGGAGTCCTCTGCAGCAAGCCTGGCAGAAATCACTCTGCCATTGGATCTAAGTAATTTTGTACAAAAATCCTGTTGGTAACAGTCCTAACGCTTTGTTTTGTGGTCGTGCATGTGGGCAGATTTACTAACTTGCAGAATTCAGTACATCATAATCAGTTTCTGGGTCATTAAATAGACTTGGCAAACTTTTACTGTACTTCATAACAAGTTTATTATTATTATTATTTATTATTATTATTATTATTTTGTTTGTTTCAAGTGAAACTAGAGAGAGAGCCTTGAATTTGAGTGTTCTCAAATATTATTTATTTCTTCTGTTTTTAGAATTTATCTTTGGTTTTGCTGCCCAGAAGAAAAAAAAAAGACCCTGGTGGCACTGTGTGCTCATAAAACAGAAGAAATAAATTATGAGAAAGAAACTTTTGGAGACACGGTACGTCAGTCATTTAATTTTCATTCAGATGAAACTGCATCCCAAGAAATATATCCTACCAGAATTACCCTACTGATAAAAAAAAATGTTTCCTCAGCAAGGGTTAACTTTCTCTTGTGCACAAGGATCTAATTTATTTAAATCCCTATTGAGCTTTTAGCACACAAATGAAGTGTTACACGGTTTTGCTGGAGCTCTTGGCACTGGGTGAACTTTTCCCATCATAATATTGACTTATTAGACACGTGCAAAGTCTGTCCACCTCGTGGTGGCTGTGAGGCAGAAGGCAGCACCGTAAGGAGCCCCAGTGTGGACAGGGCAACTCGAATCCAGCTCCAGTGGATCTGCTACAAGAGATTGTGTCCAGAGGGGATAATCCCATCCCACTGGGACGTGGTGTACGTTGCTGGGTAGTTGTCCTGCTTCAGGGCACTCTGTGCTTTCCGAACTTCATGAGGAGCCTGCAGCTCTTGCAGAAAGCACCTATGAAATTTAAACTAATGGCAGCCACTTTGCACCATCTCGGTGGGATTTTTGGTAAATGCATATTGGTAACTGTGGGTATGTTACGCAGTGAAGTGATTCAGAGTGGTGACCTCGAGACCAGGCTTGCAGTACTTATGTAGTGATTGTGGAGACCCAGGGGTAGTACTGAGCCCAGGCCAGTTTTTTAACACACATCGCTGTAACTGAGGATGTGAAGTTAATGTTTGCATGTGGGACATTGACTCCTATGCCGGTATATGTCATAATAATAGAAATGCAAACAACTATGTAGAGACAGGCATACGTGTGGGCTTATGTTATAAAAATGTGTCTTAAGGTATTATTCGCAAGCTTCATCCAATTGACAAGAAGAAAGAAGACAGACTTCATATACAAATGCTGGCCTGGTTTTCATTTACCTGGTTGTCTTTGTACTCTTCCAGCAAATTAAAATGGTCTTTGTATAGGTGGAAATATAATTTGAACATCAGTTATTTATTTATTTATTTATTTATTTTTATTTTTTACAATACCAAATTAGAATAAAAGAGACTTAATATAGATGAGGGTGAAACTTACTTTTTGCCTTTCCTCAGCCTTTTCAGTGCTAAATCTGGTTGTTCTGAAACTTCATCAGCATATGGACTGGAATTACAATTTGTTTTGGGCTGTTCTTTATAGGAAGGAAATATTAATGTTACCAGAACAGAGAGATTTTCAGGGGGTGATGGAGCAACACAATGCTTGATTGTCTTGTGTGACGTTCTTTCTAAATGTGGAACCACATATTTATAATGGCTGTGCTTATCAAGTATCTGTTGGTAGGGATTTTTTTTACTGACATGTCTGATTACAAGCATGGCAAGTCTTCAGAGATGATGTTAACGTGTCTCCTGATTTATGAAATCAATAGAAACATTTCTTTCAGACAGGTTTTAATATCCTAAAAGCACTCATAAGAAAATTATTGCTGTAAGTTAGCTAATTAAGATTAAATGGACTTTTTTTTTTTTTTTTTTCCTGAGAGTTTTAGGATAGGTCCCATGTTCATTACATATCATGCATTTGAATATCCAAAAAAGTGAATTTAGCCTGAAAATCCTTCCAGAAGCTTATCTGGAATTTGAATCTCAGCAGTAACATACTATTTGCAGAGAGAAAGGTAAATGCAAGGGAGTAATGGTTACAAGATTTTTTTAGTAAGAGTTGCATGGGGTTTTGGCCAGACAGTCATTGGTTTACATCTAAGTACCTGTCAAAACTTTGTTTTCAGTTGTTTTGTCTTCAGTATTAACTTGAAAGAGCATGAATCAGCAGAGGCCAACAAGTCAGGCTGTTGCCCTGACATGGAATATTTTACTGGAGGACTTGTGAACCACTTCAGCAGTACAAAAATCTTCTCATTGGCCTTAGGCTGTTGTGTTGCCTTGTGCTGTGAATGGCTGCAATGTAACATATGCCTTCTGCTTCCTGATTTCTCTTTGCATTCGGCCATCTACAATAACTTTCCAAAAAGTCCTTGAAAACTTAGAATCTTCTTTTATTGTCAGACTACTTTAGAGTCTGTCATCTGCCTCCTTAGTAAATCTGTATTCCTCCTCCTTTATCGACAAATTATCAGTGTTTGGCATAAAAGGACATCTTAAGTCTTACCTTGCACTTTAGTATCAGGCTATGCAAAAGAAAAGAAGTGATGTTGTGGAGACAAAGCAAAAACTACAGAATAGAAAATGATTTGACTTTAGACATTATCTATATTACATGGCAATATTCATGTATTTCAGCTGCTGGCTGTACAAGGAGAACAGTTTCTGTTCACTTGACAAATGTTCTTGAGTTATGTAAAGTTAAAACCTTTTAGAAACAAAACTGGCAGCAAGTGGACTGACAGTGAATTATGTTGTTGATGATGAGGAGGATGCATCTAGCTTTCCTGCTCTTGAAAACTAACTGATGCAAATTGATAACCTATTTTAGCCACCAAAAGTTTGCCTAGCCAAAGAGTTATCAGAGAATTATTCCTGGTTTTGGTTCAAGCTCTACCTTCTTCTGAAATAACTTTATATATAAGATGAGCCTCATTGACCAGAAACACGTATGTCCAGGTCCACCAGAGTCCTTCAGAGCTCAGCTTCACTGCTTCTGACTTGTATGCTCCTAGCTCTGGGAACAGAATAAACAAGTCCATCTTAAAGCCCTAAGTTCCTTACCCAGTGAATAGGCAGAACTCAGTGTATGAGAATGGGCTAAATTATTGCAAAATCATGTCCATAAAAACGAGTAATGAATATTGCAAAGAACTACAAAGAACTATAAATACAAAATATGTAGTAGATGGAAAACAGAGATACTGTGTAGACATATCCAGAAGGCTTAGATTTTGGAACAGGCTTTGTTGGGAAGTAGCCGAATTGCTGTCACTGAGGTCTTTCAATAAGAGATTAGACAGAATGTATGAAGGACATGCTGGGCACATTGGAGCTTGATTCAGAACAAGGCAGCACATACTTGGTGGGATGAAATCATAGAAATGCAGTGCTGGAAAAGATGTCAGATGATTAACTGCTTTAGGCCTGTTATGGACATATTGACAACACAATTATAGTACAGATTGGACTGAACCATTTTTTGAACATGATACTAGATATTAGAAATGCTAGATTGATTCATAATAATTATCATGTGCATAAAGCCAGACTTTTGTCTTTGTCTTTCTTCTGAGCTAAAAGACTCATACACTGTTTGTATCTATCATATAGAGCGGGTAGATGTACTATACCCAGCAGTGTGATTTCTGCTGTCTCACTGAACAAATATGTAAACAAGAAATATTAATATGCATTAAAAATTTCCCAAATTTATATCTACAAAAAATGTAATTGCAGGCTAGACTGTCTTCTGCAAGTTGTTTATGGGCCAAATGTCACGTTGCATCACTTTTGAAATTAGTGTATTTATTTTGGGGCTCTAGGCTTCAGATGAGTTCCACATGTACTCCAGATTTAACAAATTCATCATTGGTGTCTTATTATCACTTGAAATTACTTCACTTCACAACTAGGTCAGATCCAGGGTTCTCATTTGTTTTCCATAGCATGAATCACATTTTAATACAGAGTGTCTTGTGTATATCTCCTCTTCCCATTTTGCAATTGTGAAACACACTTGTGGTGTGGATAGTTATTATATACATGGAAAAGTAAAGTTAGGAAAATATTTCATGCAATTTTAGCTTCAAAACAGCTCAATAGTTGCGACTAAGGAGAGCCAGCTCTGTATGACTAGCCAGTTCCCCACCATGGGCTATTTCTGAGGACATGTGTCAGTATCGTTTTGTAATATTTCATTTCTAAGCTGCCTGTGTGTATTCATTATTTGCTGTTTCTTTTTAAAGAATTCTACTTTCTGTCTACTCTCTGTCTTTGCATATCTCTGTTTCTCTCTGCTGACAAGACCAAAGCTAGAAAGCAGTGTGAGAGGTGGCTCCAAGTCACAAGTCTCTGGCATATGTGAGTCCAGGGGCAATGAGAGAGAGACAGGCTTTTCTGAGCAGGAAATTGGAAGAAGGTCTGGTCAAATGTTCTTCACTAAAACCTGCTTTTTGAAAAAATATTGTGTTTTCGACCAAAAAAACCTGCCTGCTTGCCCTGCAAATTACCAGTATTTCACAAAATATGAACTGCCATGCCAGAAGGGTTAAAAAAAAAAAAAAAAAAGTTTTGTTTTGAGTATTCTCCTGTAGCTGCTTGGTGGCATTTGTAGTTAGGTTGCCTCACCACAGGGCTGATGTGTCTGACTGCCATCTGGGCCTGTCCCTCTGCCTGTACTGCAGCCCTGCCTGCACCCTCAGAGGGGTGTTGGCGAGGGGAGCTGGGGAGTGCTATGGGAGGAGAAGTCTCCTTTTCCAGTATGCCTGAGGCTACTGGGGGATGGCTTTGCTTGATAACGTACGCTAGCCAGGCCTAACACATTTCAATAAGACAGTTTAGCCCAGCATTTCTGTATGCTCATTTATGACTCCTCTGTCTTTTTCCTAGTGAAGAGGTGCTACCCTACTTATTGTTTGTAATCAGGAAGTCTGTCTGAGGAGACCTCAAGGGATTTAACTGACCCAGTTTGGCTTGTTTGGTCATTAGGATTGCACAGCTCATGATTGGAAGGTATATCTCACCAATCCAAAAAAACATGCTCTATTGCAATGGTTGCAACAACAGGAGAGAAGTAAGCTCTGACAAATCTGTTAGTGCATTCACATTTGCACATGCTTATTTACAACCACTTTACTCCACAAATCTGTTAAGTCAGCTCCCTTTTTTGCTCTGACCAAATTCCCACTTGACACTGCATCTCAAGTAGGCTGTGTAGATCTTGTCAAAAGTACATTGTGAAGTTAGAAAAGATGCAGAGAAAGGCAATCAAAATCATTAGAGGGATGGAACGCTTGGAGGTGATTGTGCCAAGAAGGTCGTGACACAAAAGCCTGCTGCCAGCTCTGCTGTAGCGTGTAGCACCTAGGAACACTGTCACGTAGCTGCCAAATTAAGCATCTGTCATGGGTATATGGCTCACAGACATAGTGTTTAGTTTAAACATAAAATGTTCTGGGCACTGGCTAAAAATATGCCATTTTGACCAGTGTTACAGAGGTTGTCATGGGGATGTCTTGCTCTCTCAGTCTTTCATAAAATCCCTATGGAAGCTAAAAGCAAGGGTTTCCTGAGAGGGGTGATGTGAGGAAAAAAGCATCCTGCATTTCAGCTTTTTAAAAATGAAATTTAATATATGGAAATTAGGAGCGGAGATGGTATCATAGGCAGATAGTTCTTAGAGGGCCAAACCCACTGTGAAAATCTCTTTCAGTTCTAATGTGGAAAAGTGAATCTGGTCTCTCAGTGGTTACTTGCCAGTTCTATAAAAAAATAAATAATAATAATTTTAAAAAATTGTTTCCAGGTTCTAATTAGGCAAAACAATGTGCACTCTGTGACACACTGGACCTCAATTTAATGGCAAGTTTCTTTGGCAGTTCAGAGCTCTGCATTGCACTGAAAGCTATGTGGCAGCTTCACAAGCATTCCCAATCTCTGGAATATACTGAGTAGTGAGCTATTTGGTTACACATATTAAGTGGATTGAAATTACTCCTTGTATATTGCTTAAATGCAGCTTGATCTGGGGTTTTGGCATGGTGAAGATGGAAGGAGATTGAGACAGAGAAGGGAGGATCTTCCTTACATGTTCAAACAGAAAAATTAGGAAGACGGTTTTGGGGATTTAATGAATAGCTGCCTATGGCCCTTTCCATGAGAAACATAAAGTAATCATTAATTTGTCTCTACTTTTCCTATATTTGCTGTATGCACTTTTCCTGTCTGCTAGGTGATGGTTGGGTTTGGGCTATACTGCTTGCACAGTACTGGCTGTGTTGGCTTCAGGTGAGCTGGAAGAGGATGAAGGGCTCTGCAGAAACACCAGGTTTGGTCCCAGGCATGTCAGCAAGCCAGGCTATTCTACTCAGACAGTAGATGCTACAGCAGGTTAGGTAGATAGTCATAGGAACGGTTTCTGGTCAGTCTTTATTGACATAAATACTCAAAATGTCAAATACATTGATAGCTGAAATCAATCTTGGAACAATTTTAATTTCTCTGTTGGAACAAATGTTATTTTTAGATTATTATTCTGGGGCAATTCTGGGGGGAAAAAAAGCTTCAGATTGGAGCATTTGTGTGTAGGGCCTTCCTGCCACATAATGCAATGTAAGATCTGGTCATTGCCATCTGTGGCCAATCTGAACCCTTTGAAGACATGCACTGAGATCTGTCAAGACCATTTCCAAAATGAGTATGTTTCTTGAGTCTGTATAGAAGCTGGGGCAAAAGAAATCCCCTCTTCCCTCAGTTAAAGGAATGAGGATCAATGTAGTCTGAGTATGACCTCAAACTAAGTAATACTTCCATTTTATGATGAGGCTATATGTTATAAGGTAGACTGTGGAGACAAACGTAGACAGGAGTAGCTATAGAAGTACAAATGACCATGTTTGTGGTGGAAGAGCAGCTGGCTAATGTCCATGTCATAACAGTCTGAGATCTGTCACAGGAAATTGCAGGTCTGGTAGAAAGGATTTTCAGTATTCAATTAATTCAAAGGTAGCAATTTATGACTTGGGGATAATGCTTGTAACACACTCTACTGAAGTAAGGAAAAAATCATCTGGGCAGTTTATTAGTGTGACCTCAGTAGTATGCAAGGATTTGAAAAAAATAGAGAACAGTGATAGAAAGGCAAGTAGAAAATGGACTTAAAATAACCCAACTCACACACAAAAACAACAAATTATCAAATATGAATTTTCTGAGGTTAACTGATACTTCTTTGACAAGACAATTCCTTTCGAGAGGAAGTAAAATGTAGAGATTTAATCTAGCAGGGCTTCAGTACCACTGAGCTGTGTGGGAGACTGAAATAATCTGAGGGAGACGGGTATTTCTACACAAACTGTCAAGTGGTAAGGAACAGGTTAAAGAAGAGGCAATAGGTCTGCCTTCGGAAAGGGCAAGGGTTGAGCTGGAGGAAGAGAGCTGTGGCATTCCTTCTGCACCATCTGGAAAGTGTTCCTGTTTAGTTGTCCCATTGATAAATTTGTCATCAGAAGTCACAGCATGCTAAAAGCACGGGCTGATGGAACGAGCTGGGAGGCATTGTCTGCAGAGGGAAGGACTGAAATATTTTCCTGGGCAAAGCAGGTGGACCTTCTGGGTGGAACAGCAGAAATGGGACCAAATATAGCAACAAAAAGGTCAAGGTGAAGGAAGTAGGCTTGGTAAGACAAATGGTTTTGATAAGTCATCCTAGTATAACCTCCTGCGCTGAGTGAAGGTTGCTTGCATGATTATACAGAATTTAATTAGGTGATCACAAGCTATTTTTTTTCATAGCATGTCAACCAGGTTCCATGTATAGATCATATGTCAGATAGAGCAACTCCAGAGGTGCTTCAAGAAATTTGTTCTGAGGGACACTTGCTTTTTCCACTGCAGAAGTCAAACATATGGACTGAATGAAGGGCAATGAAGAAAGAAAATGGTTAATGTGTATGAGGATTGTTGAATATCTCCCTCAGGAGCAGGACTTTCTCTGTCTGTAATGGCAGTGTTGTTTAAACCAAACTTTTCTATTTGGGGAAAAAAGGAAAGAAAGAAAGAAAGATCATGAAGATTTTTCAAAAATATTTATGAAATTTTGGAAAAAAAATGAATCAGTATTTGAGAATGTTTTGATTGGCAAGAAAGCTTTGGCTCTTCTACTGCTTACTAAAAAGACTGTGTTGGGTTTTTTTAAAGAAAATTTCCAGATGTTTGGAAGGCAGTTTAAAAAATGATAAAAATATTTGAATAGAACAAAAATTTACAATATTCTAATCTATGTCCATACATGCTGGATCTATATTGTATTCTTAATACTTTTTAAATTCTGAAGAGAGTGATAAAGTATGGTATGTTTTCAGCTCTGTGTTCTCAGCTCTAGCGCAGAGGGCTTTTAGAAGGTACTCAATATAAATGGTTGCTCGGGAAATATCTTTATATCAGCTTCTTTCTCTATTATTCTGCACTATTTTTGATATACAAGTATCACAGATATTGAGAGCTACTTTGCAGTGACTACCACAAGTCAGCGAAGGGGGCTGGGGAATGCGTTTTCAGAAGTGCCACTGTTTGCTGTGGCTTCAGAGTGAGGGTTTGTGTTTGGGTGTTCTTTTGTTCAGAACATAGGAACAGGGAGATTGAAGAAAAAGGCCTTTTTTTTTTTTTTTTTTTTTTTTTTTTTTTCCCTGTAATCAATGGTGAATTGTTTAGTGAAAGCTTTTTGACTTGGGTCACTCTAATTAAATTCATGATTCTAAATTAATGTGTCAGACTATGCGACATACGTTTCAGTTTGTTCTGGCACCAGGAGTGTACAGACAAGCTTCAAAAAACATATTTAGGTGCTTAACATCAGGCATCTGACTTTGAAAAAAAAGTATCATTTTAAATCTGTCTTGCTTTAGTTTCTTGTTCATGTGAGATCCCAAGATGCAAACGAAGATTATCTTGACGTATGCCTTTATTAAGGAAAAATTCTTGCTGGCTTCTACTCAGTGGAGATTTGGATGGAACAAGTCCTGAGAACAGAATGATTAAGCCTTTGTCGAAACCTCTCTTGCTTCCTCATGACTTCCAGAGCTCTTCTAAGTCACACAGATGCACCTCCAGCACCAGGAATTAATAATCTGATGACAGAGAGAGAGTGAAAAGCTATTAGTTTTATAGGAGCTTTTCCCCCGTGAAATTCCATTGCTGGTTGACTCTTTCTGAGAGATGATGTTGAAACTGAGAATAAATTCAGTTTCAACATTTTCATATTCATCGCTGTCACTGCCAGGAAAACGCTTGACTCTTATGCAATAACGGTCTGGACTCCTTTCAGTGCTCGCTGCAGTAGGAATGACACTGTAATGATCTCAGCTCCGTACGTCCTGGGTTCTGGACACAATCTTCTCACTTGGTCTCCCCATAGGTCTGAAACTTCAGAAGCAGCCTCCAGGTTGTGTTCTCGGAAATCCCTCACTATAGCACTAGACCAGATGGATGAGGTGCTCACACTAACCCTTCAGTACAGCTCTCCCTGCACTGTCTAGGCTGGGTACCAGAGACAGTCTCATGGGTTGTGAAACCTAACCAGAAAGCAGACCCAATCTTGATCGGCCAGCAAAAGCTTGTTCATGTGCCTACCCAGTTTCTGTGTAGTTGTGGTGATCTTGCTTCAAACACAGGCTCTTTGGGCCAGCTGAGGCCCTGGGCACATCTTTCATGTGTCCCTCTTTTAGAACAAGTTCTAAACACCTCATTGTTCTCATTTTAATGTAGAAATATGTAGCATGTGACTCATAAGGTGAATTTCCCAATTCACTTTTTATTTCCCCATTCTCAGGGAAGAAGGCTGTGTCGCAACTGTTTTCAAGGAGTTGCAGTGATTTTATTTTATTTTTTCCCTGCATCGGATAACCATGTTGCTGACTTTTCTTTCCAGAAAGAGGTAGTGTTGTCTAGTGGCTGGAATGCTGCAGCCTTAGCTTCTTTGGGGCCCCTCTCTGTTGCTGCCTGTATGACCTACAGCATGGTGGCTAAGCTATTTCTGCATCTCTTACTGAAGGTTAAAAATACCAACTGCTTGAGAAAAATACCAACTGCTTGAGACATTTTAAAGCTTTCGTGGCTCAAAAGTACTTGGAAATGATTAGGTGAATGATGGCAAATAGGCAGTATTAAGGGTTTGCTAATTCCCCTCTGACACAAGATGGCCAGTCAGTTTGAGTAGTCCCATCTACCTTTCTGTGAGTAGCCAAAGTGTGCTAGTGTGGAGAAACAAAAATGGTGCATGCAGACACAAAGAACCCTGGAAATGGAAAGAAACAGTGCTTACATGACACGGGAATGGAATGACTCAGTAATTAGTTCTTGGAAAGGAACGTTTTACAGGGAAAGTGGATAAATTTAAAGGGCAGTCTCAGTTACAAAATAATCCCTGAATTACTTAATGTATTACCAATTTCACTGTTATTTCAGATCTCTGAGGCAAAATGCTCCGAATTACTCAGGCAGCAGAATCGTCTTTTTAGAAATCATAGCAGTCTAAAACAAAATCACTCCTTCCCCATTGAAGGCTTACCTCCTTAGACTCTTACCTCTCTCCCTGACCTCAGGGTTACTATGCAGAGATTATAATGAGGACAAGAATGAAACTTGATCTCCTCTTTGTCTTCAAACCTGTAGAATTGTGGTACCCAAAGGATTCAGTACTTTGTGATTTATGACTTCTCTACTTTATTATGAAGAAACGTTAAACATCTTTATTTAATATGTTACATATCATGTTATCCAGGTTTGGCTGCTGATTGCAATACGCTCACCCTTTATTCCCTAGACGAGCAATACCTATATGTAACTTCCTACATTGTTATCAGCTTTTCAGTGCTATGCCTTATTTGTGCAATTGCAAGTTTTCCCAGTTGTCTGGGTAATTGTACCATCTGAAGGACATTACCCTGCTTTGTAGACTGCATATTCTTCTGAATCATTTCCTATGTTAATAAAATGTTTTATTTTTGTTAAAAAAAAACACCCAAACCCTAATTTAGACTAACCCCTCTGTACTTCTCCTCTCAGAGGGGTCCTGTGCAGCCCTTAACTGCACTTCTATTAACACCAGGAAAAATTCCTCTTCTGGTTGAAAGGGAGTAAGTGATAAAGTGCTAAAGTGCTGTTAGGGTGTGGGTGATAGCATCAAGCTACACAATACTTTTAACAGATAATACTGAAAAATGAGGCAAAACTACATACCCCCTCCCTCTAAAATCCAACAGCATCAAAAAAAAAAAAAAAAAATTAATTAAACCAAATCTTTGTTTAAGCCAAAAAACAAGATACCAAGCCAGGAATCAAATAGGTCTGTGTTCTGTTCTGCCTTTTGCCTGGAAATCATGTTCCACTCTGAGTTAACAGTGTAGCTAAGAAGCAAAGTGACATATTTCTTAGGAGACAGTGAATGAAGCTGTAAGTACTGCATCTCATTGACTGTGAGGACTCAGCCTTCCTTGATTGCCTCAAGGTGCAAAATTTTCAAGTGTTATCCTTACTTTATCAGCTTTAATTAATAAGGCAAAGCTCAATCCTGAAAAGATTTGCTTGTCACTTCTTTTCCATTTCTTTTCAATTTGCATTTGGCTACTAGAACCAATATGACTGTTTTTGAAGCTTGGGGTGAAAACAAAAAGTCACCAGGACAGTACTATGACACTGAATCACAACTTCTTTCTTTCAGGATAGTTGATTTGACTCTTGCAATGAGGAGGGGATAAATTACTGCAGGGAGCAGTGACTGAAGAGCATGGAAATGATGATCAGCCACTCTGGGGCATGTGTGGTCTCTGCTCCTTAATCTCACAGAAACATGTTTCTATGTGCATGGTAGGTGTCACTTTCTACAAGAGAGTAAAAAGTCACCTAACTATAGAAAAAAAGTAAAGCCTGGTCTGGGAGCATACTGTCTCTGGGCATTTTCTGCATCCATACAAAGCCTTACAGACATGTAAGTTTGAGCCTTCACAGTTGATCCTTCACAAATGCAATTCCTATCAGTCAGAAATTAGAGGTCTAGAAAGTCAGCTTTACTTTGCTTACTGTGTATGGAGTCTCTTGCTTTTCAAGAGCATGATAGCCTGTTATGCCAATATGGTAAAACATGCGGTTACTTCTCTCTAGGGGATGTAAAAAACTCAGTGATCTTAAAGGTCAGAAGGTAACAAGTACCATGAAATGAAAGGATAAAAGCAAATGAATATTACAAAATCATCTTTTGTCTAATTAAGAAAAATTGTTTAGGAGCCAGAAGGTGCTGCAGTAGGACTGGAGGATTAGATTTCAGGAATAGACAGTTTTACAAATTTGCAGTAAATTTCAGCATGTGCCTTTGTCCCATTGGAGCAGCAGTTGATATGTGTGTTCTGTTGAACAGGGATAGGATTATTCACATTCTTTGAATTAAGCACATCCTTAACTGCTTAGCTAAATCAGGGTCTTAGTGGGCTGGATACAATGAGAAGAAGTAGCTCAAATCCAAGGGTGTGAAAACAAGCTGGAGAATTCTAATAAGAAATGAGAATTTAGGGTGCAACAGATTAAAATTCATCTGAGAGGAAAAAAATATGCAAAGAACATGAAAAAAGCCAATGTGGCTTCACAAGGGACTGCTCAAAAAATCTGAGGTTAACAAATGAACTGTTCTGGAAATGGAAAACAGAGGTGGCAGCTACACAAGAACATTCTCTAGGTTACTGCTAGCAGGAAAAAATGAGAGTTAAAACCCATGATGAGTTAAAGCTAAACAAGGCAAACAATCTGGGGATGTGGAGGGGCATTTAGAAGAAGATTAGTGGAATTGTGGGCAGATGTGGAATAGCCTGTTAATCACTGGGAGGACAGTAAGTTATAACCAAAACCCCCAAACACTAGATATTCAGTTGTTTTTCAAACTACGTTAAAATGCACATAAGGGTTTCCGGTCATAATTATATCCAGCGAAGTATCTACTGATTAAGGTAGAAAAGAAGATGTCTCTAAACCAAGAAGGCTTAAAAATATGTATCTGGCAGTGTCCAGAGAACAAACAAACAGGCAATGCAAAAAATTCAAGGTTGAAAAGAAAAGAAAAGAAAAGAAAAGAAAAGAAAAGAAAAAAGAAAAGAAAAGAAAAAGGCAAAGAATGGTAGTACCTGTTTAAGCTAGGGAATCCTGGCAATTTCATCCAAAAAAAAAAAAGTCACTCTTGCTACATAGTGCTCCTTTCTCTATGAGATACTTAACCCCTCACTGATGCTGCCTGGAATGGAGCTGGGGGACAACTCCCATGGCTGAGGGCCTCTGTGAATGACATTCAAGCCAGTTCTTTGTTCTTACAATCACTATTATTAGCAGCTGGAGAAAAAGTGGAGTCAATAGGAGACATTAATAGGAAAGTCTGCACTCACTAACCCAGAAGGCAGTGAGACTTTACACAGAATGTAGCTTATAGGTGCAGAGTAAAGTGGGACTTAGCAGCTCAGATGTCCAGAAGACACTCAGTAATTGTCATTGGAGGCCATCGAGGGGATGATGGAAATCTAGTTGTGTGTTATCATAATCGGCATATGCTCTTAAAGCACCAGATTTCAGAGGCCTGAAGTCAAAGGTAACACTCAGGAATGTATTGTATTTGGGGTGTTCATCAAAGTGTTTCTGGCTTAGTCAGTTATTTGACAGTCTGTGGTTAAAATGATCATTCCCTCAAAAATGTGACCAGTCCAATGTTATTTTCATCCTTTCCTTTTATTCATCACTTTCTCTCTCCCTTTTGGTCCTTCCATGCCACTTCTCTGGGCATGATCTATCCAGCATGATCTATCTTATCTCTGGTAATGGCTTCTCTGCTCTCCAGCCATCCTCCTTGCACTGTGTGAGCCTTCTTGCAATGTGAAAGTAGACCCTCCAGACAGACCTCTACATTTTACTGGCATTTTTTACCCTTACCACTAGGAAAAGAAAAAAAGGAGAATGTTTATACTGTGGACAAGGGCCGAAGTTATTTAATTCCTAAAATATGTTTTGTTCTGAAGCAGTTTCACGCCCCTGCGTTGCCGCAGTCCCAGGGGGCTTGTAGAGCCTTGCAAGAATGCTCTTCTGCCTACCATGGCTACAGCTAGCTAATGAGTCACAAGCCACAGTGGGGAAATCCTTTTTTGTTTCTACTTTGAATATGTGCTGGTGGATCACTTGTATTAGTGTTTATGGCTTTCATGACTCTGAATTCACAAAGTCATCCAGAGTGTCCCTGAGATCCCACACTAAATTTCTGCTGGGTCATCTGCCTTCTTTCATGAGAACTTACTTCCCAGATGAAAAAAATGTATATATCTGGAAGAGTAAAACATGGAATGTATATCGTACAACCACCAAAGCAACAGAAAAATGTAGCTTCTGTATCTCTCTTATACTTATCACTTTGGTAGAAATACATCTCCTAATATTTCTTCTCCATTCTGCAAGAAGTATTTGGCCATGGCCGCACACACATGGAGGACTAAATACCACCGGCCTAGGTGGGAGCTGGAAACTTGTGCAAGGAGGTGAATCAGAGGAAGGTGAGTACAGGAGCATATGGGGAGGGAAACCGAGAGGAAGCGGGAAAGATAACGAAAGAGTTATGAGTGGAGCGTGGATTGCATGTCCAGTTCAGGCTGGGTTGGGAGCCAGGCCCCGACTGAAGGATGACATGAGGGGCATGGCCAAGGAAATGGAAGAGGCAGACCGGGATGAAAAAGCTGAAGATCAGTAGGTCGAGTCAGGACTAGGAGGAAAAAACCATAACTGTCCTGAGGACCTGCAAAACAGTGCAATTTCTGAGTTCAGTACTTATCTATTGCCAGCAGATGCCTGGGGAAATGACTGTCAATCAGCCTATCCCTGTCCCTGAGAGTTTGTGCCCGGGAGGGTAACAGCTCACATCACTTGCAGCTTAGGAGTTGGAGGGCCAAGAGCTAATGAGTGTGGGGGCTGTCACCTGCACAGACCTCTGTCTCCTTGCACAGGGGCAGCAGCCTGGCAGTGCTGCCGACAGAGGAGATCAGGACATTTTGCTGTCACTACTCATTAAGTAGTGCTAGCCACTCTGCTCATTGAGTCAGAGAAAAATGTGCTGTGCAGCAGTGGCATTCAGGACCATCCCTCCCTGCAAGATTTACCTGCAAGGGCTAAGTTTAAATAGCATGGATAAGTTTTAATTTGACTTTCCCAGCAATGTGCTTGGGGAAACCTGAGTAGCATTTTCCAAACAGAGATTTCTGTCATGAAACCTTCTTCTCGCAGGCTACTTGTCCAGAAATACCCCATCCTGGATCCCCACCTCCGTCTCTTTGCCCTTTTGCCGTCACATCAGCGGCTGCCTCCTCCTGCCACCTGAGCCCAGCAGCATGGCAGAGGCATGGCTCCAGGTCCAGGGACCACTGCGGGCATCGCTGGGCCAGCACAAGGTGAGCCTGGGGCAGAGACACCAGCTGAACAGGTGTATGTTTTGGCTTCATATTTATTTAACGAAGGAAATAGTAGCATCCATCTATAGCAACACCAGGAAAATTCTGAACTGATGAGTAAACAAGTTGCTAGCTCCAGCTACATACTTTTCTCTTTTTCCATTAAAACAGAAGAATCACACAAAAACCTTAGGTCCACACTTCCCAGCCCCACACTGCAGCACG
Source organism: Nettapus auritus (assembly GCA_011076525.1). Classification (NCBI taxonomy): domain Eukaryota; kingdom Metazoa; phylum Chordata; class Aves; order Anseriformes; family Anatidae; genus Nettapus; species Nettapus auritus. The sequence continues at coordinate 52,125,909 of CM021768.1, read as the reverse complement.
TGTCTTGTGGCACTGTTTGTAATAATGTGTTGACATGTGGGAAGTTCTCCCTCCATCCCTTCCTCCCTCTCACATATATGTGCTTTTTTTTTTTTTTTTTTTTTTTTCCAATTTAGAGTGATGTCTCACAGCATGAGATTAATTTTGATGTGCAAAAACAGTGCATTCCAGGTATTGTTAAATAATCAAGGGCTTTCGAAAGAAGACAGAGGACAGAGTGCTTATTGTGCCTGATTCACAAGGGCAAAAGTAAATTACCATATGGTAGCCATATTTATTTATACTGTGCCTTCTGCTATGCTTTTATAAATTGAAGCACTGGGGATGATAGCTTGTTTACAGATAGGTCCAAAATGTTGTGAAGCTGGAAAAGATTGATAATTGTTTAGCATTGTGTATCTTGTCTGTCTCTTGAGATATGAGTAAATAGTTGTGGATACATTAACTGAAGCAAACAGGCTTCCCTGGTGACATGTCATGTCAAGCCTGATGTTCACAGTGCATAGGTTAATAATGGGGAAGGGAGGCATATAACTAGCTATACACCAGTAGGTATATAAATTTGGGCTCTTCTGCTCAGCGTTCTTGGAGTGTGCAGCTTCTCTGAGCTATAGTTTCAGCATCACCAATGGGTCCCTGTAGGTGAGTAAATACTGATGGAGCCGCTTGCTGTTGCTCTTCACTTCAGTCTCACCCTATGTCATTCACAGGAGATGGGGCATTCAGTTCATGTCCCATAGCCTTGTGGTGAATGGTCTCTGCTCCTCTGCTGCAGTGCTCGGTCATCTGTGTGAAATGTGCTCCCTGGAACCCTTCAAATACAACCTTAGCTTTTATACATCACTGAGAGGTTTATGGGTCCATCTGTCTTGAGCCAGTGAGCTGGTACAAAGTGTTTTCTCCAAAAATTAGACAGTATTTCCATATATATAACTTCTGGTATGGGTTGCTGAGTTTTGCTATTTATCTGTTCCAGTGTATGATGGAAATAATTTGATAATGCCATAAATGGCACTAAGGAAAATTTCGGCATTGTGAATTAAGAATAACTTTGAGTATGGTTCAGTATGCACACTGTTAGCTGAGTTTTATAGATTATGGATTGTAATTTGGAGCTTTTAATAGTGTGTTTATGTTTTATCTATTTGCCTGGCTATCTATCCATCTCCAGCAGCCAAAGCAAAGCTCGTCTTGTGCCTGGAGATCTCTGTCACTTAATTCCTCATTTTAGTTTGGTCTGCCCAGGATATCTCTGTGCTCTCCTCTTGCCATCATATCTAAAAGACTTTAGAAGTCTTATTTAAAAACTCCATTGAACAATTCCTGAGAGGCAGAGAAGTACAGTTTTCCAAATTATGATTGAGGAACTGAGACATTTATGTGGAAATAAATGGGATTCAGGTGCTAAATAGTTTGCAGAGTTGGTCTGAGGCTCTGGCCTATTGGGACTGGCTGCTAGGCGTTTTGAAAAGCACTGCAAGAAACCTGTATGAGTCTGAAGGCACCAATGTGTTTTGAAATCTGATAGCAACAAACTCATCCAAAAGCCAAGGTTCAACACTGCAAACATTATTCCATTCTTATTTAACATTTCAACAGACGTTGTGATTGGATTTGGATTTTTATTTGTTTGGCTTTTTTTTTTTTTTTATCTTGCTTTGTCTTAAAAACTATCAGCTTAGTGAGTAATTAATTCACTCAGCATGAGTGGATTTTATGATGATATAAGTATCAACAAGGACTTTTCTGCCAAGATTGTGCTGGTACTGGTGGCTATGTTACTCTCAGGGTAAATGTTTGTGCTGCATCAAGCTTAAAAACTGGGGTCAAGAAGTAAGCTTTTAGGTTTGTAAGGAGGCATCTAGAAAGTTAATTTTTTTTCCAAACATGCTGGGTGTTTGTCAAGTATACGTCACACAGAAAGATATATTTATCCTTTGAGAGCCATGCACATGTTCTGAGTTTACCAGCTTACGTGGTTGTGCACTTGTGAGAAGAGGTCGATCTATGGGTTAATTATTCGCAGTTTCTATACGTTTTTTGTTAGCCCCACCAAGGTGCACGGCTCTTCCTAAAAGATCAGAAGAATTGCAAAGTCTTGTACCCTAGGACAAGAGCACAAAGTGTGCCTAAGAGTATCTGGAAGAAGCAGCAGCTTAGAAATGATAGTAATGATAATAATAATAATAAAATCAATGCAGTAACACTTTGTGGGCAATATTAAGAAATGATTTAAAATGAGAAAAACTTTTTTTTTTTTTTTTTTTTTTTTTTTTTTTTTTTTTCCATACAAAGCAATGCACATGATGAAGCTTTTCTCCTGTATTCCATTTTTACTGAGCAATTGAATTTCTCAAAAAAGAGTATACAGAGATTTTGACATCATTATGGACAATTTATTTTATCAATCCAGTTGCAAACACAGCGTAAAGCCAAGGTGAATATCCATGGCTGAAGTGAATCCCAGCCACCCTTTCAGGCTGTTTCCTAAAGAGACAGCACAAGGTACGAGTCCAAGTCAACTTCCCCAGCTGTTTGCAAAGGCTGAGGGAAGCACTGGACCAACTTCCCAAATCTCCATGGGCATCATGGTGAGACCCCCCACACGTCTCCCTGCCTGAGGGCACCCTGATGCATGGTGCTTTTCGAGTGTGCACCACCCATCCCATGCACGGGATGTCCCCGGGAACTTGGCAGCAGCCTGCTGGGGCTCCACACATGATGGCTGCTTCTGAGTTTAGTGATGCTTTTTGCCCAGGGGATGGCTCATGGAAAATGCATGACTAGACCCTCGAAAGGCTGCTTCTTCCCAGGCAGGACCCATGCGGCTCATAGGGATGTAAATGCGCAGCACAGAAATGTCAAAAGGTTATGGGATTCTTGACAGCAGCCCAGCTTTCAGCAATCTGGATATTTAAACAAGTAATCCAAAACTCTTCGGCTTGCAAAAGCTACTTTTAAAATTAGTCTCATTAAGTCTTTTTATTTGCATGCCTCAACAAATAGTTGTTTTACGTGAAGAAGATGTTAACAGAGGTTCTCTGCTTTGCTGATTACAGATTTATGATTTTGAATATCTGTTACAATATTTTGTGGTTTTCTATTTCTATTTATGGCTTTTGGCTTAACCCAGGCCAGTCAAACTCAGCCTCTCGAGTTAGTGGAGGAACTACAGAATATCGCTTAACAGCAAACAAAAGCAGCGCTGTAGAATAACGTTACGGGTGATTTTAGCAAGTCCTGATATCTGAGTCTATAAGACTTCTTGGAAGGAAAGAAGTTTTTTTCCTGAAAATGAAAGATATGTGTCCACCAAGGGCACCAAATCTTCCTAATACGGACATTTCCATTTCATTTTTATATTTTTTAATAAATGTTCATAGGGTAATAGTGAGTTCTTGGACACTCTGGGCTATAAACTTCTCAGTCAGTCATTCCCTGGCGGTGTTACAGAAGGGTTTATGTTAATTTAAAGCCATGCTGGGAAGCGTGGAGTGTTTATATGCTCTGTTCAGATGTCCTGACCGCGAGGAGCTGCTGTATCCTTAGCATAACCTTTTGCCTCCCTGTGGCTGCCTCTCCTCAGCCGTGTGTACAGCTGCTTCTGCTGCACCCAGGTTGGTTTTGCCCTCTTGGTTCCCCAATGCCATAAACATGGGTGAAACCCAACTGTCCCATCCCTAAAGGACAGTATCTCTTGGATTTGTCATCTCCTTTGTCCCTGTGGCAGCATGGGGAGGGGTGGGTCAGCATGGGGCTCAGTGTGTCCCCAGAGGGGTTTCCTTTGCTTAGAAAGCAAGGTTAGAACCCCCTGGGGAGCAATCCTTGGGGACTTCAGGTGTGAGCAGGAGGCTGCTGAGCTCTGCTGCTGGTCCTGGGTCCAAAGGAAGGAACTGGGTCTCAGATGTTCATGCCCAGGTGGAAACCCTTGGTAGGATGTGCCATCTTGAAAGCTTGCCTGGGTTCAGGTTTTCAGCAGCAGAGAGGTTTCAGATGCAGTGTGCTCTCAACTCCAGCAGCACTGTTTGCACAGTGCTGTTAAGAAAAAAACAACAGTGGTTACAGAGATGAAAGATAATGTGTACAGTCAGTAAACCCAACATGCCATGCAGTGAGACAGAGGTGGTGACGACCAACCTGAGCTGTAATTCAAGCTGAATTTCTATTTCACAAAGGATTTTTAAGTTATGTAATGACTTGTGAAAGTGAGCAGCAAAAAGTAATACATATCTTCTCAAGGGAAGATAGACAAATTTATTGAAAATGAGGAAACACGAAAGAGAGCCACTGGCTGGATTTATGTGGTCAGGAATAGATGCTGAGATATCAAATTGTCTGTATGACTTGCAGTCGCAAATGTAGGTTTAGATGGACCATTGCTTCTCTGGCTCTGACATACCTACGCTTTGGTAAAAAAACAATTGCTTCCATAATACAGGAAGAAACAAGAATGATAAAATCTAACTGCTTTGGAAACAAGCTTTCTGTATGAAACTTGTGGTTTGCTGTCCGTTTTGTTAGACTTGATCTTCTTTCCACAGCGGGGCTTTTTTGGCAGCTCTGGTGACTCCACATTATGTTTGTGCATGTTTTGCCATAGGGTATAACCTAATTTTGTTCCTAGTTTCGACACAAAGGATGGAATAAGTAAATATGAGTGTATGTAAAGTACACACACACTCACACAGACATCCCTAGCAGTAGGTATTTGCGAGATCAGGCAATAACAGATGCTTCTGAGGCACTGTGAGCATCCTGTGGACTACCAACAGCAATTTCCCAGTGTAAATAAGTTTAAAGATTTTTAAAGGGCACTTTATGAGACTGTAGCATGCTGTTTTCTGTTATATTAATTTTCTGATGGGATTTCTTTGGCTTTTTGTTTGCTTTTCATGCAACCTGCCTAATTCTTTTCGTGTCAAGCTTTGCTCACTGGTGGGTATTAAGAAAGTAGGGACTTCATTGGTCTGTACCCTCTTTCCTAGGGAAGTTCAAAGCCCTGACTTCTTGATGGCCCTTCAGACAAAGTCCTTCTGGTACCAGGAGGACATGGGTTATGTGGCCACTGGCCAGCAGCAAGCACCAGGTGTACAATACTCCCCCAGCAGCGCATCTAGATGTTATGCTCCAACACAGATCTCGGGGTCCATGTGGGACATGGTTGTGTCTTGAGAATGGAAGGGATTTGTGTTAGCAGGTCTTAATTCAGATAAAGCTGTATGCATACAAGATAGCCTGGAGCTCCTTGTGGAGAACCAAATGTACCCACGTGTGCTCTGAATTGTCATACAAAATATTATGAAAATAATGGGAAGTTTCTTAGGGTGATTGTGCATTAGAGTTGAAGAGTTCTCCCCAAGATATTAAACCTTTCCTGCCATAGTACTCCTTAGAGTGTTGCTTACATATACTCATCAGAATACATACGTATTCAACACAGACATTGATTTTGATTCTTTTCTGTTAACCTTTTATTTTTCTGCTAAGATAAAGATTATGAAATCACATCAACCCATTTCTGAAGATTGTGATACATGCCTTTTTTCCATCCAAGACAATAAAATGTATTACAAGTGCCTTTTTAATGAAAGAGAAAGCAAGGCCTTCACGTCCTGCAACATCTGTTGGGAACATAATCTAAATTGAAAACGTATGCTGTTCTTGTGGGGAGGGAGAGGTCTTCCAGTGACAGGAAGTATCCAGAAAAGTTAATGCTGAAATCAGTAAAAAAATCATGCGTGACAGGAGGAGAATGAACACACAACCTTTCTTTTTCTATTTCTTTCTATCTCTCTCTCTTTTTTTTTTTTTTTTTTTTTTTTTTTTTAGGGTGTGGAGATGGCCAAAGACAAGAGAAGAAAGGGGGAAGCTGGGAAGCAGATTATCTGTGTAGTGACAGAACTGTTTATTTGCTCCTGGCAAAAATAAACCCCAGCGTATATTCCCTCTAGCATTTTTCATATTTATAAAAATGGAAAGCCTAATCTGTCGCCAAGACCCATTATCCCCTGACTTCAGTCAGACAGTATATCTTATGGAATCAGGGAATGTAGTATTTTTTATGAGGACAGAAGGGAAAAGAGATGTTTACTATTGTACCCTTCCTCTATTTAGTAGTGTTTGTATCTACCACCAACATCCAAACGAGGTATCTTGTGTTTTAGCCATAGTGGGACTAGACAAATAAATAACTCAATAACATCTATTGGAAAGTAATGAGATTGCCTTGTTCACTACCACCTGTGAGGGGAAGGCATAGCTCTGTGATGTGGTGCACAGTGTTTCCAAAACACTTTTGGTTTTGATGTGTCATGCCATTTATCTTCATTTTCCTAAGTGGGAAGCATGCCTATTAGCTTGGTTGTACCTGTGCTAAGTTTTGAAAACATTTCTAATGTGTGCTTTATGCCTTGCCCGAGCTCAAGCATCCTTAAGTACTTCCAGTCTCCTCATAAATACACCTTTGTATTCTGCCTAATATATAAACATCACGACCCATGTCTGAGAATGTTGGGAATTTTATTAGGTTCATAAAGTTTTAGTTGCGGTCTAGCCCAATGGGTCCAAAATAAATAAACGCAGAGAGCAAAATGAGTAACAATTTCGTACCTATTTCTTCTCCCCACCCCCACCCCCAGAGAGTTTTCCCAGGACCTGTGAAGTACTTGCTGCTGCGGTTTCTGTGGCTTGCTATCAAAGTATCTGCAAGGCAGCAAGCAGGAGGCAGTTGCAGAGGCAGAGATGAAAGCTGGGAAAAGAAACTGAAAGGCAGCTATTTGGACCTTTCCACTGATTTCCTCAGTCTCCTTCTTCCTTAAGGATGAAGGAAAAATTGTAAATAATTGTGAATGATTTGTGGCAGCTACGTTCCCTTATAGTGCTGCTCTTAAAGCTACTTCCTGGGGAAAGCATCCCCAGCCCTCCAGATGGAACAAGTAAACAACCAGCACTGCAGATGGAGACATCTCTCTTAGAGTATTGTGAAACCTAGCTCTTGGACTGAGGTCTTCAGCCTGGAGTTGCCCTTTCCCTGGCTCTGGACACAGGGCCACTGATGCTCCTCCCCACAACACAGTGCTTGCTTTGCCTACAGGATTCATCATTGGCAACTGTGGTGGAAGCAATGGTCCAGAGAAGCCTTCAACCACACCAACAGTTTCAATGAAGCAATGTGTGAGTGCAGTCTTTGCTTCAGAAGATTATGCTCCCTAGGTATTTCAGGCACCTCTCTCAGCAGAGCTACCATGCTCAGGACGTAAGCAGTACATAGGACAGAAGCTGCTGTTCTTGATCTCCTTGTGGAAAGATGTATTATCATGAGGCAATGCTGAGTACCATGAAGCCACCATGCCCTTTAAAACAATTCTGTTGTAAGCCTCAAACCTGTCAGAAAAATACAACTGAGCAGACTTTTTAAAACCAAGGGATCAGCCAGCCAAAGCTCACACAGGAATCAAAACAATGACTTAGAGCAGTTATAAAGTTAAATACGAGTTGTTTTCAAATCTGTTGCAGGAGCGCCAGTGCCAGAGGTACCAATTTTGCAGGAAGAACAGTGAGGTAAAGCATTAAAGATCAAGCCCCAAAGAGCTTTCTGTTTGTTTATGTGTGCTGCACTCATTCTGCTTCAAGGCTATAGGAAAATTATTTCTGGAATGTGGCAAATGGCATAATACATGTTACAGATCCCATTCTTAGTCAGCTGCAAAGCTTGTGCTGCCTTTGGGGGAGAGGGATTAGAGGCAACTTTTTGTTGTTCAAGAATTTTAAGGACAGATAAAAAAAACTCAGCTGCAATTACAAACCAAGCAAGACTGTACTAATTTTTCTATCACCTTCTTGACTCACAGCTGTGCATCTGCCAATTAGAGCTGGTTGGAAAATTTCCAGCAAATCAATTTTTTTTTCTTTTTTTTTTTTTTTTTTTTTTTTTGAAAACTCTCTACAGCTTGTAAGGTCAAAGATGCTAAGGCTCTTGAAATGTCTTGGATTTGACAGACTTCAGCAAGTTCAAAGGTGAATTCCTCGGAGCAAAGAAGGAGCTGTGCAGCCCTTAACTCCTGGGCAGATGCATCTGCAGGGATCCATGGGGATGTTTCCATTTCAGCTGAGGAATGAGGAGCTCACTTGGGTAAACTCTTCTGGAAAAAAATGGTATACATGGGACTGGTGTATGGACTGGCTTCAAGAGGGGAATGGATGGACACAGATCCCTGGTGTGGAGGTAGGTGATTTCTTTCATTAGAGTGTAGATGTTTTCTGGACCTTAAATGCACATCTGGTTGATTTCTGCTGTCTCCTGCTCCTTCTGGTTCCTGGGATGCTTGTGCTTGGGCACCTGGCTCCTCACAGGCATTACAGAGGGAGGCCAAACTCTAAGGTCAGAGGTGTGCAAACAGCACCCAAGGTGCTGCTGGTCATGTTGTCTTTGGTTTTGGAGACTGTGCTGCCCGCAGCCTGGACCTACATCCCAAGGGCCCTTGCCTGGCACCCAGGTTTCCATGGGAGGAAAACTGCCTGCCCCTCTTGGTGAGCCTCTGGCTGTGGGTCCCCACCTCTCACATAGACATTGCTAAAACCTTCTGTATCTCCCACACTTTTTTCTTTTCATTCTTTTCATTCTTTTTTTTTTTTTTTTTTTTTTCAAAACAAGAAAAAAAGCCCAAAATGACTAACGTTCCTTCCAAGACAATGACCACAAAACAGAGAATCAAAGCCACAGAAATGCTTTCTTTTAAAAATTACTCACATTTCATCAAACTTTGCTTATACCAAGGTGACAAGGCCAAACCCACTGATGGTTCGGCTATGTGGCCTGAGAAATGCAACAGCATTAACAAAGTCTACATCTACAGATGTAGAGCAACACTTTTCATTTTTGTTAAAATACCATATTGCTACTCCATTCCTAGGCTGTCAGCATCCCTTCTCACTGGCCCTTCTGCCTGTCCCACTGCAAATTAGACACATGTTGCCAAGCTCTATACAGTTATATGAGCTAAATATTCACCCTAGAATGCCTCCGAGATGTGGGGAGAAATGCTTCTTTGCTCTTCCTTTTCCAGAAAGCTAACTGAATCTCTCTATTGTGCAAATCACTTTTTTCTTTCATTAATAATGCTGTATTTCATTTCATCTCACTGAGCGACAGTTGTAGGCAGCTTCCCAACACTTGTACTCTTAAAAAGGGAAAACAATGCAAAGAGAGGATGTCCCCGGAGGCAGACCATGCCCTGTCCCAGCTGCTCACACATTCAAGACAGATTTTTTGAGCACAACAATCAGCCGGGATGCGGACTGCTCCTCTTTGCCTTGCAAGTATTTGGAAACTCAGATTCCACTGCTGCAAAGGTATTACTGGTTTTGAGCACTGGCATTTAAGGACTGGGTTTTTGCCTGGATGAGTGTACCAACAGTCAATGGTGTGACACACTCAGAGGTGAGATGCATGTCCATGCCTTCATGGGGTAATATGGTTTGAAGAGAGAGGATGATTTCTTTCATCCTGTCCTGACTGGAGTTGGACGGTCTCTGGCTGATGAAGAGGAACCAGTGCTGAGGGTGAGCAAAGTCTGGCCAGCAGTTTGTTGTTCTGACTTTGGCTGTTTAGCAAAACAAACAAACAAAAAAACACTCAGTAGGCCAGTAGAAAGCTCAGCAGTTAGGTACTTGCTCAACATCCGTGTCTTCAGAGTATCCTCTGTTTGAAATGGATATTGGATGACATTTCAGAACATATAGCTTGCACAGCAGCTGGCAAAGGCAGCACTCAGGCTATTAGCAATGGCTGCAAGACACAAACAAAAATAATGACAGCCACAAAAACCAGAAAGACCTTAAATTCTGCAGATAAGTGAAGGTCACCAGGGTCTGTGTGGTGCAGGATGTGTCCAGTGGGAACCAGAAACCAAGCAGTGAGAGGCAGGAAAGGCGTGAGATGCTTGGCACAGCAGTTCAGCTCTGCCCTGGGGATGTGCCAGTGCTGAACATCCATAAGAAGAGCAGTTGCACCGTGGGTCCTTTGGCTCTGGCGTGAGCACATGTCCGATGCTGTCTGTTTTCAGTGTCATCCTTCTCACTAGCAGGCAGGAAATCTTGGAGACACTGGCTCTTCCAGAGGCTTGTAATGAAGGAGACCTTTCTCCTTCATGAAGGCAGTGTCTTTATAAAGCAACAACCAGAGTAAATGCCTACAGTTTAAGCATTTAAAAACATGCTGAGAAAAATATGAACTACACTGTGAATTTGGAGCAGTTTGGATGAAAGTATGTTTTTGCCATTGAATACTTTATATCAGCCATTATGGTTATGAGAAGAAGCTCTAACATACTGAAAGATGTTGCCCATAGAGTATATGCAATGACCAAAGGGTGGATTTGTGTTTAAAGCAACAGACTAAGACTCAAGAGGAAAGGTTCAGCTGCTGACCACTCTGCAGGCTTCTTTTATGCCTCTTTCTCTACCTATGCAATAGGGAAACCAGTACCCAGTGGCATGTAGGGGTAGGTGTAGCCTTACAACTTATTGTAAGATTTAATTTGAAGTTCTGGTGAAACAAGCATTTATCAGAATCCCAGTGATAAAACCTGTTCAAATAGCACAGATGATAAAATGATGGGTACAGCATTGTTGCAGAAGTAGAAATCATGCTCTGTAAGCAAAACAGAATCAATCAATAGCTGTCATGTCATTATCTCAATGTGGTGAAAACAGAGGTGCTGTTTATCACAGAAGAGGTATGTCAGAACCCTTTCATTTGTGGAATGATTATTCTTTTATTTAGTGGTTAAGTTATTAAATTATAGCAGAAAAAATTGGAAAGGATGTCTGGATGTCATCTGGTCCAAACCCAGGCTGAAAGCCAAGCTGACTTCAAAATGAGATGAGGTTGCCCAAGGCCTTGTTTTGTCAAGCTTTGAGCATCTCCAAGCATGGGGATTCCATAGCCTCTCTGGATGACCTCTTCTGGTGCTCAGCTACACCCATGACAAGAATCCTTAGCGTTCCTTCTTTCAAGACACAGGTAAGACAAGACCTATTTCCTGATTTCCGGCAAAGCCCAGGTGTAAGTTGGACACTTCACTCTTCAGGCTTTTTAAAATGCAGGTTGGTGTGCACGTGCCTGGAGACAGACATTTACTTTCTAGAGCTTGGCTTGCTGTCATGTTGAGCAATTCCTGGAAAAGGCTGGGAGCAGTCTTTCTGCTCATTTTTTAAACATGTGATGATTTTCTTTCCTTCTGATTTTGCTGGTCGTTTTTTGTTTGTTTGTTGTTGTTTTCCCAATGATAATTTAATTGTAATTAGCTGCTTGGTTTGATTTATTTGTTTGTTTGTTTATTGGTTTGTTTTTTACTGTGACATTTGGTCAGAAAATTTACTTGATTTTGCTTAAACATTGACAATAGGAAAAAGTCACTTTCACTGTAACATAAGACAAATTGTAGACCTGTTAGTCTGACAGTTGTAGGCCTCTGGATAAATTCTTCAAGTAGGAAGAACTAGTAAGACAAGATCGAGCAAGTATTGGAGATCATAAATAACAACCATTACAGAGTGGGTAGGGTAAGAGTAGAAGTAATACTAGTTTACTAGTTTTGAGTAGCTGTTACTGGCATTTTGGTCAACCTAGCTTTAGCAGGCTGAACAGAAATTACAGGATCAGAAAATCAGGGATACAAGACACAAATGAAATGAGACCATTTATGAGAAAAACTTTAGCAGAATGGGTGTGATTGGTAAGTATTCAATAAAGATATTTTTTGTCTTGTTTCAAGTAAGTGCAGATAGGTATGATCATATCCAAATTCCTTCCAGTAATTAAGATATTTCATATTATTATATTATTGGTGAATATGGTAAAAGCTCCCTTTATCATGCTCCTTTGTACTGGAATAGCTCTTCTTTTATCTGTCTTGTAGTCTTGTAGTTTTCATCAGTCTTTCAAGGAGAGCTTTTGTGATGTGGTAGAAGGATGGTCAGAATCTGAGATGTAGTGATTGGGTTTTTGTTGTTGTTGTTTTGTTTGTTTGTGTTGTGCCCTCCCTCTTCCCCTCATTCAAAAGGGGACAGCGTACACTATGTCTTTAAGGTCTACAGATATAAACTCTTTCTTAAATACTGAGTAATCTTGGTAATTTGTTGACAAACTGCATAAATTCCTATTTCTGAGGGCATCAGTCATTAGCAAGTTTTTGGATGCTAGTCAAGCGGCAACAGCATGGGGCAAAGTAAAGTTTCTGGTGTCATTTTCATTGGCCTTCAATCACAGGTTGTGAGTGCATTACTTCTGGTCATGAATTTTGTTATGTAAAAGGTTGTCAGATATTTAGGGACTTGACGATGATTTATGTTTTCTGAAAAGCATAGAGCTTTTAGACAGCTTGGTTGGTTGGGGCTAGAGGAGCTAATGGAGCACAGAAGACACAGATTTGGGGAAAAAGCTGTGAGAGATATGGTCTGCATATGAAGAGGACAAGCTACTGGCACAAGAATTATAATATTATGGATAGCTATATAAAATACCAGATGTGGAGAAGTGGGATGCCAAAAAAGCCAACAAGATCTCAGTGGGAAGCTTTTGGCATGTCAACATTAATGATCGAGCAAGACACCATGAGAAAGGAGAATTTTTTCCAGGAATAAAAAAAAAAACAGGGATATGGTTGCTGAAAGCAAGAATTCCAGGAGAGGGAAGGGGGAGAGAATGTGTCAGATAAAGATGTACAATGCAATTCTGGAAAGCGTAAGCCTTAAAACATTTGAGTGAGGGTGTTCCAGTTTAGAAGTCATTGTGTTAAGGATAATACCCTAATCAAGAGAATTCTGAATAAATGGGAAGTAATTGTGTTGTCCCACAGCACTCTCCAATACTATTGTCATAATGCAGCAGAGTACCTTTGGTCAAGAAACTGGGTCAGGAAGTCAGTTGTGAGGACGTGGTGTGCCAAACTTAGAGGGGTGATACATTTATCAGCCATTAGCAGGAAATTGTGGTAGTTCTTGTATTTTACAGGCATCTACATATAGGCATAGCTAGAATAAGCTGAATGTCTTCTACCAGTAGCAAACCACTGAAGGGATATATTGGCTTATTTGTAATTCTCCCTAATGAAATACCATAGGGATATTTTTGCTGGGATAATATTGGCCCCATTGCACTCTGAAATACTGCTTCTCTTTAGAATAAGAGTCCAGTTATTATTGGGTATGTTTCTAATGTATTTAAGCCAGTCACTCTTCCCACACTCAAATAATGCAGCTCAACATTTTTGGTAGTAGCTAGTCAGATGTGTTATAATTATGAATCAGACATTGGTTTTAAGGCTTGCAGCCTTTCTCATAAAGCTTTAATTTCCCCAACCATTTGCAATATTTATACATCTATCACTTTCACAAGGTATCTAGACAGGGTACCACCAACTACCAGGGCTGTGCCAGTCTCAATGCAATGCTATGTCTGTGAACTGTACCTTATTAAACCCTAAGTAGTACTTGACAAGTCGCTGGCACATGATCCAAGTCTTTCCTATTTATCAGGGCTACAAGCGGTTTGTGGTCAGTCAAAAGTTTAAATGGCTCTCTGGAAGAGCTTTTTTTATACATTTTTTACATGCTTCTTTTACAATGAGACACTTCTCAGTCTGCAGAGAGTGATTTATATCATCAGCAAACGTCCGGGAGCAGTATGTAGCAGTCCTGCCAGTCTGACCTGGTTGCAATAATTCAGTAATCTTCAGCACAGTTATACATGTGCTTATGAGTGGTTACGGGAAGGGAGCATGGGTGTGCTTCAGGTAGGGCTTCCTTTCTGTTGAAAACATATTCTTGTATTATGTTCAAATATCAGGTACTTTCATTTTCCAGGAGTCCGTTCCAAGGATATATTATTGCCATCCATAACCCAGCACTGATTTCACTTTGACATAGATTCAGGAGTTTGCATTAATTTATTACTTTCTTATGCCAATTTACCTTTTCTCACTCTGTCCTTATGCTTAGTTTTTTATGCGCGCTGTCTCAATAGCTCAGCTCCTTTTGATGTAGCCTCATGTTTATTGCATTTTAGACCTGAATACCAAGTGTCTCTAGAAATCTAGACAGGCTTTTATCATGCTTCTCTTCTTAATGGCAATATCCCAGGACATTGTCTATACAAGCAACTATCCCTTTCCAGGTGCTGCAGTAGCCTTGTCATTTCCTTTGGAATATATTGGGTGCAGTAGTGATGCCAAAAGGAAGTCTGCGGAAAGATCACCATCCAAAAGGCATAATAAAAGTAGTTAACTTGGCGCCATCTGGGTGTAGAAGAATATGCCAAAAACCATTTGCGGCATCTAAAAGGGGAAAAAACTCGGGCATTCATCTTGGAAAGATGTCCACTGTGGATAGGATGGTGCTTCTCTCAAGCACTTTGTTTAGTTGATTTAGGTCAAAATATATGCTGACTTGTCTGTTTTTGCTAAGGCCTTATAACCACTGGTAAACTCCGTTCAGCAGGTTTGGCTATTTCTTCTGTAACACCGACAGCCTTGGACTGTCTGCTCCTGCTCTTTGCCTAGGAATTGCTGAACTGAAGTCATTGTGACTCTCTAGGCACTGTCAGTAACTGCATTGCATTGTGTCTTTGGGAGATGAGCGTAATGGTCCTGTTTCCGCCAGTGCTTTTGTATTGTTTTCTTTTGGCTGATACAGAAATGCCATTGCTGTGTCTTACTGAACAGTTAGTTTTTGAGCCCCTGGAAAGAAACACAGTGCTCTGAATGTCCTGTAACATTGCACATTACTACAGCTCTTACTGGCACTTAAGTTCACCCATGAGTTCAAGTGACCCAGTCCCTCATTATTTGATTTTAACCAGTTCTTTCCCATGACTCATTTCTGAGTGCTATCACTGTGCCCCTCCTCAGGGACTTTATTCTTGTTTCTCCATTGTCTTCAGACACAGAAGACTGCTTTCTACCTGTTTATCGTCCTATTCCAATCTCTAAAAGTCTGAGAGGACCTTAATCAGCTTTTACTGCCCTATCTACTTCCCTTCATTTCCTGCTCTAGCAGACACCACCGGTGCTGGTCTCAAGGTCTCTGTTGACCAGAGCTCTCCTATATCCCCCTAGGATGTCTTCCTTCCAATAAAAGTCTGTCCCACCATAGCAAAAAATTGAGGTGTGAGGGCTCGCGAGGAGTTAGTGGTGGAGAGCACCCAGGAGAGCCTTTGCTAGTTGTACATCGGTTGTGGTCTATTTGGGATGGTGGCTCATGGGCCTTTCAGACTGATAGAGGGACACAGTAGGTGTGATGTTGATTGTGAATTTTCAGCTCTGTCAGATGATAGCTAACCAGGGCACGAGGTCCTCAAATATGTGTACATTTTCTCATCATTTTCCCTGGTAAAGAATTAATTCATGTTGAAAAGAATAACTCTAAAATTTCTCAATTTCCCTCCTGTCTATTCCTGCCCCATCATCTCACCTGCAATCTTTTTGAGGAGGGTATAGAACAACCTCTGCAGCCAGGTGACTCTGTATATGCACAGGCTCTTCATTCTTTGTCCCAGATGAGCAGGTGAGAACATTTAAACAACCGCAACAAGAGAAGGGCCATGACTGGGAAATCTACCCTGCACAGGAAGGTGAGCAAATTGTCAGTGTGCATGCTTTTGGCTGAAACTTCACAGCCAATAGGACAGCCAAAAGCCAAGAGCTTTCATAGCCAAAATGTGGCGTTTTTCAAAAGTGAGAGTTGATACTGCTTGCCCAGAGCAAGGGGTTTCGTTTTAAGAAATCATCACACTCCTTTAAAAACATCAGGCCTCACTCTCATTTACAGGCATTTAGAATTGAAAATCATTCTTGAAAATGTTAACTTAAACTGCTGCTTGTATACAAAAGATGTGACAAATTCATTTGACTATTGGAACTGAAATTTTCTTAAATCTCCAAGTCACAGATTCACATTCTGCACACTTCATATACCTCTGTTAAGCACTTTCAGGTGGATGTGTCAATGAGTAAGGAAAGTAAGACTTGAACCTATTTATGCACATCTATGTTGCTACCCACATCCATGATTAAGAATTACATGGGCCCGTATATACAAGTATATTATTGTTAATTCTGCCTGTGTGAGCCTGCAAACTAAGATGATACTGTAGGCAAGTAGAAAATATAAGCACAAGAGATAAAGGAATTTCCTTCCAAGAGTAATGCACATAGGAAACAAAAGAAAACTAGGAAATCTTAGCTAACAGGCACTGAGATCTTTTTCTTCTCCTCCTTCCTTCGTAACTTAAATGTGAGAAAAAGAAACAAGAAAAAGGTTTTAGTGACCTCTTTCCATTCCCGAAACTCATGCCTCTCAATAGATCACGGGGCTCTGTACACCACAATAAGCTACTCTGAGAGCAGTGTGCTGTAAGTAATTTAATATAAAAGCTGATTTAAAGGAAGTGCATACTCTTCATGTTTTATACCTTTCCAAAAACATCAGTCATTCATTTGTAACTATTTGCCTGCTCTGCACAATTAAAATTGCAAATGAAATGAATGGAAAGGAATAGTGTCCTTTCCCTTTCCATCCCTCTTTCATTCTTTCTTTCTCTTTCTTTCTCTCCTTCTTCTGTCTTTCCTGTGAATGTAAGTCATGTCACTTACTATGCTATCAGCTGAATCTGTGCATGTAGACACACAGCTCAGTGTTCAGACAACATACAGTTACTTCATACACAATGAAATTTAACGGTCCAGATCCTATAAAACACATGGCTGTTAGACGCATAGCCAGAGGGTGACTTGGGCTGTCATTTGAGGATATTGCCCAGGTACCTCTACCTGGCCTGCCCTGGTGCTTTTCATGGAAATGGCACATGCAAAAGGCTTCCCTTTGCTAGAAATCCTCTTGGTGCTCTCTCCTTCAGGAAGTGGGGCTTTGAGTGCCTCTGAGACAAGGGATTAGCTAAAAAAAGACCACTGGACACCACAGAATATGCTTTTATCTTGACTGAACTACTGAATGTTAAAAATCTTTAAATGTGTGGTAGACCCTCTTGGTAGAGCCTAGCTGTATAGTGAATTTTCCCATCACCAAAATGCAGTGTGTTGCTATCAGAAGCCCTCTGGGGATAGGAGATGGGATTAGTTTGCTCTCTGATCCCCTCTAATTGATATTTATTGTTCAAACCAGATCACATTTGGTCACAGTGACAGTTAATCTTGGTATTGATAGTTGTCTAGGCATTTGTATTGCCATCTGTTTTTCTCTTTAGCACTAATGTTAAAGTTTTGAGGGGTCACTGATTCTGGCACGCATGCTTTTTCACTTGATTATGTCTCTGACTTATAGGTTAATAAACGTTTCTAAATCCTAAAACATTTATAGAGGTACAGGTAGGTTCAGATAAATATATGGAGGTATTGGAACAATAAGAGAATAACCGGTAAATCCCTTTTTCTCATTACGGTTTTCCAGTTAGTGCCTGGCTTTGCAGGAAGCGTCGTCTAGTCCTCACCCCTGTAGGGAGGAGCAGTGGCGGTGTCGGTCCTGTGCAGTTTGAGGTTTTCACCAAGAGGTGGTGCTAACAATTACCACATTCAAAACGAAATGCTTGTAAAATCTCTATAATCTATTTGCGACCTAAATTAAAGGTTTTATGTGGGCATGTGCACTTATGTAGTAGTATGATGTCCTTGTATTTATGAGCTGTGTAATTGTACGTTTAGTCCTTTTTAAGCATAGGAAAGCCACACTATAATGTGTAATTATAACCTTGGTAAGTATAACACCATTAAAGTCAGAATAAGTGGAGTGCGCAGCAGAGCAGTGATAGGGTGATGACAGAGTGACATGCTATAACTAGTACAGTATAATAAGAAGAATCTTGTTGTTCCTGCTATTAAACACACTGCTCTCTGTACCAGCTAACTTTCATTTCCCCAGGAGGAGGGAAAAGATGCTAAGCTTCAGAAGAATGCTGGCTATGACTGTATGGGCAGCATGTGCTGGACGTTCACCCATATGCTGGCATGAATCAGAGGCATCAGGGTGCTGGAGGGGGCAGAGCCTCAGGAGGCCCCTGCAGCCCTGAGGGCAGCTGCAGTGACAGGGGACCTTGCTGGGGTGCTTACCTCAGAGTCCTTCTCCAAAACGAGCCCTCATTGCCTCGGTGGGCAGGAGCATGTGCCAGATGGAGGGAGAGAAGCCTTACCCAAGGGAACCCAAACTTTGTCCTACTTCTTCAATATCACTGCCGGCAGCAGATCCCAGGCTCACCTCTGTCCTGTGGAGCTTCTACTTGTCTGGTACCAGTGGGAAGCTGGCTGCTGAGTGAGAAGTGAGTACCATTAGCATCACTGAGGAAAGTAATAATCTCAGAGTGGGTATGTGGCATAAACTGCTCTGCAAATTGAAATAAACCCTCCAAAACCAACAACAACAAAAACAAACAAAAAACTGCCAGAGAGCTCTGAACAGCCTTTTACCAATTAAATCCCACCTTGCAAGCACTTTTATGTAGGATCACAGAAGAAACCTTTAAAAAGGTCCTTATGGCATTTGTGATGGAGACAAATCCCAGGGCTGGTTTGGGGTAGCTGGTCCAGTGGTTCTGTTGTTGCTTTGGCAGGAGCACATTACTAATCTGAAAGCTGTTGACAGTTTTCTCAGTGATGCTTTTTTTCCATGTTTGTGTTTTGTATTTTCTGGCTGAGTTAGCCCATATCCTGTAAACTTTCTTATTGTGCTTCGTACTCATTGCAATGACATCTACTGTGGAAGGGAGAGAGAAAGCTTATTAACCACAGGCTCGCCTCCTGCTGACTGCAGTCAGAGATGGCCTGTGACAGCACTTCCAGCAGATGTTTCTGCTTTATAGATCAATGGAAACTTTACACAGATATTTCCTTCATCAGTCCAAAAGCAAATGCCAGCAAGTCTGAGATCCAGTAACTTTGTGCTGGACACCAAGAATTTTATTTGCTTTATTATACTTTTTATACACACACAAACTAGCTACCAGAAAGTTGTCTTTAACATTGTTTTTAATGGCATCTCTGGCAGGAATGAAGCTGCTGTCCACTTCTGGAGAGCAGCCTGGCTGCCTCTGCCTGCACATGGAGCGTCAGTGGAGGCTGAAGCCCAGCAGAGATGGGCACACGCAAGTCGCAAACCATCATCCCTCATCCCAGGGTGGTATTTTCTGGTTCTGAGTCTCCACGGACCCTGTGGCACAGATCTGTATTTCAACGGGTAAAAGAGAAATGTGCTATTATATCCAAACAAAGGGGGAAAAATGCATCTTTCTTTCTCCACATTATCTTCTGGCTTTGTCTAGAGGGGTCTGACTGGAGAAGAAGGGAGATGGGAAAAAGGGAAAGGGAAGGGCGAACATCTGTGCCTCTCACTGTGTGCACAGACAGGAGCACACGACCCCTATCTCAGCACAGCACTGCTTTTTGGTGATGATTTTTGATGTAGCAAATATCTGTAGAAAACTGGAAATTCAGAGACACATCCTTCAGTGATAGAAACCTTTACATCAACTGTCCTGTCAAACAAAAGCTAAGTTAGTAGGAGTTTGTTTTTTGTAGCAGCAAGTAACATAAAAATATTTCCAGTGACTGACTCCCGTAAAGAAGCTGGATCTTCCTTCAGTTAGGTCAGGTCAGATGGGCCAGATCTGGAGATACAGGTCCTTTATTGTTTAGAGATTTGCATATTTGGTGGGATATCTGCATTGGGAAATGTCTGTTCTCTCTCTGGGCATCATCTATTCTCAAAGGGCATCTCTCTTTTGAATGTATTTCTGCCTTCCACATTTGGGAGAATGATGAGAAACAAGTGGACCCTAGAAGTACAAGTCCTGACTGGGCAGTAGGCAAGGTTTCCTGTAATTCAGTTGGCATTCCTGTGCTGTCCAGAAAGCCTGTGAGGCCATGAAGTTCAGGAGATGCTGATTTCTTTCAGTGCCTGGCTTTTAAATGCCTGCTATTATGTCAAGCAGCAGTCAGTCCAACTAGGTCATGCCAGAGACTTGTAAGTGAACAGTTCTCTACCTTGTCCTTTCCCAGCTAAGCTTCATTACAGTAATGGCACTGAGGTTAGCACTGAGATTAGGAAGGATACAAAATGCTCATAAATTGCTTGTTAATCAAAGTAACCACTATCATCCAATTTACTTCTGAGGTGCCTTGTCCTTAGATAGCTTCTCCTGTCTTCAGCAAGCGGCCCCACTGGGCAGTAGCAAAACCATTCATTTCCGGCTGGTTTGTGTTGCGGGGAGCTCTGATTCAGGCTGCTGTGGATGTCCTTGCTGGTCAGAAATACTGTGGGCACACTCCTAATCTTCCCTTGTGCCTGGGGTTTGGATGAGATTCTAGTTCTTCTGTATTAATGTCCAGACAGAATGATTGTTTCACAAGCCTGCTGACCCACCTCGGTTTTCCTGCATAGACAAGGACACACAGCATCACTTCCAGGATACAGGAGCAGCTCTCAGGATGCCCCACTGTGTTTTATACTTGGCTTCTCCCTACATATTTCTTCATGCACCAGCAAGTCCCTGATGCCTCTGAGATCACTTTCTAATAGCAGAGGCATTCTCAGTTTCTCATTTCTATTCAATAAGATGTCTGCAGCTGACAACCCATATGCTCCTCTTGTTATTCTGTAATGTAGAAGTACTGAATACAGATCTGATTATCCCTCTGCCTCCTTTTTCAATAGGTGCTTTGTTGTGTTGACAGCATCACTCACTGCCCATTGCGTTGGTGTAAAGGGGGCCTGCAGCTGTGTGTCTGGGGCTTCACTGCAATGTGTTTAAAACTCCAGATCATGTGTGCTCTTACATTAAGTGTGCCACTCTTGGTGCACCTAGAGCTCAGATGAGTCCCTTGTTTACTGGTGCTGTCCCCTGCTAAGGCTCTCTCTTGAGAATAAAAAATCTCACCTGTTCCCAGGGCAAGTCTGTCAAGCTCTTTTAGCAGAGGCAGTAGGTGGCAAAATGTCCTTTCCAGCCATGACAAGCCACTGGTAGGTGAAGACGTGAAACCTTTGACACTCAAATACCATAGGCAAAACCTCATTTGCTATTGCGACACACTTTTGTTAGCATCTGTGAGACATAAACTGGTGCTCTTGGGATAACCTCATAATCAAGGAAAAGACCAAGGGCTTCTCAGTTTTCTACTCACTGTCTTGGTACCTCTGGGCTGAACTTCTCCAATCCTCTGATTAACTACCTCAGACCCTTTAGTGAGACTAGCGCCTTATGGTCTTATCTGCACAGACACACTTTCAAGTCTAGTAGGTGGATTAAACATGAGTGTAATTTCCCTGTTCTACGTTTTGAGGGATATTTGTCCTTTCATACCTATCTGTGCTGGAGTAACCAGAGTGATGTTAGGCTTAGTCCTGGTATCTCTCTACTTGTTTTGCTGTGTTCATTTTAATCCTAGTCATGTTATTTCTATTATACAGAATGTGTATTTTTATTTGTTCAGATTTAGGCCAACGGTTTTTGTTGTTGTTGTTTGTTTTTCAGTCTTCTACAGAGCCATACTATTTTTCTTCTGATCAACACTTCATTTACACCATCAAAAATGTAATGTATTCATTTAAATCATCAATGCCATCAGACTTCCAATCCCCATGAGTAAGAGGTGTCTTTTCCTTTGTCAAATGAGCGCATATGTGTGCTCCATTTGTGCAGTAGTACCCGCCAAAGCCTTGTATCAAGCACAGGAAAGCATTTGGCATCCACCACCTCCCCAGAGGCTTCTACCCTCAAAGGGGAAAATTCCACTTTCCCATATTACGTTCTTTCACTAATGTACGTAAATGAGGCTATTTAAGGTTTTGCTGTTTTTTTGTTCTTTTATTATTTTTATTTTTCCCTTTTGCAAAGCCTGTGCACTCACAGCTTCTTCATCTTTCCCTCTGTTTCCTTGCTTCTCCTTCCTTCATTTGGTAAGACCTGCGTTTTAGCCATTAACACCCTGTTTCCTGTGGTTTTCCTCGTAATGTTTGCGTTACTCTTTCTGGCACTCGTCTAGTGCTTGAACAGTCCAAGGCGAGCTTATGATGGATGTGGCTGCTTTTTCCAAATGCCAGCTGTCTGCTTGGTTTCTGTTAAATACCACAGCAGGGGTATCTGCATATGCAGTTTCTCCTGGATTCAGGCTCTGAGAAACGCTCTGAGCTGAACCTCTTCAGATGGGGTCTGGGGATTTCTGGGTGGCCAGAGCATCATCAGCTTCAGTCCTGGTATCTTCTGGGATCCCTGGGCATCTTCCTCCAGGACTCCAGTCCAAATCCCACAGCTCAGCAGCAGCTCAGCCCCCTGAAAATGTAAGGGGTGTTTGCCAAAGGGTCAGAGCTAGCCCCGGGGTTTCAGTGGGACAGGTTCCCCTGACGTGCCAATGCTTGAGTGCTCTGTTCATCTCCCATGAGTGCCCTGGGTGCCTGTCTGTGAGGCTGGCCTTGGGATTGAATCTGGGGTTGAAAAAATGAGTTAGTTTCTGCATCTGTTCTTGGGCTAACTCTGCAGTGGAGCAAACGTTTAGTGCTGTTATAAAAAGGTCCTGCTATCACTCAGCCACTGTTGATACCATTGAGAAGTAGTCCTGACTAAGTTTTTTGGCTAAATGACAGTAATAACGGTTAGCTTCCCACACTTACTTTTTTTTTTTTTTTTTTTTTTTTTTTTTTTTTAGCCAGTTAGGTAATGATCACTTCTGGATTATTAAATGCTACAGTGGCACCTCTCGGGTTATTCACTCATGCATGTAGCATGCACAAAGCAGAGATGATGAAGGCCGCCCTTACAAGCTTATCTCAACCACATGTCAGCATTTCATCCCATGCTCTTCTTGTTGTGACACTGATCTTGTGGCTCCAGTGGACATTAGAGGGGAGACCTTGGTCTGCCATGCTGCTTGGTGGCTCTTCTGGTAGCTAGGCCCTGAAATAGGCAAGCCTCAGCCTCTCGGTGCTCAGCAGTTGATCAGAGATGTTCACCAATGTGAGGAAGACAGGGACCTGGGAACCTAGAGAAGTGAGACAAATACCAGAAAATCGACAGAGAGGCAGGACTGACTTCGAGAGAGGATGCTGGGGCTCTGTGCTGTTAAGTTGGCTGTATCTAGAAGGGAGAGAGGGGGACACACAAATCCGCATCTTAAAAAAAACGATGTATTTCAGTATAGGAGCAAACACTTTTGACCAGAATTGTACTCCTGCCTCTGTCACTGGCCACTGTTTGTCTCTGGATAGGAGGCCCCCTTTTGCCATGCCTCTGATGCCTCATCCGTAAAATGAAGATACCAATCCTAATCCTCCTTATAAAGCACTCTGAGGCTCACTGGCAAAGGAGCTGTGGAACTGCAGAGCTAAGTGGACTGAAATGGCTGTTATCTTTGCTGAAGTTTACAGCTTCTCAAAATCCTGAGCTAACTGAAGCAGTAGATAGACAACAGGAGAAATAACTGGGTCAGGAGCTATATTTATGAACAACGGCAGGGTCATATTACTCGCTGTGAATAATTTACCTGACAAAGACATATAGTTTGCATAATTTTCTTAAAACAATGTACTGTAAATATTGTAGTCTGCTGAATAAATTGGGAGATGAGTCAATGGGATTTGGTTAAGATCCAACAACTTTCTGAATTATGGAATTCCTTATTCCCAGATACTTGAACAGCACCAGCTGCAATGCGAGTAGGTTCCCACTCACTCCAACTGGAAGTTCCCTTCATGAAGTGGATTTAAGAACGGGCTCAATATGTTTGGCAGAAATCTGGCCCTTCAGGGATCATGGGCTACTTGGCTGCTGTTGCAGTGCCCCACCAGGTCTTGCTTGTCACAGTAAAGCTTGTTTTGAAGAATGGTGGCTTGTGGTAAAAACTTGCCTTTTGCTCTAGATAGCTAAGTGGCTCTTGGACTGGCCTTTTTTGTGACACTGAAGCTCAAACATTGCACAGTAGCATTTGCTTACATGAACATTTCTGCTCACAATGGACTTTTGTGAACAGCACAACAATTAGCATTCTTGGGGCATTATTCTGAGTTTAACTTAGTACCCTTGAAAACAATCAAATTCTGTTTGTTAGTTCTTGGACCCTCACTGTCTTCTAGCTAAATAAACCTTTGTGGCAGATGTATTGCTCAATGGTATCTGAATGAAGAGCCTTGCTAGTTTCTGAATGCTTTTCTTTCATTCAGAGTCAGAAAAAAAGCTCCTGTATCTCATGGGTCTGATGACAGCCACTCCTTTCTGTCAGCTCCTCTCTTTCACCGTCTGGGTTCACAAGACGAAATGGGTCAGTGCACTGAACGGCCATCTGTTTTACTGTGGGACCTGCTGGAAGTGGCTCAGCAGGGCGTAGCCATGCTGAGCCAGCTCTCCTGCTGCACCCCAGGAGGTGTAACCTTGCTGAGTGCTGCTGCAAGACACGGCTCTGCATCCTATCTTGCTGCTTTGGAAAGGTCATGTTCCCATGAGAGTTATTATATCTTGGCCACCAAAATAGCACTGGTCTTTCATCATGATCTGATCGGACCCATGCTCTCCTCTGACACAACAGATTAGAGCTGCTCTTTTGCCTCCATGCTCCAGCTGCATGACATGACTTAGGGACAGTCCATCAAGCCTTTTCCTTCACATCCATCTTGCTATTATTATCTTATTTGCCCTGCTCCCCCAGGCAGCAGGAGAGGCAGCAGGGCTTTGGCTGGGGAAATGAGACTGTGCAGATATTGCAGGAGGAGAAAGGGCTCAGGAGCATGGGATGAGGAGGAGACTGAGCCTCCAAGGCCAAAGCAAAGCAGTCAGCTGAAGAAGACAGAGAGAGACTGGGGAGAAAAAAAAAAAAAAAAGGTAGAAGTTAAACTTAGGAAAAAGAGCGGGGGAAGCAACTTCTATTTTGCATAAACAGCTTCTTAAATGCAAGTAGAAAAACTAATGTTTGGTTCCTTCCTCTTCCCAGAATGTCTCACCGGCTATGTGTATGCCCTGGAAAAATCTGCTTCATGGCCCTGGGCTTCAGTTTTGCTGCTCCAGATTTAGATTTTTCTACTGGCTTTTCCATTTCCAAGGTAAATAACAGGACATGGTTTATTATCAGGCATTTAGAAGTAGAGAGGACAGGACCCATATGGGGTATTGTAGGGTCTTTGCACATTTAATGAACTGCCCCCTCACTCACAGACTCACAGTGAAGATATTGATGCTCAGCCCTGCCCTGGGCATGAAATACAGGATTTTAATTCAGCAATGAACTGTCTGCCCTTTAGTGAATGCTAACTGTGTGCCCAGACAAAAGGAATGCATTTGCTTGGTCAGTAAACATCTTTTTATGGACATTAAAATAATTTGGTTTCCATTTGCTGTCACAGGGCTATCACAGGCACCACCATTTCTGCCATGCCTGACACTCCTGTATTGAACTGGAGCTCTGCTGCTTGAGGACAAACCCAGACACAGGGTATGAAGAAAGCACATCTGTGCATGGCTGCTGCCTTCTTGGCACTGGAGCACCCTCAGCAATCTGCTCAGAAAGCTTAGAGCTGACTTTGCATCTTTTGGCCTTGATCTCTGGCTCTAAAGTTAATTGGGATAATTCAGAGTTCACACCCCTATCCCTGAGGGGTTGGTTTAAAAATACATGTAATGTGAGTTTGAAAATTATTTCTTTTGATTGGAAGTATTTGGAAATGTTCCTCTCCACTGGTTTTAAAAGGTGTCATTTTTTTATGAATGCTGAGACATTGATTAATAAAATTCCGAAAGCATTAACTCAATTGAGCCAACTCCAACTTTTTTTTTTTTTCTTATTATGATTCGTGAAAATAAATGCAATAAAAAAAATCCCAGCAGCTCTGTTAAACCATATCCTCAGCAGTCCCTCTCCTGATAGCCCTACCAGATGTTTTACAATGCTAGAGGCAGCGCCATTTGCTCTTTTCTCCAGGGATGGCTGAATGAAGCCTTGGCTCAGCACCACAAGCCCTCAGCATGTGACCCCACATCTCAGACATGCCGTAAGCTAGCTGTACCCCAGGAAGGGGCATGGGGGATTTGGTCTCCCCATCTGTAAGACACCTTGGAGAGGAGCAGGTTTTTGTCTGGCTGCTGCACCTTGCCCTCTTCCAGCCTACTGATGTGGTCAGGGAATGATATAGGAGAGATGATGCTCAGGTCTTTCTTCCTACCACACACCCCAGGGTATCCCTGGGTGGTTTGGGGTTGTTGGGTGCAGTCTCTGGCTCTCCCCATGTGGAAAGGTCCATGCCCACCCAGCATCAGAGCCCACCTGCCCGGAACCTGTCCCTGGAGGCTGCTCAGCCGCTTCTGGTTATGCTCTTCCCAGGGCCACAATGAAATATGCCCGTGGAGCAGAGCAGGAGACACTGCAGCCCTTTGTGCTGCTGAGGGGCCGAGAATCGGGGGAAGCAGAGGTGGGGACCGCTCAAGGTCCCAGCGCGCCATCCGGGGAAGGATTTATTGCCCTGGCTGTGTTTGGGACACAGACTGCTCGGGATAATCATCCATCCTCCACGTCTGAGTAAGCTGCCACAGGAGATTCATTTGTAAGCTGGCCTACCTTCTTCCTGAGGTTTCTTTCTCCTTTATGCTGTGAAGGCTAATATATTGTTCAAATTAAAGCGGGCCTGGGGACTGAAGACAGAGCTGGTTATTGAGTGGAATGGACTGATGAGGAGTGGGTAATATATTTAAAGACTGTGTAGGAGCCGCTAGGGACAATATAGTCTGATTTATTTGATTTAGTATAATTTATAGTACACTAGACTATGTTGCGACTCTTCAGGATTTTATCAGGAAATTTGCATTCAATATTTAAGGATCTCTCGGCAGAAACACTCTCCTTCTTTTATTATTTTGGCCTTAAAAATAGTATGTACCACAGAAGAATTTATAAGTGTATAAAAGGTTTTAATAAATTCAGATAGTTAAAAAAAAAAAAAAAAAAAAAAAAAGCTTGAAAACCAAGATCAGCAAGGGAGGAGGATTTCTGCTTCACCCTTTCCCAAGAGCACGGGTGGACTTCTTTAAAGAGGGTATGCTGCCTCTGCATTTATTTTCCTCTCTTTGTCCTGGGGACAGAGTAAGCCTCAGTAGACCCTCTTGTATCTGGAGGCCAGTGGTTCAACTGATGTAAATCAGCAGTCAGTCTTTCTCCTTGTGCCTACTAAGAACTGTAGATCTGGCCTGTTGTACATCTCCTGAGATAGTCCCTAATTTTAAGGCTAGAAATTTGTTTAGTAGAATAGATGACAGTCCATTTTTTGATTATCTGAGTCTTTTACATCATAAAAATCTTCTGTTTCATTAGTTAGTACCCTGATAATTTCATCCTCCCCAGAAACCTTCCCTAAAGGGAGATACCTCAGGTGAAACTGGGCTTTCATGAGAGCAGAAGCAGCTTGAGGACAAGATTGGGTCTCTCAGCACAGTAATAGGGAGACTAATTTATTTATTTATTTATTTATTTATTTATTTCCTACAAGATGAATCATCCTCCATGCACAAAGTAGGAGAGGGGGGGTTGTCCTCTGCCTGTGCCATATCAAAGTACCTCTTGATGCACCAGAGAATGCAGCAGATGCCATGTCCACACCATGTTAACTGTTTGTAGAGGGTTCTCCATCTTAAATCTATGAAATGTCATGGATCCGGCCACTCTCTGGACCTTCCCTTTATGTGATTGATTTGTAGGTACATTCCATCCTGTTGAGGTTTGCATCCTGTTAAAGCACAGTGGGCTGCAGCTCTTGAGTCTTCAGCCTAATGGTGTTCAGTTGGGAAAGTCTGAATCCCTGGTGATCTGCAAACTGCAACACACTATTTAAAACCTTTGTTGACAGTCAAGCACATAGAGTGTTTAAAGTTTTAATAGGCTTAGAGTTAATTCTGGAGTCCACCAACATCTGCATACATCTGTAATTTACGAGTACCTCTTACTGGGTCGGTTTAGTAAATTGTACCTAAGAGTGTTTTTGAAACTTTGGCAGCTCCACCTAGAGTTTCATGATTCATCTGTGCTTTTGCCAACTGTTTCAGTTCTTTTCCTTTCTCTTTTCTCTTCCTTCCTTCCTTCCTTCCTTCCTTCCTTCCTTCCTTCCTTCCT
>CM021768.1:52051038-52097667 GCA_011076525.1 Nettapus auritus | reverse complement strand
TCTTTCTTTCTTTCTTTCTTTCTTTCTTTCTCTTTCTTTCTTTCTTCACCCCTTTTCCCTGTTGGAAGATGTTCTTAAATACTTAATTCAGGGTTTTGGTTTGGAATGCACTTTGTCACACACATTTTCTGTGCCAAAACCCTCTACACACTCTATCAAGGACAACTTTCGACATGCTAATATATTTATTTGTAAAATGTCTTTTAAAGCCGGTGCAGATTCTGAAGTGTAATGGGCTGAGTCTGCTTGTGGAGGAGCCCTGCCCATTGCTCACAGCTTGCACCCTGGCTGAGCAGAGCCTGCTGTGTACAAATAGGCATCACTTTCCTGCAACCTCTTTCTTTTCTTTCCTCACCTTTTGCTCTCCCAGGCCCGGCCTGTTGAAAGTTGTGTATTGAAAGATGAGCACAGATGTTTCATAGTGATTTCTGCAGCTGTTTCTCTGTGTGTTTGAGGGAGCCTAGTGAAACAGGGCCCAGTCATGTGGAAGGGTCCCAACCTTGCACCCCTAGCTACAGACTTGTGTGTGCAAGTCCATTTCATCACACTCCTCATCTTCTGACCACCTGTCTTCCTGCTGCCCTGACGAGCAGAAGGGACAGTGTCCCCCAGGTGAGGGCTTGGCCATAAGCACAGGCAGTGAAGCTGGAGGCCATTTTGCAAAGAAAAGCAATGGGCTGGGAGCTGCAGGTAGAGCTGTGAAGGGGAAGGCATGGATGGGCCTACACCTTCAGCGGTGGATCCCTAAGGTACCACCGGATGGCTGACTTCTGGCCAAGGACATTTGCTTCAGCTGTGTGGGTCCTATCAAGAAAACATAGGACAGCTGCCTGAATGCAGATGGAGAACATAAAGTCTTCCAAAAAAAGTCTTTGTGCCTTTGCCCTGGACAGCCTTTAGGAGCTGGGCCGGGAAATACAGAGCCCATTTATTGTAAATAGTGGAGTCAGTGTTCCTCGTGTGTATAAACCTTTTAGTTTCTGGCAGCCCATGTCAAAATAATCCTGTTTTCCTCAAAACATGTGAGTGTTTCTGGGCTCTCAAGAAAGCTTAGTGCCTGACAAACTCAGCGCTTGTCTCTTCAGGCAGCTGGAGGTGGCGGGGGCACAACTGTGACGTGGGCTGCATTAGCAGCTCTCATAACTTTCCTTGTTATTTTTATTGTCTCAGCCTCCAGAGTGCTTTGATTAGGCTGGAATCCTAGCTTTCATATTTATTTATTTTTTTAGAGCAAGTTTTGAGCCCTTGTGACTGTGGAAAAAAGTAGCTTGAAAACATGCAATGTGCTTTGGATGTGCTAAAATCAGAAAGTGAACAAAGAGCCCAGCTGGGGCTGCAGGAATGGTGGGATGTGGGATGCTTTTTTTTTAAAACAAACAAACAAACAAAAAAACCCTCTGTATTTATCTTTGTCTTTCAATACCTCAACTCTTGTTCTCACACTTTTATTAGTGGTGTGAGGCAGTGGCACAGCTTGCCTGAGGTGGCACAGCAGGGCAGCAAGCCAAGCACACGCTCAGGGTGTCCTCACCACCTGCCACAAGGGCATTTCCCAAGAGCTAGGCTGGAGCAGGCAGTACTCATGCTGGTACCAGTTGGCAGCATAAGACCAAAAAGCGGGGAAGGGAGTTGTTCACATCTCACAGCAAGCCAGCTTGCTGTCATGCTGTTTTTCTTGGTGTACTGCCCCAGACCTCATAACACTGCATTTCCAGCATCAGGCCATACCAGCTGCGATACCTCAAGTTTTGCTGTCAGAATCACACACTTACAAGATTGGGTGCACCACCAATCTTTTTACTACTATTTTATTAATGGGGAAAGACTACATCAGGCAGTTAACATGAACCAAGACATTCTTGGCTATGACAAATTAAGGTCTAAGATATATGCTGAGAAAAAAATGTCAGATGTGAGCTATAGAGCCATTAATTGTCAACAGCTTGGGCTCTGTTGACATGTGGGTTTGTTTTACATTATTCCTATAGTGAAATAGAGTGGCTGATGCTCTCGTACTTAGGCCGGCTGATTTGTCTCAGGCAGACAGCTCTTCTGCAAAGAAGAGGGGTCTGAAAATAGAGAGTTCAGACTGAAAGGAGACGGTGCAAGGGGTGGAAAAAGAATGAAATAGAGCTAGTCTCATCTTTAAAAAATTGCTAACTCACAGAGTTACTTTGATAAGGTTTATATTTATGTCTGACATGTGGGTGATAGGAAGAACTGGCATCAACTCTGTCAGTAAAAATATCTTATTATTATTAATAACTTTGTTAAGTCTGGCATTCATAGCATGCCAGGCACTGTGCAAAACCCAAGGAAAACATGCTGTCTCCCCAAAGAGTTTGTACTAATCTGGACTATTATAACAATACTTTTTTAATACTGTGTATAAATCATTCTTCTAGCAGTATTTAGTATAGAGGTTTGTGCTTCCCCATGCATGTTTTCAAGACAAACAAATTTGCCACAGTGAAAACACTACACAGTTCAATTCAGCTACCTTTAATGGAGTTTCTTCCAAACAAACCCTTGGAAACTGCAGAAAAACCCTTAACAAAGTTAACTTTGAAATCTACCTAAGCATCATTAACTTTAGTGGTCTCAAATACATGCTTTACATCAAGCATGTGCTGAAGTGCTCTTCCAACTGTGTATGGAATTGGACCCATGCAAAGGGTTTTGGTGATATATAGTGTAATATCAGAGAAATTAAAATCCCAGGGGATTCACTATGGAGGTGGGAATCATATCATCTGTCACCAGGGGCAGTGCTCAGAGTTCTCGTCAGGGACTGTGAGCTCTCTCAGTTGTGAGACCAACAGATCATCCCATTTTACCAGTGTCCAGAGCATCTGCAACAGCAGCATCCTTATTTTGCCACTTTTTTGTCATTTTCTACTGCAATAGGAAACAACAATAACATTAACAACTGTAGGGCAGGGTTTCCTCTTAAGCGTCTTGATGCTTACGTTTAGGTCTTCTATTTTCCCTGTTCATTCATCACAGCACCCTCTTTCACAGTCAAAAATGTGGTTTATTTATTTATTGACAAAATGAAGGAAAGATCTTAAGCCAATGATCATGTAGGAGAAATAACTATTAAGAGAGCAGATGAAATCATGAGGGGTCAAATAGTATAAGATAAAGATTTTAAAAAGACCTTAATTAAGCCTGGGTAGAACCAAACCTTTTGTTAAATAAAGGGATATAGTGAAATAAAAACAGCAACAACAGCAAAAAGCAAAATAATAATAATAAAAAAAAAGTTAAAAAAAAAAAAATGAATTTATATGAACTAAACAACATTATCATCTAGTCTCCAGGGGAGGATAACTGAAAAAAAGATAATATTGGAATAACTGAAAAAAGATAATAATGCCTAATGAGGTCCTGAGGGGACTATTTAGCTAGACTACACAGACAGCTAGATTCAAAAGGGAGCTTTGCCCATATAAAATCTTCAGACTTGTGTCCAATTTAGTCTTATATGTTTGAGGCCTGCAGCCAGCTCGTGCCCGCTGATGCTGGCAGTGCCTGTTGCTGCACTCCTGCCTGATCAGCAGGGGGCCAAAGCAGCAGATGCCTGATCACACATGAGGGATGGCAAAGGTCTGATGTTTCCCCCATGGCTTGCTGCCCCAGAATTACTCCTCTCACTGAAGTGCTTTTTCTCTTCCCCTGAAGTTCCAGGCCTCATACCTTTAATTTTTCAGACTAAGTTTGAATGGGCTTTGACAGTTCAATACAGGAAGAACAGGCAGAAACGCACTGATCCTTAGGAAAAAAGCTATGCTGTGCTGGAAGTTACTGAGAAACAACGTAAAAAAGCCAAGCCACAGCAGAGTCTCTTTAGGGTTTTTGAATGGCTATTATTTTTCTGGCTGATGCTTGTGAAATAAGTCAGGTTGGCACAAGCAGTTCAGTGAAGTCTTCTCTGGACGTGTGAAAGCCCTGAGAGCAGAAAGGCTGTTGCAAGACTGTGGGTACTGCATGTGGGTGAATAAACATTTTTTCCCCCTCAAATCTGATTGTTTTTATGTTAAGTATGTGCAGCCTTATAATTATAGGTAAGACCACATGGAGGGAATGCAACTGCATTCGTTTCTTGTGAGTCTCTTTCGAGGCAGCAGACTTCAACACTTGAAGGTCTAGGATCCCAAACTGGTTACACTATGAGCACTCTGTTTTTATTGTTGTTTCTAAGAAATCCCAGTGAAAGTCACCTCATTTTTCTTTTTATAATACGTTAAAAAAAAAAAAATATATTATCAAATCTAGTTTAAAAAGGAAATCTTCCAAACATTTGTCAACCATAGCTTGAAGAGACACTTTAGAGTATTTTGTGTGACCTGAAGAGGAGGAGTGTGATGCATGTCCTCAAACAGTTCTTTTTGTAAAATTATTTAGCAAACAAGAAAGAAGAATGGTTTATTTAGAAGCACTAAATGAAAAGATTGAGAACTGGAAACCAATAAGAAAGAAGGAGAAAATATTAGGCAGCCAAATGACTGTGGCTTGATATATCTTGTCTCAGCTTTTCTTTCATTTTCCCCAAAAGAAGTTGTCAATGACAATAGAAAGACTGTGAACCATATAACAATATGATGTACTTGGGCCAAAATATAATACAAAAGAAATGTTCTAAAACACCATGTATCAAATTATCTGCAAGAAGCAGAAAAAAATGAATTATATATTCATTTCTTTGGAAACAGAGAAAGATTATATGCAGAGCTAAGGGGTTTATCTTCAGATAGGTACAAATTCCTCATTAAAAATTTGATCCTGATTAGAGAGGACCAAATTAATACCTTGATGATGATGTGATGGATGTGGTGAGTTATGCATTTCATGATGACCCTCGTAAACAGAATAAAAGCAAAGCAAAACAAACAAAAAAAATCAGGAAAAAGTAACAACAAAACAGACTCAGAATGGGCCTCATACATCTCTTTTTTATCAACTAACAATATGAATGAGGATGTATTGACCTTTTAATTAATTTCAAGTTCCATAAATGGGAGTATTTTAGGATCAATATAGTAGGTTACATGCAATATAACATTTTTTATAAGGCTCTCAGGTCTGGGTCTTAATGCAATGGGTTCCAACCCCCTCAGGATAATAGCTCTTTGTTAACCCTGGATTAACA
Organism: Nettapus auritus; assembly: GCA_011076525.1. Lineage (NCBI taxonomy): Eukaryota > Metazoa > Chordata > Aves > Anseriformes > Anatidae > Nettapus > Nettapus auritus. The sequence goes on along the minus strand of CM021768.1, from coordinate 52,092,515 downwards.
TAGGCACTAAAGACAATGTGTAGGGAGGAGAAAATAATTTCAAGCCAAAAGCATACCCTATGTGCCTACATGTAAAGCACAAAAGACAGAAAGAGAAAAGTCAAATGCTCTGCTTTCTGCTCAGTGTGTACTACATCTGAGATCATTAGGACTTTGCTTTTAGGAGCTGGTATTTTTTTTCTAAGGTAACTCAGTGGCCTTCAGTGTGTCAATGAAAAACAGACAAAGTAATATAAGGATACCATGACAGCGCTCTCTTCCATCTCTAGCCCTTATTTTTTTTCATCCTGACCTTAGCTGTTTAGTGGCTGCAGTTGTAACAGCAATATGCACAGATCGGTTCATAAAATTATTAAAACATTGCACATAAAACCTTTACCTGGGTTATTTTTATTAATTTTTCAGCTAGACAGAAACGATCAGATTTTGTGCAATGTACTCCCACAGCAAAAGGATATCACAGTATGCTCTGACAGGCAAGTGTAGGAGGCTGTAAACTAAATGAAATACAATTATTGGGATCATCCAGTTTTACTTTATGAGAAGGCTGGTTGTCTCAAAATAAGCCTTGACACCCTTTCTTAAGGTCATATAGACAGAACACCTGGAAGAGGCTCACTCCCACTGCAGCCAATAACATCAACCCTGACCAGCACAAACCAAGACTGGGTCAGCTTGTTCTCTTTAAGAACAGAAATCAAGTGCATTTTCCTTGTTGCCAATATTTCAAGACGTACATGGACAAAAAAAAAAAACAAAAAAAAACTATTTTTGGTAAATGTCACAGCCAGGTTGATTGTGAGGCCTCCGCTCCAAAGAGCCTTTGTGCTATGAGGGCACGTTATTTTTGTAATGTTAGTCACTGTTTCACTGTGAAAAAGGGCATGGCAATCTGCCCCTAAATTAAAAATTGAAGACAAATTCCATTTGTTCTGCACCCCCCCGGGGATTATTGCTATAATCCTTAATTGACAATGATTGCATTTTATGACATGTTGAACACATATTAATTTCATTTACAGCAAGTCCAGTTTTGTTAAACATCAAAGATGCTAATTTATGAATGACATCAGCAATAACTCTGCCTTCATTCAGGGCCATTCCTGCTGCCAGTCCAGGCTCAGGCTAAGCGCTGCAGCATCAGCAGGCACCGGGTGACCCCCACGTCTGTCTTTCAGCAAAAAGGATGTTTCTCGTTTCTGAGAAAAGGGCATCTCCCTGCCCACTCCTGGGAGGAAGGTCCCCATTCTCTGCAAGGGGGGCAGCCACAGAGGCACCCACCCCATGCCAGTTTGACCCAAGGTACACGTGGTCATCCTGATAGAGAAATTCCTCAGGGAGCAGAGGAGAATGAATACAACAGGTTAATAGTTTTAAATCAGTGTATCACAACTGAGCTTTCAAAAACTTAATTCTTTTGCTGAGGCTGTACAGCACTTCTAAAACCAAAGGCAGATGTGGAGCTCCTTGAAATCCCATGTCATAGCCCCTCGTTCCGTTGTTGCCAGGCTCCTTGCTGACAGCCTTTTCTGTGAGTCACAACTGCTCCCACTATTGCTTGATTTTTGTTTTTCATTTCCACTTCTTCTCTAAGGAAAAAACAAACAAACAAACAACAACAACAACAACAACAAAAACAATGCCATAGAGGAGCACATTTCATCTCAGCGTCTATCAGAAAAAACTTCCTTATATTTCCTCCCACAAGCTTCACACAGGGACAGAACAAGACGGCACTCAGCATTACTGGGAGAAGTGTGGGAATGAAACAGCCCTGTATGGTATTGAGGTAGGAGGCAAGGGGAGCCTTGCCAGCAAGTTCTGCCCCACAGTAATATCATGGTCACGTGCAGTTGCCAACAGAGACGCGTCTTGCTGTCAACTTTTGTGTCACATCACATCAGCGTGTATCCACACCGCTAATGCTGCCTACACCCAGTGAGAACTGGCTCTGAAAATGTCCCCCGCTAAACCCAGAGGCTCCAAGTGAAGGAAATACACTGTCAAAATATAATGGTCGGGCTTATGGCTTGTTTGGATATTTTATCATCTTGGAAAGGCATTACAGCTGGTGTGAACTTTTGTATCAGATATCAGCGTTCCCTGGTCCAAATTCTTTCATGTGACTGGCTTTGGTTAAAGAAGGCACTCTTGCTGAATTTAATTAGATAGAAACACAATTCAAGAGCAGATACCACTCCTTCCCATTACCAAGGAAGATGGCCTGGAGCATTGCTCAGTGCCCAAGGGTCTCCCTAGCGTGTTTTTTTGGCTGAGAAAACAATGTGCTACATCCAGGAAAAATATGAAGCTTATATCCGTGCCTAGAAACTGTCAAACTGGTATCATTATAAATTGTACTGATATAAAAACAAAAAGTGCCTTAATTTAATTATGGGTGTTTTCCTTGGTTGGTGTAAGACAGGTTCTGTGGGACCTTTTTCCTATCAGAACGTCTTGAAATACAGAGGCCTCAAAGCAGGCCTTGTCTGCGCTGCAGACATGATGCAGGCCCCACCACGGGGCCACGGGCTTACCCTCCTCTTTGCAGGACAGGGCTAGCTTTTCTCTCATACACCATACCCACAACTTCACCAGTGACATTTTGGCTACAGCAGTAAATTCTGGGTGGGAGAAGGTTATGGCTGGGGCTGGGAGAACTGTCTGAGAGGATGGCTTTATCTGGCAATTTCCTTTCTTTCCCTCCTGTCGTTGTGAGCTTCCCAAGTAGATGGGAATTTGTCCAGATGAAGGGGTGACTCGATGCAAACTGCCTGCTCCCTGAGCCCCCCAGCATGTGAGGGCAGCGTGTCCTCCTGCCACCACCCAGGGAGCGTGTCCTCTGGCCTGGTGCCGCTCCGCAGGCTGGTTCAGGGCAGGAACTGTTGTGCCACATGGATGTGGGTCTGCTCTGCATTCCCCGAGGAGGTGGACGAGGCTTTATTGCAAGCAAGACAATGGTTTCTAACCCTCCTGCAGATCACAAGGAGGAGGAAGGCTCTTCACAGCCGTACATCTTAGCGGAAGGTGCACCAAAACATGTCCACTACTATATCATTATGGAAGGGGAACAGAAAAAAGACATAGACAAAAAGGAGGTCTAAGAATGGGAGGAAGGGCTGCAGGACTGGCCCTGCTCTCACCACAGTTCTGCTTTTACATCAACTTTCCCCAAAATTAACAAACTGTTAGGGATGTGGTTCAGCACTACCTTTGTGCTTCCTCCCCCTGGAAGCCGGAGGGCTCTTTTTTGTGTTGATCCACTCTTAAGCAGGAGACACAGCTTGGATTGCTCTCCTTTCCATTTTGACGTGCCAGCAAAGCTTCAAGCTGCCATTGCCAGATAGGGACAGCTCCGTACAGACTCCTCTCCCAGCCCCTTGGTGAAAGTACCTGGTTCTTCTTCCTTCTCCCAACAATCCGTTATTTCAGCACAGAAAAAAAAATGTACATATGTATCTGGAGAAGTCAGGCTGGGAATTCAACCCATGCTTTCTGGGGAAAATAATGTGTTGTCCCTTTTTTAGAGAAAACCAAAAAAGAGCCTGCACAGCTTGGGGGAGGTAATGCTGCTGGTGCTCCTGACTGGGACACGTGCAGTGAAGGTATGTATCTGAAGCTTATAGCCATCCCAAAATTCCCCTGGTGAGATTCTGGCGTGACCACATTAAAAAGAGGTGGGACAGATCCCTATTATCATACTGAGCATCCTGTGCAATTGGAGTTGCACCTGAGAACATGCACCCGAAGCAGCAATATTTGTGCAGGGTGGCAGACACCGAACACCCAGACAGAGCTGAGACAAATGGCAGGAGACTACCGGATGAGAAAACACAGCTGGAAAGACAGATAGCCATCATATTCTTCTTACTCCCTTCTCTGGCACTTTGTTCTCTCTGCAAAATATTGTCTAAGTTCCTAACACAGACAGAGACTAGAAATGGAAAAAAGTAAGTGGCCAGGCTGTGGTTATGTCCTATTTTCTTTCCCCAATAGGGGAGTATTGTATAACAGAATTCTTTTCAAGTATCAGTTTTATTCTTAAAATAGTTATTATTCTTCATACTGCATATGAAACAAGAGACATGTTTTGGTCTAGCATGCTTCTTGATAGCAGTTTTGAGTGAGCTTTTTAAAAAAGTAATAAATAGAAAAATAAAATTTAATTATTCTAATTAAATTAATTTTAAATTAATTTAAACTAAATTATAAATACATAAATTATAAAAGGAGATATGAACAATTTATTTTTCATGTGTATTTGGGCAAAATAGACATCTTTGGACATACGGATCCTTGAGCACAAAACCTTCCATCCTCTATTCTCTGATAAATGAACCACAAAACTAGAAACAAAGACAGGTTTATTCTGAAGACAGTGAGCAGATTCTAATATCGGGGTAACGTAACACTGTTGGTGTGCCATGTTATCCAGAGTCTGAATGAAATCCACTGGGAAACTGAGTATCTCTGTAAATGACATGTCCATAAGCTGATATAAGATCAGTAGTAGAAATATATATGTGTTTGGGTGCTCCTGTTGAGGCCACTGTTTCAAGAAATCTAAAAGCCCTGATAGAAGAGAAATCTTGTTTGGTTGTACTTCAGGAAATTACAACTCCCTGTGTAAAGCCGAAAACTAAGCAGTAAAACACCCAGATTAATCTTGCTCATTTTCTTTCCCGTCCCTTTTCTTTTTTTTTTTTTTTTTTTTTTTTCCTCCCTGTATAGGAACAGAAATATTATCAAAAAAACATTCCTCACAGTGATTTCAATACTTTATGCTGTCCTGGGAAAAGATATATAAACCTGAAAAAAAAAAAAATGCTGGAGGCAAGAAACAAAGCAGCTTTGGAATACAGTTGTTATTCATGGGCTGGTTGTATAGCAGCGGCAATGCGCTTCATTCTCTGCAAGACAAAAGGTTTAAATAATCCTTTCTCAAAATATATCACCAGTATAAAAGTCAAGATGTTGGATCTAATTCAGTTTTCATTAATTCTATCCCAGTTGAAACAACTTTTGGAAATTTAGTGTGAGAACAGTTTCCAAAAATAGGTATGAAGTTGAAGGATTGATGATAGAGAAGACAGCATCCATGGGAAAAAGGTCAGGTGGCCACAGTGCTCTCCCGTCTCTTCTATGCTTCAGAAACATTTGTCTGGATTTCTCAGAGTTTTGAGTGAAAATGGAATTCTCTTGAATTATTCATTATGTTTTCTTTGGGTCACCTTTCCCTATATATTATGCCAGCAAAATAAACAAGTACAAGGAACCATAGCTTTGATTTTAGTATGGATATGTGTGAAATACACTGAGTCAGGAGTGCTATGATAACCATATGTACTGCTGTGTGTATGTCACACAGACAGATGACCATGAACAGAAAAACGCAATCAATCATACTGGTCCTTTCTTCCTAGCCCTCCACCTCTCATGTGCTTACACCAGAAAACCATTGATGTGCACACATGTGTAAACAAAAGATGGCATACTTCTATTTTCTTTTTTTTCTTTTTTTTCCCTAATGATTCTGTAATACAAGGGACAATGCTTGTTCTCATTGTTTTAAGTGGCAATAATCCACTTGCTAAGTGGAAAAACTACAAGGCGAAAGGTTTTAATTTAAAATCCCAACACAGAAAAGAGATTATTGTTGGAAAAACAAACAAACAAACAAAAAACTCTAATATCCAATTATGCTTAGAAAATAATGCGTATATGAAAAAGCATTTTTTAAAGAAATACTTTGTTTGACAAAACAAGAGGCTAATAACAGTGGTCTTAAGTCAGGTATAATTTAGGCACAGCTTGTGTAAATTTCCCTGAAGAACTTTGCTAGGGTGTCCACCTGTGTCACTCCTTGCTAATTCAGGTGGCTACACCACATGGCTTGTGATGTGGGGCTCCAGGTAAAGTCACCAACTTGCCCTCTGTAGTGGTTTAGCATAAGATCCTGGAAATAAAATAAAATAAAATAAAAAATTACCTGCCTAAGGAAACAGAGAAACTCTAACAAACTGGACTAATCATGTATCTTAATGCCTCCAAGACAGAGATCTGCTTCAGCTGTCTCAAACTTACTTCCTGATGATGATGATCCCACATGATGGTCCAACTAAGCTGCATTAAACAAAAGCCATTGACGTATACCCTACAACCACTGCTAGAATACAATGGTCTTGAACCTAGTTTACTTGGCAAGCTACAGAAATTGTTTTTCAGGCAATGTAAATACACAGTTTTTGGATCTGAGGGGCCATTCATTTTGTTGGCACAACAGGATGGGAACTGTGGAGATCTGGGAGCATCAGTGGAGCACTGGTTACACAGATGTCCTAAGCAGGGCTGCTAAGTGGTTTAAATGAAACCAACATTGTGCCATGAGAGAGATCAAACCAGTACTTGTGACAATTCTTTTCCATCGGGAAAATAAGTGAAATTCTTCACAGAAACCTTGAAAGAAAAGAAATCAGTGGCCCCCTTGTAAGGCCTCCCTCCTTAACTTTGTTACTCGTTTCTGCAGCAGCTGGGCCTAGCTCCCTGGAGCAGCGCTTTATTTCCCACATGCTAAGTTGCATCGACACAGGACAGAGGGACCTTTGAGCAACTCCCCTGTTATTAAATGACAATGAAATTCCTTTACTGGTCATGGGGTCAGCAGTCAGTCAAAGTTAGGCCCTTTCTTGCTCAGGAGTTATCATCGAGCTGCAGCAAGCAACCTGTGGGAATTAGGCTGAGGCATACAGCTGTGGCAGCATTAGCAAGGTCAGTGGAGAAATGCATTTACCTATGGGTTGTGCATGGTTCTGTGTGCAGGGGTATCTCCCTGTGAGCTCTGTCCACCTCTGGCCCATCCATGTTCATGCCAAGCAGCACCATAACAGGGCCACAGCAGGTACATTTTGACTGATGGATGCATGTGCCTACCACGCAAGTGCCTCTCCTCAGTTAAGTCTTCTTGCTTGCTCATTTAGCTAGGTTTTCACAAATATACGATTGCTTAGGAAATGAGTGGGGTTTGGGTGTAAAAAGCTGGAGTGCTGACTCTTTACCATCTGGTGACTTATTAACTACAACCATACAGCACAGCTCAAGTCCTCCAAGCAAAGAGGTGACAAGCAGAGAGAGATCCCGAACTGGTAGGAAGTAATATTAGCCTTCTGCTGTCTTCACTAGTTAATGTGATACATAAATGAGTAACACATGATACGATTTGAAACTCTTGCTGTCTGTAGGAAATATAACCCAGGGTTAGTGCTTCGAAGGAGATGGTTTTACTAATGAATATGTTCTTCGTTTGAGAATGGCAGAGGAGTCCCAGTTTTTGTCTAGCATCTTGTGCAACATGTCCAAAACAACACTTGTTCCAGGGGATGGCAAATACTTAAAGTTTGAATGGGATCGGCTCCGTTAGCCTGAATTTGTACTGCTACACCCTGACATCCACACTGCAAGGAGCTCTAACCCCTTCCTTGGCTGCTGGAAAGGAACTTTGCAATGTGTCTCAAGCTTGTAAGAAACCCCTGAGTCTGTTCATTTGTTCTAAAGCTAGAATTAGCATAGCAGAAATTTGAAAGCATATTTAAGGCAGAAATTTCAAACAGAGCCATCAGCATACCACATCTTCCTGCTGACTCTGTTTCAATTTTTCATACACTAGGTGTCCATGTGCACAGTCTTCCCATGCTTCTTTTCTGTGAGGCCTTTGGGGAGTGGCTTTTCTTGTCAAACCTGGCAGAAAGAAGAGAGAAATGCCAAAAGACATAATACAGCTTCCTGTAGTGTCTACCTCAAAGAGGATCAACTCAATTTCATCCTGAATGAGCAAATTTTAAACAAATTTCAAATTTTCTGGTAACTTTCTCCAGCAACTTAATCCTTAAAGTCATACTCAGGTAGTTAAGAGACAGAAACATTCCACATATCCTGGGGATCCAGTCAAAAGAGCAAATTTCTAATGATAAAATATTTCAGCAAGCTATTTCTATGAGAGCTTCAGACCAAGAATTCTTTGTAAGGATATTTTTGTAACTCAGTTAAAAATAAATAAAATTGTAGACTGCAGAAAGAGGATTATTGTTTGTATTTTATATATGAAAATTTCATTTAAATTTCGTTTCAATCAGGTGTACTCCTGGGAAGTATAATAACAATAATAACGTGTGCACACACACACACATATATATATATGTGCAATAGTAATAATAGCACATCCATGGATTCTCACGTGTTTTTCAATGTGCTGTGAAAACATCTGCTAGTACTCATCAAAATCCTTTGTGGTTGGTTGTCCCCATTTTACAGGTTGAAGAAATTAGACAAGCAGGTTAAAGGACTTGTCCAAGACCACACAGGGAATCAGATGACAGAGTACATATTAGAATCATAATTTCCTGGCTCTACTTCCAATTACTTTGTGCCAAGGAAAAGGCTACTTTTTCTAATGTAACACCTTGGTTATTTGACTTTCCTCTTTCTCTCTCTCTCACCCTGCACCATGTCACCTAAAATATAGCTGAACAAAATTTTTCTTCTTTAATGCACACTTTTGTATTTAATTTGTGGTGCCAAACAGATCAAATAAATGCAGTCACCACTCCAGAAAGAGCAAGGAGAGTTTATTTAGCTGATGTGATAGCATAGGTACATTAGAAAAACTTTCCAGATTTTTGGCAGGGAGGTGACCTCCTAAGCCCTGAATAAACTTGCCTGTGTGGATCGGGCAGGTCTGCACAACCTCCCAAGTAGGACAGGTGCAAAGCTGACAAAACCAGCACACTGAAACTATAGTACCCCACTGTGGATGTCATCCAAAACACACACTTTGATTCCTCTTTTTTTTTTCTGTAGCTCTCCAGCTGAGCATGTCTCCATATCTCCATATCTGATTTTTGTGAAAGTAAAATGTTGTGATGGAAGAGGAAAAAATTCTCAATGCCCTCCTTGGATAAATTTCCAAAGATTTCTTTAGAGTATTTCTTTACAGTCCCCCTTTGTGCTGAGGAAATTCCCTCCCCCCTCCCCCCCTCCTCCCCCAATTTTAAAGGCTATATTACATCATGTACTTTAAGGGCTGGATGGATTTGATGCTAATGAATCTTCAAGATTTTTTTTTTTTTTTTAATTACTATTTTTACCACAGGGAATTCAACTCACGTGATGTCAAGAAACATGCGTAGATTCATTCCTGATTGCAATGGTGCAATCCATTTACCCTAATGAAAATAGCTCAACTGATTAGAGGAACACCTCTGAGGAGGCTGCAGAGATGACGTCTCTTGCACTGGATTAACCACATTGTACAATTACAGCAGGATCTGGAAAGCTTTGATGGAGTTATCTGTAGGTTAAACACATTAGCCTGTTCTTGAGCTGCCTTAAACTCTCATTACTGCTTTTCATCCAAATTATGAGTAGCCTTGACACAGCTTAGTGGTGAACATGGCAATCCTCATCTGCCTCTGCAGTTGTTCTCACATGAAAATGGGTTTCTGATAATGCAGAACTCCTTATTACTACGTTATTTTTGACCATGAAGGAAAATTGCATCCCTTCTATTAAATATAGAAATATAGTATTGGTGTTGTTGTGGGTTTTTTCTTTTCATTTTGTTTTGTTTTAAACTAAACTTCCCAGCAATTTCTTGCTTAAAAATAGCTTACTGACTCTTTAAAGTGTCACAAATACAGTATAATATGCACCAATGCTGCAGGAACTTTTGCATTGTAATGTGGTGCTGAATAAAAATGGTGATTGAAAGTTACCACATAAGCTTAAGACAATTTTTCTGTGATCCGATATGACGTTCCCATGATGACAGTGTGGTGTTCTTTGTCTGTGCTTTGTCCTGTGAGGCACTGCTTGGTGTGGCTGCATGTGCTAGGACTTGACTTGCTCTTCCCCACATACCCAGAGTCATCTGGGCACTTGGTCTGTGCCCACAGATGCACTTAAAAACCAACAGCTGCTGTTCCTTCCCACTGGAGTTAAACTCATGAACAGCTGTAGCAGGAGCAGAGTACACTGAAATGGAAGAGAGTATTTCCAACAGCCAACTGTCTCCAGGCTCTCTCTGTGGTCAATAGAGAGATGGATAGGGAGAAAGAGAGCCATATTGCGTTTTGGAGGATGCAGCTGGGTGAGGGCTGGACAAGCAGCCTCTGCAGACTGGTTTCTGAGACAGAGATCACCCCGGAGCTGCCTCTTGAGGGCATGGGCTCCATGGATTTAGGTTGGACACTGCTGCATACAGATGAGCAAAGAAACTGCACATAAGTTAAACACTGTAAGAAAAATGTGTATAATGGAGTGGATTAGCTTGGCAATACATGTTCAGAAGTGGAGAATTTCAGATTTTTATCTAAGTAAACAAATGGTTACTTATCTTTGGTGGTACCAGGTGGTAAGATGTCTCTTGCTCTTCTGCTGCCGTATCATAATCCCCTATACAAATATCAAATGAATGCAGATAAGCTGTTTTGGTTTCTAATCATTTTAATTTTTTAATTTTTTATTTTTAAGAGAAGTTGCTGGGCATAATGATCTGTTTATAGAATACTTTCACATTTTATACTTGCCAGAGGTGTACACGGGCAGCAGCAGGGGTATAGTTTGTCTAGATGCCAACTTTTCACAAGAGAAAAGCTTCATAAATCACTTCCCTGAACTGTCAGTGCTGTTAGCAACTCCCTCTGGCTTTGTACAGCCGAGGGGGTTATGTTGAGCACAGTACTCCTCTGCAGCCAGAGGAGCCCTGCGTTCATTTATTTTTCTTTCCTAATTACCTATAGTGAGTGAAAGCTGGTCCAAGCTGAGGAACCTTTTTAAAGCACATCAGATGATCAAAAAGCTGCATCGGGCCTCTTCAGTGCCTAACAACTAATTGTGCACAGTAGTCTGCATCTCTGCTAGAGCTGGCTTGGCATCACTTGCTCCTTCCTTAGCATCTCAGTAATGAGCATGCCTTGTTGATTTGCTGATTAAAAAAAAAAAAAAAAAAAAAAAGAGTTTTTGAAAAAGAAAGAGGGTAGGTGTCTGGACCCAAAGCGATATAGCTAATGCAGACGTATAGACAATGCACACAAAAGCTTCCCGGTGTTGGATGGGACGAACATGGGCCATAAATTCTCTGTCCTTAATGTGTAGCCACACAGATGGTTTTGATTACAGCAGATGTTGTGTGAAAATTAGCTTCAGCTTGTGGCTAAGTGGAGGAACATTTATAGAAATAGGTTCAGGAGGTGAAGGCTATTTTTAAGACTCCTGTACTTAAAACAAAATATTTGTCTGTGGCATAGCTGACTCAAGGTGCAGATTGCACTCACAGAGAGGTAAGGAAAACATTTAGCTTTGAACTGCGGTGGGTTACTTGTAGATGTGGCATTTCCCAGAGCTTCTGCTTAGTGTTTTCATCTGCTTCAGCCCATGGTTGTGCCACTCATCACGTGGCATGAAGAGTAAACGTTGCTGAATATAAGGGCAAGGAAATGAACTGGAGAAAGAATGCTTGCCTTATCTTACATGCTGCTTCGATCCTGCACTGGCATGGAAAGGAAAGATAGTGTCAACTGGTCCTGTCTCCCAACACTTGTGGAGAAAGCCAGGAGAGGCTCCTCCTGCAGGCACAGACAGTGGTGGCATCTGCACCCAGCTGATGACGGCGTTCTAGATCTCCCTGGACCTATAAGGCCTGATTTAGGTGCGTAAAGGTACTTGCATGCTCCAGGTGGCATATGAGGGAGCTAGAGCCACCAGGAGCTCCACACACAGCTCTTGGAGGAGAAAGGGGCAGGCACAGCAGTCCCCTCTCAGCAAAATATCTTTTGGGAGCTTTCTGTGTTCCCATATAGACTGATGCTCAGCATACATCTCTAGCTGTTGGAGGGAAGCCTTGCATAAAGCCAGATATGTTGAGCAGAGAGAAAAGCATTTCAGGAGAGCTTTATTCATGCAGTATAGCCAGAATTCCATAAAACCTCCCCAAAAACCAGAAGTGGGGAGTTTCATTTTTCATTTTTCAGAGAACATCTTTTTGCAGACATCAAAGTTTAATTCTGCCTTTTTTTTAAACTTATTTCTACTTTTCCCAGGGTGTTCTCCAGGATATGCAGACAGAGCTATCTTCCATTTAAGATTTGGTATATATATGCAGATTTATAAGGATTTATTTTCTGCTTTTTGAAACTCCCCAGTTAGCCAGTTCAAATTCACTGCACTTGAACATTTGCTTTCAATAAGAAAAAATGTTGATTAAATCAATGTCCTGGCCAAATCTAGTAAGTTTTTTCTGGCAATACCTTTAATGAGTCCCATTTATTAATTTTTTCCCCCTACCTTACTTGTGTAACAAATTTCCAGATATTAATGTCAAGAAAGGCAATATTTGGCCTGTCATATGAGAAAAGTAAAAACAAACTAGCACACTTCCTTTTGTAGTTCTGGACCTCACGCTCTCTTAATACCTATGAAAGGATCATTTTGTAAAGTATAAATTTGGAGCTAAGTGTTAAAACGTGCTGGTTTATATACGATTATGTACAAGCATGTATGTGCTTATATATACACATGCATATTGTAATGTGTACATTGTAATCAAGAGACCACTGACCCATGCAGTCTTTTTATTTTTGGCAAATCCTTCCTCACTCTCTCACTCTCTCCCTTTTTTTTTTTTTTTTTTTTTTTTTTTTTTTTTGTCTCTCAGGGTATTGTTCTTAAATGCAATTATGCTAAACTGACATTCTCCTTGTGGTGTTTAAAAAGAGTTTTGAGCTTTCATATAGTATAAGTCTGTATTTTTTGGCTTCAAATTAAAATTATATTTGATTGTGTTTCTAAAATATTATGTCTAGATAAATTAATTACACCAGAAAATCCAGAAGAAGCAAACAATTAAAATAATAATAAGCATGAGCTGCCAGCCCAGTCCAGGCTCATGCATTACACTTTACATTTTTCTTACTTCAAGTGGACGTGTAATGAAAGGAAGGTGGGCAAAGAGGACACTGGTTATGGAAATACCTTTGAAGGTTGGTCAGGCATGGGTGTTGTTGGGACATGTGCAATTCCTTGGGAAGGCCAGGGCAGAGAAGATGTCCTTGCCCTGCCAGGAAGAGGTCCTAGTTTCAGAATCTCTGCTGGGCTCGTGCAGGATGTGGGACACCTTGGCGCTGTGACAGCAGAAAGAGTGGCTCATGTTTTGCCACCTGAGCTCCGCCAGGACCACCTGCTGCGCCGAGAACCAGAGGTCTGGTTTCCACCGCAGCTCTGTCCTCAGCTTCCCAGGTAGAGCCAACGGTGGTGTCAATTAGTTCCACTTCTGGTTCTCTTTCTGTGATATTTGCCTCCGTTAATGGAAACTGGCTATCAATTTATTTCTTGTTCTGTGGGCCACCAGCTGGTAACGATAGGATTCTTGTTTACTGCTGACCTTGGCTGGATGTGAAGGAGTGACTTAGACATAAACGGTTCCATCTTCCATTCCCAGACCCTTGAGCCATTATTTCCTTCTGCCCCACCAAGCAACACGCTGTTTTTAATAAAATATATTGCCATTGCTTTGAATACTTATATGCTCGAATTGTTTAAAAAATCTATTTGCAGTAGTCTGGTTAGGCAAAAATAGCCCAAAGACAGCACCCACTGCCAACATTTTCTTTGGTAACTGCTACCGAAATTCCCCGTTTCATTCTATGGCTGAACTGCAAGATAATTATTCCTTATTAATTGTAAGCGTGGTGCCATTAAGACTGCCAAGTAACAGTATAGCCAATATAACTCCTACTCACTTTATAAATGCAAACATTAAAGTCATCACTCACTTTGTGGCAAAAAAGGGGAAAATGATGAACCTCAGACGTCGTGCCCTCCAGCACTTGCCCCAAAATGCAGCTTCATCGTAAATGCAGTCGGCTGCCACTGCAGATCCTGCAACGGGGGAGTGGCCACATATGCATCTGAAGTTACATGTAAAGCCGTATCAGTGCCATCTTCTCTTGTGGACCAGACTGTAACAGTGTCATTGGTCACTCTGACCATTTTTTAATAATGTTTTTCTTGAAATTTCCCCACTCTGGGAAATTGACATTTAGAGAACTTCTTGCAATTGCAGATGAAACCAAATGTTGCATTGGAATTCCCTGCGGGACACAAAGACAAGTTTTCAAGAGGCTCCAGGCAGTATGCAACACTGCATGGTACTTAAAGGGGAATGGGCGTGTTTCCTCAGGAACTCTTTTCCAGGGTATAGTACCTGGGCTATGGGGCGCTGGCAGGTGGTAACTCATCATTACAAAGCCGGTTTGCAAAAACAGAGTAAGCTGGCATATTTCCCCCACCCCACCCACAGATTTCCTGGAGAAGGATGGGGACTCTGTAGTGATTAACTGGGGTTAGTTTTGTATTTAATAAGCTGGGGGACCAATTCAGATATTTCAGGTGCTCTTCTGTGCAGCACACAGTACAACCTTTCTAGCAAGATGGTTAACAGTCTGTTTAGCAGAACGCAGTGCAGAAACATATCCTAATGCCTGCTCTGCCTTGGAAAAATGATTCTGCCTCAGGCTGGGTTCAGGGCACTGAGATGAACCTTTCCTTTATCTGTATGCATTTTCACACATTCACACATCCAACTTACCCAATCATTTTTCAGCCTAAAAAGTTTTCTGCTCTATACCATGTTAATTAAAGGAAACTTTTTTTTTTTTTTTTTTTTTTTTTTTTTTTTTTTTTTCATTTATCTCATTATAAACTTTCACAAAATGACTGCCAGTGACTTGCAATGTTGTTTGTTCTTTGGCACATACTTCCTACAAACATAAGTTTCAGCAAAACCTCCCTACATACATTACCAATATACCCGCAGGCATGAATCACTACTGATCTTTGCTCAGGGGAAGGAGTTTATGGGGTCCCAGCTGTACAGGGCTTGAGGTGAAGATGCAAGGTCTTGTTTTTGTGGAGCCACCTGCAAATTTCCTGACCCAAAGGGACACCTTTACTTATCAAGGCAATAAAATATACTCTTGTTCTTGCTGACAAGAGGAGTTTTGAGAATTGCAGTCCCAATGATGTAATTGGTTGTGGCAGAGAGGAAACAACATTATCATTGGCATCCTCTGCAGTGAGCGTGGTCAAAGTGTGCTTGCTGACTCCATGTGAGCCATGTATTGGAACAAGCCCCTGGGACAGATTTGCCTCATGCAAAAGATCTTCCTTTCTGAACAGAAAGAGTGGTTAGGCATTGGAATGGACTGACCAGGGAAGTGGTGGAGTCACCATCCCTGGTGTTATTTAAGACATGTGTGGACATGGCACTTAGGGAAATGGTATAGAGGTGGACTTGATAGTAATAGGTTGAAGGTTGGGCTAATCTTAAGGGTCTTTTCCAACCTAAATTATTCTATGAGTCTACAATTCAAATAGATAAAGCTCAATATTTTACCTGACAGTGCTTGAGCAGAAAATGAATTCAGAGCATCTACCCCTAAAATGTGAGGATGTGGGGCTGGAGATGCATAGTTGAAGTGGTGCAGCTGGTTCCTCCAAATCCCCTGGGAGGAGGCATGGAGAGCTGAAGTGGTCACTTCCATCCTTCTACTCTTCTCTTCCCTCAGCACTGAGCTGCCCCTTAATGCTTCTCTGCTAGCACAAAAGGCTGTAAAAAAAGTCTCTAAAAAGGGCAACTGAGAAATTCCCTGGACTTGGGGGACACTGAGGTCTAAATGCCAGCATTAGCCCAACAGGCACCTTGTGCACATAAACGTCTCCTCAGTAGACTGGTGCAGTGGGCTGCTTTGCTTGGACAAGCAAGGATCTATGTTATACCACTGGTAAAATGGGATCCACAGTTGGTTTTTAAAACACATTTAATAACATGCTACATGATGAGAAAGTAACAGTTATGTGAAATATTCAGCTTGCCAGTACTAAATGAATACTTCCACTAGGCTTTAATAATGTTCTAAGGGATAATAATACCACAGCTGCCTTTTCAAAGTGTTGATAAAAAAATAAAAAAATAAAGAGCGAGCAAAGGCCATAAATTGGCACTGACCTGCGTTAAGTGTTGCTGTTGTAGAAGCAGCCCATGGGCTTGCTCCTCCTTTTCTGCAGCCCACTGATGGGCTGAAATTCAGAAATTGCCTTCCAACCACCTACAAGCCCCAAAACAGGGGAGGCACTGGTGCGGCCAAGCACTGGCTCCACAAGCTCACCACATACATGCCAAAGGAGCCTCAGAGGGAAAATAAGTGTCTCGCACAGAAAACGGTCCAGTTGCATTTATTCTGCTGCACTGGATGGAGAAATCTGGGAGGCTTTGTAGCAGACAGTCCCTCTGGGACAGGGTTGCTCCTCCTGGGGACAAACCTACAAAGTCCCCTTGTGCCCTAAGTGATTGAGCAGGGACACAGCTGAGCGTCTGCTGACACAGGCTACCTCTCTGGAGGTACTGACTTCAGTTAGTTTTGAAAGGTTCTTCAGCACAAGCATAAGGATTTTTAAAATATGGGCCATGTATAAATATCTGTATGGAGCTGTGTAAGAGGTATAATAAAAGCCTTTTTTTTTCAGTGGGTATATGAAAATGAATCTGCAGTTCATGTAGTTTGCAAGCCCCATCCATGTTAAATGTTTTGGACCTTTTTTCTGTGTACAAAGTCTCCTTCTAAGATAGGCTATTAAAAATAAGAGAGACTAGTGACAAAAACATGCTATTTTAAAAGACAAATCCTGATCAAATAAGTGGAAGAAAATTCTGAATCCAGCTCCCTAGGCAAAGGAAAATGGTGATGTACTCACAGTATAGTTTGTGCTGATATTGCCATATCCAACATAGAAGGTTCCTCTTCATCAAATCCATTAAAGCTGGGCCCATTTGCTTAATGAATCTTGTCTGCTGCCTGGGTAAGAAAAAGTAGACGGGAAGAGCTCTTGAGGAAGCACTCAGTGGAGTTCAGCAGAGGCTTATAACATTTCTACAGATGTGACAGTGTTTGTAGGGAGACAGAAAACCGAAGTTTTAGAGAAATGCATCCTTGCAAATTTTGTCTCAGTTGTATCCTTGGGTCATCAAGGCCAAAGCAATCTTAGGGGGTTTGCATACACTCATGAAGTATCCAAGTATAAAATTACATAAAATGACTTCAAAGACAAACATTAAATTTGTTCTCTGTTTTGGAGTAATATGTATAAAACCTTAGCACTTCAGTCTTTATCCCATCCTGTGGCTCTCTACCAGACACAGAGAGAGGAGGGAGAGGAAAGATGAAGTGGACATCATTGGAGGATGTTCTCTTGTAGTCAGCCTCATCCTTAAAGGATAGAGGTACCTTCAAGGACTCCAGTGGAGAAGTGTGGTTTATGAACCTCCATGAGGATTTGGTTTGTTTAATGTGCTAGCATGATGTTGAAATAATGAGAGGATTCTGCAAGAATTTTCCTGGTGTGAGATGTCACCAAAATTGATCTTATTTTGAGCATTCCACTGTTATCATTTTCCACTGTGGATGATGAGAAACGCTTGTGAAACTGCTGCTCAAGAGAGCTTCTCTTTCACAATCCTTTCATCAAACAAACAAACAAAAAAATGGACTCTGACTTCTTTTCTTTTCTTTTTTTCTTTTCTTTTTTCTTTTCTTTTCTTTTCTTTTCTTTTCTTTTCTTTTCTTTTCTTTTCTTTTCTTTTCTTTTCTTTTCTTTTCTTTTTTCTTTTTTCTTTTTTCTTTTTTCTTTTTTCTTTTTCTTTTTCTTTTTCCACAAGGCATCTCTGGTGTACAAAAGTGTGCTGGTTGTGACACCAGCCCCATTGCTCCCCCAAGGACTCAGCCTCCGAACTCCAGATTATGGCAGACACCTCTGATGGTATATATATATATATATATACTTCTATACACCTCTCCCTCACAAGGAAAGCATAACTCAGAAGTGACAGAAGGGATGTTGCAGAGAAGTTGTTCATCGCTCATTAACGTCTCAGCTGTGGTGGGTGCAATGATAGTGAGAAATGCCAGCTGTTGTGGGGTTAATAGTAGTTCTTCCATGTATGGTAATTGCACTAAAAGTCATATCATAAACATTTTCTGACAAGCAACTCTTTATCACAAAGCTAAGACTTTTAAGTGAATGTTTAAGTCACTTCATAACCATTTTCAGGATAATATCAGAAAGAGGAATATGCATCTGGGAATGTTATTCTTGCACATTAAAACTCTACAGAGTGTGCGGTTAACGCACAAACCCCAACAAAGATGCATTCAGGTTAAGTACTCGTCTAAAAGTCTCTGAAGTCAGATATGCAGTGCTTGGGGATATGCTGGGAAACTGTATTTACATTCACTGACTATCATTAATTTCTGAAATGTGTTGTCTTCTTTTTTTCCCTTGTGGTCACAACAATTCAGAAACAAGTTTGAAACAACTTTGTTGTTTGAAACAACAAACATTTTGCCACTAAAAAACTAAGGCTTCTGTATTAGCAGTCATAGCTAATCAGAATTCTGTCTTGGAAGGCTGGAAAGGATGGGAGATAAACACTCGCAGAGACATTCATTTCTGAGCATGAGAAGGGACAGACCCTGAGGCTAGTGGAAATGCTTGGGGTCACACAGGGAATGTTATTTAGATCCCATCACACACCTCACTTCTCTCTGTGCAGTGGGACTATAGGTGAAAACAGTGATTGGTGTGGGTTGGAGGCTTGTGGAAGTCTCCCACCTTTACCTGCATTGCAACGCAGGGGGGAGGAGGAGGTTCACACCTAGATGGAGTACACAAATTGAGGGTGCAGCAGCAGAGCTGTAGATGGAGGCTTGCTTGCAAACTGCTGTGGCTGGAGAAGATGCAGGGTCTGTCTGTGCTGATGGTGGCCCCACAAAGGTTTCCTTGCAGTTCCACTTACAGGGCATCCATCACTGAGACTTGAGACAGCCAACAAAAGTCCCACTCTGTGGAATCAGGGGTTGCTTCCTCTTTGCTGGTCCATCTGGAGACCTCCTGGGCTGCCTAGAGGCAGGCTGGTGTTCAGAGTAGCAAGAAGAAGAGAATAATAAGTCACATCTGTCACTCAGTAATAATGGACAAAGTACTTTTATCCACAATTTGTTCAAGAATCACAGTAAAAGTATAGACAAATAGCTGACTTCTAATAACTAAATGCTACAAGCTAAAATGAAATACAAATATGAAGGGATGATTTGCACTTAATTTCCTTGTAAGTATCATGCTATATAACAATGTTTGAAGCCCTTCTATATGGCTGAATTTTATTCTAACTGTAATATGTAAGGCTCGATTTAGTGTCTGGCTTACAAGAACTAATAAGCATCTAAAGAAAGCTATCTTAAAACGTCAATTTGAGCCTGGCAGAACAGAAATTACTTGTCTGTAGCCATCTGTTGCACACTAGAGTTAAACAGACACAAGTGCTTTTTCCTGGAAGCCATCTGCACAAATATTGATTGAGTAATTTCATAAAATTTCGATTTAGTAATTTACCAGTTGACGAGGTGATAGTGCATAGCATAGGTCTGAGTTCCCTGGCATTTCTACTGCAGCTAAAACAACATTGATGTACATTTCTTTTGCCATTAGCATTATTGCAAAAGGAGACACTGGAATGAAATCCAACATAACCTATTGAGAGAGTCTGTAAAATATTTTCCTATTAACATCAGAATAAAAAAAATAATGTGGTATTCCAGAAAATTGAATGGCACTTACATTCCATAATCTTCATCAGATCAGCCTGCATGGGGTTTTGTTTTTCCTTTGCCTGGTTTGAGGCTATATTTATATTAATTCCATCCAGTTCTATTTTAATTAGCTTAAAATCCTAGGGACTCAAGATCATCACTGTGTTTAAAAGACTGGGTTTCAGCAGTCTTCATCAGTGGCTTTTTCATCCCCAAACTATTCAAGAATGGCGAGCTTCTTTTCATTTTCCCTCCCTCCAGACACTGACCCTGCCATGGTGATGAATGCCTCAGTGACCCCCAGTGATCAGAGGGCTGCCCACAGCAACCCACTGCTGGGGTTTCCTGCCAGACCAGCTGCCAAGCTTGCACCCACAACATTTTTCAGTTTCACCCCTCACAGCCTCAAAGGAGCACCATCTCTCCAGAGGAATATTGGAGATATTTTTTTTCCACCCTCTTGTCACTGGTTCTTGCCTGAATCCCACGAGACTGGAGTGATTAGAAAATGTATTTCAACTAAGAGTAGAAGACATTTAGGACTCCATAACATCACACCCCATTAGACACCAAAACAGATGCTGAGGCAGGCACAGAGAGGCAGCATCCGCTCCTCCACTAAGAGCCAGAGTTCAACAGAAATGGTCCCATCCATGCTGCTGCTCCTGCACTTCAGCATCTCCCCATTGTCTCGCTGCGTTTTGGAAAGATGTAGTTCTTACTCATGGCTGCATGGCGTATTTGAAACCCAGCTAGACACCTGCAAACCTTCCCTAGGTATTGGCACCCCGAGACTTCTTTGGCTCAGTCTGTAGTGTTAGGAGATGGGGATATGTCAGCCTCACAGCTGCAGTGGGAAAGTAGCAGTTTGCTTTGCAGCACTGCTTTCCTGATCAGAGTGCTTGGGGTCTGCAGTCCTAAATATCAACTCCCCCCAAAAATGAAATCTTCAGGAACAAAATTTCAGAGAGGTAGGAAACCCCAGAGGAGGCAGAGGGGAGGCCTGTAAAACTCACTGCCCAGAGGGGTGGGATCAACTCCCTTTTCTGTGGGACACAAAAGAGCAGGCTGTCACTTCAGCAGCAGTGACTTAGACTATTCACTAAGGAAAGTATTTTAACAGAAAGGGTAGAGAGTCAAGCAATAAACTGCTCAGGAAACTTTTTTAGGCCCCAGTGCCAGAGAGTTTAGAGGAAAGCCAGGTGAACAAAAATTCATCAGTTACAGGTGATCCTGCCTGTGATGGGGAAAGGGCCTCCAGAGGCCTTTCCCAGCCCTCCTCTCAGAGGATTTTTGTTGCTGTATGTCACCCCACTGTGTCTCAGCCTGCAACCCATTTTGCACAGCAATAGAAACACACGTTATTTTGTCACCATTAGACCTCTGCATGAGAAACTTGCTCTCTGCCAAGCCGTCAGAGATGGACATGGCCTCTGGCTTGTGAAATATCCATGAACGCATATATATATCTATGTACTGTGCATAGTTTGGTTGTAGGATAGTTTTCCAGCTTAAAGCTCCCAAGCGGTTCACGAAGGAAAAAACCTCTTAAAGTATAAAGTGGAGAAAAAAATAAAAAAAAGCTGCATTCACATGCTATGACTCTTAGACCCTCAGCTGGAATAGCACTGATTTTTTAGATTGTAAGGTATAAAGTTTATTATGCTTATGTCACACTGTGACTTTGTTTAATAGGAAATAAAATTATGTGAGGAATAAAGTGGGAGGAAAAAATACCAAAAGATAAATTCGAGTGAAGGCTTGGGAAAACACTGTCACTTTGTGAATTACTCCAGTGGCACACTCAGAGCAGAATCCTAGCTGACTGTGAGAAACAGAATCTGCTCTTTATACACACACCAGAGGAAGCTGAAATCTGACCTCTGCTCACTATTTGCTTCACTATTTGCCTTCTTTTGGAATTCCAGATTAGCCAAATGTTATCTCTTGAACAATGCTTCTGTGTCAGCCCCCAGACCTGGGGACATGAATGGAGCTTCTCAGAATAGGGAAGAATGAGGAGCTTATTTTGAGGAGAAGTGAGCTGTTCTGAGGACAAACATCCACCCAAATTGAATTAGCTCTTAACCTAGAAATAGGACTGCACAGTTCTTAGCTGAAATGCAATCCTGGAGTCATTAATGATCACATTCATTTCCTGCAAACCCTTCCTGATGCTGCAGAACATTTTCTCAGAATGAACTTGGAGCTCCAGGGGTTCAGCAGCAGCACCAGGAATAGGAGGTTTGGGGAGGAAACCTGAACTCCTGGGGTCTGAGTCCCAGGGAGCACATGAGGACGTGGTATAATTAACCATAATATGAAGCAGAAACCCAGCTGCCCAGAGAGAAACCTTCCAGGTCCTGCTCATCCCAGGAGCCCCATGCGGGGCCCAAAGGCAGTTTTTCCAAACTTGCAGAGCCCTTCTAGGACCAGAGTCACATTTCCAATTACGATTACACTATTCTTCAGGAGAACTATTTTAATCCGTGTGTCTTGGTTCAATGATGCTCTAAATTTATATCGCTAACAACTGTATTTCTATGCACTGAAAAATAAAATGATAAACATCTGAGGTCCACCACACCATGAGAAGGTAAATGCTCAGCTACACGGCTTTACTGAAAAATATTTCACATCATGCATTTTCACTAAAATATTTGTAAATGGAAACATATGACTGCAATTTTTGGGGGGGTTAGTAGGTGTAGAGAAATGTTTTGTTCACCTACCTTTGCAGGTTTCTTTTCAGGAAATCTCTCTAGATGATTGCATTAGGAAGGCTTCCTCTTTAGTTAAAGTTAAAAGAGAAAAAATCATAATTACATGTATCATCATAAAAAAAAAATAATAAATATCAAAACCAGTGCATTTTGTGGTAATGACCTCAAAATGTTATCCAAATGACACTAATCAAGCAACACTGAGTCTTGATTAAATTATATATTCAGTCCATATCATATGCCTAATATTAGCCAAGAGCAAACACAGAGAAAGGACAGTCTTATTTCCAAGAAGACAAATAAAAACTCATAGATGACAAAGATACTAATTTTGTTCTCTTTACCTCAGCTTTCATCTTCTGTGCATTGCACCCTTGAAACAGAGTTACCACCAGAAGAGCCAAACCATCAGGATTTCCAGCCAAACACAGGGCACCTGGGAGTACATGTAATCAGAAGGTAGTGCAAAATTTGTGCAGTTATCCTGGAGACAGACCTCTTCCAAGATCAGAGAGGCAACCAGGATCCTCAACAGCCTTTGGTCAATTGTAACCAGCACTGATGGTAGAATCTGGGAGGTCGTCTGCTGGCAGTGGAACACATTCTCCTTTCACCTGAATGGTTGAATGCTAGCAGTTGCTTACTTAGCTGTTACAGAATCACAGGCTGGTTAAGGTGGGAAGGGCCCTCCGGGTCCATCTGCTCCAACCCCTGCTCAAGCAGGGCCACCCAGAACAGGGTGCCCAGGACCATGTCCAGATGGCTTTTGAAGATCTCCAAGAAGGACACTCCACAGCCTCTCTTGGTAGCCTGTGCCAGTGCTCCAGTTACTGAATGAGCAGCTTAAGGTGCATTTTCCAGCAATCCAGGGTGAACCAGATTTCACAAGAAATAGTCTTTTGGAAAAGCACGTAAACAGCAGGACTCAAAACCTGTAGCATTTTGCTGATGGCTTGTCCTGTTTAGCATGTGGAAACATCAGGTTTAGGACCATGTACTCAGCTGTGCATTTCCAAACCCTGGTAGATGTTCACAGCCCTGGAAAGATATGCAATAATAAACCATCATGCGCACTGCTCCGAGATGTTGGTTTTCTCCAAGCTCACACTTCCCTGCTCCCTCTCCAGTGAGAAGGATAGATATTTCTGGATGCCAGAGCACTCAAGAGGAAGAGCACTGACTTACGAAACCACTCCAGCAGGGCTTACCAAGCCTTACTCCCACTTGTAGTAATGTAGCTTATGGTCCCTCCACATCAAAGCCTCCTTCAACACCCTGTGATTTTTCTGTGTCCCATGGAGACCCCCACTAGTTGCCCATGGTTCCAGTGCCCTTCCAAAAGTGCTCACCTGGTAATCCAGGGACATGTCTACTGGTCCGTGGTGCAGCCATGTGTTCATTCCTTTCATCCAGTAATAAGTACTTGCTTGTCACCGAGGAGTCCACCTCTGATCAGAGGTGTTTTTTTGCATGCAAGGAACACTGAATCAACAAAGCAGTAGCTAAAGGCAACTCTCTAATAACTACCATAACTGCCTTTTAACAGGCCTTAAGCCACCAGGGAACGTGGGCTAATTTGCTGTAATTCATTTAATATGTTTAGTCTGAGCAACATAATTTTAGCCCAATAGATGTCTGAGAAATCCCTCATCAGCGTTAACTGGGAGTGGAATTGGGCAGTGCCGAGGTGCCCTGGCCAGGGGCTGCAATGCTTTGCTGGCTTCCCTTGCTGTGGAGCAACCCCGGGGGGACCAGTGGGCGGCTGCACCCCAAGTCCCTTCCCTACCTGCACTGAAAGTCAGTGGCAACTTCCAGGTAAGCAGGCCAGATCTCTCGTGGTCTTACAAACCCTACAGGGGGTCCATGCAAGCCACACTGATTTGCACATGAGTGTTTGCTGCTTGTCATCTCCCTCTGCACGTAGTGGATGCTGGCTTAACGTGCCGCTGTCGCTGCTTCTGGGCAGCCAGGAGGATCTGGACCCTAGGAGTGGGGAATTTCCTTCTGCAGAGACAGATGAGTTAAGACAGATACAAGATACTGTATCCCCGTCTAATTTATTTTGAAGTATGTACATTCCTGAACAAGGATATTAGATGGCAAAAGCAATGAGAGCTTAATAGCTCACAGATGATGCACACACACGCTTCTCGGACCTCAACAGACAGCTGTAGCCCAGTCCCCAGCTAATGCCCCTCACTCTTTCCTCTCCTCAAACATTGCTCCAAGTGTGTAAAGATGCTAAATCTTACAGCCATTCCCCTCTCCCCATGGCCTTGGCAACTTTGCAACATGAAATGAAACCCATCTGAAGTATGAAGCATCAGCAAAGCTTTTTGTTTGTTTGTTTGTTTTATTTTATTTTTCTCCTAATTCTAAGGCTCGGATGTCTGTTGACAGCAGATGGTCAAAATATAAGGCATTGGTTGTCTCTATCAGTTAAATGATCATACTGCTGGGTGGGATCAAAAATAACCTACTACTACTTTTGTAACTATTGCTTTGGGTACATCACATAGAGCCAGACCTTATTCTTTGTGCCTCAGACATACAAAACTGCAAGCAAAGAGAGCCCAATTCCAGAGCTTTACCTGCACAGGATTTACAGAACCGGGGAGGTTTTGAAACGTTCCGATTGTCTTATAAAGAAACCCAAGGCCTGATTTGATAAGTATTTACATTGGTTTGACATGTGCTTACCTCCACTGAATTCAGTGATGCCCTTTCATTAATTCCAGCCTTGCTGGGAGAGCTCAGCACAGCCCATAGGTCTGCAGGCACACATGTAAATCTGACAGGCAGTATGTAAGCATGCCAAGGCTTTTCACAACAGCAATCACGAAGTCTACAAGCAATCATGACCCCATTCAAACACACAGTACCAATGGTTAGCTTGCTTACAGATGCCTGGTAACGTCGAACAGAGCACTACAGCTGCCTCCTTGAGAGCGGTCGCAATGCATGGCTACAATCCTTCCTTGGATGTCCACCCAGCATAGAGGAATCCAATCTTCCCATTCTCCAGAAGACCCAGCAGTTTCCCACAGCTCCCAGATGTATGACTTTGGTGAGAAGGAACATACTCAATCCTCTCTCCAGCTCTGTTTGTGACTTCTGGGAGACCAACTCTGCTAATACAGAAACAAAGAAGCAACCCTCTTTCCATCTCAACATGCTGGGAGGGAAAACGCTTATAATGATCACTTGAATTATGTCTCATATAGCATGCAACCCTTATTCTTGGTCTGAAAAAGTGGTAGACCAATAATACCTCCAGGAAATAAAAGCACCCAAAACCTCAAAACTAGGTCCTACTGACACTGATCAGGCTGACGGGGTTGTGCATTAAAAACAAACAAACAGACCAACCCACAACCACTGAAAGTTGCAGTGAGATACAAAGAGAATTGTAAAATAGCATCTCCAGACAGCTGTACTTCATGTCACTCCCCACTACAGCAATTAAGCTACTTTTTATTTATTAAAAAAAAAAAAAAAAAAAAAAAAAAAACAAAAAAAAAACTGTGTCACATGAGGTGTAAACAGTATTACACCCTTCAGCAATGCCTCCAGAAGGGTCAGCTTGCCCTCCCCCTTCAGCACTCCTTTTAAGCTTTGGATTTGATTCTTGAAAAACATCTCCACTCCTGGCATCCTTTGCTGCCAGCAGAACTCTAAGAGAAAAACTCCAGGGGAAATCCAAATTTCAGCCACAAGTATGCCCTATTTTTTCCTCTCTTCTTTTTCTTCTCCCTCTTCTTTCAGAGGACCTTCTGAAAGGACACCTGGAGTATTTTCACAGCAGACATTTTGAAAGTTTGAAAAATCAGCCTTTTTGCTCACAGCGTTCAATAGTGGGGAAAGGGTCTGTGCAGCAACATTTTGTAGTAGCTGGTTTTATTCTGTGCCTGGATATAATTAGTTTTATAGGAAGAATACATGGTTCAGATGCTTTCAGCATCTTTGTAAGCCTCATTCATAGTCTATAAAGAAATAAAAATTTCACAAGAAGTCTCTGCACACTTTTCCATCAAGAACCAGAGATCAATACTTCCATTTCCATCCCAATTTCTACCAAAAGTATGTTTTGGAATGGTGAGATTTGCCATTCTCAGTGAGCATAAAATTAAGCTATTGAAAAGATATCTACCATTCTTTGCTTCAGAAAAAGTAGACAAGGCATGAAGTAATTTCCCATGCTCATTCTTTTGATTCAGTATTCACTCTGGACACAACCTGTATGTGAGAGGTGCATGCCAATTAATACAGAGACTGCGGGTTGAGTTTTCAGCCAGTCTCAACCATTGCCACCTGGGGGTCTACAGGCAGAGGTTTTCTGGGTCAAAGCATAAAACGGTGTTGCTGGAAATCTGACCAGGAGAAGCAGTATCATCACCAACCTTGATATGTGACAGTAAAAGTCTGGCACTGTTGTGCAGCACACTTTTATAAAATTCTTCATTTTGTGACTATCTGGCAGGCTGAAGAGAAACGTGGGGATTCTGACTGTGGTTTCCATTCATTAGTAACTGCCTTTGCTCAGGTAATGTCTAGGGCTGGATCATTTCTTATGTCCTCGAGAATGGATGGAACTTACTTGTTGCCAGTAATAATAAATGGGTGGGTTTGGTAGCTCATAAAAATACAGTCAAGGCTGAAGAGGAATGGTGAAGCAGCCTGACAAATCTTCTGAATAGCAAAACGAACATCAGCTCAACTACTGGGGAGGTGGCTGCGCTGGATGCTAAAAATGCTTTCTCTTTCATTTGACAGTGACATACAACCAAGAAGTTTTCCTGAGATAGCAAAAAAATAAAGGTAATTTTAGGCAGAATATTAGGAAACATGTTCTAATGGTGAGGTCTGTAAGTCTGTGGAATATCCACCCCAGGGAAATGGTAGTGGGAAGCCTAATTTCTTGAATCACTTAAAGCTGGATTGGACAATGCACTGGAAAATATGCTGTGAATGAAGAGCTATCTTCCACTGGCAGATCTCTGATTCCTGTAGTTCCTTGAAAAGCCACCACCAATGTCCTTTTGGAATTGATGGATTGCTGTGGTTTGGGTGCCAAGATTCACAATGCCAGACCAGTCGCATCCCAGAGTGACTGCGAATGCAGGCAGGCCACATTCAGTATGGGTCCAGGGCAGGTATGCATGGCACTCACCCTGCTGAGATCAGCTCTGCACCAAGGAGCTTCATTAACAGACAATATTCGGGGTTTGTCAGCCTCAACACACACCTCATCCAGGTGGCTACCAAATACTGGCACAACAGCACGTGGTCAGAGCCTTTGGAGGATTTAGATGGCTTTTGCTTTTGAATTACAGATTTTTTGGCTGAGCTTTGATTATTATTTTTAAGTCTATCTGAAGCTGAAGTCCTGTACAACTCTTCACCTAATGCACCAGATGAGGATACCTTTCCTGTGTTGGTAATTAAAACGCACTGAGAGATGGGGCTTCAAGACTAGAGGACCTCCACTGAAAATGCCCTGCTAGAGTTGCCCTGAAGAGACTCTCATGGCCCCAGAGGAAGGAAGATTCCTGGCTAGCAGAGACGAAGCTCCCTGGGAACACCAGGAAAGAGCAAAGAGGTAATGTGCTTCCTGATAGAAAATGTAGGGCTGGGTGAAGACACTCAGAATTGGAAGAAAGCAAACAGACTGGACAAACCATGGGTACTGCCATGACTATCCTATACTAACCTGACAGTACAGGCGATAGTAATGCTGGGGAACACAAGGGGGGAAAGGGGGAAAAACTGAGGAACTTAAGAAACTATACTACACTGTTCATTAAAAATAAAATAATAATAAAAAAGCATGTTAAAAACTGTGACACCCATTCACACAATCACATTATTGCTTTTACAGACAACCTCTATAGCTCATGCAAAACTGGTCCTGTCTATTCCCACATGGAATAAAAATAAAGAATGAGAAAGACAGACATTTTTTGTTCTGAAGATTTCAAGACTGACAATCGGTTTGGGGACTCTGCTGGTTTCAAGTCTGCTAGTTAGTTCTCTGCACCATTTCTGTGACCCATCACTGTCACCCCGAATAACGGCGCCTTCAGCCTGCAGAAAGTGCCTTGGGTTTTTCACTGGCAAAAGTGAAGGAAGCACAAAAATATTTTCAATCAGTACTGGAACAAACTTCACATTGCACAGCTGCAGTGAAAGTGCCGTCCCCCAGAGACCCTCTAGAATTTGATTAAGGTATATGGAAACTTGACTCATATTTTACGAACATTCATTTTTATGATACATTTTTAAAGGGACAGCATATATTTCCATCATGTGGAAGAAATGAAGGCAGTTATTTTGACAGAAATAGTATGTTTTGAACATGAAGTGATTTTTGACAGGAGTTGAAGAAGGAGCGCAGGAGCAGTGGAGCTAGCTGGGGGGGGGGGGGGGTGGCTCTGTTGGGTAGGGGGTCATTCAGAGAGTTAGAAGCACCATGAACCAAGGTGGAAATTGCAGTATTATTTATTTTCTTAAAGGACGGTAATCAGGAGGAGCTGAAAAGTTCCAAATCCTGCACAATAAGCCTCACATACAAGCTGAAGACCATGCAGTGTCATTTGCATTGAAGTATCAGCACCTTGACTCTGCCCTGGCACACAGGCTACTCAGAAGTATGTTATTCTTTTAATCCATTGCCACCATGGTTTGTCCTAACTTATATAGCCTTTTCAAATACCAATCAAATATATCTTAGTTACGTGGCAATCTGTTCTTTGATTTGATATACCTTCTGATCAGTTCCTTAAGTCACTAGAAACACAGGATTTCCATTATAACCTGGTTACCCACAAACCTTTTTTTTTTTTTTCTTACCATGTTAAAAGAGTGATAGGAAAAGGCAGCATGGAAAAAAAAAAAAAAAAGTGAGAACACAGGACATGTAAGTCCACAAGCTGATTAGCCCGTGCTGTGTCTTGGCACAGACGGTGCCAAGGGCCCTTTGGTGGGTCAGGGAAGATTTGCCCCATCGACCTGGTATTGGGAAGCTCCTGCCAGGAGGAGGAGGTGGCTTCCCAAGCCACCATGGGAGAGAGGCAGGGGCAGAAAGTAACATCTAAGGGCTACATGGTCCCACTGGTCTGCCCACAAAAGCCTTTGGTCTGGCAGGACAGGGAAACAAAATAATAAATGGAAAAATGTATGAAAACACACTGGGCTAATTAATAGCAAAGCTGGGTAAATGCTCAGCAGCATGCACGGTGCTGTGAAAACACTCAGAATGTGCTGCACCGGCACCCAAAAGTGGGGAGCAGGCAAAACCCATTTTTCTATGGAGCCTGACATTTCTGCAGGCTGTAACCACAAAACAGGCAGGATGCTCCAGCAGTGGGAACAGGCCCTGCCCTGCCTTGTACCTGAGCCTCCACAGAAGTCAGGGAAGCTATGAGAGATTTACACCCCTGATGAAAGCAGAATAAATTCCGTTGTTTACAGAAAGTTGGTTGATCTGTGGAAGACATACTTTGCTAAAACATCATTATCGCAGTAGGAACTCTCTCCATCTGTTTTTATGTAAATAATTTCAAGTGTATGATTTATGTAATGGATTTTGTTTGAATTAGTTTTCACCAGTGAGATGAGGATAAAGATTTTCTTTTATATTACACAGCTGGTTTCACTTCTTCTTAGCATCCGATACTTTTATTATTTCTATACAAATTCCTTTTCTGCAGGAGATTTATTACTTATAGTAATGCTGCATGGTGTGAATTTCTTATAGCTCATTCATTTTGTCTTTCATGTGACTACTCAAGACTGGAAATACTATGAAAATGAGGAGATCTAAATCTGGTAAATATTAGGGGTGGTTCCTCAGGAGTCATGCCTGCTGCCTCTTTCACAGTATCCAATGTTTTATGCACATCACTCAAATTAACTAACTAGATAATTCAAAGAGAGTACCAGAACTGAAGTATTTCATGCATTGAAATCCCTTGGAGATGTTAAAAATGATGAGGTTCCAGAGAAAAAGAGTGTATTTTTAGTATATCCCCAGACAGACCCCTAACCCTGCAGGTGCTAATGCAAATAATAAATAAAAGTTGCAGAGGCAGTTTTGAAAAATGCATTGATGCTGAACACAAAGCTGCATGGGAAAAAGATGAGAATTTTTTTTCAGAGTGCAGCAAAATTTTGTTAGGTGGTAGAACCAGTATCAAATTTGGCTTGATTTCCTGAGTAATTTGTATGCAAATAAGAGAATATGGGAGGAAGGAAATTATATACATTCAGATCATTTTCTTTTCACTCATTTCAGATTGAAACCTTTTGACGGTTTTGTTTTGAAACATTACTTTTAGAAGTATCATTTGATTTAAAGAATAAAAGTAGAAACAATCAGAAAAGCATATCAAATATTTTTGACAATTTATACAGTGTTTCATACGGCCCCAAACATGTGCATACAGATTATGATGGCCACTTCATCCCTTGGCTGAGCATTTCTCTGCACAGCACCAATGTGGATAGAAAGTTTACAGGTAGATGTTGCACATATTCAGGATGTGTACACTGTTGCTTCTTTGTATTATGATAAATTACTGCCCCTCCATCTGGAGGCATACTCCACAAGATTTTATTGCCTGTTTCTACAGTCTATTTTGTATGGATGGAAATAATAGCATTTGTAAATGAAGTGTGTGAGAGGCAAAGGGAAAAAATGTTAAATAAGCATCACCAAGCTACAGCAGTAGGGCAGCACCATTTAAAACACACCTTAGAGATTAAGGAGTGTAAGCAATTTCTAGGTGTCACCTACACTGATCTCTTTATAAATAAGCAAGAGCAGCAAGGGAGACAACTGGGGAGAGGAAGGTGTGATGTAGAATGAATCCCTTTTCATTTCAACCCCATCCCTAACACCACAGGAAAGAGAGAGGCTGAGGGTGATAAGCTAATGCTCTCCTGCTGAGAGACGGAGCCCATGCTGGAGCAAGAGCTTTGCAGTGGGGCAGCCCCAGGAGATGTACCTGGCACCCACATCTTCCCAACCTTGCTTCGGCATGCTGCCCTTCTCCTCACCTCCTCCATGCTGCTGCCTGCAGTGCCCATCACACACCCAGTGGCCAGGGAGAAAGCTTTGCCACACTCCAGCCCTGCAAGCCTCCAGACTTACTGCCGTGTGTGATCTCTGCTACCAGCCAAGGTAAGAACTTGTCTCCAAAAGTCCTTACCCTGCTGCAGCCTGAGGAGGAAGAGATCCCACCCCTGGAATCAAAGGGACACATCATAAGATGTGCAGCTTCATTTCAGATTTTGGCTACCCTGGGACCAGTATCAGGTCTTTCTTATGTCCTCTCTATGCGTGAAGTGGAGAGGATGCAGAGTATGGACCTGACATAGCATCTCGAAAGATGTGGGCTGAAATGCTCCAAGTCAAAAAGATAAAATTCTCCAAGTCAAAAAGACCTTTTTCGTTCGTTTTACTCTTCAGTTTCAACCAAATGAATTAAACAGTATTAACCCAGTCCAGATGGAATAAAATGTATAAAGCAGAGTAGAATACAAGCAATGGCAGAGAGAGAAGGATGAGATGTAAAAATCATTTCTGGGCAGTATCTGTCACCTTTGCCTGCTAAAAAGCCTTGTCGATTACACTGCAAAGCTATTTAGATGTACCGGATGTGCCTTCAGTATTCAAAGCTTTAAAAAAAATACAAAGGAGCAAGCAATTACTGATATACTTTATCCTGTTAAAAATAGGATTGCTCCCTTCTTTAGTGAGAAATTGAATTAAGCTTGCAGTTTCTTCCTGTTTCTTGTACCAACAGCCTCTAAAAAATGAGTTATTTGACTTTAAAGGAACCGCTGGTGAGGAATGGATCTAGGCAGATTTGCCTAGAGAATTACCACACTCTTTCCACAAAGCTAGCATCAAGCTATGTTGGACATAAAACGGGAAATAACATCACTCTGTTAACTTACATTATACGTTTCCTTATTGTACAACACTGTTGCTTGTGTGGAACATTTTTAATCTCAACTTCTATCAGCTGTTACAGCATAATTGAGAAGAAAAAACACAAAAGACTTCCTGAGATCTCCTTTGAGTTAGGAAATCAGAGCTTGTATATATTTTTTAAAGAATTGATTCTGTTCCTTTTCTGTCCTCAGTAATGCCACAAGAACACTGTGTTTTCCTCCAGCTGTTTGTTTTTCCATCACATTTGTCACAGCCCTTATATGTCTGGTTTTATTGTACAGATTGCTCATTAGCCATTGGCTGCACATGTTCAAAAGCTGGTACCCAAAACTCAGCCTGTCCTCACTGATCGACTCCATCCCCTAAATCATGAAGCATGAAGACCTCTAGGCTCCAAACCGGGGGGCAGCAGGAAGCAAGGTGCTCTTCCAAACAAGACTTTTTCCATAACCTTTGTGAACCTAAGAACAAGGCAGCATGGGCTGGAGCACCATCTGCTGGCATCCCCTCCACTGACTGCTTGTACTGGGGCACTGCATGTTTTGGTTGCCCCCTTGGTACCTGCAGCTTTGTCACCCCGAGGGGACACAGTGCAACAGGCCCCTGCCTTGCTGCAGGACATGGGACATGGTGGTGTCCCCAGGGGGAAGAGGAAGTAGCATGGGCGTCCTCCTACATAAGAGCAGCAGAAGCCTGGGGGGCTGCAAGAGCTGTTTGCTGCAGTGTGATCTCTTTCCAAAACTCAATATTTTTTTGCTTTCTGGGTACCACTGACCTTGCCTGAGGCCTTCCCTGAGTGGAGGAGAACAGATTTTTGCAAGGTTGATTGGCTGCCAGGAGAATTAAATATGTTTATTTTTTCTCAGCACGTTACCATAAGTATTCTCCCTGTAAAGCATCCTTCCACTGTCTGTCTTGTTTAACTGTCAGAGGACATTCACATATGTTCCCTTTCCCTGCATTCGTCGTTGCTGCAAGCACAATTTGTGTACCAATTTCTCACCGCACACATTCCACAGAGGACAGAAAGGCCCAGACATCTGTGGAGAAATCCTGGCTTATGTGGATCTCCCCACAACTTGGACCATCCACAGGCGCCAAAAGCAACTTTTTATGTTGCCACATTTTGTATTAATAGTCACCAGATAAAATACACAAACACTAGAGAGAGTCCAGAGGAGAGACCAGCAGGAATGATCTCAGAAATATGACCTCAGAGGAAAGGCAAAGCAAAGTGAGGCTGCTCAGGGTACTCTTGTGACGAAAAGAGCAAGAAATGACAAAGTAAAAATCCCGAAATACATAAAGGGCTGTCATGATGCAAGGAGAAGCAATATGTTGTTCTGTGCATCCCTGGGAATAGGACAAGGTGTAAAGGCCTTGACTTACCATGAAGAAAGATCAAAACAGATGTTCTGGAGACTTTCCAATAGGACAGCACTGTGTTGAGTAGTCTGTGGGGTCCCTATGGCCAGGACCAAATAAGACTTTTGTCAAGAATGACGTGGGTATAACGGATCTTGCTCTACTGTACAGGAGTAGATCTTGAAATCCTTTTCCAGCTGTATAAGTCTTGGTCTCCTGGGAGCAATCCCATGCATTCTTGGTGCTACCTTCCCTGGAGGAAAAACATCTGGCCTCTTAGAAACACAGCTTGCATACCTGAAGAATAGGAGAGAAATTATGGATGAAGCTATGGAGTGGGTGAAAGTGGCTGTTCAGAGTTACAGCTTTAAATTTAGAAATTATGCCCAAATTCTACTGTAGCCTTTTTTTTTTTTTTTTTTTTTTTTTTTTTTTTTTTTTTTCTCCTACTTCAGAGCTAAAATTTAGTCCTCCCTACCACAGTCTCATGAAAAATGTTAATGAAGATCAGGCCAATATCCATGTATATTCAGCATCTCCTAGCATTTTTTGGCCAAGCTGAGCTATTATTTTTTTATTATTATTATTTTTTTTTTTTCTTGTACACGTTCTTCTCAAATTTATAAGCCAAATCTGGTTACAAAAATGTAGGGATCATTTCAGAATCCAACAGGCAGACAGAAAATTTGCCATGTTAGAGTAGATAATAAAGAGTCTTTGTCTGTGTAAAATCGAGAATTCCCATGGTCAATGACTAGATGTGGGAGGAAGGGGAAAGCACAGAAAATTTTGAGGAAAGGTAGCAGACTGAATGCAAGACTAAGTTTTGAATGTTTCCAAATCTCTGTCACTAGCATCAGTGCACTTAATAGAAATCATGTTAATATGCTAATGTTTCCAATTCAGCTATTGTCTTTTCATATTTTATTGGTTTATTTAGTCATGGTGTTAACAGTAAAAATATCTCTTCAGCACAGTGCCTTTGGGGATATTAAAGAAAGTTCCTTTATTATTTCTTGCAGCTCCTGAGAATAGCCTATGTGTTTTGCATCGATGCAGTAGATCAGTAAAAGCCCATGGTGTGCAGTGCCTCACAAGACATACAAACCCACCATTTTACATTTTGCACTTATGTGAAGGGATAACAAAAAAAAATAATGAACAACATGGACTAGAAAACTAGGA
Source organism: Nettapus auritus (assembly GCA_011076525.1). Classification (NCBI taxonomy): domain Eukaryota; kingdom Metazoa; phylum Chordata; class Aves; order Anseriformes; family Anatidae; genus Nettapus; species Nettapus auritus. The sequence goes on along the minus strand of CM021768.1, from coordinate 52,057,590 downwards.
AAAGTCCTACTGTCAAGCAAGATAAAGAGCAAAATACTCAAGCCTCTTTTAAATGTAATGTAATTCATGTCAATTTACACTCCCAGCTGTCTGTGTATAAATCTGGAAGAAAAATATTTACATCATCTCTGTATTTCACTGTGCACGTAGAACCTCACATAGAACTCAAAAGTTGCAAACATGTCTTGACCAAGGGTTAAATTTTAATCTGCATTTTAAAGTACGTTTAGCGGTAACAAGCGAAACAACTCAGGAAGAAAGGAAACCTCATCATAACCACAAGATTTTTTAAATGCTGTGACTTTGAAAACTGCCCAGAATGCAGTACAGGCAGATTAACCTAGCTGGTGAGGTAAACGAATATGTTGCATGCCACACTGAAGTTCATGACACACTGCTACTAGTAGGTAGCTAGAAATGGTAGGAATTTTCTCCAAAATCTGTTATGTGTAGATGTATACAAGCAAAATATAAATGAACTCAGTGATCTTCAAGAAGGCAGCATGTGAAAACTTCTTTGTTATTACTCTACAGAATTTAGGGACATTTTTTACAGAATGAGGAAAGTCTTTGATGATGAATAATTCTTGGAAGCACACCAGGCTGCTTATTACATTCTTCACTACTATGGAAGTATACCAAATCTTGTAAATAAATCACTCTGTATCTTACCATCGTATGTATCTTACCAATATATACGATGCACAGCTGACCCCTGAGTGGAGAAAAGCAGATAGAGTGAAAAATTTCTTACAGAAGCTTATGCCTTGAAGTAGTGTTAGTCTCCTATTTGTCTGGACTACATCAACATTGCAATGAAAACAAATCAAAGTCTTAAGAGGCCACAAATGCCACATTCTCTCTGTTGCACTGATGAAACTTTTAATTGCAAAATGAGTGAAGCTAGTTAAACTCCATAAAACTGTCAGTTGTTTGGCCTAACACAATTACAGTCATTGCAGAAACATACCTTTCTGCTAGCTCTTTCCCCTTTGTCTCAGGAATATTGCTAAGGAAAAAAAAAAAAAAAAGTGGAAGAACAAAATTTTGAAACTCCACAAAATGTAATTTGCATCACTGGCTTTGTGATGCCGTTGTTAACAGCCAAGGTCAATAAACTGTTGAAGTGTGTTGGTATGCTTTGCTGGCTCCATGTAGGTATGAAACAAACCCAGTTTCTGTTGTAGCATTGTGAACTGGAGAAACAAAGCACATTGGAAGAGCTCCATATCCGCTCACTGGAAAAGAGGGGAATTGATCTCTGAAAGCAGGCTTACAAATTTGCTAGCTGTTGAATGAGATCAGCTTATAAAATGGATCGCATTCATTTTTTTCGTTGCGATTATGTCATCCTCAAAAATGGGCTGAACTCTGCATGTCCGAAATTCCAGATCCTACCCTTGGTTCTGTGGTCTTTCTACATGATTATGTAACAGGACTGTCATTCAACAAACTCGCTTCAAGTATGTTAAAAGTGCGAGTCTTAAATTCACAATTATTGAAAAACAAAACAAAACAAAACAAACAAAAAAAAACAACATTGCAAAAACATGAGATAAGTATCTGTGAATAAAAATATTCCCTAATAGTAACTGTGTGGATTTTAGGGGAAAGACATTAAGAATGCTTCTGGCCAATTATTTGATACTAACTGTCACTAGATGCTAAGGAAAGCAACTCATTAAATACTTTTACACAAGTTCTCATAGAAGTGTCATATGCTGCACAGTTGAACAAAGATATATGGCATGTAGCAGAGAGAGACATTGGCTGTACTGGGCATGCAGAAGGCAAAGCTGATCTTTATGTTATCTAAATATTTGTTTCTGAAAATAAGATAGATGTTTCTGAAATAAAATAGCTGGGCAAATCCTAAGAAAGCAAGGCACCTGATAAAAAATGATGCTTGGTATGTAATCCAACTTGAAAACAACCAAATTTATACAGGGATAACACACAATGTTCTCACAGGCTATATATACAGTCGTAAATTAAACAGAGATGGGGCATGTTTCTGGAGGCCATCTGCCTGTGCTGTTGTAGCTGTCCCTACCCGTTCTCCTGGGCTTGCCAGAGAGACCATCCCAACAGGCAGCCTGAACGTCACCACCCTCTTTTGGGAGCTTTTTGGGAGACTCAGTAGTTTGGGAACAGGAGAGTCTTTGTCAACTGATGTCAATCAGGTGTGTTTTATTTATTCATATATCCACACTGATATTTGTAGCCCCATATTTACCAGTATGCATCCCACAAAGAATGTGTGTACCTCTTGCTTTAACTGCTCCTGTAATGCGTGCCTATGTCATTGTGGCAAATATCTTGATGAAGAAGGATTTGAGATCTGAAGAAGAGGATCTCCTTAGGGTTTCCTCCCATGTTATCGACACTGTCATCTCATGGATGGTGGTAGGACTGGCCCCACACTTGGAGAAGCAAATTTCTCTAAAGGAGAGTGATTTCATTGCCTTCAGAGCAACCAGGCAGGGAGTTGAGTTGGTTCACCCCTTTGCTAGGGTGCTGGAGGACATCAAAGGGAGTTGTAGGTGTTGAACACTTGGCTGCCATCAGTGCAAGGCTAAGTTAGGACTGCAGGACTAGGATGAAACCGCCTCTGCCTATGATTGTTACATCTAATTCCCCTCTTTCTCTTACACACAAACTGAGTCACAACTCTCTCCAAGAAGTTAAAAGACAGCGCAATAAACAGAGCCAAGAATCAGACCAAACAGAAGTGAGATCTCTAAGAGCTTTAGCCATGTGAGTAGTTCACAAGAGTTCCCTCAGCTCCAACCTCATATCATTATTGTTTGCTTGTCAAAATCATCGCCATTTGTTTTGCTTTCACTTGCATTTTTGCCATGAGTGGATTTGTGCTTTTAAAAATGATCAGCACAACATGAGGAATCTCAGGCCCTTGATGAAGACCAGATAACCTTTTAAAATACATGGGAAGAGGGTCAGCTGCCTCCATGTCCTAAGTTCAGTTGTCCTGTTCAGTTCTGACACTTTCCTAAGCATGGAAACACTAAATGCAGCTGAAAGACCTTACTGAACTAAAATGAATAAAACCACTCTCCAATTCCTGTCCATGCAGATTTGTCTCATCAGCCTCCACTGGTTTCTTTTGGGGTTGAATCTCAAATTATTGTTCTCAGTCTGGACCTACTTGGCTGCATGGAGTCCCATTCACACCCTTGTTCTCGCAGGGCAGTAGCTGGATCTCACCAAGCTTTGGTGGAGGCCACCTGTGGGAGCAAAGGACATGTGGTAAGCCCTGGGGTGGGGGCAGTCAGAAGACACCTGGACCCATCCTCAGGGCATACTCTGCCTGAGCATCACAGCTGTGCATTCAGCCTCTGCCAAAACTCATTGCACTGTCCCCAGAACGACTGCAAGTGAAGTAAAATCACTCACAGCACATAATGTGCAGTAAAGTCCTGCAGGAATTTAATGCCCTTTATTAATTACCCTTCAGAAGTATTTCAAGGTTACGTTTACTAAGAATCCTTTTCTCAGTCAGACCTAATAGGGCCTTTCCTAAAATGAGGTAGATTTTTTTTTTTTCTAAAATTATATATGTACATACATATATGTATATCCATATATATAAAAACTATATTTCATATTTGCCAGATTGACAGCTGTATATAGTTGCATTTACCATTTACTTCATGTGTTACTTCTAATCTGCTGGATCTTCACATCTTCACCTGCTTTACACTTATTATGTTTCACGTAAATTTACAAACCCACAAACCTCAGTTGGGATTTTGCATGTCCTGATGCTTGCTTTCACACCTCTGTGGTCTCATTGGCAGTGGCTGCACATCGAGGTGCACAGGACTTTTCCTCTTGGGAACACAGGTGAGTGTTTTTTTTTTTTTTTTCAAGGTCCGTGTTTCTGTGTCATCTAAAATTCCTAAGAGGTTTCGTATTTAAAATACGGTTTTGAATGTGCAGTTTATTTCTGCTGAATCTGAGTTTGCTGCAGCTGAGGGGCCTTGAATCTCCTGTTAAATCACTGCTCACCTGCAGTTCTGTTTTTCCAATGGTACTACGAAGAAAAGAACCAAGTATGGCAAAGTACCCACCCCAGCAGGCAGGCACATGAGACTTCCTATGGGATTTCAGACATGAATCTCAGAGCCAGCCCTTCATCACGTAAATCCGCACTCCTTTTTCACTCTTGTTTTGTAGGAACCTAGTACCATTAGTGTATCCCCAAATCAAACAAAACAGCTCATCAGTGGGGAACCCACCGGTCCTGCTTTGCAAGTGAAAGGCTCATCATGAAGTCTTTCAATATCAGCAGGCTATTTAAAAATGGAATTTGTGGCACTCTGCAAGAGACTTCTGTAATTTCAATTAGGCTGACGTTGGAATAGGCTATCTGAGAAAAGAACAGTTTTGGAAAATAAAAGCTTTATCTACTTATTAGCAAGTCAATAAAAGCCATGAAGACTCCAAACTTCTGCTTTGGCTTTGTGTGCATTAACAGGCCAAACAACCTAGCTTCATTTGAAACTGGTTTCAAATTACTTGCAGATGGCTGGATGTAGATGAAAGACTGCATAAAGGTGTTCCTTATTCTATTCTCTACTCCCTAGACTATTGGGCTATGTGCTGACACTTGGATGCTTGTTTTACAATATCATTTGACATGTGGGATTTATGTGTCAAAATTTCATTTAAAGCCAAGAAAATGTCAACTAACAAGTACAGAGAAGCAGCAAAAGAGTGTGCTTTTCAAGACAGAAGTCAGTGAGTTGGACACTGCCAAGTCTGAACCCTGTACCAAGCACACACAGAAAAATTTGACCCAACTGCCAGCAAGCTAAGATTCCTTTGGTGTGTTCTGCTGAGATTCCATTACTGCCTTTATCATTAAGAAAATACTGTAATAAAATGAGACCTTTTCCCTGAATGCATTAATAAAGATAACTTGTTGGTCAAGCTCCAAAACCACTGGAGCCACATTTAATTTACTGCTTTTATGGATTTAGGATTTGGTTTGCTGCTACGTTCAGTCCACTGCAACAATATAATGGGAAATTGCAATGGCATGTTTAAAAGAAAGGGTTCATAATCTATCACTGAAGCTTTAAAATGTCTTGTGCAAACATCCACAATTAAATGCTACCAAAAATGGTCATTTCACATGGTTTCACCGCAGCTCACCAAAGGAGGAGGGGAGGAAAGACCCAAATAATCATCAATATAGCTTTTTGTGCTAGTCACCTTCTAACAGCCTGGAGAAGAGAACTGCTAAAAGAACTGTAAAGGCTTGCAACCCCACTGCTGCTCCTCATATTAAGAGCATCTGTGCATTACTTCATAAAATATCAGATGACATACTGCCTTATTTCCAATCAATAAAAAGAACAATATGTTATGCAAAGGTCCTTATGATGTCTTATAAATAGTTGTTCAGAAGGGCATTGGCCTTTTGTCAGTGCCTAGTTCAGGTGGTGGAGACCTTTCCATCAACCAACACATAAAACATGAGAAAACAAGAGCACCTGTGGAGTGCAGGGCCATAGGCCTGACATGTTGTGACAGGGATAAAGATGGCACCAAATCCCTGTACTCCATCAACCTCCACACAAGAAAAGCCCAGTTTCTTAAGGGCCAGATTCTGCACTTCTCACACTGAGCAGGAACTACTCCAACAGCTGCCTTCATTTGGGCTTGCTGCTGCCTTGTGATGTGAGAATAATGAGGAAAGCTGCTGAGTATTGGCTTATTTGAAACAAAAAAGGCTCTGGTGCAAAAGGCTCTTCCTCCTGCTCTGGCCTGAGGAGAAGACAGCGGCAGGACAAACTTGCTCTCCACACTGCTGAGCAGGCTGCTGCTGGTGTGGCTGTGATGTAATCCAGCCCCGGGTGAAGAAAAATAAAAGCTCCTGATGGAAAATGAACACAAAACCCACTCAGTTCCTTTGGATTTATTTTAAGATTGTGGGTTTCAGTAAAGAATGTCTGACAAATTCTTTCAAATTGTCCTAGGAAATATGCCCATCTCTTCACTTGGGGGCAAGGGAGGAAGGAATTTGCCATCTTCCTCTTACCACTGTGATTGATTAAATGCCTCATAGGTAGTGCCGGACAAAGGCAATCTGAAATTCAGGTGGCAAAAAAGTGTTCTGTTTAGAAAATGTGACTGGTACGGAGCCTTTCTCTAGCTGCAGATTTAAACAAATACATTGTTTTTTATTTGCATTCAACAGTTTCCATTTGTGCAGCTTTTGCCAGAAGACTGAAGAGGTCTGTGATGTGTAATTTACTGCTCAGTGATTTTAAAGATGAATGTTTGGACTCTCATTGATATTTGATTTTTATTGCTCATTTTGTTACCAGGGGAGGTTTCCACATGTAGCTTTATATAAACTCGGTCTGGTTTCTTGTTCTGTCCTCAGGATATAGCATGTCTTGCTTCTCTAGGAGCTTGGAAACAATACTCTGTTTTTTGGTCTTTTTTTTTTTTTTTCCTTTTCTTTTCTTTTCTCTTTCTTTTCTTTTCTTTTCTTTTCTTTTCTTTTCTTTTCTTTTCTTT